>BSBN01000536.1:2483750-3725625 GCA_027924645.1 Cunninghamia lanceolata
AAGGTATGGGCTTGGGTATATGCATTTTTGTGCAGCTTCAAAGGTAATTACTTGATGCTTGGGGACCCACACCTTTTTCAGTTTGGCATTGAGGTGTGTGGGTGTATGCAGCTCTTGAGAAGGATGTTTCTTTGATTCTTGGCTTTTGTATCCTAGGTCATAAGGACTCTTAGGATTTTTGACTTTATAGGTAGAGGTATCTGGATTTGTGCTTTTGAATCCCCTGGGGATGTTGCAAGAGAGGTTGGTGGAAGCTTTTTGTTTAGACAACATGTGCACTTGTTGGCCATGATTGGGATATTTAGAGGATTTATAGATGGATGGATAAGGTGTTGGAAGAAGTGGTGGTAAAATGCACGGAGGGGTGTTAGGAGTTGGAAGTAGAAGAGGTAGATTGGATGGTGGAAGGTGTATGGTCACATGCTTTTGACAATTGTAGGAAGATGAAGGTGGAATGGCAACATATGTTTTGGGGATATGATAGGATTTGTGATGGAAAGTGATGGATTTAGGAGGAGTGGAGGAAGTACCAACACCTTGAGATTGTTCACCTTGGGGTATGTATCCAAGGCCGTATGAAGGTGGAGGAATTTTGACATGGATAGGTTCCAAAATACCTTGTTCATTAAGGCCTAAGCCTTTACCTTGATAGTTCATATTCTAGAGCATGCGATGGATAGTGGGATTATGTATAGGTGGAACACTAGACACGAGTTCCTTATTGGATGGAGAAGGTGAAGAGGTAGATAACGGTTGTTGTTCTCCTAAGGAAGAACATTCGTGCATGAAGGTAATGAGACCAAGGATATATGGTGGGGGATTTGTAGCTTGGTCAATAATGGATGGTGAAGGATCACTAGAATCTTGATCATCATTATGCTCTTTAGGATCTAAGTTATTGGGTTGATAATTCATGTGCACTTGGGAGGCAAGTGTCTTATCAGAGGAAGCAGACGTTGTTGGCTCATGGATAGGATTAGATGGAAGATGGATAGAAGTAACGGAGGTTTCTTTCTCACGTATAGGTATGGGATCAAGTTGTTCATGAACATCTTCTTCATAAAAGGTAGTATCTTGATCATAGAGAAGGTATAAATTATGGACGGGTTGGAATTGGATCTCTTTCCCATGTATAGGATCAAGTTGCTCATGGATAGCTTCTTCATAGGTATTATCTTGATCATAGAAGAGATAAAGGTTATGAATGGTTTGCAATTGGATGGGGGTGTTTTGATCTTGATTTAGATAAAGGGTGGATGTTTCCACATACTCTAAGGTGTGCTCTTGACATAGCTCTTGGTCTTCTTGAATGGAAGCGGATAGTTCTTGGATAGCTTCTCGGTTGACAACATGGATGTTTGATGGACCTTGGCTTTGGTTCATGGTAGGAGGTTCTTCGATAAGCTCAAGGGGTTGCGGATGACATGAAGGGGTTGTAGGATTTGACATGGCATTGGAAGAATCTTTGGTAAGGTCAAGGACCAAAATTTGAGGACATGTTTTTCTCTTTGCTAGTAGTCCTTGGATCACATCCTTTGTAGGTGTATGGGGTAATGGATGACTGGATTTGGCTTTCTCCATAGCTTTTCTTTTGCTGTATAAATTTGGAAAATATTTTTCCCAAAACTCATTCGAGGTTTTTTTGGTTGTCCATGTAGAGCTTGAGGAACTAGATTGTGGTGTTGGTGTAGAACTGGTATGCTTTGGGATATGTGTCTTAGAAGATAGCGAAGGAGGACTAGTAGAAGGAGTGGCATACGAGTTCCAACTTGAGGTGGTGCTTGCCTTGTCATGAGTATCATTAAGACGGGAAAATGATGTAAAATTTTGGTGTGAGGTGTAGCTAGTATTGGGACATTTAGCTTGCAAGATTGCCATTTCTTGTTGTAAGACTTGGATTTGTTGAGCAATTTCTATACAATCTTAGGGCAAGGGACCTAAGTTTATTTACAATTGTAGATATTGGAGTGTTTGAGCAATATATTCTAATTGGTTTTCCATCTCTATAGAAATTGACGCAAGACCGAAAAAGATTATTGTTTTGGATGTGCAGCTTCAGATGGTAAATGCGCAGTAGGTTGCAGTGTATGCACAGAAAGTCTAAACAAATACGCAATTTTGCAGGGTATATGCACAGATCTAGTTTTCTAAATGTTTTTGCAGGGTTTTTTGGCACATTTTTCAAAATTTTCTATTTTTGGTTGAAAACTTGGTCTTTTTTGAATTTTGACTTTCAATTATGGCAGATAAAGATACAGCAAGCACATAGAAGTTTTCATGATTTTTTTTATTTTATTATTTTTTTGTATTTTTGTGGACTTTTTGACACAAGAACAATTACAACCTAGGCTGGAAAGGATAGTATTTGTTGAGTCCCCTAGCTATGCATATTCAAAGCATGTAGCTCCAGGATCTGGTAGCACCGACTCCCCTCCACGGCACTCACTTCTCGCGCATACCAGATCTGGGTTTCCTTAGGCTCATCCCCCCACTGAACCTTAGGATTTTCCCTACTACCTCTACCAAGAATCGCATGAATCGGGGCCACTTCAAAGGTCCCACCTTTTGCACCAACAAATAGAGGATTTTGGTATACCAGACAATGGCTAAATAGTCAAGGAAACCATTTGAGTGGTTACACATGCGGCAACACTACTCTACGTTATGGAGTCTCCCAGCCTGCAAGGGTTATGCCTTGGAGGGTTTTGGGGGAGGTTGGTTGTTGGTGTAACACAATGGCACTCGTTGTAGGAAGATTTCGCCTCAAGCACAATTTATTTATAGTGGATCGGTAGGGCTTAGCTTTAGCCTGTTACCACTTAGGGTCATTCCCACTTAGATAGGCAAGCATCCAAGGGCAGGCCCCTCTAAAGGTTATACATAAAGAATGACAAGTCTGGCATTTTGGTCACCCAATAAAGGGGAGAGCATAAGCCTATTGTCATTCAGTAGACATAGTAAATAGTGGTTCTTTCACCCCTATTTAAAAAGAAAAAGACTATATGTGTTATACTACTTGGGCACACACACAGTTATTAACTTTGAAGTGATTAAAGATAGCAATGGTTCTTTCCTTTTTGTAAGATAGCAATGTTCTAAACTAAGAGAGATAGCAATAATGCAAAGATAGCAATGATGTTCGTTTACTACCCTCCTAGTTAAGAACTATGTGAGATTGGCATGCACACATTATTTTATTTTCCTCCTAGTTAATCTATGATGTGTGTTTTAAGGAAAGTAAAACTATCCAACTCTTAACCCTGCACAAAAATTAAAGAAATCAATCCTGCAAGACATATGTCAGTGTTAGAAAACCTGCAAGAAACCCCTAGAATCACTGTGAAGAATAGATGCATAGCTTCATAGTCTGTATGCGCAAAAATAGAGACTATAAGCGTAGAATTACAAATGCGCTAAGACAGGTGTCAAAAGCACAGGAATAAAGGACATATGCGTAGTTTCTATGGATGTGTCATTCTAGAGGATGAAAGTACAATGTCTGGGGGTATATGTGTCGAAGTATCACAAGCGCCAAAACAAGTTGTAGATGTGCAGCCTTGGAGGATGTATGGGTCGAAAGGTTGCATGCATTGGAACAGTGATCAGATGCACTGCGGGATCGATCAAATGCATTGAATGAACCTGTTTGAAGACTGCACGGAGACTATACGAAACCTGTCACTCAAGAACTCAATTTTTTGGTTAGATTTGGGGCAAAATCTTCACGGTGGGCGCTAGAAATGTTATGGGTAAAATTGCATAGTATTAAAATGAATCATAAACCCAATAACCCCAATGAAATGTGCAAATAACAAAGATTAAAGATAAGTAAACAAATTACAGTGCTTTGTTACCTAGCGGCTTCTATTGTTCGCCTATTCTCGTTTGATCTTTGGTGATGAATGTAGTCCTCAAGAAGCTTGTGGCCTTGCTTTGATTCCTCAAGATGACAAAGGAGAAATGGCTCGGATACTTGTTGTGTTGAAGATGAGCTTCAATGCAATATAGGATGAATAGTGAATGATGCAAGAGTAGGGGTGCCAATGGCGCGCTATGGATTTGACAGAGTAATCTTACTTGAAATCTTCGTTCTTATGAAATGGAAGAATAGAGGGGTATTTATAGGATTGTGTGAGAGCAAATCAATGCTGTAGAAGAAATAAGAAGATCAATGGTAGAGGATGTTTGAGAGAACGTGCGTGAATAGAAGAAGCACATGCGTTATTCAAAAGGATGCTTTGTTGAGTTAACTGCTTTCTTGATGAGGATGAGCTTTTATTTCTTAAATTAGAATATATTTTTCTAATTCAAGACTTTTGTTGATAAAAACAAAGTTGCTTTAAATCAGTTAACTCAGCTTTTGCTTTTGCATGACAAGGAAGATTTATTTTTAGAAGATTTAGAAGATAAGAAAGCAAATTAAATAAATAAATTTATTTAATTGTTTGTGCAAGATTTAGAAGGATAAATAAAATATTTGATTATATTTTATTTTTGGAGACTGAGTTTTAATTTAAATAAATTTGCATTTTATTTAAATTTAGAAGAATGAATGATTTAATTAAATAATTAAAATTATTTAATTGTTTAGAAGAATAAAGTTGATACTAATGGAATTAATTAAATAAATGTAATTTATTCAATTAATCAGAGGAAAATGAATCAAATAAATAAATTGATTTATTTATAGAGGAATATTAAGATGAAATAAATATTTAAATTATTTATGTAGGTAGAGTCATGTTATTTTTAGGTGTATACAGAAAAATCAATTGCCATGTAATGCATATGCTTGACAAAATGCCACATATGATCATATATTTTTGTAAAATTCAAATCGAACAAGGATATGTAATAAAACTACAATCTCAATGTAAAGTTTTATTTTAAAGCAATGATTTAACAATTGCTTTAAAATTAAAACTATTTTTATGCAATTAAAAGAAGATAAAGCAAACAAAATCTTGCTTTCTTTATTTTTCTTTCTCCTAGTCAGATATGGACAGAAACTGAGATTAGTTGGGCAGACAAAACAAATTTTTGGTGGGGCCACACAGGAGGATCTTTTTGGCAGTTGGTTTTCATGGTTTAGAAGCAATTTGAAGGCTCATTTTTTGGCTTTTTGTGAAGCTCAAAAATAGATTTCTATATCTATTTTTAGGAGCTTTTTTTGAGAGATCTCTTGGTGGGCATTTATAGGAGAAAAACTTAGTTTTTTCTCAGTCAGTTGATACCATTTATTTCTTATCTCTTGAGCATGAAGAGAGTTTGTATGCAGGTAGTTCACTCAGTTAGATTATTTTTGCATTGTACTCCTTACAGTTCAATATAACAGGTTTCCCTATTTTCATCTACTAGTCTATTTTGTAGTTTTGATCTGTCTCATTGTGGCAGTGTTATTTCCTTTGTTATGTCTCTTTATTGTGAAATTGCATGTTGATCCTGGTTGTAATTTGTGTTCAATCTGAACCTTATTATAAAATATTTTTGAATCAAATCTCGTAGGTGGAGTTGTGGAAGTTTAAGTTTGAAGGGTTGTTTGTGAGTAAAAAAAATATTTCATTTAGATTAAAATTTAGAGTTTAGAGTTTCATTTCAATTCCTCTTCTCCCTTTTCCCTTGCAAATCTTTTAGGTTAGAAAAATCATAAGGAGAACCAGCTCACTCTAGAGGTTCACTCTGATCTTAAGTAACCCACAGGCCTAGGAGTGTTCCCATGTTGCAATAGGATAGCAAAATCCATCTTTGTTAAGGGTGCAATCCTGATTGCCAACAATTCCTATCCACCATCCTCTTATTTATCCTATCATTTCCCATCCATCCTATCCACTATATCTTCCTCCTTAGATCTTGATAAAGACAAGGGGCAAAATATCAAAAACATGCTTTGGACACCTCTCGGCATACGTCCCTTTCCAGGCGTATCCTCCATCCATCTATCTACTACAAAGTCCATCCATCCAAACATAAGTCCATCATGCAAATGGGGCATATGATTCCTTGCCACATAGCCTTTGGAAATCATCCTAAACACTTCCATCCATCTATCATGTACCCCCCATCCTATCCCTTATCTCCATTTTCTATCCATCTATCTCAAATATCCTATCCATTATCCCTTCATCGCCAATCCAATCTAATCCTATCACTTTATCCACCTTAACCTCTAGACTTGGTGTTCCCTATTCATTGGTATCTAACACTTAGGCTATCCAAATGAAATCCAATGCAACCATCTCATAATAAACCATTCCCTATCCAAAATCACAAAATCCTTGAAAAAATAAAAATATCCAAAAACATTCAAAAAATTTACAAAATCCAAAAACAATCATCCAAATCATCCATCATATCCCACTACCAATCCAAAAATATTATCACCAATCAATCATCCCACATCATCATCACAAATCAGAACTACATATCATCACCACCCGCATCTTAATGTGCCTTGATCCCGTGGATACAGGGTATGTAGGCAATCTGGAATATTAAGGAAGTTTCCAGTACTTAGGTACATATGATGAACCCATCCAACCAACTTGGATGGTCCCTATCCCTTGAGCTTACACTAGATCCAAATGCAATATCCAAAGCATTGCATCACCTATCAAAGCAATCATCCCTTATCAAAAATCATCAACTATCAAATCAGCATCAACCGCAACTTGTAACCATCATTTCTTGCGCCAACCTTACAACATCAACTATCAAAACCATGTCCTCAAATATATCATTCCTACAATGGGCATGATCCAATCATCTATCAATTCCTACCTTAACGAATACATCATTCCTATAATAGGTAGAATCCATCAAATTATCATCCATCTTGGCAAGAGATACAATGGTTGTTTGTTGGGTCAGTTGGTCTTTTGGTTATTGATTTTTATCTTTTAACCCATTTAAAGATCACATCAAAACTATCTTGATCTCACTATATCATGGTATGTGGCAAAAATATCTAGAATGGGGCATAGTCTTGCTTTCGTATGTTGTGCTTGTGGGTTAGTCTCATTACTCCAAGCTAGTATTCATATCTTGTGGATCGTAGGGTCAATTCTAGCATATTGCTCTCCTTTTGCATCTAAGGTTCTTCATGCCTTTTGTGTATTAAGAACTTATGCTATGAGTCCCCTTCCCTCATCTAGACAAGGTTGTACTATCTTGGGCATGCATGGGATCACCCTTTTGTCTGTGTGTCTAGTCCATGCAAATGTTGGATAAACATCATCACCCTGGTCTTCTATACCTTGGTGAAAATATCCACTTTGCTATATCAAACCTAAGATTGCTCTAAATAATTTTCAACACAATAATCATCCATCAACCAATCTATCCAAAATCATTAATCTTTCATCTCACCCCTTATACTCCAACCACTTCAACCAATTCATTTCTTCCATTTCGAGAGCACACCAGTGTTCTCGCAACCTGCCTATCCTCTCAAGGGGGCATCACCCTTACCAATCATCCCTAAACCTTACCCTATTCTTCTAAGCCAAAAAAAATTTCTATCCAATCCAACTCTATATTTTAAACTTCTTTGAAATAATGTTACTTAGCCGCGACACCATTTCAAAGAGGGGCAAATGTAGATACCTAAAAAATGGCTTAAACCTTCAACCACCCTTTGACATCTTCACATCACTAACTATCCCTTCGAATTAATTAATTAAATTTATTTTATTTAATTAATCTAGCCCTAATCATTCACCCTTAGCCATTTATCCCTAATTTATCCCTTGTGATAAATTAATTAATCTAATTTATCACTAAACCTTACAACACTATCCCTTGTTAATTAAATAAATATTCTTAATATTTATTTAGTTAATTTCTCCATCTCCTAATCCTAATTAATTAGATAAATCATACTTATTTTATTAATCTACCCTACTAATCAACCTAAACCTAGCCTAATTGATTAAATAGCAATCATTTATATAGCTACCCTAGCCTACATGACCCCTGGACCTAAATTAATTTGTAGGGTGTTACATTACATCTATTTCAACTAGATCAAAACCAACCATCATGCATACAACTCCTTTGAGACTACACCACTCCATCATCCCACTACCACTGCAATGAAAAGAAGCTCTAGCCCAAAAAGCGCAACAACAAGTTAAGTTTGTAAAACTTAGGACCACAACTATGCTGGGATAACCTCTCAAGCTCTCAACTAAGTTTAAGGAGACTCACAAAGCTAGCATATCTACTCTTAAGGAAAATTGCAACAAAAGATTATTCTCTCAATAGTCCTTCCTCAGGCACTATCCACAACAAAAGAATTCAAGGATCAAGTAAGCTAACTCAAAAGGTTATAGGCACTACTACCACATGTCTCAACTCTAGACAGGGTTTCCCTACATGAGATACTTCCTCATGCTCCACTCCTGGAAGAGAGGATTTCTTTAACACTCTAGCTCTACACTACCAAAACTAGGACCAACCAAACAGATTCTTAGAGGAAAGAATCTAACCACACCCTCTAACAAGGTAAACACTTCTATAAATCAAGGCTTAGCAACTTGTTACTCACTAGGAGCACATCTAAGATGACATCAATGCACTAACACGAAGCAAGACTACTCCACCATAGTGTCATTCTCTTAACTAAGCTAGAACAAAAGGTCAAACAACACAACTCGATCACAATTTCATGATCAACTAAGAAACACAAGGCTTCTTCATAGCCTAACACCAAGTATCCATAAAATGGAATACAAAGAACAACTTATCCCATCCAGCATCAAGCTAGAAAACCTCCAACTACTAATAAGAAACTTCTGAAGCAACCCGATTTCCAAGGTTGGCAACTCAACAAGAATAAAAAGACAACTATAATACCATAAATATCTATATACATTACATTCTCTTGCACTAACTAAAGATCCGTCATACCCTACACTATGTCAAACTTGAAGGTAGTTATGGAGCTTACATACAACATCATACACTCTACCAATGCCGGACACTAGGGCATGGCATTGTGTTCAAGATCAATAGGAACGAGACAAGCAAGAACAACTAAAGTTAGTGGACTAAGCCAACATTAGGCCAATTAAACTAAAAGCAAGATTCAATCCCAATGAGTTCTCTACACAGTCATGAATCTACATTTAAGCTCATACAAGAATACATTTCTCTTCAAGTGATTCATAGAAACACAAAACCATTTCTCAATATTTCACACAATAGTTGCTTTCATTTATCAAAAAACCAAGGAATTTAATCTACCATAGTTCTAGTAATACACACATCAGGTACTAATTTATTCTCCGCATTCTACTCCCTTATACAATCCATCAGAGGCCCATCATGGGCATAATAGAGAACATAACACAATACACAACATAACACTATACATGGCTACTAGTTAAAACATTCAAGCATAGCCATCAATAATAAATAAATAATAAAATATCAAAGTGGAAGAAAAAACAATTTTCAACAATAAGGCATAAAATGAGCTCAGTTTCAACAGTAAATCAAATGTGATAGTAAAGGTCACAAGATAAATATTAAAATTCAAGGGCTTTACTTATTTATAAAATAAAAATAAAAATTCAATGCTGACCCATACAACACTTATAAAATTTATGAAAGTCAAATAAAATAAGGTATTAAAGTTCAAAAGTTCCACATTACATGAACTACGTGACTAATTCTAGCCACTAGAGAGGGAGTATAATGCTACACTACACTAGATCCGAGGTGAGTGAGAGAATACACTCAACCACATCAAACAACAAATCTTCTAAGACTCCAATCATGTCTATACCATAAGATTATTTCTACTTAACCATACGAACATCATTCAATGATGCCAAGCAACCGTAAGTTGCATACAATCACTACGTAAAGACATACACAATCATCTGCTAGCAACCAACCAGCATTCAAGATGAAGTTGAGACAAAATTAGGTTCACAACTGAGATATCTAAGCACATCAATCTCTCCAACAGGTAGTGGTTAAAACTTCTTACCAATCAAGGATTCACCAATATAATATATGGATAATATATCATAAATAAAATAGGAGGAAGGATTAGGTTGGGGTTAAGAAATTACCCAACATTCCTTTCACAAGATATTAAACTCCTCCATAACATGATGACAAGCATACTAAATGCATATTAAGAGATGGAAAAATCATAATTCAAGTTGCAAGATGTAGGGTTTGCTAATTCACTCAAGATTCTAACACTTCAAAACATCACAAGGATTATGCAAAAGACCCTCTTCCCAACCCCTTTTTCTCTTTAACTCTTCAAATAATGCAATGCAATAATTACACCTAGGTTCCCACATGAATCCTAGGGAAAATGCAATCTAGGAATATAAGTCATTACCCAAATGATCTATTCTAGCAATGCGATGCAACACTATCTATCTTACAACCGCATAATTAATCCATACCTAGGGGTATGCTCTCAATAAGGCAATGCAATATGCATGTCAAACAATCATTACAAGTCACTATACAGAGGCAAGCATTACGAAGATATGCTACTCTTGTACACAACAAGGTTCATTAATATTCTTCACATATCAAGCATATGATCAAAACATCCTCTTGTCCACATACAATGCATAACTCCTAAAAGAGTAAACCAAGTTCGTTCACACTTGGAACATGGTATTTACTTTCACACAAAGTTTCTCATAACTCCACTATCATAGGTGGTCACACAAGCACAAACATGACCCTACAGAGGTCACTCAAGCACTCTCAAATAGTGCAAAGGCCCATGCCAAGTACTCAGAGCATTAGGAAGGAAAATACACATAAGTAACTTCTTGGCAAACACTAGGGTATATCTAACCCATAATAACCTATTGCTTGCCACACACATACAAGGATGACATACAAAAGAAGGCACATGCTAGTCATTGCATGCCAACACACAAGAACCCACACATGCTCAAACAAACTAAGAAACACACACCCCAAAGCTCCCGATGCTGGAACCGTGCTCTGATACCAAAATGTAAGGTGCGGAAATCTCACATACTAAAAATAGTATTCCAAAAAGCAATGCTCTTTCCAAATAAGGAAAATGATTCATTTATTAATCATAATATTCATAGTTGCATAATAATGGCAAGTTTCCAATCAAGAAATACAATTTCAGATACTAAAAGAAGGTTACATTACATCTATTTCAATGTTACAAGTACAAAATGTTACATCAATTACTTCAATGAAAGTATTCATACAATTTTCAGATTGGTTATACAAGCCATACCAAGAATAATTCAAAGGAACATTTATACATCATGATTCATATAATATAAAATGCTCTATCCTCAACCACCATGACCCCAATGGTCTTCCGCAAGCCTAGGCCAAGAGTGTGGTTAAGGCACTTTTTCCACCCAACCACGAAGTACTGGACTTCCCCAGGTTTCTTCCTAACTCGAAGAAAGCACTGACCCTGCATGAGGAGCCTAGCAACCTAGAATGGTAAAGGCAGGAGGGAATCTCTCAATGCGTGCCTGATGCCTATATGCATTCCTAAACTAGAATGGCATACTTCTTGCATACATGATGTGACAAAGACATATAACATATTTTCTAGGATTTTCTAACCCATCTATTTCAATGGTACAGTAGCTTTGGCCAAAGCAATAATAAACAAGTAGTAATTTAGAAAAAGTAAATTACCGTCTCTAGGAACCCACATTCGACATCCTATCCTGGAAGTAATTACACAGAAATAATAAATATAACATTTCTCATAGCTCAAAAGAATAAATTTGTTCAAGTTTCAAACATTTGCTAACATTGTTTTCTTTTAGAAAATTAGAATTTACTCAAAAGTTCATTATTCTGGTTTGCATAATTTGCTCAGATACTAAGTTACCATTTCAGTGATTTGTAATAATCTTTCAAGAAAGGTCAATTTTCTGGTCTTGTGATGTAAGATAATTGTTTGAAATAACATCTGTCTACTAGTTCTTCCATTACTTCGAATTATACAATCCTATCTCAGAAGGTAAGCTCAACATACACATAGAAAAACAAGTCAAATCTATTGCAAAATCAATTCATAATAGCACATGCATTTTACTAGTTACTTTTTTGCAAAAGATAGTGTGAGTCTGCTTCTACTTAGCAAGAATGAAAATTATGATGGTATAAGCATACTATACATCAATCAAGAGTTTCGCTATTTAAATAATGAACTAATGTCATAATTGATCATGAAAGTCTTCATGTAGATAAATATATATATTGTATGTTAAATAGGTCATTATATTGCAGTCATAATTATAACAAAAATAATTGGATCTATACATTTATATCAGCAAGCAAGGTTGGTTTAGAATGCTATAATGATCAAATTTATGAATGAGAAGAATTAGGGATTCACATATTTAGTTAATTTCAAGTTCATATTTTTAATAGAAAACACTCCTTAATGTATCAGAAGTAATCAATTCAGTTACATTCAGCTTATAGGTGACTCATTAGTTACTACAAAGACCAACTATCCGCTACAAGAGATACATTAGGCTACAGAAATAAAAAACAAAAGAAAGAACGCAACTACCGAAATAAAGAAAGTTGAGACAAGAACATCTAATAAAGCCAATCAAATATCGTAGAGATAGAAATAATAGGTTATAGGAATACACTATGTTGCTATAAGATAACACTCTGCTATAGGAAAAGTGATATACATCTATAAGAATAATGCTTGTTGTGATAGAAAATGACTAAACTGCAATACGAATAACAATCACTAATTATTATATATCTCCAAATTGATAAACTGGGTATGGCTACGTTTTGGATATGATTTACAAAACTAAGTGGTACACCTTATATCAAAATTAGAGAGAAACCTAGTTCCTAAATCTGAAGGTATTGGTGACACAATAGATAGTTTTGAGAGAGACGAAATGTGTAAGATATATACAGTCACTAATTTTTACATATCTCAAAAAGGACAAACTGGGTAAGGCTGATTTCTGGATATGTTTTAAATAACTAAGGGACGCACCTTATATAAAATTTTTAAAGAAACCTAGTTCGTAAAATGAAATTTATGGGTGACGCAACAGACTATTTTATTAGAGATGAAATAAGACATTCTAGATGAAAACATTAAGACAGATCATGCAGATCAAATTAGCATGCAAGCCTATATACAAATTTAATCAGAGATATAAACTAGATATAAACTAGTAAATAAGGTACCCATGGATGGTCACAATCCTCATGACTACTCTTTTGCTTCTTGCAGCTATTGGTCTCCTCCTTAGAGTTGTTGCTTCCTTTTTTTGTGGATGATCGCTTCTCATTTTTCTCTCTGTTGCTACTGGTATTCTGTGATCTGTTGTGTTCTCCTCACTTTTCCAATGTTCCTCTTTGCTTCCTTTGCTAAATCTTCAATTCCTCTTATCTCTGTTCTTAACTCTTCAGAATGAATACTGTGAATGAATCTTGTGTGTTATGAGAATGAGAGTTTTTCTCTTTTTATTATTTTCTTTTCTTCTCTTCTTTCTTTCTTTTTCTTTTTTTTTTTTAAATTTTGCTTTGTTTTTGTGTTTTTTTTTCTAAATTTAAGTCTCTTTTTCTATTATTTAATTGTTTCTATTCTTTGTTTTGTTTTCTAACTTTGTTTTCTTTTTCTAGGTTTTATTTCTAATTTATCAAATAAAACACATATTTCTATTTTTGTAAATTCATATTTAATAACTAATTTAATTTTATTAACTAAATTTTGCAACACAATTATTTCTAAAATAATAAATAATAATAATTCTAACTTCAAATAAAAAAATCAATAAATAATTTTAAACTACTTTTTATTTTTCTATGAGCATTTAATATTAACTACCAATTAATTAAATAACCAACTATAACATAATAAAATAAGAAGCAATATAATATGATTAATTGATGCAATTCTAATGCAACTATATGCATCTAAGTGTCGGTGTGTGAGAGAGAGACTACTCCATCCTAACCCTGCCAGGTGGCTAACCTCCTCTACCTTAACCACACCCTTGTCTTTGACAATCTGCAACTCTTGAAAACTCAAATTTATCATTAATAGGTTAGTGTCCAAATAGCCAAAGCATAACTGAAGCACTATAATTTATCATTCCAAAATAACATTTTCTATATTGCATCATTTCGGAATAAAATAATATTCATTACATTTCATCTTTTCAAATGAAATAATAATATCCACTTATTTCATCTTTCAAAAATTAAAATAATATTCATTCAACCACACACAGTTATCCATAAAATAGTTCCACATATAGTAAGTTCCAAATGCATCAAAGTCTGAGACGTGACATAATTAAATGAACCCTTGTTTAATTAATTTTTAACTCCTAATTAATCCATTGACTAATTTACTACAACCATATTAATTAAAATAATCCCCTTGATTAGTTTGGTCAAACCCCACTTAACACTCATCCCCACACCTCACAAATAAAAAATTAACCTTTATTCTGTACAAGGTAATTTTTTATTCTAATTTATCTTACAAACCCATTAATGAGTTCTTACACACCTAACTTGTCATACCTCACATTTAATAGAACTCTTCCCCAAAAGAATTAAAAATTCATTTCTAATCCATCTCATCTAACTTCATTAATGCACACCCCTTCCCAAGGTGAATTAAATATTCACTTTTATTCTCATCCATCCAATCTTTGTGATCCAATCCAAGCCCTCCATCTTACATTCATCCTCATCCATTGATCTCAACACTAAATCTCAACCATTGGATCAAATCCCTCTCCAAAATGTCTATAAATACAACCTCTCCCAAGCCATTTCATCATGCAACCTTTTAGTAGTGTTATTATGCCAAAATCTTTTCCATCTCTTCATCATTGAGCTAGGCTTATAGTGATTTGTGTTATAGTTTGAGAGCATTTCACATTTAGAAGCCATGGGTAAAGATAGAGAGTAAGGGTGCACTCTCTCAACCTTATCAAGGAGGAGGATCACATTGGAGGTATAAACTTGTGTTTTTGTGTATTTTGTTTATGTGTTTAACCTCATTTGTTTTCCTTGACTTCAATGAGTAGCCTTTTGGAAAGTGATAGGAGGTTTAGATTTAGGTGGAGTTTAACATTAGGTGTGGAATTTATGTAACTATATAGAACGATACTATAATGGTGAATAGGATTTCCAATAGACAACCCAACACATGTGGTAGCACTATTACTTGGCTGTGTAGTAGTGGTGAGAATTGTAGAAGTATAAGTAGGAATAGGGAGTGTTGGTATGGGTGCTGACACTTGAGTCCCTATTTGATTAGAAGAAGTGACATTGGTGATGATTTCAATGCAACTAGATGCAGATATAATGTTTTTATACACTATATGAGCAAGGCCATGCAAGACTTCCAATCCTTCTTGACCTTCAAGCAAAAGACTTCGCAGACTCTCAACAACAGGGACAACCTCCTTAGCTATGTGTTCCAAGCTTGCAAATTGCTGAAAATTAGCCAACTTAGTATCTAATCTCTAAATTTGAGTGTTAGGAACATGAGCCACAAGGTCACCAATGTTGATGGATTCATGAAAAGTTGATGCTTCAGGAAGATGTGAAGTAGGGATATCAGGAAGAAGTGTTTGACCTTCTTATGTGATAAGATTAGGAACTTGGGGTTCCGATGTATTGGTATATCATCATTATACAAAGCATCAGAACCCATGATTCAAAAAATTCTTCACC
This sequence comes from Cunninghamia lanceolata, assembly GCA_027924645.1. Classification (NCBI taxonomy): domain Eukaryota; kingdom Viridiplantae; phylum Streptophyta; class Pinopsida; order Cupressales; family Cupressaceae; genus Cunninghamia; species Cunninghamia lanceolata. The sequence continues at coordinate 2,499,477 of BSBN01000536.1, forward strand.
CAAGAATTCTAGATTTGGGGCACCGGGTCACAAAGCTCATAAAGTGTCTACAAGCTTTAATAGTAATACACAAGATGCACCAATAGAAAAAATGAATGATGAAGCAAAAGAAGGATTTGAGTTTTTGTTTAAGTGAAACAATGTTTTGTTTAAATGTAAACAAACATAATGCACATAATATATCTTTGATCAAATTTAAGTCAACTCAAATCCACTTAGATATGAATAATGCCAATGCTTAAATCAAACCCAAGATTCAATGCTTTTTTCAAAATGTAATAACTCAAAATTGTTCCTAATGTCAAACTTCAATGCAAGATGATAATTGTAATATTGTACAACAATGTAAAATCAGATTTGGAATGCAAATGACCGAAGCAAAATCTAAAATAAAACTATCAATCATAAACCCTAGATTCCAACATTAACTAGGTTTTCACAAAATGCAACTTTTTTGACAATTTTTAGTAATGAAAAAGAATAAAATGCACAATGTAACACTGTGAAATGATTAACTACTATAATACCAATCAGATTTTATGCAAAAAATTAGAAATTTAATTTATGCTATGGTGATCTATCCTAATGAGATGCAAACAAAGTGACAAATATGCTCTTTTCCAAATCTAGAATGAAGTATGTTTTTCCAAATTTCAAATGCAAGGATGCAAGAATGTTTTAAACACCAAGAAATGACAAGGTACATAAAATGCAACTATTTTAAATAAGCTAACAATGCAACAAGATCTGAAACAACTCACAAATCTATAAACTCTAGGTTTAAAACTAGCTAGATTTTCTAGAAATGCAAGGTTTTTTCCAACCCTAGTTTTGAAACTATGCAAGATTTAACTATGTATGTATGTAAAATGAGTAATGAAATCAATCCCAATTAGATCTAGGGTAGTAAATAATTCAAATCTGAAAGAAGAAGGATGCAAAAGTACAATACACATCAGGTTCACCAAAATGTTATGTGGAAAAGAGTGATCTAGCCTAAGAGGTTAAACTAGGTCAAAACCCTCTTCCATAAACATTAGGGCACAAACCAAGCTTGGCTTCTACCAAAGGAGAGCCAAACTATAGGGGTTCTTCCCTTTTTTTTATAGAGATGAGTCAACCAGATTCAACCAAGATCAAGCAAGCAAGCTAGGGCAAATGGTCAAACCCTAAATGATAAAGATCAGGTTATAACTAACTGTCAAAGACAAGTCTCAGAAAACCAAAAGTACAATAGAGATCAGGGAGTAGATCAAAACCTAGATCTAGAAGCAAAAACACCAAAGACCAGGGCACTCAGGCACCCTAGACCCTAATTAGAATCTTGCAGAATCTTGGGGTATCACTAGACCTATACCTTCCTACTCTGTCTTCTTCCTGGAAATTATCTTCAGAAACCTGTTTCTCTGACCTGTACACAAGGAAAGAAGAAAGGGTTGTGTTGTGTATAAGGGCTTGCCTCAGTCTAACCCTGTGTTGGTGTTTCAACCTCCACTACGGTGATGATTAGATCCAAGAGTGTGTACCCTAGGAGGGTAGAGGGTAGATCTGTAATATATGATAGAAATATGAATGAAAATGGTGATGATTACCACAAGATATGAAGCCCTAATTGATGAAGATAACTCAAGATCATTCACAAACAAGGAGAGTGATGGAGAAGGCTTGAAACTTCCTTCAATAACATCCACAAGTAGATAGTACCTCCAAGCATGAAGAACACTTTATCATAGAACACAAAAGCATAAGCTCATTCCTTCTCATAACAAGCTAGCATTCTCTCTTTAGGTGTAAAATAAAAAACAAAACTCTTTTATATATGCATTCCCATTCACTAGTGACAAATAAAACTAGATGGAGCTAACATATACAAACTAGGGTAATGTTCTAAGATGACACCACAAGAGAGGGGCTAAAGATCCCAACTAGGACTAGGGCGCTCAGGTGCCTAGGGCCTTTAGCCCCACAAACTCTGAGGAGTGTCAAATGTCATGGGCTTAGTCTAGTCCTAAGTCTATTCTATTGTGTTTATTCATCAGGATCAAGATTTACCATTTTATGCTCAAAAAGGTGTTAAAATAGGTCCTGATTAACAAAGGTAACATTTTAAGTCCAACCAGGTGCTAAACTAAGTGTAAAATGCTAGTGTACACATTTTATGATGTAATAGTATATTTGCATCATTTGATAGAATATAATTATTTAACTAGATATGCTAATCATGTGCATCCTAAATGCAATAAGTCCAATACTACTCTCAGCTAAAATTATGTAATTATCTTGTACACTATTTTCAATATTACATAATTTCTCATAAATGATATCATGTTATTAACATTACATGATGCAATATGTGCACAATACCAAAAAATCTCCTAACAAGTACAAAATATACATGCACTCAGATAATAAACCATCTAATATGCCATAGAGAGAGAGAGGAGGAGGAGGAGGAGGAGGAACAAGTATAGTAATAGTAAACACTAGTAAACAAATTAACATTACAAGGGAAAACCTAAGGTGGCACTACATCTCAAGCGTCTAGGAGCAAGTGCATTGGGGAGGGATGGCACACTCTTCTCCTATAAGTTGACAAGTAACAATGTGTGCTTTTGAAGAGAGGTCAAAAGTTTAAATCTTGTAGGGTGTAGGGTATGCATGCCTCATGTATTTGAAGCATAGTTAGGTGCTTTCTACATACTAGAAGTACAACCTAGTCCCATATGCTATCTAGGCCACCTATAGACCCCAAAACTAAGCTGCCCAACATCACGGGCTATAAAAGAACCTTACTTTACCTTACTTTTATCCTAGTCAATGTGGAAAAATTTAAATTCATTTAGTAGGCACCAAAATATTTACTCTATATTTTATTTAAGAAAACCCCCGAATTGCACCCTCTACACTATTGATATCACACCATTTAGTGTCCTCAACTTCTATTTACAATCATTTTTCTTGTTAATTATAATTTTCTCATATCCATCCAATGTATAATATGTTTTATAGAGTATGCCTAATATTTGATGAAATCATAATTTTTCTACTAAACATTTTTATCTATTTAAATTATTTTTAAACATCAAATAGTTCAACAATTAAAAATAAATTTTGTTTAATTAAAAATAGAACTATTTACTACTTTTCACTGGCTATTCTTAAATATCATCCAATTCAACAGTCAAATCTCAATTTTGGCCAGTTAAAATGGAACAAATATTTACCACTTTTTTATTGTGAATGAGGTGTAAAATTACTATTGCCAGTTTGACCATTGAAATGGATGATATTTAAATAGAGTGTTTTTCACTATTAAACAGTTTGACATTTAAGTAAAGCCATGCACTTGAACATATAGGAATAGTCGCATGCCACATAGTTAAATGAATCAACTTTTGTCTTGCAGCAAATCCAAGGTTGCCACATCCTTTCAAGTTATCTGTATGTGATGGTTAATATAGTCTTTTATGTTCAAGTGCATGGCTTTACTTAAATGTCAAACTGTTTAATAATGAAAAGCGCTCTATTTAAATATCATCCATTTCAATGGTGAAAAGCACTCTATTTAAATATCATCCATTTCAATGGTCAAACTGTCAATAGTAATTTTATTATTATAAGGGTAATTATATTATTCTTGTTTGTAAGAATTTGTTTGAATAGAGTAAGATATCTCAAATGCCATGTCATCTTATCTTTCTCTCTTCTCTCAAATGGTAGTTTTTAAGGAGAGGACCTAATCGTTTTGAGGTGGTCTAATATTTTAAGAATATTGGGTATTTAAAAAACTAATCCAATTTAATAAGAGGACTTAATACTTTAGAGTGATCCAATAGTTATGAGAGTATTAACTATTTTAAATTATTTAAAAAAGATGATATATATTTTTTTATTCGTAAGGAGGGATTATTTAGGCTGGCCCCACACTAGGAGAGGTCACAAGGGGACCTCCTCTCCATCAATCTCAACTTATAGCTTAGAATCCACTTAAGAGTTACACACACTTTCAAATCCACTTAAGAGCCATTGGAATACCATGATTCATGGCATAGAACCACACTAAAAACCACCAATGGAGCCACCATGGAAGTTCAAGAGTCACGAATCCACTTGAGAGCCACTAGAAGACAAAAATTCACCACATAGAACCACACTAAAAACCACCAACTGAAAAGATAATATAATTTTATATTTAAATAAATTAAAAAATAAAATAAGTAATATAAACATACCAAAAAGACATAATTTAATATAAAACTATGAAACATTTTTTCCTTTTGTAAATAAAATCTTCTATTATAAATATTTTAAAAAACTCTATATAATCTAAATACTTCAAATAAACATCATAACTTTGACACACATTATTAATAATATAAAATTTTATTTATTGACATAATTTCATTTTAATATATTAAACACAAGGTATCCAATTACAAGACGGTCTTATGAAGGGAGTTATAATCTTGTAGAGACAATTCCATAATACGAGGCAAACGCACCCTAAACATTAATTAGAATCTTATTTTAAAAATCTCTTAATTTTTTTAAGCTTTAAATCTTTTGACTAGAACTACTCTCCCTCCTTAAACAACTTAGTTGAAAGATTTTAATATGCACTTACTCATCATATTATAATCCATTTAAAAATGATAAAAATATCTATATTTAAATAACCTAATTATTTTTATAAAATTAAAAAAAAAAAGAGGAAACCCCCCAAAAAAAATTTGAAGTTAGGGTGGGCCGCTACTAGCCCTTTCCCCTAATTATAAGAAACCCTAAATTTTCTCAACAAAATGGAGACAAAAGCCCCTTCATAAGTTAAGAAGTTAAATACAATTAAATCACAACTCAAATCGATGAGGAATGCACGTTTCGTTTCATAATTTCATCGCAAGTCGCGCCGCGTCCACGTACCAAAGGCGGCCCGCCACATTTCATTATTTTTAAAGATTTTCTTCTTACAAACTGTGCAAAACTCAACTTGCACTTTACTTTCTCTACCGGGCCACAGGATCGTCCAATTCACCATTTATATAACAGAGATTTGCTTAGCGAATTACAGGTGCTCATTTCTATTTCAACTGAGCTGAAGGAGATGATGTCGGATTCAAATAAAGTTGTGAAAGCGATGGGAGAAGAGAGTAGTACAACTTCACTGTCATCGCGTAAGCGTGTTTACGCCTGTCACTATTGTTCCAAACAATTTACCACCCATCAAGCTTTAGGAGGTCACCAAAACGCTCACAAGAAGAGGAAGCTTTTGCCCACGCCCACCATCAGCAATTTCGCCTCCATCTTTTCCCAGCAGAAAAGATTTCGTAGATTGGCTCCTCGCCCACCTGCGCTTTTTGCTCTTGACACTACAATGTGTCGACTGTTTGGGACCAGTGATCTTAATCACTCTGCAGCTCAAGTTGGATTTCAGGCGCACTATCCTCCCAGTTTGTTTCAAGGTCATTTATCATGTGTAAGTGTTAACACTCAGTATAAAGAGTCCATACATTGTGGTAATACTATGTTAGGTGAAGCTATTCTTAAACATCATCCACTTCAACAATCAAATATTCATTTCGAAGACTCAGTTCCAGCTTCAAACACCTTTAAGGCCATTGCCGATAATGGTCCTCATTATCCTGCCACTGTGTTTGACTTTGCTCCTTACAGATCTCAAAATGCTGGAACAAAGGCTGTTGGTGTGTTGGAAACAGCTTCTTACAATTTTCAGCCTCCTCGGCAGCAAACAGTGGATCCCTGCAACAAGGGCGGAGAAACGAGCTTCCAATCATCTTGTGTGACAACCGTCATGACTGAAGACGAGGAAGAGCTTGACCTCTCTTTACATCTTTAATGCCACGTGATATTGTTAGGGTTTTCAGATCTACTTAATAATTATGAGTTAGTTTATAATTGGTAGTCTCATATGTTATAAGTCATTCCTAGATTCAAAATCAGGTTACCCCACATAGTAGACTATAAAAGGACTCCATTCTATTTCCATTCTAAACTTTCTGATGGACTCATGTTTGAACTGATTTGTTATTGGTTGTTTCAGTCTTCAGATCATATCTAATTTGTTTACTTTTGTTTGCTCCATAATTTATGTTTGCTATTGGTTATTGCCATCCGGGCTTAAATTTCATGGCTAATTTAGACATTTTTGCTGTAAAATACAATCAAAATTTTAAAAAAATTGTATTGCATGAAAGGAGAGATTTTGGATAAACTGTCAAAATTTATATAGAATTATGATTTTATATATATATATATATATATATATATATATATATATATATATATATATATATATATATATATATATATATATATATATATATAGTTTTACTTGTATTAAGGTATATCATAATATTTCAAGGGCCCCTTTGAATAGATAACTGTCATTAGAAAATTGTTTGGCAGGCAAAATCAACCATCAAATTTAAGCCTTGATTGTCATTGTTTATGTATTTTTTTTCTTTTCAAATGCAATTTGCTGTTTCTTTCACTTAATACAACTTTAGGATTTTTGTAGTGAAGATCTTGTTCAAATCTGATGAAATGTATAAATAAGATTTGTGTTCAATTCCACTCTACTTAAATACCATCTGGTGATAAAATCAGTAGTAATTTTACAAATCATTCACAACAAAAAATAGTAAATATTTGTTTTATTTTTATTAACTAAAATTGACCTTCATTGTTGAAGTGGATGATATTTAAGAATAGACGTTCAAATTCAATAAAATGTATAAATATTAAATTGTTCAATTTTAATGAATGAATAAATATTAAATATGTTCAAATTCAATGAAATTTATAACTATTAAATGTGTTTAAATTCAATAAAATTTGTAAATATGGAACGTGTTCAAATTTATTAAAATGTACAAATATTAAATTGTTCAAATAATGAACTGTATAAATATTAAATGTGTTCAAATTCAAATGAAATCTATAACTATTAAATGTGTTTAAATTCAATAAAATTTGTAAATATCAAATATGCTTAAATTTAATGCAATCTATAAATATTGAATGTTAATGTTATATCTATAAATGAAACATTTAGTCTATTACATGACTCATGTTTAAATGTATAGATGCTAACTATTAAATGTTAAAAGTTAATATTGTAGAGTATGAAAAGTTTAAATTATTTATTCATTTTTGTTTTATTTTTTTAAGTAATTTATTTACTTTGGATAAAATCGTAAATTTGTAATTATATCCTTCAATGAGATCATTTATTTGATTTTGTTTCCTAATTTTAAATTTTAATTTTCTACATTTTAAGGTTGACAATATTAGTAAGTGCCCATTGCTTATTGGCAGGGGCATCAAAATTCGAATTTCATGTGTTTAAGAATGTGAATTTCATATCATTTATGTAAGGTCTTAGCAATTTCTTATTTAATAAATTTAATTATGATAATGTGATATTAGTATAATAGAAATTAGAATTTACTTATAGATATTTGTTTATTCATAAAATTATGTTATGAGGTTGGCAGATGAAGGGTCACATTCTTTTGGAAAACAAAAAGTCATGTTTCTTAGTAGACAAATTTCTTCTCTCTTGCTTCTGTATAGCACGCATGCTATTCGTATTTTGGTGATATCAGAGTCCTTTGGAGTCAAAGTAGTGTCCTTTGTGGCACTTTCAAGAATATTACTTGTGGTTTATTTCAATTGTGTAGTCCGCCATTTATATGCAAAGGTTTCAGTTTCACATGTCATGGAATGTGGTTCCTTCTAAAAATACTCTTGTTTCCTTTCTTTTTAGATCTACTCATAATGGTGTATAACGTCTTTATGCATCATCGATGGATAAGTGTCTTTGGTTATGTTTTAGATTGTCCCCAAGATAACTGACACTATAGCATGATGGCCAGTTTCCTTCAACTATGATCAACTATAGATGTATTGCTATAGGGGTACATATGTGTTTGAGAGCATAGGGCTAGATCACTAAGTAAACTAAAGAGAAAGATGAGACTTTGGTCATCTCGAAGGATAGGAATGTTAAGGATTAAAAACAACACCCACACATAGCCAAGAATTTAGAATGCATAGCAGAAACTCAAATCAAGCATGAAACAAGAACACAATCACAACACAGTGATTTACCTTGGAAAACCCCAAACTGGGAAAAATCCAACAATGAAGATCTTCATATTAACCCTCAGCCCCAACCCGGCTGAGCCTAGAGGCTTCAACCAGCCACACATACAATGGAGTCACCAAGCCATTATATAGACTTCCATACATGCAAAACCATGGGCTCAAAACCATGAGCTCCAAAACCATGGACCAATACAACTAGCACAAAACCATGTGCTAAAGACCACTAATGGGTAATCCACTAACTCTAACCCAAGAACTAGTTTAACCCAACAATCCCCCCCTTTACACTTGGTCTTGGGGTTAGAGTTAGTGGATTACACATTAGTGGTCTTTAGCACATGGTTTGGAGCTCATGGTTTTGAGCCCATGATTTTGCATGTATGGAAGTCTATATAATGGCTTGGTGACTCCATTGTATGTGTGGCTGGTTGAAGCCTCCAGGCTCAGTCGGGTTGGGGCTGAGGGTTAATATGAAGATCTTCATTGCTGGATTTTTCCCAGTTTGGGGTTTTCCAGGGTAAATCACTGTGTTGTGATTGTGTTCTTGTTCCATGCTTGATTTGAGTTTCTGCTGTGCATTCTGAATTCTTGGCTATGTGTGGGCATTGTTTTTAATCCTTAACAATTGGTATCAGAGCTTTGGTGAAGTAGTCTAGTGGAGAAACCTGGTGGAGAAACTTGGTGAAGAAGCTTGAGGCATGGAAGAATTTTTCAGAGCTATGGACGAAGTAGATATGGAAGAGAGTCCCAACTAGGATGATTAGGCTCGAGCTCTCATGTCTTGGTCATGTGGCCATGAAGAGAGTCATGATGAAGTGGAAGCTATTCATCAGATGTTTTTGGATGAATTAATTGATGAAGCTGATTCTATTATTGAGGAGTTTCTTGGCATGATGGAATCTGGGAGTGAAATGGAGCAGATGCAAGAAATAAAAGGTGTTGTGGCTGAGTCTAAAGTGAGGAAAAAGGTTAGATTTGATGATGCTCCTATCTATTTGGCTGTTATAGAGGATTTACATGTTTTGGTAGAGGCTGAGAATCAGGATGCTTTGGGTGATGAGGATGTGATTTCGCAGTACCACATGCACGATGTGCTAGCAGAGTATTGCTCGTCAATGGTACTAGATGTGGAGGCCGGAGAAGTAAAGCCAGCCGAGGTAGTGGAAGAAGTTAAGGCAGTGCCCGAGGAACGAGTCGCTCTGGCAGAGTCAGTGGAAGAAGTTAAGCTGGTGGCAGAGGAATCTATCCCTTAGGCTAAGCCAGAGGAGGTTTACCTCTAGGGTGTGCCTTTACTTGAAGAGGACGGGCAAAGTGTTATGAGCGCCACCAAGGAAAAGGATATTGGTTACCTGTTGCATTTGTTTTTTTCTTCGGCAGTTTATACGAATGAGAAGGGCTTGCTTAGCGAAGATGTGGGTGGTTTGAATGCCGAGATGTTGCCCACGCGCCCCCAAGAGAGGAGCACTACAAAGGAGGGGAAGAGAGAGGAATTCTTTCACTTTTACAGAGAGCTTGTATTTTGTGTGGGATGCTGCCAATCCTAGCTATGATAACTGTAGTAACGTTGACACTGATCTATCATTTTGGTTGATGGAGCCTCTTGTAGAAGAGCCATAGTAGCAGAAAGTGGCAGTAGAGAAGCTCAAAACAATGCATATTGTGTGCATCCTATAGTCATTGCTTGAGAATCCTCTTGAAAGCATTCTAGTGAATAGATTATTTTATTATTAGAATCGTGACCCAGTCAGGATAGATTCTATTTTGTTATGATACTATGTGTTATCTATGTGAGGATACCCATGTCTTATGTTGTAGGCTAGGTCAGGGTTAACTATATCACTAACCGAATCACATTTGCTTGGAAGTTTCTCAACTCTTTTCATTAAATCCTTTTATATTGAGATCAAGTCTATTACATGAGATAATATCTTAGTGGCACTTTCTATCATAATATTCTTATAGATTAAATCCATTCATCATGTTTTTGCTACAATGGCAACTCTGAAGCAGTTAGGATGCTGGCAATGGTTATAGTATGTGCTTTGTTTTTGCATGCATGTCTACAAGTGATAATTGCAACTTCAACATCTGATATCATATAATATTCACTCTACTTAAATATCATCCACTTTAATGGTCAAAAAGCAAATAGCTATTTTACACCTCATTCACAACAAAAAGTGGTAAATATTTGTCCTATTTTTATTAGCCAAAATTAACATTTGACTGTTGAAGTGGATGATATTTAAGAACGGTTCTACTTAAACATCATCCACTTCAATGGTCAAACACTCAATAGAAATTTTACACCTCATCCATAACAAAAAGTGCTAAATATTTGTCCTATTTTTATTGGCCAAAATTGATTTTTGACTATTGAAATGGATGATGTTTAAAAACAGCCTTTAAGAACAACCTATAATATTATGTCACAAGTTTATTTTCAGAATGATTTATTTAGTATCGCCAATATTCTTTGCATGTTAGTGTGTGCCTCATTATTTAGCGCAAGCCTATTTTTCTGCATATTTCTTTATTTAGTATCGCAATTATTTTTGCAATGTTGTTAAAGCCGTATGATTAGCTTGGGCTTGTTTTGGAGGTGATTGTAGCAGTGTATTATACTGGTAGAGTTTATATAAAAATGTATTTGACTATTGCAGCTGAGATTGTTTTGGCATCATTGGCAATCTACTTTAGAATTTTTCACTTATGCTTGAGAATTAGTCATGGATGAATACAGCGTTATGTTTTGGGTGCTTAATGCTTGATTGTTGATGATATTGCTCTTTGTAAATGTCAGTTGTTTTAAGGAGAAATAATCTTTGTTTGGAGTGCTAGTGTTTTCATAAAGAAGTTCAAGGTTATCCCTCTCGTGATTTCAATTTTTATTGCTATTATTAAACCCACAGTTTTCCTATGTTAGAGTTGAGACCTAGGTCTAGATGCTCATCTTCTTCAAGATCTAGATCCTTCTTGTGGTTGACATTCATGCATTATTGGAGATTGTCATTTGATTCTTGTCGCTATCAATTTCCATATCCATCATTCATTTGATGGTTACAATCTCTCCACATCGCAAATGATCAGTCAAAGTTATATACCAGTCATTGCTTCCATCTTGACGATAAGGTCGATGTTTAATCTCAAAGTTACTTCACATTCTGGTCACCGAATTTCAACATAGCAAGGTTGTTGTTTCAAATGCCTTTGAAGTTTTTGGGCTAAGGTTTGTTGCCACACACGGCCTCCATCATTTTAGGTTTGAAGATTTATAAGTTCGATGTCATATAGAGGTCACAATTTTTGGATGCTGGTCACTTATCAAGGGTCTGTGTTGTTTGGATGCCAAGGATTTGCATAGTTTCCTCGTTTACTTTATTAGTTTAGATTTGGATTCAATCTCATTTATTTAATGAAAAGGATAAAGTATCTTTCTGTCTATAATGATCGAATGTGTTAAAGTAATATGTTCTTGTTAAGAATAAGGTTTCCGACATAGTATTATTTTTACTTCTTTAGGATAAGAAATCATGAATGTTGCATAATTGATTTGGGCAATTATTTTTGGAAAATGAAGTATTATGTTTTAAGGTGTATATTACAAGACTCATTATTGGAATGTATAGTGGAATATTGTAGTTTGGGAAATCTTTTGGCGAGTATGAAACTAGGTCAATATGTTAAAACCTTGTGAGAAGATAAGTCAGAAGTTATTAAGTGTAAATATAGTTAAATAATTTTATGGTATTCTTGATTAATATTTTTACTGAATGAGGTTTAGTGTAAATGTGTTTTGATAATGGTTATTTGTATATATTTATTGGTTAATAATTGGTTAGAAACCGCAATGGCAGAAACAATGGTTAGACTCTTAAGATAGAACTTATAATTTGAAAATCTTGTAAGTGATTCAAACTTGTTTAGAATGAAAGGAATAAATATAGTATTAACCTCTTTGACTTGAATTATGGAAGTAGTTCTCTTATTTAATTCTTTGGTTTGTTATACTTCATAAGTACCATATGAGAATTAGTACACCAAATTAAAAGAGAATTCTTTGTTAAAGAAGTATGGTTAACTTAACTAGGCGAAGTAAGTATTGTTTCTTATACTAGTAAAATGCTAACAAAATAATGGGTTTCATTCTTTAAAATTGATTAAAGCTATCTAAGCTACCGTGTTTTAGTGAATCATTCTTAGATAAGTGTAATCTTTACAATATGCTAATTTGAAAGTTGTTGTTGGTAGTTAGAAGTTATTAATATTATTAGTTTTATCTCATTGAAGATATCTTATAATGTTGTAATGTCGTAGAAGTAATAGTACCATATTTTCAATTTGATAATGCATGGATAGCTCGAGATATGACCAAAATGTTAACATTAGAGAGATCATTTAAAAAGTCAAGTATGGTAAGCTATAGACTTTTACATCCTCCTAGTAAGAAATGGTTTGTCATGTGATTCTTATTGCAGTTAATATCAAAAGTTAGATTAATATAGTTTTCCTGGTGATAATGTTTAGTGGCATTAAATGATGAAATGAAGAGTATTAAGCTACTATTACATATGTTGACTCTGGTATTGAATGGTATGAAACCGTCTTGTGATTGCATGATCAAGTTTTCAAACTATGATATCTTTGTGCTACGCGTACGTAGGCAAGGCCATCATGAGCCCCCGAGACATTAGGTCGGCCCCTTAGGGCCTTAGTCTCATTATCTTGAACATTGATATCTGCTATTATTTATGCTGAACTAACATTTACATCTAGTGTGCAGATCCAGATCTGTTAATCATGCAGGTTGCTGAAGTGAAGGAATATTTTTCCACTTTGCGAGTGGATGACCATATAACGCTTATTGTAATTGAATGTAATAGAAATGTTTATATCTTAATTCATCATGAATGATATTAGAATGATGTTTAATCAGAATTTAAATTTTATTTAGTTAGAACAAGTAAATGTTCTTCTACTAGTCTTATTATAGTTTTAGTATTTCTCTCTAAATTAATATTTTTTATTGTTATTTCTTAATAATTCCTAAATGGGCATTACATAGGTATCAGAGCACCAGGTTGCAACACTTGGGAGCTTTGGGATAAAAGTATTGGTAATGTAAACTCATTTTGGGTCTCATCATGGTAAGTAGAGGTAAATCTTGATTGATTAATGTTACGGAATGGACATCTAGTATATACAAATATTCTTGAAATTGTAAGTTTTTGTAATGTTAATTAATGATTTCTAGAAAGCATGTATATTTATCACCTTAATCTGCAATAATATTGACAAACTTGTGTGTTTGGTGATGGTGTTGTGGTTGGATTGTATGGGAGTTGGGTGGATGATTGATTAGTTGTGATTTGGGAGCTATGTTTTGAGAGCTACGTGTGTTTTGGGAGATATGTTTTAGGAGCTACATGTGTTTTGGGAGCTATGATAAGGGAGATACATGGACTTATGCCCCTTTGGGGTACTCATGGTGTTGATGTTGGTGTTGTGGGAGCTATATGTGCTCTATGGGAGCTATTATTGTGTTATGCCCTTTGGTGTAAAGTACTCAAACTGTCACAAAAGTAAAATGAAGTAAATAATTGACTTAAATACAACTCATCAAGTAATGAAAGTAAAATGATGTAATTAATCTGCTTAATTACAACTTCACAAGTAAAAGATAAATCTCATAAATATGAATCAATAAAAGTCATAAAATCTTACAAAAAATCTCATGCTCAATCTAGGTGATAGCACTATAAAATAATATACAAAGTCCATTGGCTTCCATGCCATAATATATCCAAATACAAATTACAATAATCATGTACAACAAGTATAAATAAATCAAAACACTCTCCAATCACCATGAACTTGAATGGTTCTCCTGTGAGCTGAGAGACAGGAACATGGCTCGGGTGCTTTTCCACCCAACCATGAAGCAATTAAACTTCCCCAGATCCCTTCATGACACAAAGGAAACCCATCTCGGCACAAAATGTCTATCTACCTGGAAACAACTAGAAGGAGGGAACACGCGATGCAACCTTCAATGTCTAATGTGCAATTCTAAATAATGAAATGCAGATTATCTCACAATAGGATGTGGCAGAGATATATATCAATCCATCAATAAAGTTTGTTAGACATAATATTCATCTTTTTCAATGACAGCTCATTTAGATCTAAACCTTTAAAACATAGTAACCAGTCAATTCCAAAAAAGAGGAAAAACTATCTCTAATAATCCACATTCAGTATCCTAGCCCAAAAGTAACCCAAACACATTCCTAGATAAAAATCTACTTTCCTTTTCCAATAAATAAGTAAATAAATAATTCAATAAACAAACAAATCAATCAATCAATCAAAATCACCTATAACCACCTCTAATCCCTTTCCCAAGCATCAATAAAGAAAACACACTTTTCGAACAAGAAGTAATGAAGAACATCATAAATCATTTAAAAGCAATATAGATTTTGAAATCTGATCATAGTCTCAATTTATATTTCCATGGTTTTAATATATTATAGAAAACTAATGATTTTACTTCATATCCAATACCATTTCATGATTCAAACAATAAAATCAATAATGGCATATGCCAACTCTACTTCAACAATGAGTATCCATGCATACTTATTTCAAATATTATTACTATCTTTCCTCAAGAACAAGTAAATAAATAATAAAATAAAATAATCAATGTTCTCCTATGATTCATCATTTGATCATACAATTGCATCTATAAGGCTATTAAATCAGTTTTAATTACCAAATCTATATTTTATTCATAATTCATAGTGTAATAAGCATTCCAAGTTATTTATTAATCTTACTGTCATATCCGTGACATGAACGATTTCGTTCAATAAATATATATATCACAATATGTATTATAATCTTTTAAGAACCTTCCTATCACAACTGTGACAGGAAGTCAAGAAACAAGAAAACAATCTTCCTATCACAACTATGACAGGAACTATAACAGAGTTCATAATATACTTATTGTCACTTAAATGACAGTGATTTAGAATAGATCTTTGAAAAACAATAAATAGATGAATATGTCTACAAGAATATAATATTGTCTTTCAAGTTAAAGAGTTTATTTTCACATTGTTTGATCAATAAGAAGAGGAGTCGATTTCCAGAAGAAAAAAAAAATTGATTTTGAACAACAAACAAGAAAGATAACAGTTATTCATTTTATGTCTACCAAAGAGGGATTTTATTAGCACTCATAAATTTGGTTATCTATGGTTTCAATGATTATGATAAGATCAAGAAAAGAGGGTGGTGTACCAAGAATACAAGGAATAGCAATTATAGTGAATAAGAACAGCAAATACTATAGGGGAAAGGTCAACTACAGGAATACCATACTTATCAACTAATTTTAAGAGTTATTTGCACATTGGTTTGATCATTTAAGAAGAGGTTGATTTCAATTAAAAGACTAGTTTTCTAACAACAATTAAGAATGATATCAGCTCTATTATTTATGTCTACCAAAGAGTGATTTTTTTATCAGCGATTGGGAAATTTGTTACATTTCAACTTCAAGGTTAAATATAGTGGCCAGAAAGTGGGACAATTCACTTAGCATAAAATAAAGAAAAGTAAAGACAACAAATGGAAACAACATGCCGATTTACTATGTTTAAACAACCATAACCAGTCATTAAGTATTGCATATAAAAATAGGGAAAAATACCTGGATAAATTTATTTGCACAAAAGGGGTCGATTATGCCTTCCAAGTCACTTCCTTGTCGTCTCCTGTTGCTTATAGATATAGAGATATTGGTCACTTAAAAATGGTGATTGATGCTCAGAAAAAAAAATAGTGATCCCTGTATTTTTCTCACGCCAAATAAAAAATCATGTTTTTCTTTTGCTAAACTGCTCACTATCTACTACAAATCTCTTCAAATCCCTTCTGGGTTTTGTTCTTCTCTCCCTCAGATTTCTAGAACAATTTATGGTTTTAAATTTTGTTGAGAAATGAGAAAGTTATCACCATTTTACTATGACTGTTCTTGACTAGTTTTCAAAAACACTTTATTTATTTATTTATTAAAAATCCTCCCTAATCTTGGCGTCTAAAATTTAGGTTTTTCCATGTTTTTTAATAATTGATGGATACGTACATTTTGCATGAGATTGCATTTAAAAAGGCTTTGAATTTCTATTTAAATTTGAATAAATAACTTAATTAGCTTTCTGTAACTTGCATGACAATAATTAAATTATAACACTCTTTATTTTAGATTTCTAAATATAATACTAATATTATTAATACAATTTATCTATTTTTAATAAAACACAAATACTAAAACAACTCAAGAAGTAATTACAATAGTAATAATACTATATATTTATCTATTTAATTAGAATAAAATAACTTAATAACTTTTTGTCGCATGTAAGATGGTAAATATTCTTTTAGATTCTTTTATTTAGGATTCTAAATATAATAAATGTTATTTAATATAATTTATTTATTTTCAAATTACATAGTCATTTAAATCAAACAAGAAGTATTTAAATAATATTAAAATAATAATATATATACCTATTGTAATTTAAATATAATGGTTTAAATCTAATTTAGATATTGTCTTCCAAACATTCATATTTATATATAAAAAATAAAGAAATATTTATTAATTATTTAAATATAACAATACATCAATTTAATAAAATACATCATTTCGAACATAATTATAGCACTCAAAATATAAAACGAAAAGACATTAATATTCATGACTAAATCAAGCATTCGAAAATTTACTGTCGCAATTAAACACAATATTTTTTCTAAGCATCTAAACATCAATCTCATTTATTATCCACACAATAATGCATATTAAAACATTCATAATAATGCAATATGATACTACGTGAGTGTGTGAGTGCATCAAGATTAACCATCCAAACAGTTATTGCCAAGTGGCTAGAACACCTCTACCTCAACCATGTTTTCGTCTTTGACAAGTACCTTCATTCATTCGCATTCAACTCGATGTCAATAGGTTAGTTCCCCAAAACATAGCCAAAGAAAAATATTATAATCATATTGATATTTAATATTAAATTAACTTTTTAATTTACACAAATATAACATCATGATAATTACCTTCACATATGTGGAATTTTCTCAAAGTAAAACAACCATAGTAAATGTTCGCTAATCTAGAATAATTATATAGTTCATAAAATGAGATGTGACATTTGGGGTACTCATGGTGTTGGTGTTGGTGTTGGTGTTGTGAATAATGATGATTGGGAGTTGTGTATTACATGTGCTCTATGAGAGCTATTGTTGTGTTATGCCCCTTTGGGGATATTCATGGTGTTGTGGATAATGATATTGGGAGTTATTATTTTATGGGATTTATTGTTGCGTTATGGGAGTTATTGTGTGTGTGATGGGAGCTATTGTTGTATGAGAGCTATTGTTGTGTTAAGGGAGCTACATTTGTGAAAAAAGGGAGTTTTCTAAACTTTGATTATTCATAACTGTTGAATGCTCATTATTTCATAAGTTTCATAATCAACTCCTTTTGTGATATATGTTGGAGCTCCATGTGGTTTAAGACCACCACATTCCCCTCCTCCCCTTGGGTGGCTCATTGGAAGTCACGTGGTGATTGTAATGTTAAGTTTGAGAGAAAATTTGAACTTTTTGTTTGGTTAATTTTTTTTCTTAATTAAGCCAACAGTTTTAAAATTTCTTTAAGATATTTGTTGATTGCCCTTTTGCTCAAGGACTACTTTATTAAGGTTTTTGGTTTGAATTGAACTGTTGTTTTCTTTGTTTTTATATAAAAAAAATTTTATTGATTTTAATTAAAATTTTTACTTATTGAAAAACTTCATCATTTTGAGGCTTTATCAATGTTTATTGATGATGGCTTGAGTGAAGTAATGTGAATTGTGTAGATTGCTATTGTGTAGATTGCTATACCAAGAGAGCCCTGGCAAGTTGTATAGGGGAGTAGATGGCCTAGGGAATGTATATTTTAAAATTGTGTAAAATCTATTCTATGACATTATGGTTCTATTTTACACTAATCATCCATATCCCATTGAAAGTATACATGATGTATAGAATTGATATCTGTGATATTTAAATGTTAAGAATTGTTATAAAAAATATGTTGCAATGAATTTGATTATCAGTAATATTTAGATGATATAAATATGCTTCTAGGATAAGTAATGATGATATTATAGAATGGAAGGAATGGTATAATTGAAATTTTCTGGAATAATGGGATTATTGTGAGTTACTGGAGGAAGAAAGAAAGATATATGGGAAAGTTTTATGGGCCGAGCCTAACTTGGACAACCAAGGTAAGAAAATCAATAGTATTTCTATGTAATATGATTTAATGATTAAAATGAATGTATGCAAGTGAATTTTGAAAGAAATTTGTTCTCTTATAGTTTGTTTATTTAATTTGGCAAGATTGTTGCACTTTTTTTGGGTATTATTATATTGTTTGGTATTGGTGTTGTGTTGGGAGTTGATGAAATGTGAAATGATAATATATGTTTTTTGGAGTTGATTAATGGGAGATTATTGTTCTTGGGAGTTCTGGGAGTTGTTGTTAAGGGAGTTACTATTTATTGGAAGATTTGTTATGGAAGATTGATGCTTATGGGAGTTATTGTTGATTATTGAGAAAGAAAGTACGATAGATTTATGAAATGGATTCTTGAATATAGAATTATTTCTGTTAAATATGTTGAATATAAAGAAAATGTTTCTCTTTTAATGCTCGGGGGTGGATTCGATTGGTCGAATCCTAAGGTTGGGTGGTGAGCAAATCTAGATTGTTACTAATTTTGTGGTTGCAAATCATGCGAGTTAATCTGGGTTGGTATATTTTTGTGTATAGACTAAATTTGTTCTTGTGATATGAAGATTAGTATGGATGAGCGAATCTAGATTTCTTTCTATTTTCCTCATTTGGTGATGCAAGGTTCAGGTTTTGTACTGTTGCATGATGGCTAAAAGAATATCTAGTTGACTTAGTAATTTTTTTAATGAAATCTAATTTTTGTTAGATGTGATGAAGTTAGGGAATTTCTTTTCTCTTGATGACTTTCAGGAGGAAGTCCATCCTTAGGGAGGAAGAATGTAAGGTCTAAACAATTTCTTGATTAATAAATCTAATTATGATAATGTGATATTAGTATACTAGAAATTAGAATTTAGTTATAGATATTTGTTTATTCATAAAATTATGTTACGAGGTTGGCAGATGAAGGGTCACACTCTTTTGGAAAACAAAAAGTCAATTTTCTTAGTAATAAAAGGGTGTTTTTGAGAATTCTTGATTTACTTCTTTCTTCTTTATGAAAAGGATATTATTGGTGGTATGAGGGTAGACAAATTTCATCTCTCTTGCTTCTGGATAGCATGCACGCTATTCGTATTTTGGTGATAGCGGAGTCCTTCGGAGTCAAACTAGTGTCCTTTGTGGTACTTTCAAGAATATTACTTGTGGTTTATTTCAATTGTGTAGTCAGCCATTTATATGCAAAGGTTTTGGTTTCACATGTCATGGAACATGGTTCCTTCTAAAAATACTCTTGTTTCCTTTTTTTTAGATCTACTCATAATGGTGTATAATATCTCTATGCATCATCGATGGATACGTGTCTCTGGTCACGTTTTAGATTGTCCCCAAGATAACTAACACTATAGCACAATAGCTAGTTTCCTTCAATTATGATCAACTATAGACGTATTGCTATAGGGGTACATATGTGTTTGAGAGCGTAGGGCTAGATCACTAAGTAAACTAAAGAGCAAGACGAGACTTTGGCCATCTTGAAGAATAAGAATACCTCTTTTGCTGTGATTATACTAAAAACAATGCATATTGTGTGCATCCTATAGTCATTGCTCGAGAATCCTCTTAAAAGCATTCTAGTGATTAGATAATTTTATTATTAGAATTGTGAACCAGTCAGGATAGATTCTATTTTGTTATGATACTATGTGTTATCTATGCTAGGATACCCATGTCTTATGTTATAGGCTAGGTCGAGGTTAACTATATCACTAACCGAATCACATTTGCTTGGAAGTTTCTCAAATCTTTTTATTAAATCCTTTTATATTGAGATCAATGCTATTACATGAGATAATATCTTAGTGGAACTTTCTATCATAATGTTCTTATAGATTAAATCCATTCATCATGTTTTTTCTACAATGGCAACTCTGAAGCAGTTAGGATGCTGGCAATGGTTATAGTATGTGCTTTATTTTTGCATGCATGTCTACCAGTGATAATTGTAACTTCAACACATGATATCGTATAATATTATGACATAAGTTTATTTTCAAAATGATTTATTTAGTATCGCCAGTATTCTCTGCATGTTAGTGTGCACCTCATTATTTAGCGCAAGCCTATTTTTTTGCATATTTCTTTATTTAGTATCACAATTATCTTTGCAATGTTGTTAAAGCCATATGATTAGCTTGGGCTTGTTTTGGAGGTGATTGTAGAAGTGTATTACGCTGGTAGAGTTTATATAAAAATGTATTTGATTGTTGCAACTGAGATTTTTTTGGCATCATTGGAAATCTAATTTAGAATTTTTCACTTATGCTTGAGAATTAGTCATGGAAGTATACAACGATATGTTTTGGGTGCTTAATGCTTGATTGTTGATGATATTGCTCTTTGTAAATGTCATTTGGTACAAGGAGAAATAATCTTTGTTTTGGAGTGTTAGTGCTGTCATAAAGAAGTTCAAGGTTATCCATCTAGTGATTTCAATTGTTATTGCTATTATTAAACCCACAATTTTCCTATGTCAGAGTTGAGACCTAGGTCTAGATGCTCATCTTCTTCAAAATCTAGTTCCTTCTTGTGGTTGACATTCATGCATATTGGAGATTGTCATTTCATTCTTGTCGCTATCAATTTCCATATCCATCATTCATTTGATGGTTACAATCTCTCCACATCGCAAACGATCAGTCAAATTTATATACCAATCATTGCTTCCATCTTGAGGATAAGGTCGATGTTTAATCTCAAAGTTGCTTCACATTCTGGTCGCTGAATTTCAACATAGCAAGGTTGTTGTTTCAAATGCCTTCTAAGTTTTTGGGCTAAGGTGTTGGAATAAGGTGCCATTAACCTTGTAAATTTTAATATTGTATTTTATTCCATTTATTATTTGTTATTTGTAATTACCCATAAGGGAATGAGGTAGTCTCATTAACAGTTGTAATTTCAGAGTTACTGGGGTCAGTTACAGAATGACTTTTGCTATTGGAAAATGTAAAAACTCATGGTAAATGAGGATAGGCGTGCTCCCTTTAGGAATATACTATTTTTGGCATGTATGACAACTATCATAATGTTTGGTGAGTGAATCTATGACAGCTGCAAGTTGTCATAAGATTTTGAGATTCTATGACAAATATGATGGATATGTTAGTTGTAGATTTGCTATATTTAGCCCAAGCTTCCTATCTTGGAAAGTTACTCTTTTTCTAGAATCTATGATAGTTATGACGTGTCATAAGATGTTGTAAGAGGCCAAATTTAGTCTTAGGAGCCCAACCTTTGCATGGCTATTTTTAGACAAGTGTAAGATGCTTGTAAGATGGTAATTAATGTTTACAGGTTGGAGAATCTTAGGAGATAGAAGGTGAACGCCTAAGATGAGTTACAAAATGTTTCTATAAGTATTTGCCATGTATTAGTTTCTATAATATAGATTTTAGGTACTCAGGTGCTGCCGGAATGCTGTCAGATTGAAGACTGATGGAGAGAGTTGAAGTATTGTTGTATTGTAAATCATTTTCAGATTAATACAAACATTGGGCCTCTTTCCTGTGTGGAGTTTTTTACCCGAAAGGGTTTTCTCCACATTAAACATTGTGTTATGTGTTCATATTTCTAATTTTGCATTTCTATGAAGCATAGTTTTGTTTCTATGTTACAATCTCCATTAATAACACACAGTTAAAGATTGCTGAAATTTATCTTGTATCAGATTTCCATTGAAGTAGTGTTGCTTTCATTTCTAACATTTGGTATCAGAGCCTGGCCACCTTTGACTCTTGGGTAGTAGTGTGGAAGCTATATCTATAGTGGGAGATTTGGTTGTGTTTGTTTTGCAGATCTTGTGTTGTTATTATGGCTGCATCCACCATTGCATCAACCTCTCGATTGGAGATTGAGAAGTTCAATGGAATGGGGTATGAGTTGTGGAAGCTAAAAATATAAGATTTGTTGGAAGAAAGAAACCAATGGTTGGCTATCCAAAAAGAGAAGAAACCTGATGATGTCTCTCAAGATGAGTGGGATAGACTAGATAAGAAGGCATGGGGAACCATTCGGTTGTGTCTTTTAGATTTTGTCCTATTGAATGTCACAAAGGAAGAGACTGCATACAAAATGTGGAAACGGTTGGGTGAGATCTATCAAGCCAAGAGTATGGTAAATAAACTTTATTTAAAAATAAAATTACTTTCTATGAAAATGCGAGAAGGTGAATCAGTTGCAAAGCATTTAAATTCTTTTAATTTGTTAGTGAGTCAGCTTGATTCAGTAGATGTTGAGGTTAGTGAGGAAGATAAATGTATCTTACTTCTTTGTTCTTTACCTGAGTCTTGAGAGAATGTTATCCTTGCTATCAATTCTAACCTTGCGGATCCCAAGTTAGATGCTCTTGTTTCAGTGCTACTGTCACAGGAATTGAGGAAGAAGAGTTCAGATAGTTCAAGGGATGCTTTCAGTGTCAGGGGAAGGTCTAAGGAAAGAGGGCCTAAAGGAGACTAGAAAGGGGCTAAGGACAAGTCCAAGGGCCGGTCTAAGACTCCTAGTAAAAAGAACAGAGTTAAGTGTTGGAACTGCAGTAAAAGGGGACATGTGAAGAAGGAGTGCAGAAACCCCAAGAAATAGTGGGAGAGTGCTTCGGATAAGTCCTCGAATGCAGGTGAAGAATTTTTACTTTCTGCATGTAATCTTGTTTCTAATTTTTACTTTCTGCATGTAGTTGATTAACTCAGGATGCTCGTTTCATATGACTCTGCATAAGGAATGGTTCTCCTCATATGAAGAATATGATGGAGGTAATATCTACCTTGGTGACAACTCTACATATCTGATTGTCGGGAAAGGAAAGGTATTGTTGTGTTTCAGTGATAGGAGGATTAAAACCCTCCCTGGTGTTTTGCATGTTCCTGGATTAGCTAGAAATATGATTTCAGTTTCAAAGTTGAATGATTTAGGAATGCATGTGACATTTGACAAGCATAGCTATAGATTAGTGAGAGGGAACTTGGTGGTAGCGAAGGGGAAGAGATTCGGAAGCATGTTTAAGCTTGAATCCACTATAGTTTATAATGCCTCGTATGTATTTGAGGCTTCTGAAAATACTTGTATGTTGTGGTACCATAGATTGGGCCACACAAGAAATAATGTATTAAAAACTATTAATAATAAAAATTTGTTGGATGGTTTCTCCTATTCTGATGAGCACTTTGATTTCTATGAGCATTGTGTGTTTGGTAAACAAAACAGAAAGTCAATTCCTTCAGGAAGCAATAGAGCAAAAGAGAAGTTAGAAATTATTCATACGGATGTGTTTGGACCTGTGGATAATGAATCTATCAGAAAATCTCATTATTTTGTAACCTTCATTGATGATGTATCCAGATTTACATGGATTTATTTTATGAAGCATAAATCTAAAGTTTTCACTAAGTTTAAGGAATTTAAAGTCTTAGTAGAGAACCAATAAGGTTTAAAGATTAAAATATTAAGATCTGACAATGGAGGGGAATATTGTTCTAAGAAATTTGATGAGTTTTGCAAGCATGCAGGTATAATCAGACAAAAGACAACTCTGTATACACCACAACAGAATGGTGTTGCAGAAAGGATGAACCAAACAATTATGGAAAGGGCCAGAAGTATGCTTAGTGATGCACATTTGGATAAATGCTTTTGGATAGAGGCTGTGTGTACTACTTGCTACTTGATAAATAGATCTCCTTGTAAGGCTCTTAATTCGACACCTTATAGACAGGTAAGAAACCTTTGGTTTCACATTTAAGGGTTTTTGGTTGTGAGGCTTTTGTTCAGGTGCCTAAGGAAAAGAGATCTAAGTTGGATCCAAAGGTTGAAAAGTGTACATTCATTGGATATGGTGATAATGTCAAATGTTATAAGCTTTGGAATCCACTAACCCACAAGATTATCTTTTCTAGAGATGTTATTTTCAGGGAACTTAGAGCTAGTTCTGAACCTGAGCAGCCAAAAGAGAAGGAAGAAAAGGTAAAGAAGGTGCACTTTGATTTAGAGTAGCAAGATGCACCTCAAGAAGAACAGAATGATGGATTGGGGGTGAAGAAGGAGAAGATTCGAGTAGTTATGATGAAGATGAATCTATTGTGACAGAAGAAGTTGATACATATGATCATGCAAAAGAATGAGTAGAGTCTCTTACACCACCCTTAAGGAGATCCACAAGACAAAATAATACAGTTGACAAGTATAGCCCACTAGATTTTCGTTGTACATATGCTTTATTGAGTACTAACAATGAGCCTAGATCCTACAGGGAAGTTATTTCTGCAGATGATAGTGAGTCTTGGCAGGTAGCCATGCAGAAGGAGATGATGGATTTAGACTCTTGTAACACCTGGGATCTTGTTCATTTGCCCAAAGGAAGAAAGGCCATAGGATGTAAGTGGGTCTTCAAGAAGAAGTTTGGAGTTTATGAGTCATTGGAAAAGTACAAGGCTAGACTAGTAGCCAAGGGATACTCACAGAGAGAGGGAGTTGATTTTGGTGAGATATTCTCTCTTGTTGCTAAATTGACTTCTATTAGATTTCTCTTATCCATTACTGCAGCTAATGATTGGGAGATTGAGAAAATGGATGTCAAGACTGCGTTCTTGCATGGATATCTTGAAGAAGAAATTTATATGCAACAGCATACAGGTTTTGAGGTAAAAGAAAAACAACATTGGGTTTGCAGGTTATAGAGGTCTCTTTATGGTCTGAAACAATCCCCAGAATGTGGGATCAAAAGTTTGATTCATTTGTTTTGAAATTGGGTTTTGTTAGAAGCAAGGAGGATCATTGTGTTTACATTCATTGTGTTGATGATTCTATACTGGTTATTGCTTTATATGTTGATGACATGTTTTTCAGCAATACTAAGGGTATGGTCAGTGAGCTTAAAGCCCAACTTTTAGGTACATTGAGATGAAGGATCTTGGTGCTGCAAGGTATATTTTAGGAATGGAGATCAGGAGGGATAGAGTTAACGAAAAGCTTTGGTTGTCACAAAGTAAGTATGTGAATACTATTGTGCAGAGGTTTAGTTTGCAGGACTATAACCCAGTTAGAGTTCCTTTACCCATTGGTACTAAGCTTTCATTAGATAGGTGTTTAAAGACTGAAGATGATCTTGAGGATATGTCTAATGTGCCATATGCTAGTGTTGTAGGGAGTTTGATGTATGCAATGGTTTACACTAGACCAGATATTGCCCAAGCAGTGGGAGTTTTGAGAAAATTTATGTCTAACAGTGATAGACAGCATTGGAACTATGTGTAGAGGGTATTTAAATATCTTGCAGGTACTCCTAACCATTGTTTGGTTTATTCTAGTACTGATAGTGCTGATAAATCTTTGGACATACAGGGTTTTGTTGATGCAGATTGGGCAGGTGACTTGGATAGTCGAAGGTCCACTAGTGGCTATGTGTTTACTTTGTTTGGAGGTGCAATGAGTTGGATGAGTAAGAGGCAGCCCATAGTTGCTTTGTCCACCACAGAAGCAGAGTATATGGCTGCTACTCATGTCTCTAAGGAGGTAGTTTGGTTGAGGAGACTATGTACAGGTATTGGTTTTGATTACAGGATCATTCAGACTGATTGTGATAGCTAGAGTGCTATCTGTTTGGCCAAGAATCCCATGTATCATGCTCGGACTAAGCATGTTGATGTTCAGTATCACTTTTTTTGAGAGTTAGTTGCAAATGGAGAGATTGAGCTAAAGAAGATAGACACTCAAGAGAATGTTGTAAATTCATTGACCAAGCCTGTGAGCACAGAGAAGTTTGTGTGGTGCCGAGAGACCATGGGCCTTGTTTCTAGTGCCCGATTATTTCTTTTGATTTCCTATGGGTTGATTTACAATGTATAATATCAAGTAGGGGAGTGTTGGAATAAGGTGCCATTAACCCTGTAAATTCCAATATTGTATTTTATTCTATTTATTATTTGTTATTTGTAATTACCCATAAGGGAATGAGGTAGTCTCATTGACAGTTGTAATTTCAGAGTTACCGGCGTCAGTTACGGAGTGACTTTTACTATTGGCAAATGTAAAAACTCATGGTAAATGAGGATAGACATGTTCCCTTGAGGAATATACTATTTTTGGCATGTATGACAACTGTCATAATGTTTGGTGAGTGAATCTATGACAGCTGCAAGTTGTCATAAGATTTTGAGATTCTATGACGCAGATGACGGATATGTCAGTTGTATATTTGCTATATTTAGCCCAATCTTCCTATCTTGGAAAGATAATCATTTTCTAGAATCTATGACAATTATGACGCATCATAAGATGCTATAAGAGGCCAGATTTAGTCTTGGGAGCCTAACCTTTGCATGGTTGTTTTTGGACAAGTGTAAGATGCTTGTAAGATGGTAATTAATGTTTACAGGTTGGAGAATCTTAGGAGATAGAAGGTGAACGCCTAAGATGAGTTACAAAATGTTTCTATAAGTATTTTCCATGTATTAGTTGCTACAATATAGATTTTAGGTACACAGGTGCTGCCAGAATGCTATCAAATTGAAGACTAGTGGAGAGAGTTGAAGTATTGTTGTATTGTAAATCATTTTCAGATTAATACAAACATTGGGCCTCTTTCCTGTGTGGAGTTTTTTACCTGAAAGGGTTTTCTCCACGTTAAACATTGTGTTATGTGTTCATATTTCTGATTTTGCATTTCTGTGCAGCATAGTTTTGTTTTTGTTACAATCTCCATTAATAACACACAGTTAAAGATTGCTAAAATTTATCTTGTATTAGATTTCCATTGAAGTAGTGTTGCTTTCATTTTTAACATAAGGTTTGTTTCCGCACACGACCTCCATCATTTTAGGTTTGAAAATTTCTGAGTTTGATGTCATATAGAGATCACAATTTTTAGATTTTGGTCACTTATCAAGGGTCTATGTTGTTTGGATGCCAAGGATTTGCATAGTTTCCTTGTTTACTTTATTAGTTTAGATTTGGATTAAATCTAATTTCTTTAATGAAAAGGATAAAGTTTTTTTCTGTCTAGTTATCTTCACCATAATTATCGAATGTGTGAAAGTAATTTGTTCTCGTTAAGAATAAGGTTTCTGACATAGTATTGTTTTTAGTTCTTTAGGATAAGAAATCATGAATGTTGCATAATTGATTTGGGCAATTATTTTTGGAAAATGAAGTATTATGTTTTAAGCTCTATATATTACAAGACTCATTATTGGAATATATAGTGGAATATTGTAGTTTGGGAAATCTTTTGGCGAGTATGAAACTAGGTCAATATGTTAAAACCTTGTTAGAAGATAAGTTAGAGGTTATTAAGTGTAAATATAGTTAAATAATTTTATGGTATTCTTGATTTATTTTTTATTGAATGAAATTTAGTGTAAATGTGTTTTGATAATGGTTATTTGTATATATTTCTTTTTTAATAATTGGTTAGAAACCACAATAGTGGAAACAATGGTTACACTCTTAAGCTAGAACTTATAATTTGAAAATCTTGTAAGTGATTCAAACTTATTTAGAATGAAAGGAATAGATATAGTATTAACCTCTTTGACTTGAATTATGGAAGTAGTTCTCTTATTTTATTCTTTGGTTTGTTATAGTTCATAAGTACCATATGAGAATTACTACACCAAATTAAAAGAGAATTCTTTGTTAAAGAAGTATGGTTAACTTAACTAGGAGAAGTAACTATTGTTTCTTATACTAGTAAAATGCTAGGGTTTCATTCTTTAAAATTGATTAAGGCTATCTAAGCTACCTCATTTTAGTGAATCATTCTTAGATAAGTGTAATCTTTGCAATATGTTGATTTGAAAGTTGTTTTTGGTAGTTATAAGTTATTAATATTATTAGTTTTATCTCATTGAAGATATCTTATAATGTTGTAAAGTCATAGAAGTAATAGTACCATATTTTAAATTTGATAATGCATGGCTGGCTCGAGATATGACCAAAATGTTAACATTAGATAGATCATTTAAAAAGTTAAGTATGGTAAGCTATAGAATTTTACATCCTCCTTGTAAGAAATGGTTTGTCGTGTGATTCTTATTGCAGTTAATATCAAAAGTTAGATTAATATAGTTTTCCTGGTGATAATGTTTAGTGGTGTTAAATGATGAAATGAAGAGTATTAAGCTACTATTACATATTTTGACTCTGGTATTGAATGGTATGAAACTGTCTTGTGATTGCATAATCAAGTCTCTGAACTACGATGTCTCTGCACTATGTGTACATAGGCAAGGCCATCATGAGCCCCCAATACATTACGTAGGCCCCATACGGCCTTAGTCTCATTATCTTGAACAACGATATATGCTATTGTTTATGTTGAACTAACATTTAGATCTAGTTTGCAAATCCAGATTTGTTAATCATGTAGGTTACCGAAGCGAAGGAATATTTTTCCACTTTGTGAGTGGATGACCATAGGGCACTTATTCTAATTGAATGTAATAGAAATGTTTATATCTTAATTCATCATGAATGGTACTAGAGTGATGTTTAATCGGAATTTGAATTTTATTTAGTTAGAACAAGTAAAAAAATTTCTACCATCTTATTATATTTTTAGTACTTCTCTCTAAATTAATAATTTTTATTGTTATTTATTGATAATTCCTGAGTACGCATTACAATTTAGTTCAATGATGGAATTATGGGATAATTGAGTAGTATTTCGAAAGCATACATTCTTCTCTCCTTGTAAGTCATTTAGAGATCAATTATCCACTATGATACATCATAAAATATGTTTCAAGTTCATTATATCAATTGACATCCATTATCAATGATAAACTTCAAGGTACACTCTAGTAAAAGGTATCAATTGATTTGCAAGGGTGAATTAGAACACTTCCACACCCTATCTTAGCAATCTCCTTGGTGTTATTTAACAATACCATGGGTTTCCTTGTACTCTAGATAGATATAGACAAATCATTTTCCTAAATGTCAAAGACCATTTCTACTTTAGATAGCATTACAACTTTTTAGGATGGGATAGGGTGTGGAAGTTAATACACTTCCACACCCTAGCTAGCAGGTCCTTTAAATGTGTTACTAAACCTCACCTTGACATTTAGGGTAGTTTTAGGGGTAAAAGGAGAAAAACTCAAGGCAAAAGACTGACATAGATAGAATCATAGAAAAAGGACAATATTTTAGTTTTAAATAAACAATTGCAATGTTGTGTCTATCTAGTTGATTTACAGTGTTCAACAACACATCAATTTGATAGGATTTGATGATTGCAAGAAAAATCTAACATTAGAGATGTAACTGCAAACATATCTTAGTTAACTCATACATAAACCCTTGGAGGAGCTAGGTACCTTAACTCTTTTGTTTCAATTATGCTTTACATTGCTTGTAACATATTGGGCTCAATTATTTTATGCTAGTTTAGCTATAATTTATTAGTGAATTATTTATTTATCTAGATTAACATAAGATTAAAAGTAGGAATAAATCTTGGGTTCCATTTACTCCTCTTCATTGAGTGAACTTGACCACTTCCATCCATTGTCTCTCAACTCATTCATATTGGAGTATCATATCTCATGTGTCTACACCCACTCCCATTCCCACCATTACCTCTAATGTCCATCCCTCTACCATAGACACTATCATAAAGAGCCTTTATGAGATGCACTATAAAGTCAAAAACTCCTAGCCATACAAAGGGCACTACAACTCAAATTAACCACAATCTACTATCTTATGAGATACTTGCTTATCCATTTCCCATAGAATTTGTGGCCCCTTGCTTTGAAATGTATAATGGTAAAGGTACACAATGAACCTTTTAAGAACTTTCAAGGCAACTTGCCTTGATTATGCCTATGATGACAAGATTCTTTCCAAGATCTTCATTAGAACATTAAAGCATCATGCACTAGAATCATTATATTATTTATCCATGGTTCTATTCATTCATTCATTGAATTGGCCAATGCATTTGTACATCACTTCAATGTTAATATTGGACTTAAGGTCACCATATCTAATTTAGTGGAATGGAAATAAGGATCTAATGAAAGAGTACACAATTATGCTATTATATTCCAATCCTTATTCCAAAATGCAATATCAAATACTAGATGACGAATTGCAAAGGTTATTTGTCAAGAGCTTGTTACCTACTATTCAAGAGAAGGTTTATTTGAATAGTTACACTTATTTTATGGACTTATGTGCTAATATGCACAACATTGGATTAAAATTATTAGAGGCCAGAGCAATCAAGTATGATTCTTATTCTCCTTCTCCTTCCCAACCATCTTATCCTTCTTGATTTCCACAAAAAACTTTTAGGATGGTAATGATGTACAACATAAGAGTGACATTAGGCCTGCAACTCATAATATTTCTACTACAAATATTTCTTCTAATATCAACTCAATCAAACCTAGGATGCCTAAGAAGTTTATAAAGTTGAATAATTCTATACATGTTATTTTGAAAAATTTGTTAAGTGCCAATATGATAATGTTGCCACCAATTTTCCCAATGATACATATATTTATGTGCCTAAACGTTATAATGCCAAATCTTATTGCACTTACCGTAGAGCTTGTGTTGGTTTGAAATTAAAAAAATGATTTCTCATAAATAACAACATATTCATGTTGAAGCAGGTTTCTATATATACTAACTATGACTACCTAGAGTGGCTCCTTTTTTCTTGAAATATAGAGTGGGGAGCTACACATTCATATTATTAAATATAGCTTGACCTTCTAACACATGTTACACATGCATCATGCATTCTTCACCCTTAATATTGCTACCTTAAAAGCCTTAGCCTTTCTTCTATATCTTACAATTAATGATGCATCTAGGGTTTATGGTTCATTTAATGGCATTCCTTCCTCTCTTGATGATTTATCTAATGATGGCCTTCATGATGCTTTTCTACAAGTGATGATGATGTTTTACCCTTTTTATCCCATGATGTTGCATATGGTGACCATTCTTCTCAACTAACAAAAGGTACATAATATTTAATTATTAGTTTTTTTTTTTAATTTGTGAATTGGCCAATAGGGGGCCTACCCATAAAACAACAATGTAAAAAGAATAGAGAACCAGGTTGCTCCGCAGAGGGCCAAATAAATACTTAACCAAATTTCTTCTATTAGCAGAAATATAGTTGTTTAAATTATGTTTATGTCCAGAATTATCTAAGAAAAATACCCTCATTATGGGTGGTATACTATTACAAACATAGGATATTACACCTATACCAAATTACATATTTTACCCTGTCACCGTATCACCAACAACTCCCTTGCATCTCTGGTCGCGCCACTCGGTCCCTCGACGCGTTCCTCCTTTGTCAGGTCCTCTGGAACAAGTGCAAACGACCAATCCACCGAAGATTTACCCACCACCCCAGTCACATTCTTCAAGAAATTTAAACCCCAAGCCACCTTTGCCCTTCTTGCTTCCACACTAAAACTAGCCGCCTCTACCACAAAGGGAATCCATGGCCCATTATACTTGGGCAGAAGCACCGACCACAATCCCTAGTCTGGCTGAAACCCCAAGCCCAACACCGCCATTTCCATGAACTCATTTAGTCCCCCACACTATTTTGAGTAAACTAAAGTCTTCAAAATAGCCCTGATATTATATTTTTCTTCCCCGATCAGATCAAGCATAACAACAGTAAACATGGAGACCACATTAGTGTTTACCTTATACCTATTAGCCATCGAGACATACACATCTCCCAACACCATTTTAATCCCCAACAACACAATGCTCGACCTAGTTTTGAAGATCTTCATGAGTCTTTTCTCTAAGATTACTCCTCTAAAGGACATCTAACTACTCCTTCCCCGCAAGCTCAATAGGGTATCCATTTTTGACATGTCATCGATCTGTTTGGCCTCCCATTATAAGAAGGCCTTGCCATGATTTCGCCAGCTTCACTATGTCCCTCCTCTACCTCACACTAGCAGCTATCACGCTTCTCCAGCTCCAGACACCATTAATTCACATACTTCAACCATCCTTTGGCAATAATTAACCATTAAGATTAAGTGTCTCCCACTCTTCCCACTTAGTTGTCATAAAAACGTCGACATGCATCTTAACTGCCACATTTGCAAGCTCATGCACTTCCTTTAATTTCCAACTCAAATTATCTTAAGTGTTTTTCCTGTTCTTCGAGTGTGTTTAAATTTAATGCATCTATAAATATTGAATATTGGATGTTAATCCTAATATCTGTAAATGAAACATTTAGACTATTACATGTCTCATGTTTAAATGTATAGATGCTGAGTATTAAATGCTAGAAGTTAATATTGTAGAGTAGAAAAGGAGTCAAATTTTAGTATTTATTCATTTTTGTTTTATTTTTAGTAGTTTATTTACTTGGACAAATTTGTAAATTTGTAATTATATCGTTAATGAGATTGTTTATTTGATTTTGTCTTTTAATTTTAAAATTTAATTTTTTACATTTTAAATTTGAGATATTAGTATGTGATCATTGTTCATTGGTAGGGGCATCAAAATTTGAATTTCATGTGTTTAAGAATGTAAATTTTATATCATTTAGCACAATCATGGAATTATGGCATAATTGAGTAGTATTTCAAAAACATGCATTCTTCTCTACTTTTTCAATTCATTTAGAGATCAATTATCTACTATCATGCATCATAAAACATGTTTCAAGTTCTTTATATCAATTGACATCCATTATCAATGATAAACTTCAAGGTACACTCTAATAAAAGGTATCAATTGGTTTGCATCAACAATCAACAATCAATTTAGCGACATCTATCGTCATCCACACATACATTCATTGCCTACTCTATTATCTCCTTTATGCTTACCTTCACTCAATCTAGGGTCTTGACCAAGGTGCAAGGGTGAAGTTAGAACACTTCCACACCCTATCTTAGCAACCTCCTTGGTGTTATTTAAGAATACCATGGGTTTCCTTATACTCTAGATAGATATAGACAAATCATTTTTCTAAACACCAAAGACCATTTCTACTTTAGATAGCATTACAAATTTTTAGGATGGGATAGTAGATTTTTAGACAGGATCATAGATCCAAAAGTTTGTTATCACTAATGTTATTCCATCCTAGTCACTTAGCTCCTCAAAATTTAGTCATCTCAACCCTTAGATCCACAATCCAATCTTTGATTCCAGAAATTAGTCTCCTATCAAAGTGTCTCATCAAGTATATTCACATCACAAGGTATGAAATCCTAATCGATCCCATTTCAATTTTAGCACACATTTAATTTTAGTCTTAGTTAATTCTCTTATCAGCCCATTTATTAGATAACCCATTTGAATATCTAGAGGGTTTTAAATTACACATAACTTATGATACCCCCTTTAGATATTTTTGAAAGGTTATGTTTTCCTACCAATTCATTGAAATACCCTATAAGGGCAATAATATTTAGGTGCCAACTTGCTATCCTTATTTTGTTTCTTGAGAGAGACTTGTTTCGGTGGCCACTTCAAAATTTTATTCACTTCTATGTTAATTTGTTTGTCACTTCATCTTATTTTGTGCCATAACCAAATTTTCTTTTAGGGTTGAAAGAACTTGTTGAATCTTGAATATGTGCCTTTGATACACACACTTGTGGTTGGATTATCATTCAAGACAAAATATATGGAGAAGGGTACCTATAGAGTGCAATGAATGTGACATTTTGGAAGAAGTATGAAAAAATGTTAGACCACCATTTTGGTAGGGGTAACCAATGAGCCCATTTTGGTTGTTTCTCATATTTAAAAAATGAAGATGAAAACAACAAACAATTATTAACAGCCTTAGTTTATCTATCTAATTGAAGGTGGTAAGAAGAGATATAAGCAAGTTGTGTACCTAATAAAGATAAAAAATCCTTCCATAAATGACTGCTAAATATAGGGTCATGGGCATTGGCTATAATTTTTGGAATGCCATGTATCTCTTGAATTGTCTCTCAAAAACCCATAAAAATTATACTAGCTATTTAGGGATGAGACAAGGCACACAAATAACCACATTCTAAGTGAGTTTATCCACTATGGCCATGATGAAATTCTTCCCCTCTAATTTTGTATAAGGGCAAAAACAAAAATTTGAGAGTGGAAATGGAGGAAAAGTTTAGGTAGCAAAAAATTTTAGTAGATCTAGATATTTGATCAAACATGACCTTATATCTTATTAGATTTAGAGATCCAATCCTAAATAGATATCTTATTGAATTAGATATCCGATTTAAAGGATATTTGATCCTAACTAGATATCCATTTTAGACTGGATATATGATTCCTAAAAACATCAAAACTTATCCTTATAAATGTCATTTTCACCAAGTGCTAGAGTGGATATCTGAGCAAGAGCATCCAAACCATGAATCCCCCTCCATCGTAAACATCCTCCTTCCAACCCCAAGTATGTTTATTTACTAATTATTTTATTATTATTTCATTTTTTGTTCAAATATAAGGTTTAGGGTTTAGGTAAGTTAATTTTTTTAAAAAGGTAAATTAATTTTTTTACTAAATGTAAAAGATGGATGACAAATACAAATTCTAATATGTCCTATTGGTTCATTATTTTATCTAGTTATTTACTTTATTGCATATTGTGTACTTAGGATAGGATAAGCATACTTAGGTAGGTTGTACTTGCATCATATGACTTGCACTTTCCTAGTTTAGTGGAGATGTTGTGCACACATGTAACTCCATTTGATTTATCCTATATTGGTTGTATATTCACATCTCTTGGTGGTGTATCCTATATATACCCACTTGTAGCTCTCATTTAAGAAATCTTTTGTAATGCCTCATCATTGTATATTTGCATCATTTGGTAGAATATAATTATTCTCTCATTTTTTGTCACCTTTGTGCTTTCACTTAAGCTCCTTGATCTCAGGTGGCTATCTCCATTATCAAATTTTACAAGGTAATCGAGCTTGTGGGCTGTTTCTTATTAATCTTTTTGGAGATCTAGGTTGCGTATCCTATGATTTCTTGAAAAGTTAAGCATGCTTTTCTCTTGTATTGAATGTTGACCTAGAGAATCATAAAAACTTGATAGAAATACTAGATTCTAGTGAGGTTCCTCTTTGTGGATTTGTATTACAAATGCATTTGGGAGCTTGATGGAGTAAATTCGAGTTCATTGTTGAGTCTAGAGCATCCAAGAAAGTTTTTTTTTTTATGTGTCTAAATTAGACATAGGGTTAGATCTACAAGGGTTTGAAGGAAGGGGTTTTTGTTAGCCATCTATGGATCACTCATCATTCAGAGCATTTTGGGGAAAAATCTTGACCTTCCCATTGTGTTTAAAGGCCCAAAAATCTATAGATTGACTGTCAAAAAAAGCTCACATATAGTTTATTTCAAAAGAATTTCAATTCATTAGTAATGGAATATGGAAACATAATGTCTCTATAGATCAACTATCAAATTGTTGGGCTTTGAGCAAATTCTCCATCCCTTCCATCATATGAATTGTACCATCGAATATTCTACAATTTTTTATCTAAATACTGGCGCACACATCATACAAAGGCGAATACAATATTTTACATTTTTAAGGAGTTTTTTTCTTCATATTTAATTGAGAAAATATGTATAGTATTATGCAAGCTGACACCTACACAGTGTTGTAGAGTACAATATTGTTGACACAACATATTGTCAGCAAAGATGTTAGTGCCTTATAGACTCATAGAGATCCTTACACTCAATGATAACTTTAAGAAAAGGCCCCTAATTTTTTTTGTAAAATCCTGGCTAAGTGCATTAATTTTTGTTGCGAATATTTCCTTTTTGTGAAAAAATATTAATTTTCTTGGAAAATTTATGCACATTACTAGAAATTTGTATAAAATCATAGAAAATACTATCTAAGGGCATTTATTACCGTGGTGAATCCTTCCTTTGAAAATGTCTTCGTATGGAAAAATGTTATTAAATTGGGCTAACCATATTTAATTAAATGTTATCTAAATCATGGGTACATCAATATCCACTTAGTTGGTTGGCATAATCCCCCCATATATTCTTTGATGTTGTTATGCTAAAGCAGGGGCCTAGGGTGGCAGCCACTGACGGGTTAAGGGGGCAATATAAATCCACTATCAAGAAGGTGTTGGAGCACAAGCAAACTAAATATTTTAAAAATCTCATGCCATAAAATAAGACTCTAAAATATGAATGAATCTACACCTTCTATTACCCTATTGATTAGATGGTTGTAATTTCATTCTAAGCTTGATAATATCAACTATTGATCAATATCTAATCATGCGGCCCAAAAGAAATTTAGGACGAGTAAAAATTTTACATGACATGTGCTTAGAGCCCTACAAAATGAAATATCAAATGTTGATCAATATCTAATTGCACGACCAAAAATAAATTTTGGGTGGAGTAAACATTTTAAATGACATGCTTATAACCCCATCTAGAATAAAATCAAAATCACCAAATTAAGAGGAAATCAGTGTTGGGAAATGAAGATTTATTCCTTCATGTATTAAAGGAGGAAAATACCTAAATATTAAGTAATATAAGTTAATTCACTTTTTAAATGCAAAATTTTATTTTTATTTGAAGAACTATTTTTATTTACTTAATTAAGAGTTATTTAATAATTATTTTTTACTTAAAAATTATTTTGTAGTTTTAGTTTTTTTAATATATATCAATTGTGTTTTAATTTTATGTAAACATAAAACTCGTTAATGTCACATTCTATAAACATTAATTTATTTATTTATTTAATAATTTTAATTGTTTATCATTTCTAACTAAACTAGTATATTTATATTTAAAAAAATAAATCTACAGTACGCCCAAGGATATCTCTTTTCCATAAAAAATAAAAAAATAAAAAATAAAAATCAGGAAAAAAATAAAAATAAAATAAAAAGAAATTGGAAAAAATAAAAAATAAAAAATAAAAAAAATTGAAAATAAGAAAATCACAAAAATTATGGAATCAAAAAAGAAATTGAAAAAAGTAAAAAAATAAAAACCAAAAAAGAAATTGGAAAAATAAAAAATAAAAACTAAATTTTAATTTTTTGTTTTGTTTTTAGATTAGAATCTTATTTATTTTAATTTTTAAATTGGAATCTTATAAAATTACACGGAATCTTGGAATCTTTGAGCTCTTCAACTCCACCCAAGGCTTAAATTTGACAATTTTGATATAAAATACAATCAAAATTTTTAAAAGACTATATCATATGAAAGGAGAGATTTTGGACAAACTGTCAAAATTTACATAGGATTATGCTGATATATATGTTTGGTTTTTATATAATCTATTTATACTAAGGTATGTCATATATTTTAAAGGCATCATTGAATAGATAACTGTCATAAAAAATTTCTTGAGATGGTCAAATTTAAGCCCTACTCCACCCCTGTTGTGAATGTAGGAACACCTCTCAACCTAAATATAAAAAGATCCTTTTAAACAAAATTATCAAATTAAAATTCTCTAATTAAATATGTATTAATTACCCTTACTAAAAAAAATCAATACCAATTAATTCTAAATATAATAAGATTCTAAACAAATCATTGAAGATTTAGTTTCTAATATATTTTTAATTAATAGAGATTCAATGAGGATTAAGAGAATCTATGAATTACATAGTTTCTAATTAAAGAATCATAAACTAATTTCTAAAAAAATTCAATACCAATTAATTCTAAATATAATAAGATTCTAAACAAATCATTGAAGATTTAGTTTCTAATATATTTTTAATTAAATTAAAGAATCATAAACTAATTTCTAAAACTAAAATGCTTATTTTACATCTAAACTTTATTTCCCAAAAGAAAGGATTTGATCTTATCTTAAGAAATCAATATAATGTAAAAATGATGGGGATACTAAAAGTACTCAATATAGTGAAAAATCTATAAAGATCTATCACCAAATAAAAAGAAGATAGTTATCTTAGCATAACAAAAGAACACAGCAAGAGTAATTATTACAAATTCTAATATATAAGATGGTGTCTTACTATATAGAAATTAATGTAGCAGAAGAATTAAGTTAAATTAATTATATATCCTTCTCAAGCCACCTATTTTTTTATACACTCACCTCAAATCCTACAATTTGATATGTTTGTTGTACATGTGAAAAGAATTAAGGAAGGAGATAATATAAATAGATTGAATGTGTGTCTTTTCATATGCCATTCCATAACGTTTCTTTCTTTCATGTTAGTGCATAGTGATGGCCTCTATGAAATGTATTTTTATTTTTTTAATTCTTTTCACCTTTCTTTTTAGTTTTTTAATTTGTGGAGTGACT
Source organism: Cunninghamia lanceolata (assembly GCA_027924645.1). NCBI lineage: Eukaryota > Viridiplantae > Streptophyta > Pinopsida > Cupressales > Cupressaceae > Cunninghamia > Cunninghamia lanceolata. The sequence goes on from BSBN01000536.1 coordinate 2,538,293, forward strand.
ATTTAGTTTTTTAATAAAGATTCTAGATTGGAATCTTATAAGTTTATATAGAAATTCTAGAATCTTTCAGCGCCCATTCCGTCGTAATTACTTATTTCTTTCCTAAAGGTGATTACCATCATTTATATTCCTAAACAAAAATGAAGAGTAAAAACTTAAAATTAAATTTCAATCAAATAAATATCTAAAATGCCATGTCATCTTATCTTGCTCTCTTCTTTCAATGGTAGTTTTTAAGGAGAGGACCTAATAATTTTGAGGTGGTCTAATATTTTAGAATATTAGATATTTAAAAAACTAATTCTATTTAATAAGAGGATCTAATACTTGAGAGTGGTCCAATAGTTATGAGAGTATTAACTATTTTAAATTATTTTAAAAAGATATAATTTTATATTTAAATAAATTAAAAATAAAATAAGTGATATATAAACATACCAAAAAGACATAATTTAATATAAAACTATGAAACATTTTTTCCTTTTGTGAATAATTTTTTTTATTATAAATATTTTAAAAATTCTATATAATATAAATACTTCAAATAAACATTATAACTTTGACACACATTATTAATAATATAAAATTTTATTTATTGATATAATTCCATGTCAATATATTAAACACAAGGTGTCCAATTACAAGGCAGTCTTATGAAGGAAGTTATAAATCTTGTAGAGACAATTCCAAATAGGATGAAAACACACCCTAAACATTTGTTAGAATCTTATTTTAAAAATTTCCTAATTTTTTTAGTTTTAAATTTTTTGACTGGAACTACTCTTCCTACCTAGGACAATTTAGTTGAAAATTTTTAATTTAATTGAAAGATTTAACGTGCGTGAAGTTAGGGTGGGCGACTACTAACCCCTTTTCCCTAATTATGAAAAACCCTAAATTTTCTCAACAAAATGGACACAAAATATTTGGGTAGCCCTTCATAAATTAGAAGTTAAATCTCAAGTCAAATCGATAAGGAACGCACGTTTCGTTTCATAATTTCATCGCGAGTCGCGCCAGGTCCACATAACAAAGGCGGCCCGCCACATCTCATTATTTTGAAAGATTTTCTTCTTACAAACTGTGCAAAACTCAACTTGCACTTTACTTTCTCTACCGGGCCACAGGATCGTCCAATTCACCATTTATATAGCAGAGATTTGCTTAGCGAATTACAGGTGCTCATTTCTATTTCAACTTCGCTGAAGGAGATGATGTCGGATTCAAATAAAGTTGTGAAAGCGACGGGAGAAGAGAGTAGTACAACTTCACAGTCATCGCGTAAGCGCGTTTACGCCTGTCACTATTGTTCCAAACAATTTAACACCCATCAAGCTTTAGGAGGTCACCAAAACGCTCACAAGAAGAAGAAGCGGCTGCCCACGCCCACCATCACCGATTTCGCCTCCATCTTTTCCCAGCAGAAAAGATTTCGTAGATTGGCCCCTCGCCCACCTGCACTTTTTGCTCTTGACACTACAGCTGTTTGGGATCAGTGATCTTGATCACTCTACAGCTCAAGTTGGATTTCAGGCGCACTACCCTCCCAGTTTGTTTGAAGGTCACTTACCATGTGTAAGTAACAGAGTATAAAGAGCCGATACATCGTAGTAATGTTATGTTAGACGAAATTATTCTCAAACATCATCCACTTCAACAGTCAAATGTTCATTTCCGAGGCCCAGCTCCAACTTGTTGGTGGTGGATATTAAATCCACGAGACATTAAGACAAAATTTCAAACACAGAAACATGAAACACAAGATTACTCAAATGCGTGCTGCTGCACCTTAATCCATTAACTTCAAAACATGATTATATCACATACAGGGATGCTGCTGCATTCATGATCACTTGATCATACAGACTTGACTTGCATTGCATTACATTATGCCTCTTTTATAGAAGGCTTTGGTATATGCCTGTGCCTTCTAGGCTTTTCCATTCCTCATCTAGAAACAATCTATTTCTGGAAACTTCCTCTAGAACTTTTTAACCTAGAACTCTCCTCTTTCTAGAAACCTCCGTCTTATCTGGACTCCTTTAAAAACTTTCTATTTTCTTCTTTTGTCTTGTTGCCTTTTTGTCATTTAATTAACTAATCATGATTGTGGGAGAAATTACTTTCCAACACTCCCCCTTAATTTCGATCACCTATCATTCCAAATTTATCTTTCAAATCTTTGTCTTTCAATTCTGGTGACTCAAATCCTTTGCTTGCAAGATGCCTTCAAATTATCTTCACGATCTGCTGATCTTCAACTCTCACCCACTACTGCGGCAATCATTCAATCCTTAAAATATTTAGAACAACAAACTGGAAGTCCTCTTACTATCTGTATCTTTCAACTTTGCATGATGCCTCAATCCTTCAAACTTTTCCTTCTTGTTATCATTTTTCACAAATGAAGATCTATACTTAAACAAACTTTTCAACATACCTGTAATTTGTTGCCAACTTGATCCATAACTCCATCCACAATCCATTTTCATGCAATCTTTCATAGATTCATCTTTCCACTGTCTTTGCCAGCACATCTTTTCTGAATGATTTCTGAATCCACAATTGCTACATGGATGTAAATCCCAACACATCTCCTTGCTATGCCCTTGCCTATGACAATGAAAACATTGCACATTCTTATTTTCATGAACCAACTTGTTTGCACTTGTATTACCTATAACATAATCTATTTTTCCATATCCAATACCTGCATATTTTGGCCTCACTATTGGCTCAATTGGCTCCTTCATTCCTTGTCCATACTTGCCTAATCCTTGTCCTTTATAACCCATCTTCTTCATCATATTAAAACCAACACTCTCATGATTTTTAGATTCAAACAGCTTGTCATCTTTAGCTTTACATTCTTCATCAATAATATCACAACATGCAAATTTTGCTGATCCAATCTCTTCAGCCTTACATTCTTTAGCTTCAGCTTTATCACATAAATCAATTGTATCACACGAGACATCACAAACCAACGGTTTTGTCTTTAAACTTTCATTTTCTTCTTTTGTCTTGTTGCCTTTTTGTCATTTAATTAACTAATCATGATTGTGGGAGAAATTACTTTCCAACACTCCCCCTTAATTTCAATCACCTATCATTCCAAATTTATCTTCCAAATCTTTGTCTTTCAATTCTGGTGACTCAAATCCTTTGCTTGCAAGATGCCTTCAAATCATCTTCATGATCTACTGATCTTCAACTCTCATGATTTTTAGATTCAAATAGCTTGTCATCTTTAGCTTTACATTCTTCATCAATAATATCACAACATGCAAATTTTGCTGATCCAATCTCTTCAGCCTTACATTCTTTAGCTTCAGCTTTATCACATAAATCACTTGTATCACACGAGACATCACAAACCAATGGTTTTGTCTTTAAACTTTCATTTTCTTCTTTTAACCTTGATATTTTATCTTTTTGTATCTTATTTTCTTCTTCCAATTGCTTTATCTTTTCTTCTAATTCACCATTCCTTTGTTCAAATAATTTCAATCTTTCTTCTAGTTCTTCATTTTTCCTTTTTACTTTATTCAATTCAACATTAACTTCATACCTTTCTGACCTTAAACCAATTTTGTCTATTGTCAATTAATGTAATTCTTTTATGAATTCAGATCTTTCTTTTTCCAAAGCATCTTTCTCTTTTTGCCAATCTTCTTTCTCTTTTTGCCAATCCTTTTTTTCTATTTTCTTTCTTTTAGCTTTACCCATTTATAAAACAAATTTACTTACCTCTTGTTTTTGCACTTTGCACTCGTCTTGCTCCTCCTACTTCTTCAGATTGCCTTCTGTGACTTCTTCACACTAGAAACAACTACAACTTTGGCCTGACGATTCTGAACCTCAAGCCTTTCCAATCTCTAATCTATGACTTTCTTGTCTTTGCAAGCTACGGCTTGTATTTATTCCTTCAATTCGTATGCAGTGGCTTCAATAATATTTACTAGCAACGACTTTAACTTGCCTTCTTTTTGTTTATGGCAACTTCTTTACAACTATCCCTCGATTTTGTATACAGATTCCTTAAAGAACATTCAACTTTCTAATATCTTTTTTGGCAATCCTTTTGCAAATTCTGGCAGCTTCAAAAAAAACTTTAATTTATCCTTTTTCTATGACTAATCTTCCTTATGCAATATCTTTGATACAAAAATGAGATCTACTTTTCCATGATTTCCTTGGACACACGGTTCCCTTCAAAGACTCTCTGCAATTTTAAAAATTCTTTTAAAAAATTATAATAACTTAACACTGGCAGCTTTCAGTGATCTGTGATTTCCTTTTCTCTACAATTGATTTCTTTGATGCTATACTTTGGCCCTTATAATTCTGGTGCCCACAATCTGATATAACTCTTAAAACCCTTATTCAATGATTCCTTCAATATTCCTAGGCACTTCACAAACCCTAACTTGCTGTGACCTCTTTGTTCTCCTTTACAAACAGATTAAAAATTTAAAACTGCGTACCTTTGGACAATGCCTTTTTGTTTTGGACAACTGGGACTTCTCAAACTCGCGATTTCTAATCGACCCAGACTTCAAATTTGTGATCTCTTCTTTTCACAGCTACAGCTTCAGATCTGTGATAAAGAGCTGGGGGCAGCTTTGGTCTCCTTCTGATTGAGGATCTTCTCAGAATAAATTAAAAAAAAAAAACCTCCAAACTTTTCTTTTGCAAACAACTTCTAGCCCTTCGATCTCCTTTTGTCTTTAATTTCACCTTTTTCTTTTTTAATTAACAGTGGCTTCTACAAATCTTTATTTACCTTTGTCTTCGGCTAAATCCAAACAATTATTCCTTAGCAATGATTTAATCTTACCTCAAATCTGTCACTTTAATATAGCTATTTAATTTGCTGCAACTCTTGCAAACACTATCTTCAATCTTTTTTTTTCCTTCAGCGATTCCTTTATACTCTAGCAGTGGCTTGAACATCAACGGCTTCTTTGACCTTTTTCCTCCCTCTTTCAATGATGGCTGGCTTTAGAGATTTTCACAGCAAATCTGTTTGAACTGGCAACTCATATCCTCTCGATCTGATGGCGTCTTCAATGGCTTCTTTGGCGATTTATGATTTTCTTCTCCAAATCTGTGATTTGCTTGATGCCTTCTTTAATCTCCAGACGATCTTTTTCACGGCTAAACTATTGATTCCAAGGCTGTAGCTAAACTTTCCAGCGATCTTCAAAAAATCTCCTTCGAGCAAATCTACAAACTCTTCTTCAGGCTTTAAAAACTTCTGCAACAACTTCAGCGATTTCATAAAACCTTCAATGATTATTTTTTTTACAAACCCTGGCGATAGCTTTTGTCCCTCAGCGAGCTTTTTCCAGATCCTGCATCAAAAAACAAATCCACAACATTGCAACGCCATAATACATTTGTTCTTCATGCAAACAGGGTAAAACACTATCTTTGCAAACCCTAGATGATCTCACATGCACATGATTCTCATAACCCTGGATCGAACACAGCATGGCTCTGATACCAATGCACAGGTCCAGTCCGATGATCTAACTTGGCTCTGATACCACTTGTTGGTGGTGGATATTAAATCCACAAGACATTAAGACAAAATTTCAAACACAGAAACATGAAACACAAGATTACTCAAATGTGTGTTGCTGCACCTTAATCCATTAACTTTAAAACATGATTACATCACATACAGGAATGCTGCTGCATTCATGATCACTTGATCATACAGACTTGACTTGCATTGCATTACATTATGCCTCTTTTATAGAAGGCTTTGGTATATTCTTGTGCCTTCTAGGCTTTTCCATTCCTCATCTAGAAACAATCTATTTCTAGAAACTTCCTCTAGAACTTTCTAACCTAGAACTCTCCTCTTTCTAGAAACCTCTGTCTTATCTGGACTCCTTTAGAAACTTTCTATTTTCTTCTTTTGTCTTGTTGCCTTTTTGTCATTTAATAAACTAATCATGATTGTGGGAGAAATTACTTTCCAACACAGCTCCATATACCTTTAAGGCTATTGCCCATAATGGTCCTCATTATCCTGCCACTATGTTTGGCAGTACTCCTTACAGTTTTCAAAATGCTGGAGAAAAGGCTGTTGGTGTGTTGGAAACAGCTTCTTACAATTTTCAGCCTCCTCGCCAGCAAACAGTGGATCCCTGCAACAAGGGCGGAGAAACGAGCTTCCAATCATCTTGTGTGACAACCGTCATGACTGAAGACGAGGAAGAACTTGATCTCTCTTTACATCTTTAATGCCACATGACATTGTTAGGGTTTGCAGATCTACTTAATAATTATAAGTTAGTTTATAATTGGTAGTCTCATATGTTATAAGTCATTCGTAGATTCAAAATCAGATTACCTCACATCATAGACTATAAAAGGACTCCATTCTATTTCCATTCTAAGCTTTCTGATGGACTCATGTTTGGACTAATTTGTTATTGGCTGTTTCAATCTTTGAATCATATCTAATTTGTTTACTTCTGTTTGCTCCATAATTTATGTTTGCTATTGGTTATTGCCATCAGGGCTTAAATTTCATGGCTGATTTAGACATTTTTGTTGTAAAATACAATCAAAATTTTAAAAAAATGTATTGCATGAAAGGAGAGATTTTGGATAAGCTGTCAAAATTTATATAGAATTATGATGATATATATATATATATATATGGATAAACTGTCAAAATTTATATAGAATTATGATGATATATATATATATATATATATATATATATATATATATATATATAGTTTTACTTATATTAAGGTATATCATAATATTTTAAGGGCACCTTTGAATAGATAACCGTCATTAGAAAATTTCAAAATTGTTTGACAGGCAAAGACAACCTTCAAATTTAAGCCTTATTGCCATCGTTTATGTGTTTTTTCTTTTCAAATGCCATCGTTCTACTTAAATATCATTTATTTCGATTGTTGAAGTGGTGTTGAAGTGGATGATATTTAAAAATAACCGTTCAAATTTAATAAAATGTACAAATATCAAATTGTTCAAATTTAATGAATTGAATAAATATTAAATGTGTTCAAATTCAATGAAATCTATAACTATTTAATGTGTTTAAATTCAATAAATTTTATAAATATCAAGTATGTTCAAATTTAATAAAATGTACAAATATTAAATTGTTCAAATTTAATGAACTGTATAAATATTAAATGTTTTCAAATTCAATGAAATCTATAACTATTAAATGTGTTTAAATTCAATAAAATTCATAAATATGGTGTGTGTTTAAATTTAATGCATCTATAAATATTGAATATTGAATATTAATGCTAATATCTATAAATGAAACATTTAGACTATTACATGTCTCATGTTTAAATGTATAGATGTTGAATATTAAATGCTAAAAGTTATTTAAATGTATAGATGTTGAATATTAAATGCTAAAATTTAAAAGTTAATATTGTGGAGTAGAAAAGGAGTCGAATTTTAGTATTTATTCATTTTTTGTTTTATTTTTAGTAGTTTATTTACTTTGGACAAAATTGTGAATTTGTAATTATATCGTGAATGAGATCGTTTATTTGATTTTGTCTTTTAATTTTAAAATTTAATTTTCTGCATTTCAAATTTGACATATTAGTATGTGTTTATTGTTCATTGGTAGCAGCATCAAAATTTGAATTTCATGTGTTTAAGAATGTGAATTTCATATCATTTAGCTCAATCATGGAATTATGGCATAATTGAGTAGTATTTCAAAAACATGCATTCTTCTTTACTTTTTTAATTTATTTAGAGATCAATTATCCACTATCATACATCATAAAACATGTTTCAAGTTCTTTATATCAATTAACATCCATTATCAATGATAAACTTCAAGGTACACTCTAGTAAAAGGTATCAATTGATTTGCATCAACAATCAACAATCAATTTAGCGACATCTATTGTCATCCACACAGACATTCATTGCCTACTCCATTGTCTCCTTTATGCTTAAACCTTAACTCAATCTAGGGTCTTGACCAAGGTGCAAGGGTGAAGTTAGAACACTTCCACACCCTATCTTAGTAATCTCCTTGGTGTTATTTAAGAATACCATGGGTTTCCTTATACTCTAGATAGATATAGACAAATCATTTTTCTAAACATCAATTTCTACTTTAGATAGCATTACAAATTTTTCGGATGGGATAGTAGATTTTTAGACAGGATCACAGATCCAAAAGTTTGTTATCACTAATGTGATTCCATCGTAATCACTTAGCTACTCAAAATTTAGTCATCTCAACTCTTAGATCCACAATCCAATCTTTGATTCCAGAAATTAGTCTCCTATCAAAGTGTCTCATCAAGTATATTCACATCACAAGGTATGAAATCCTAATCGATCCCATTTCAATTTTAGCACATGTTTAATTTTAGTCTTTGTAAAATACTCTTATTAGCCCATTTATGAGATAACCCATTTGAATATCTAGAGGGTTTTAAATTACACATAATTTATGATACCCCCTTTAGATATTTTTGAAAGGTTGTGTTTTCCTACCAATTCATTGCAATACCCTATAAGGACAATAATATTTAGGTGCCAACTTGCTATCCTTATTTTGTTTCTTGAGAGAGATTTGTTTCGGTGGCCACTTCAAAATTTTATTCACTTCTATGTTAATTTGTTTGTCATTTCATCTTATTTTGTGCCACAACCAAATTTTCTTTTAGGGTTGAAAGAACTTGTTGAATCTTGAATATGTGCCTTTGATACACACACTTGTGGTTGGATTATCATTCAAGACAAAATATATGGAGAAGGGTGCCTATAGAGTGAAATGAATGTGACATTTTGGAAGAAGTATGAAAAATGTTAGACCACCATTTTGCTAGTGGTAACCAATAAACACATTTTGGTTGTTTCTCATATGTAAAAAATGAAGGTGAAAACCACAAACACTTATTAACAGCCTTAGTTTATCTATCTAATTGAAGGTGGTAATAAGAGATATAAGAAAGTTGTGTACCTAATAAAGAGAACAAATCCGTCCATAAATGACTGCTAAATATAGGGTCATGGGCATTGACTATAATTTTTGGAATGCCATGTATATCTTGAATTGTCTCTCAAAAACCCATAAAAATTATACTAGCTATTTAGGGATGAGACAAGGCACAAAAATAACCACATTTAATGAGTTTATCCACTATGGCCATGATGAAATTCTTCCCCTCTAATTTTGTATAAGGCAAAAACAAAAATTTGAGAGTGGAAATGGAGGAAAAGGTTGGGTAGCAAAAAGATTTAGTAGATCTAGATATCTGATCAAACATGACCATATATCTTATTAGATTTAGAGATCCAATCCTAAATAGATATCCTATTGAATTAGATATCTGATTCAAAGGATATTTGATCCTAACTAGATATCCATTTTAGACTGGATATATGATTCCTAAAAACATCAAAACTTGTCCTTATAAATGTCATTTTCACCTTGCTAGAGTGGATATCTAAGCAAGAGCATCCAAACCATGAATCCCCCTCCATCATCAACATCCTCCCTCCAACCCCAAGTATGTTTATTTACTAATTATTTTATTATTATTTCATTTTTTGTTCAAATATAAGGTTTAGGGTTTAGGTAAGTTAATTTTTTTTAAAGTAAATTAATATTTTGTAACATCCACATTCTAAAAAACATAGTAAAATCAAAAAATTTACCATAAAGTAATTTAACAAGATTAAAATGAGATAGAGAAAATTTTTCTTTTATTCAACATTGTTGATAGGTGTTTTAGCACACAGCAACGCAGGTGTGATTGTTGGTTTCCCACCTCTCTTGAAAAGTATCATACCCTAGGTAAGACTACTCCAAGGATAATATAGCTAGGTCTTAGCTCGCTTGGAATCTCTCAGTTGGTATGTTCTAGTTGTGCCTACAAGGGGTCTTACATGCAATCTACAATTTTTTTGGAGTTGGGACAACAAATACACATAAACCCTTTGTGATTTCAGCTGATAAAATGATGTAAAATGCTACTGAAATTCCTAATCTAATGATGGTTTTCAAAGAAAATGCAAAAGAGGTTAGGGTTTTAGAGAAATCCTAAGTGACATTCACAATGTATGGGTTACTTTAAGTAGACAAATACTCTGAAACTTAACCAGTTTTCTGAGTTACCAAACTAAAAATTGATGTTACAACACTGCAGAAAATGATGTTATCTTCAATGGAAGTCAAAAGATTTTCAGATTACATTCATTTGTTAAATACCCAATAAACTGTGTAATTTAACTTATGAAATGCAATTGAACTTTAGCATAAATGATCAACCCAGACTAACTTTGCACAGCTATCTACCATCAGCAAATAACTAAAAGTTTGGACTTAGAGTATTCATCAGATACTTTTGGCAAACCATGAACATTATAAAAGCACAACTAACTAACTATGGGAGAGCAAGAAGTGAACCATGAAAACCAAATAAGGAACACAATACACAAATTCTCAGAAACACTACAGAAACTTGCTTTGTATTACTTCAAATGGTAGAATGTCAACAATTCAACATCAAATTCTCTCTTACAAATAGTAGAAATGGTAGCCCTTTATATAGGAAAGTGGCATACCGAGTTTTTCAATCAACAGTGGAGATTAACTCAACATCGACGGTCTAGATTACATCAATAAATGCACAAATAACAGATCATATCAAATCCTGGATTACATTTTGTCTTTTATGAAAAAGACGAAAAAACCCCCCAGATACATTTAATCTAATCAATTTGACTACCCAACTCAATATATTAATAGAAAAGATCATTTTTAAAGCACAGAAGAGACAAAATAGAGTCACATGATGCCCCAAATATAGCAATTACAATTATGACAGGATTACATTTCAGAATATTCAAAAAACACATCAAGGCTCTTCATCAAAATTGATTTTGTCTTCTTCTGCCAACTTATTACGGTAATTGAGCTATGCTTCAAGTGCTGGGTTGATCTCCAAGGGATCTAGATTCTTAAGATGGCTGACCTGATATTCAAACATCTCCAGCTCCCAACTGAACCTGTTGTATATCTTCTCTATTTCTACCCCAAGCTTGTGGAATGCATTGAATTTAGCCTTGAGGTCGCTAGATTTATCCAATCTATCCTCCATAGCCAGCTCAGTATTCTCAAAAATGACCTTGTGTAATTTGCCTTTGCATTTTTCAATATCATAACACGCATAGTCGTTGTAGGCTTCCTCTAGGCAATCTCTTAAAGAATCATTAATATCATATATCAGTGCCTAAATTTCTTCATCTGTTGGCTTATAGGCCTCCTTTATGTTTTCAAAAGTTTATTTTCTTAGTTTTAATTGTTGGTACTATTCAATAGCCTTAGACAGCTTGTCTCCAGTTAGAATATTCTCAACTACCAAAGTCTGCGCTGGCAAATCTCTAATTCTCTTTATTCAAGGAAACATGTGAGAGTAATATTCATCAAAAGAATCACATTCCTTGTGTAGATCTTTCCATTTCTCATGAGGCTCAACCAATTTCTTATGTGCCTGGGTAGAAGCATCAATAGTTTCACATCCCTTCTCAAATACTCTAATTAACCAATTTTTAGTCCCTTGTGACATGGCCCTTACCTCACCAAGCTTTGCCATTTCATCCATGGATAGGAAGGTAGGCACTATTCTTATATCTCCACTAGAATCAATTGGTTTGATAAAGAATTGGAGGCAAGTCCGGAGCTCCTCATTCTACTACTTCACAACTATTTTTGATAATTCATCTTTATCCAACTACTCGAGGATGGAGGTGAGAGATCCTTTAAACTCGTCATCTCTCTGAGCACGTGTGGTTGGTCCTAGATCAACTGTTGAGATAACATAGTCCTCGGCTCTGACTTGTTCTGTATTTGTATTGGCCAGTGGGATAGCTATTTCAGCAATTTTGGACCCTGTCTCATCCTTATAAATTCTTGATTGTACTTTCATTTTCTTATGTTTCTTTGGCCTTTGAGCCTGTGACAGGATTGTGCTCAAATCTAATTGCATAATTTCTACCTGTGGCTCAGGGTATGCTACTCTATTTTGCAACCACTCAGGTGCCTAAGAGGAGGGCTTACTTAGTTCAGTGATTTTCTCACCATCTGTTTTGGTAGGCTCTTCAAGTAATCCCTACTCTTGTTCTGACTCCTTTACTTCTTTATTTACTTCTTTTTCTTCTTCATCAGCTAGGTTTCTCCAATTCACCATTACATTCTCTTGGGCTAATTTGAAGACTTCTTTTGTCTGACCCTTCTTTGGTGGACTGTCAGATATATCAATCACTTCAACACTGATTGCTTCAGCCAAGGATTCATCTGGGATTTCATTACTTGCCTCAACAAATGTATCTTTTTCTGATTCAGGCAACATTTCTATTTCTGGCTCTTGTAAACCCAATTCGGCACATACCTTGTCAATTCTTGGTAGCAATGGCACAACCAATGAGGTTGAATCCTGATCCATAGACATCTGAGAGATAGGACTGGCAAAGGATATGGGCAGTGCAGCCAAGTTTGTTTGTGTTAAATTAGCCAGCGTAGCAGATCCCAAAGTTGGTGAGATGGAAGAGGTTGGCAAGACAGTGGAGATGATGATAGGTGAAGAAATAAACAGTGAGGGTAAAGGGAGAGAAGGTGAAAGAATGGTAGAAATGGGAGGTAGTGCTGCGGAAGTAGATAATTGACTGGAAGGGATATAAGGTAAAGGTGTGGTAGTGGTAATGGAACATGAGGTGACAGCAATGGAGGGAATGGGACTGCTAGGGACATTAGAAGACACTGCTAATGGGCAAGAAATAGTCGAAATAGTAGTGGCAGTTGAAGTGGCAGTAGGGACAGTTTCTTGAACAATGGTAGCTAAGGTTATAGGTGCAGTGGATGCAGCAATAGTAGAAGCCATGGAAGTGGGGGCAGCAATAGTAGCTACAGAAGTGGAGGCAGCTGTGCTTTCACTTGGGGAAGCAGGAGATGGAGAGGTAGGCAAACTGGTATTATCACTAGTTGCGGGCGTAGCCTCTGATGTCTTGCTAACAATCTTCACCTTGACTTTCTTAGCTTTGGAATCTTCTCCAGGACTGTTGGGTATATCCCTTTTCTTGGAGGCTCTTGTTCTTGCAGAAGGGGACTAATCTTTCTTAGGAGGTTTTGCATAAGGTTTCTTAACTTTCTTAGCCTTTTCTGCCAATGGCGTATGCTCTTCACTGTCAGATCTTTGTTTTTGGGGAGCTTCTGCCTCATCTATTATGTTGATTGGTTCATCTTCTTCTCCTCTAGACTCTTTGTCTGATTCTAGTGCAGTATATGTGAGCTGCACTCCTTATCTCTCCAAAGTAGCTATCTAGCCTCTCACCCATGCCTTGCTTAGTCTATCTGGTTCTTTCATTATAATATCAAGAAAACTCTCCTCAGCATTAGCCCAATTAGGCAGAGGGATTGGTTGGTGGTATTGAGCTTCCCAGGTCCCTCTGACCATAACATTCTCATCGTCTTCCAACTGGTTAGGTACTGCAATGATATGGAACTTTCTTATGAAGACCAGAGATAATCTTGAATGAGCTTTCTTCATGACTTCGTAATCGTCCATACAGTTGGCCAAAAAGTCCTCAATATGCATTTTGTGAAATAGCCTTTTACTTACAAACTTCTCCATCACTTTATTTGGATCAAAGTGATCCCTTGCATTATAGTAGTGGAGATTGAGAAGTTGAAGTTCCTTATCTGAATGGTCAGCCAATGCCAATGAAGGACATGCATAATTCCCTTTGCCAAACCTGATGGGAAACTGTACATTGGTTCTATGCAAGTGCTTAAGTTTCTCAGCACAAGGGATCAATTGCCTAGATAATTGTAAGAGAACTGTCTTATCATCGGGATATCTAGGGAGTCTGTAAGCTATCCCAATGAAACCCTATACCCTTAGATATGTGAACTTTTCAAATTGGATATACCACCTTCCATATTTGGTCACTTCATTCATGCCTTCTGTGGAAATCCTCAAGGCTGTGTTACCTTGCAGCAACCTTGCTATATACATCGTGAAAGCATCGTTCACCCTTTTGAAATGCATCAAAGATTGAGAGGATGTGTGATGTGGATAACACTCATATACTTTGTCCTAGGTCTATTCATCATTACCAACTTCTCCTATTTTAGACAACCCAACATAATGATTTCTTCTTGCCAATGCATAGACGACATAGGATGTCCATCTAAAGAATCTTTTCTCTTTGAAGTTACTAAAGGCCTCATGAATATTATCAGTAAGAATCTGTGACCAGTGGAATTTAGTTCCCTTCAGTATCTCAATAATGATGACAAACATCCATTCTTCAAATGTGGAGGCTGTAGGTAATCCATATATTCTACTTAGAAAAGTTATCAAATCCCCTATCTCATCATGAAAGTCACTTCTGTATAATACTTGAGGAAATTTACTCATGGAAGACCTTCTACTCTTTGCCCAATGATCATTCATATGTTTTCTGCATCCATTTACATCTTTGTTGTAAGTTGCTTCTCATCCTTCTTTGTCTGACATGGTCATTACTATGTGCCATGGGATGTCAAAAGTTTCAACTAAAGAGGGTGGACTTAAATCAGCTAGGATATATCCATTGGTGGTTTAGATTGTTCTAGTCATGGCATTATATATGTTTACACATGTTACTATCAGCTCTGCACATTGCATAGATGTGGGGAAGGCAGCATCTTGTGCTATACCACTGTCCTTTAGTGTTTTGGCCCTGAGAGTTGGATTTGGGCCAAAGGTTCTCAGTCTGAAGTCATCCAAGTCTATGTGACCCAGATCTGTATCTTCTACATCACTCCATCTGGTATGAATCTTGGTCTCTGGGGGATGCCTTTGAATTTGTACTTCATTATTTGATCCCAGGCAGTCATCTAACCTGCAAGACTAGACCTTATAAGCTTGATACCTGAGAGATTTTCACTAACTCCTAAGTTTAAGTTGTTCATTATCAAGTGGGTTAATAGACTTTCAACCTTATCAAGACTTGATGAATTAGAAATGCATCTTCTAAGTTATTAACACACCCTTCTAAAGAACATAAATCCAATATTTACTACCCTTTGCATGCATTTCATGATCCAGCAATAAGCAATTCAACATTAATACATGCAATAAAAATCTCAATGCTGCAAAAATCCAATTTAAAACATGTAAAACATCATTATTTGTTATTTGCAGTCATTATCACCTTTTATCAGACATTCCCCTTTTGAAAATTCCTTAAAAATAATCATTTTACTCAAATTGCCCTGATTTCAGGATCAACGGACTAATAGACAAGAAAGCACTATTTTTGAGGTCAACCAACCTCAGCGGGGAAATCAAGTCCAACCAACCACTAAGTCTTTGATTGTCCATGTGTTTTCAATATTTTGTGTAGGTTTCAAGGTCAATTGACCTGCATGGGTTTCGAAGGGTACCGACTCAAGGGGTTTGTTCTAATCCATCGGTTGGAAATTTAGCGCAAGACCATCGATATAGTTTTCAATGCTTATGTACAGGATGAGGTCTTGTCAGACCTTGCATGAATTTTAAAGTCTACCGACTAAGTCGATGATAGCATACTTTAGCACAAGATCAAATGGATTTAATTTTGGTGCAAGATTGACTTTTCGTTGTCAGTGGAGGTTTCGGTAGTTACCGACTAGCAGGGTTTTCTTAAGCATCCGACCAAAGCCGATGGGAGGGTCTTTTAGTGCAAAGTCAGCACAAGGCAATTTTAGTGGAAAATAGACTTTGTAATTTTGCAGGGCTTTTGGATCCTACCGACTAAGTCAATTGATGTGACAAACATTATGGAGGTCGGAGGGTCAGGATTTTAGCGCCAACTTATTTAACGCTCTGGTACGGATTTTTGTGACCGCCAACCAACTAGATATTTTAGAACTTCAGAGATTGGTCGGATAGGCCATTAGCGCTAAAATTTACTCCATTTGTTTGCCTCGAAGGGTTTTAAGTTTGCAAGTTTTTGACAAGTTTTCATTTTTGTTATGTTTCCTTTGAGGGTCTAAAACTAGGGTTTACAAGTAGCAAGAAACATTTTATCACAAAAACCCTAGCTACGTTTGGATCTACTTATGCTCATGCTAAAAGGAAATGAAACCTTAGACGTGAAAGAAAAACTCTAGATACAGTTTTAGCCCCTACCTGGTGTGTTGAGTTGGTTGGAATTTGTAGGCGAGCAGGGAGGCTACTTGATCGAATCCATGGGCAATGCAACAGGAATGTTTGATAAATCGGTGGGAGCTCCAAAGATACTTGTTCAAATGCAGAGAATGAGTCCAAATGACAAGAAATCCTCTTTTTATTCCCCTATTTAATCATCATAAATGTGAGATGTACGTAGTGTTAGTCAGGCAGATTAGGGTTGTGCAACTTTTGATAGGCTCTGACTTGGCAGGAATTCGAGGTCCATCAAGCTTGGTCGTAGGATGACACTTTTAGCACCGTGACAACGGGCTTAGTTATATGCATTCTGTGGGGTTTTAAGGTTCCTCAGACCAACGGGGATTTCAGCAGCCTCCAACTTGGTCAGATGACAAGCGATGTAGCGCAAGTCAGAGACATTAAGAATCAGTGCAGAACTTCTTACAAGTGGAAAGTAACGCAAGGTCGGTGGCAGAGACTTTTAATGCAAAAGTTAGTTGGGCAACAATATAGCGCAAAGGTCAGTTGGGACCAGATTTAGCACAAAAGGACTATTCAGACCCACTAGAAGAAATATAAAGGCCCTGACTTAGCAAACTTTTGAAATGATTTTCAACATCATCATTCTATAATGGCAAAAGTGTATTTTGGCCACTCGACTACTTAGGAGGTGAAAAACTCACTTGACATTCTAGACCAAATTTGAAGAAAAGGGGGGGGGTCCCTATTTTTCTAAAATGGGGCATGTGTGCGAGGCACAACAAATGGCGACTCCAATGGAAAATGCTCCAGAGTATTTCAATGATAAACTTTCAGTTCAAACCCAGAATCTCTGTATTTCCCACATATTAGACAAAAAAGGCATGATATCCTATCAAAGAATCAAAGACCACTAACTAGTGCAACCATCCACATCCTGAAAACTTAAGTGTGTGCAATTGTATTCATTCCCATCCTTTGGCAACTAAGTTCACCCAAGATCCTTTGTGGTAAGCTATGAAGTTGGGACCATTCTACCACCAAGAAATGCTCAAATGTTGAGATATGATGAGCCTTGAAGGAAGTAAATAATAGATTTTTTGGTAGTATTTCTGATGCAATGGTAATTCATGATAATAATTTTTGAACCCTATCTTTTGTGAGAATTTTCAATTGATAATCTCTTCTCTGATGCACTGTAATGGGTTTGGTGTTGAAAAAACACCTTTTATTTTTACCCAATGTAGGCTAGCAGCACTTAGTGTCACCCGCCCTCTCTTTTGGATTAATAGTGCATGTGGTAGAATAGGAAACCAACCCTTTAACTTAACACAAGATCACTCAGACTTGCTCAGCTACTTTAGGATCATTTAAAGTGTGAGAGATATATGATTAGAAAATACTTCAGGTGCACCAACTAATGACTTATTTTCCATGAACAGACACCATACCTCTTAGCATAACAACGGAACCCATGGCGAGACTTAAGTAGAACCTTGGCTTCTCAAAGAAAGACTTTAGATTATCTACCCAACCAAGAAGCATCTGTAGGTCTGCATATCTACCACCACATTCTAGAAACAAAGACCCCGTGCAAGAGCAAGCGCAGCGAGCAAAACCAAAACCAAAAGGATAACTAATCTAAGCAAAACATCTAACAACTACAGAAAGCGAAAGAAGGAAAGCAAACCTAATCTAACAATAGCCTATTCTAACCAAAGAAAACAACCTAATTATGTACACTAAGAGGAGGCGTGACTGCCTCTCAAGCCTGGAAGTAGTTCTTTAGGAACTAACCATTGATGGGCAATGGGAGTCCTCACCAGTAAGGCTCGAGTCGATATGTGTTGTCACCAAGGATCTCATAGATTTGATATGGACCTAACCAAAGTTTATCAAACTTTCTATGCTCTCCTTTCTTCTCATGGGCTTTATCCCAATACAGGACCAAATCAGAAATGTGGAAGGCTTTGACCTTGGCTCTCTTATCGAACCATCTTTTCACTACACCCTGGTGTTTAGCAAAATTTTCTATGGCAGCATCATGTTTCTCTTCAAGGTGTAGCAACTGGGCAAATCGAGAGGACAATTGGTCATCAGTTTCAAGGTAGTCTTGCATGAATTGTAGCATAGGAATCCTCAAGTGAATAGGAAAGATAGGCTCAATCCCATTGACCAAATGATAGGGCAATGTGCCTAAGGTAGCTTTGTGTCAAATTCTATCAGCCCATAAGGCAAATTTAAGTTGAGTGTGCCAGTCCCTAAGGTCTTTGTCTAATAGTTTCTTAATGACTTCAAGCAGATTTTTGTTCATTGATTCAACTACCCCATTCCCTTGTGGATAGTAATTAGATGAGAACTTGAGAGTGATTCCATAATCAAATGCCCAGTTAGAAAAATTTAATGATGAAAAGGCAGGACCATTATCACAAACTAAAGAAAAAGGACATCCAAACCTAGTGACAATGTGCTTTTCAACAAATTCAATAACTACCTCTGTGGTGCATTATTTGCAACCTATTGCTTCAAACCATCGGGTGCAGTAATTCGTAGTGGTTAGAATATACATGTGGCTTGTAGAGGAGGGTGGATTGATCATACTGATAAAGTTGAGGCCCCACTGAGAAAACGGTCGTACCTCCACTACTAGTTGCAAGGGCATGGCGGCGTGTCACTCTCAGTGTGTAGCGGTCTAACAGATATGACATGTTCTTACATGTGAGTACGCATCCTTGAATAAGGTAGGCCAATCATATCTAGCACAGAGAATCTGATTAGCAGTTGAGTGAGCTGATCCGTGACCTGTCCCAAATTTCTCATGAAAATTGGTCAACACTTGGTCTACTTATGATGTGTCTAAACATCTCAGATTGATCCCCTCGTAATTCTTCTTATAGAGAACTAATCCTTTTGTCATATAACTGTTACTTTTTAGTCTGAGTGCTCTTCTTTGAACCGAATTCAGCTGTGGTGGATAGCATTGATTAAGTAGATAAAATATGATATCTCCATACCATTCATCCCTTTAAACATCTTCTTACAGGTACTACTGAGATACTAAACTTGGCCCTACCTCAGCCATTGTTCTGGTCAGTGCCTGACCCCTTACCAATTTCATGGGTTGAATATCTATATCGAACTCTTGTAGGATAGTGACTCATTTTCCTCTCCTTTCTCCCAATTCACTTTGCATCAATAGCGCTTTAACTGTTGCATCTGGGACTATGGAGATTACTTGACTTCTTAAGATGTAGTGATGGAACTTCTTGACTGCCTTTACCAGAGCGTAGGCTTATTTTTCCACATTTGGATATCTTAACTCTGCATCTTTTAATGAAGTACTCATGATTGTGATAGGCCTTTCATCAACTATTGATCTCTTCTACGTCAACATTGTAGCACAAGTATGCCCGGATGCAAATGAGTAAATCTGAAATGGTAAAGTATAATCTAGACTTACCAAGACAGGTGCATTGGCTATAGCTTGTTTAATTTCTACAAAGGCAACTTTAGCCACTGGAGTCCAATCCATTTTGGCATCTTTCTTCAACATGGCATTAAGAGGTCAAACAATTTTAGCAAAACCTGTAATGAACTTGCGTACAAAGTTAATCTTACGAAAATATGACTTGAGTTCCTTCTTACTGGCTGGGGAAGGTATTTTGAGTATGGCTTGTATTCGACCTTGGTCAATAGATTTCCCTTGCTCAGATATCACATGTCTCAGCAACTTCCCTTCAGTGACTCCAAAGATACACTTCTTAGGATTGAGTGATATACCATAATCTTTGCATCACTGCAACACCTTCCTCAAATCGGCCACATGATCTTCTCGCCTCTTTGAGAACACCGTGAGATCATCCATGTAGATAATAACACACTTTCCAACCAGACCCTTGAAAGCAACATCCATCACTCATTGAAAGGTGGCACCAGCATTTATTAGACCAAATGGCATCTGACGATATGCATAGATGCCCCACTTATATGTGAAAGATGTCTTCAATCTATCTTCGTAGTCAACCATTACTTGGTTGTAACCAGAATATCCATCCAAGAAGGACATCATCTGGGATCCATTAACAATCTGTAATACTTCATCTAATGATGGTAGCTGGTAATTATCCTTCTCAAACGCCCGATTTAAGTTTCGAAAGTCAACACAAAGCCTGATTTTGCCATTTTTCTTTTAGACTAGAACTAGATTTTCTACCCAAGCAAAATGCCTGACTGAAAATATTATTCTTGCTAATAACAACTTTTGTACTTCTTTGAAAATCAAAGGCTCTAACAGGGCATTCACTGGCCGCTTCCTTTGTCTGAATGGCTTCGCTCCTAGCTTCAACGAGATGGTGTGCGTGATGATTGAGGTGTCGTATGTCTTGAGGTCTTCATAGCTCCATGCTATAACATCATGGTAATCTCTTAATGCATGAATGATGCCTATCTTTTCTTCTTCAGTAATAGCCTTCCTAATGAATACATTCTTAACCTCTTCTTCAGTTCCCAAATTAAACGGATCACACTATCCTCCTAGAGATTCTCCTTCTTTCCTTTGGGTTCCTAAATTATCTAAATCAAACAATCTTTCCAGTTCTACCATTCCTCATGGAATTGTATTTGTTTTCAGATTTAGTACCCCTTCTAAATCCATTTCGACAGGTTCCATCTCTTCTTCATCTATTATTTGAGCAGTGAAAACATTAGATGAAGTAAGAAAGTTAATTATGTGCTGATCATCCTCAAAGACTTGAAAATTTGTAACATTATTTGGTATAGACGGGGTAGCAACAAATTTGACAGAGAATTTCTTCAGTCCTGCCATGGCTGTTGGTTCTAATGTACTTGTTGTTTGAGCTAGAGCATCTGTAACACGATTCTATCTTCTCGGGATCAGCTAGATATTAAAACCATCAAAGCATTCTATCAATTCCCAGACTCTATTTCTGTACCTATTCAACCTCTTATCATTACATGAGTATTGCTTCCTCACTTGTTTCACTACTAACTCTAAATCTCCAAACAACTGAAGAATTCTTTCTTCTGAAGTGCCAGCAACAATCCTTGCACCAATGCCTCATACTCAGTTACATTCTTTGTGCATGGAAATTGTAGTCTATGTGATGCTAGATAGGAGCTTCTAGTAGGACTAATTAACTCACACCTACTCCAGATCCTTGTCTACATATTGATCCATCAAACCTTAAGGTCCATAGATGGAAATCTTTACTGTTTTCACCCTGTTTTGCTGATTTTTTCTTGTCAGGCTAAGGCTCAAGCTCTTCCTTCTTTTCAGCAACTGGTACCTTTTTTGGGACAATGGGAATTTTTAGTTGTCTCTGCACTTGTTCCATTGCCTCTTGACAAAGCTAGTAGGTAAACTCAGAATGTGATGCATCATGTATGTGGCATGAATTAGGCAATAATAACTCCTCCATATGAATCTTCTTTCCAACAGCAGTTTGATCCCTTATGAATTTGGCTATGAAATCACAGAATCCTTTGAATATCCCTGGTTCATCTTCTTCTAAGGAGTTTCATGAATCTGATTGAACGTATGCTTCCGTACTTTCTAGTTTTTCTATAAGTGGAGGATCAGGGAATCTGTTGCAACTTAGCATAAGGATTTCCTCTATTTGATTCACATGAGGTAGATAGACTCCCAAGTCAACTTCAGAAAAGAGAATCTCATTGGGCTAGTTATACTCTATAATTATATGTTTCATCTTAGGTTCTCTTTCAATATGTATCTGGTTTGTCAATCCCTTCCATGGCAGCCACATATGAGAAAAGTTGGTTGCCATATAACCATTCAATGTTCTAGACCAATCCCTACTCAAGAGCATACCATACTGATCCAGGATGTCCACCACTTGAATATCTATATACTGTTGTACTCTTGGATCAAAAGCTAGCTACATGTGTATCCTATTCAACTCGCCTACTACATTCACCTCAATCTTGTCTAGTTGTATCACCTTCCTAGAAGACTTGGTTGGAGTAAGACCAAGTGCTTTATAGACTGATAATGGCATTATATTAGTGGAAGCACCGGAGTCTACCAAACAGTTGTGAAGGTTCCTATTGAATATCCTAAGTGTCAAGAGGAAAGGGGGGCTTTCCCTCTTAACCTTGTATAGTGTCATCTTTTGCTTCACATCAGTCACATGTACTCTTTCCTTCCCCTTATCAATGTTATCCTTGGTAACTATTTCTTTCTATATATAGTCAATTTTGATCCCAGCACCCATGTCTTGAAATAAATATGTCCTAACTTCAGGTATTTTAAGTAACTCATAAATAGAAAGACTAACCTTCATTTTCTTGAGCTCCTCAGCAACATACTACCCCATTTTTACTATGTCAAACCATTGAGAACTTTCAGCAGTAGCTCCCTGATACACTGGCTGATGTGTGACTTTTGGGGGTTCCGGATTATTAGAAGCTTTTGGGTCTAGTGGAATTTGATAGCTATTTGGGGGGATGGAGGTGGTAAAAGGACCCTTAGATTTACTACTTCTTAGGTTATAAGGGGTTTTATTATATTGTTGATAAGCATTGACCTATTTAGACTCTTCTTCCTCAGGTTGATTATCATCTTGAAATGGAAATGTATAACTATCAAGTACTAGAGCAGTGTCATACCTTTGAGAAGGAACAATTTCATACCCTGTTGGTGGGGTCTCTTGGGTTTCAGCATTCTGAATCTCCATCTAAAAGATACTGGATGTGATCTGGAATTCTGGACAATCTAATTTTGAATGAGCATTCGTATTATGCAGTCTGCACCAAGTAGACAAAGCCACTTTAGCTAACATCACACAACTAGGGGGTCTGGTATCATTGTTCTGATTCTCCAAGGGCGATGGAACCCTCCATTATTGGGTCTTGTGTTCCAAGACTGATTTGATCACTGCTGAAAATTCTAGTTTTGGTACTGATTCTGGCCTTGACTTTGAAACTGATTCTGATTTTGGAATGAGTTCTGATTTTGACCTCTTTGCTGAAGATACACATTTTGATTTCTGAGGTGGGTAACTTATGCAGTGAGCTTCTTCATTTGCTCAACTAACTCTCTAATATTGTCTCTATCTTCTTTTGCCTTAGCTACCTCTGAAGACTGTAAGAAAGGCATTTGTGCAGGAGGCATTTCAGCTACTGGGTTTCCCAGATGGACTACTAAAGCTTGTGTTGCAGCTGGGTTAGGGATTGGATTCATCACTAGGGTATGGTTGGCCAAGGCTTGATTAATCATAGGTATTTGATTAGGCATGGCTACAGGACCTATGTGATTTAGTGGACCAGTGGTTGTTTGTCCTAGCTGAGTACTTACAGTGACAGCTATGGAATATGCTTAAGCTAAAGTAGTAGGAATGGGGTTGGTTCTCCTTGTGAACATGGATGTCAGTTTGTCCAAAGCTGCATAGTAAACGGGCAAGGCTACAGCTTGCCCAATGGCATAAGGATCCTACAAATGACTAAAAGCTTTCTGAAATATATTATTAAAGGAACTTATCATCTCGCCTTCACCTTGACGAATCTCCACAAAAGACCAATAAAGATCAACTGGGGTAGTAGGCATTCGAAATTAGTCTAGGAATGCATTTTTCAGATTTAGCCATGAATTTATAGATGTTGCATGAAGGTTAGCAAACCAATAATAAGCCTCATCCTGTAAAGAATAAGGAAACAATCGACATATCACATCTTCATATTGTACTTGCAACATAAACATGTTACTCTCAAAGATTTTAATGTGCTCATCTGTAATTCTATCTAGGTCATTCACTCTAAACTTTAAACATAACTTATCTAGGTTCTTTGGCATGTCATGGTAATCATTGAACTGAAAAGGAGATTGGTTATTTCCTGTGAAGAAAGCCATGATTTGAGGATTAAAAGGAGCTACAGCTGTGTTCCTCGGGGCTGACTGAGCTCTTGGGGCCCTTGGTATCCCTTGATCCCTTCTTATTCGTCTGAATTCTATCAGAGACAGCAGCTCTTCTCCAGCTGAGCTGGATCTGGTATGTCTTTGTCTAGTCCCTAGACTTGCTGATTTTGTAGAGGGAAATAGTTCTTTCGTGCCCTCCTTGTAGCATCAATTCTGTTGATGGGTGTTTTAGCACACAACAACGCAGGTGTGATTGTTGGTTTCACACCTCTCTTGAAAAGTATCCTACCTTAGGTAAGACTACTCCAAGGATAATAAAACTAGGTCTTAGCTCACTTGAAATCTCTCAGTTGGTGTGTTCTAGTTATGCCTACAAGGGGTCTTACATGCAATCTATAGATTTTTTGGAGTTGGGACAGTAAATACACATAAACCCTCTGTGATTTCAGCTGATAAAATGATGTAAAATGCTACTAAAATTCTTAATCTAATGATGGTTTTCAAAGAAAATGCAAAAGAGGTTAGGGTTTTAGAGAAATCCTAAGTGACATCCACAATGTATGGGTTACTTTAAGTACACAAATACTTTGAAACTTAACCAGTTTTCTGAGTTACCGAACTGAAAATTAATGTTACAGCACTACAGAAAATGATGCTATCTTCAATGGAAGTCAAAAGATTTTAAGATTACATTCATTTGTTAAATACCTAATAAACGGTGCAATTTAACTTGTGAAATGCAATCAAACTTTAGCATAAATGATTAGCCTAGGCTAACTTTACACAGCTATCTACCATCAACAAATAACTAGAAGTATGTACTTAGAGTATTCATCAGATACTTTCAGCAAACCATGAACATTATAAAAGCACAACTAACTAACTATGGGAGAGCAAGAAGTGAACCATGAAAACCAAATAAGGAACACAATACACAAATTCTTAGAAACACTACAGAAACTTGCCTTGTATTACTTCAAATGGTAGAATGTCAACAATTTAGCATCAAATTCTCTCTTATAAATAGTAGAAATGGCATCCCTTTATAGAGGAAAGTGGCATACCGAGTTTTTCAATGAACAGTGGAGATTAACTCAACACCGACAGTCTAAATTACATCAATAAATGCATAAATAACATCTCATATCAAATCCTGAATTACATTTTGTCTTTTATGAAAAAGATGAAAAAAAGCCCCCAGATACATTGCATCTAGTCAATTTGACTACTCAACTCAATATATTAATAGAAAAGATCATTTTTAAAGCACAAAAGAGACAAAATAGAGTCACATGATGCCCCAAATATAGTAATTTACAATTATGTTGGGATTACATTTCAAAATATTCAAAAAACACATCAAGGCTCTTCATCGAAATTGATTTTGTCTTCTTCTGCCAACTTATTATAGTAATTGAGTCATGCTTCAAGTGCTGGGTTGATCTCCAAGGGATCCGAATTCTTAAGATGGCTGACCTGATATTCAAACATCTCCAACTCCCGACTGAGTCTGCTGTATATCTTCTCTATCTCTACCCTAGCCTTGTGGAATGCATTCAATTCAGCCTTGAACCAATCTGTCCTCCATTGCCAGCTAAGTATTCTCAAAAATGACCTTATGTAATTTGCCTTTGCATTTTTCAACATCATAAGGTGCATAGTCATTGTAGGCTTCCTCTAGGCAATCTCTTAAAGAATCATTAATATCATATATCAGTGCCCGAATTTCTTCATTTGCTAGCTTATAGGCCTCCTTTATGTTTTCAAAAGTTTTTTTTCTCAGTTTTAGCTATTGGTACAATTCAATAGCCTTAGATAAATTGTCTCTAGTTAGAATATTCTCAACTACCAAATTTTGTGCCAGCAAATCTCTAATGCTCTTTATTTGAGGAAACATGTGGGAGTAATATTCGTCGAAAGAATCACATTCCTCATGCAGATGCTTCCATTTCTCATGAAGCTCAACTAATTTCTTATGTGCCTAGGTAGAAGCATCAATAGTTTCACATCCCTTCTCAAATACTCTGATTAACCAATTTTCAGTCCCTTGTGACATGGCCCTTACCTCACCAAGCTTTGCCATTTCATCCATGGATAGGAAGGTTGGCACTATCCTTATATCTCCACCAATATCAACTAGTTTGATCAAGAATTGGAGGCAAGTCCAGAGCTCCTCATTCTGCTGCTTCAATTCTTTTTTTGATAATTCATCTTTATCCATCTGCTCCAGGATGGAGGTGACAGATCCTTTAAACTCATCAACTCTCTGAGCACGGGTGGTTGGTCCTAGATCAACCATTGAGATAGCATAGTCCTTGGCTCTGACTTGTTCTCTATTTGTATTGGCCGGTGGGATAGCTATTTCAACAATTCTGGACCCTATCTCATCCTTATAAATTCTTGATTGTACTTTCACTTTCTTTTCTTTCTTTGGCCTTTGAGCCTGTGACAGGATTGTGCTCAAATCTAATTGCATAATTTCCACCTGTGGCTTGGGCTACGCTACTCTGTTTTGCAACCACTCAAGTGTTGAAGAGGAGGGCTTACTTAGTTCAGTGATTTTCTCACCATTAGTTTTGGTAGGCTCTTCAAGTAATCCCTACTCTTGTTTTGACTCCTTTATTTCTTTATTTACTTCTTTTTCTTCTTCATCAACTAGGTTTCTCCAATTCACCATTAGATTCTCTTGGGCTGATTTGAGGACTTCTTCTGTCTGACCCTTCTCCAGTGGACTGTCAGATATATCAATCACTTCAACGCTGACTGCTTCAGCCAAGGATTCCTCTGGGATTTCATTACTTGCCTCAACAAATGTATCTTTTTTCTAATTCAGGCAACATTTCTGTTTCTGGCTCTTGTAAACCCAATTCTGCACATACCTTGTCAATTCCTAGCAGCAGTGGCATAGCCAATGAGGTTGAATCCTGATCCATAGGCATATGAGAGATAGGACTAGCAGAGGATATGGGCAGTGTAGCCAAGTTCATTTGTATTAAATTAGCCAGCGTAGCAGATCCCAAAGTTGGTGAGATGGAAGAGGTTGGCAAGATAGTGGAGATGATGATATGTGAAGAAATAGACAGTGAGGGTAAAGGGAGATAAGGTGAAAGAATGGTAGAAATGGGAGGTAGTGTTGCGGAAGTAAATAATTGAGTGGAAGGGATAGAAGGTAAAGGTGTGGTAGTGGTAGAGGAACATGAGGTGACAACAATGGAGGGAATGGGTCTACTATAGACATTAGCAGACACTGCCAATGGGTAAGAAATAGTTGAAACAGTAGTAGTAGGCGAAGTGGCAGCAGGGACAGTTTCTTGAACAATGGTAGCTGAGGTTATAGGTGCAGTGGATGCAGCAGTGGTAGAAGCCATGGAAATGTGGGCAACAGCAGTAGCTACAGAAGTGGAGGCAACTGTGCTTTCACTTGGGGCAGTAAGAGATGGAGAGGTAGGCAAACTGGTATTATCACTAGTTGCAGGGGCAGCCTCTGCAGTCTTGCTAACAATCTTCACCTTGACTTTCTTAGCTTTGGAACCTTCTCCAGGACTGCTGGGCATATCCCTTTTCTTGGAGGCTCTTGTTCTTGCAGAAGGGGGCTGATCTTTCTTAGGAGGTTTTGCAGAAGGTTTCTTAACTTTCGTAGCCTTTTCTACCAATGGCATATGCTCTTCATTGTTAGATCTCTGCTTTTGGGCAAGTTTTGCCTCATCTACTATGTTGATTGGTTCATCCTCTTCTCCTCCGAACTCTTTGTCTGATTCTAGTACAATATATGTGAGTTGCACTCCTTGTCTCTCCAAAGCAGCTATCTGGCCTCTCACCCATGCCTTGCATAGTCTAAGTGGTTATTTCATTATAATATCAAGAGAACTCTCCTCAGCATTAACCCAATTAGGCAGAGGGTTTGGTTGATAGTATTGAGCTTCCTAGGTCCCTCTGACCATAACATTCTCATCGTCTTCCAATTGGTCAGGTACTGCAATGATGTGAAACTTTCTTATGAAGGCCAGAGATAATCTTGAATGATCTTTCTTCATGACTTCGTAATCATCCATATAGTTGGCCCAAAAGTCCTCAATATGCATTTTGTGAAACAACCTTTTGCTTACAAACTTCTCCACCACTTTATTTGGATCAAATTGATCCCTTGCATTATAGTAGTGGAGATTGAGAAGTTGAAGTTCCTTATCTAAATGCTTCAGCCGATACCAATGAAGGACATGCATAATTCCCTTTGCCAAACCTGATGGGAAATTGTACATTGGTTCTATGCAAGTGCTTAAGTTTCTCGGCACAAGGGATCAATTACCTAGATAATTCCAAGAGAATTGTCTTATCATCAGGATATCTAGGGAGTCTATAGGCTATCCCAGTGAAACCATGTACCCTTAGATATGTGAACTTTTTGAACTGGATATACCACCTTCCATATTTGGGCACTTCATTCATGTCTTATGTGGAAATCCTCAAGGTTGTGTTACCTTACAGCAACCTTGCTATATACATCATGAAAGCATCGTTCACCCTTTTGAAATGCATCAAAGGTTGAGAGGATGTGAGTTGTGGATAACACTCATATACTTTGACCTGAGTTTGTTCATCATTTCCAACTTCTCCTATTTTACACAACCCAACATAATGATTTCTTCTTGCCAATGCATAGACAACATAGGATGTCCATCTAAAGAATCTTTTCTCTTTGAAGTTACTAAAGGCCTCATGAATATTATCACTAAGAATATGTGACCAGTGGAATTTAGTTCCCTTCAGTATCTCAATAATGATGACAAACATCCATTCTTCAAAGGTGGAGGTTGTAGGTAATCCATATATTCTAGTTAGAAAAGTTATCAAATCCCCTATCTCATCATGAAAGTCACTTCTATATAATACTTGAGGGAAATTACTCATGGAAGACCTTCTGCTCTTTGCCCAATGATCATTCATATATTTTCTGCATCCATTTACATCTTTGTTTTAAGTTGCTTCTGATCCTTCTTTGTCTAGCATGGTCATTACTGTGTGCCATGGAATGTCAAAAGTTTCAACCAAAGAGGGTGAACTTAAATCAGCTAGGATATATCCATTGGTGGTTTGGATTGTTCTAGTCATGACATCATATCTGTCTGCACATGTTACTATTAGCTCCACACATTGCACAGATGTGGGGAAGGCAGCATCTTGTGCTATACCACTGTCCTTTAGTGTTTTGGCCCTGGGAGTTGGATTTGGGCCAAAGGTTCTCAATCTGAAGTCATCCAGGTCTATGTGACCCAGATTTGTATCTCCTACATCACTCCATCCGATATGAATCTTGGTCTCTGGGGGCTGCCTTTGAATTTGTACTTCATGATTTGAGCCCCGGTAGTCATCTAACCTGTAGGACGAGACCTTATAAGCTTGATACCTTGAGAGATTTTCAGTAACTCCTAAGTTTAAGCTATTCATTATCAAGTGGGTTAATAGACTTTCAACCTTATCAAGACTTGATGAATTTGAAATGCATCTGCTAAGTTATTAACACACCCTTCTAAAGAACATAAATCCAATATTTACTACCATTTGCATGCATTTCATGATCCAACAATAAGTAATTCAACATTAATCCATTTAGTAAACATCTCATTGCTGCAAAAATTGCATTTAAAACATGTAAAACATCATTATTTGTCATTTGCAATCATTATTACCTTTTATCAGACACTTCTCCTTTTGAAAATTCCTTAAAAATAATCATTTTGCTCAAATTGCACTGATTTTAGGATCAACCGACTAACAGATAGGAAAGCGCTATTTTTGAGGTCAACTGACCTCAGTGGGGAAATCGAGTCCAACCGACCACTAAGTCTTTCATTGTTCATGTGTTTTCAACATTTTGCACAGGTTTCAAGGTCAACTAACCTGCGTGAGTTTTGAAGGGTACCGACTCAAGGGGTTTGTTCTAATCCGTCAGTTGGAAATTTAGTGCAAGACCATTGGTATAGTTTTCAATGCTTTTGCGCGGATGAGGTTTTGTCAGACCTTGCGCAAATTTTAAAGTCTGCCGACTAAGTCAGTGATAGCATACTTTAGCGCAAGGTTGGATGGATTTAGTTTTGGCACAAGATTGACTTTTTGTTGTCAGCGGAGGTTTCGGTAGTTGCCGTCTAGCGAGGTTTTCTTAATTGTCCGACCAATGCCTGTGAGAGGGTCTTTTAGCGCAAAGTCAGCGCAAGGCAATTTTAATGCAAAATAGACTCCGTGATTTTGTGGGGCTTTTGGATCCTACGACTAAGTCGATTGACGTGACAAACATTATGGAGGTCGGAGGGTCAAGATTTCAACGCCAACTTATTTAACGCTCTAGCACAGATTTTCGTGACCGTCGACCAACTGGATATTTCAGAACTTCAGAGATTGGTCGGATAGGCCATTACGCTAAAATTTACTCCATTTGTTTTCCTCGAAGGGTTTTAAGTTTGCAAGTTTTTGACAAGTTTTCTTCATTTTTTCTATGTTTCTTTTGAGGGTCTAAAACTAGGGTTTACAAGTAGCAAGAAATGTTTTATCATAGAAACCCTAGCTACGTTTGGATCTACTTATGCTCATGCTGAAAGGAAATGAAACCTTAGACGTGAAAGAAAAACCCTAGATGCAGGTTTAGCCCCTACCTGGTGTGCTGAGTCAATTGGAATTTGCAGGCAAGGAGGGAGGCTACTCGATCGAATCCATGGGTGATGCAACGAGAATGTTTGATAAATCGATGGGAGCTCCAAAGATACTTGTTCAAATGCAGAGAATGAGTCTAAATGACAAGAAATCCTCTTTTTATTCCCCTGTTTAATCGTCATAAATGCAATACGTATGCAATGTCAATTAGGTAGATTAGGGTTGCGCAGCTTTTGATAGGCTCCAACTTGGCGAGAATTCAAGGTGCATCAAACTTGGTTGGAGGATGACACTTTTAGCGCCGCGACAACGGGCTCATTCATATGCATTATGTGGGGTTTTGAGGTTCCTCGGACTAGCAGGGATTTCGATAGCCTTTGACTTGGTCGGATGACAAGCGATGTAGCACAAGTCGGAGACATTAAGAATCAGTGCAGAACTTCTTGCAAGTGGAAAGTAACACAAGGTCGGTGGCAAAGGATTTTAACGCAAAAGTCAGTTGGGCAGCAATTTAGCACAAAGGTCGGTCAAGACCAGATTTAGCGCAAAAGGACTATTCAGACCCACTAGAAGAAATACAAAGGCCCTAACTATAATAACTTTTTGTCGCATGCAAGACGGTAAATATTCTTTTAGATTCTTTTATTTAAGATTCTAAATATAATAAATGTTATTTAATATAATTTATTTATTTTCAAATTACATAGTCATTTAAATAAAACAAGTATTTAAATAATATTAAAATAATAATATATATACCTATTGTAATTTAAATATAATGATTTAAATCTAATTTAGATATTATCTTCCAAACATTCATATTTATATATAAAAAAATAAGAAACATTTATTAATTATTTAAATAATATAACAATACATCAATTTAATAAAATACATCATTTCGAACATAATTATACCACTCAAAATATAAAACAAAAAGACATTAATATTCATGACTAAATCAAGCATTCGAAAACTTACTGTCACAATTAAACACAATATTTTTTCTAAGCATCTAAACATCAATCTCATTTATTATCCACACAATAATGCAATATGATACTACGTGAGTGTGTGAGTGCATCAGGGTTAACCATCCAAACAGTTATTGCCAAGTGGCTAGAACACCTCTACCTCAACCATGTTCTCGTCTTTGATGAGTAACTGCACTCATCCACATTCAACTCGATGTCAATAGGTTAGTTCCCCAAAACATAGCTAAAAGAAAATATTATAATCATATTGATATTTAATATTAAATCAACTTTTAATTTACACAAATATAACATCATGATAATTACCTTCACATATGTGAAATTTTCTCACAGTAAAACAATCATAGTAAATGTTCGCTAATCTAGAATAATTATATAGTTCATAATATGAGATGTGACATTTGGGGTACTCATGGTGTTGGTGTTGGTGTTGTGAATAATGATGATTGGGAGTTGTGTATTACATGTGCTCTATGAGAGCTATTGTTGTGTTATGCCCCTTTGGGGATATTCATGGTGTTGGTATTTGTGTTGTGGATAATGATGTTGGGAGTTATTATTTTATGAGAGTTATTGTTGCATTATGGGAGTTATTGTGTGTGTGATGGGAGTTACTATTGTATGAGAACTACTGTTGTGTTAAGGGAGCTACATTTGTGAAAAAAGGAAGTTTTCTAAACTTTGATTACTCATAACTGTTGAATGCTCATTATTGCATAAGTTTCATGATCAACTCCTTTTGTGATATATGTTGGAGCTCCATGTGGTTTGAGACCACCACATTCCCCTCCTCCCCTTAGGTGGCTCGTTGGAAGTCACGTGGTGATTGTAATGTTAAGTTTTGAGAGAATATTTGAACTTTTTGTTTGGTTAATTTTTTTCTTAATTACGCCAGTAGTTTTAAAATTTCTTTAAGATATTTGTTGATTGTCCTTTTGCTCAAGGACTACTTGATTAAGGTTTTTGGTTTGAATTAAACTGTTGTTTTCTTTGTTTTTATATAAAGTTTTATTTATTGATTTTAATTAAAATTTTTACTTATTGTAAAACTTCATCATTTTGAGGCTTTATCAGTGTTTATTGATGCTGGCTTGAGTGAAGCAATGTGAATTGTGTAGATTGCTATACCAAGAGAGGTCCCCGGCAGGTTGTATAGGGGAGTAGATGGCCTAGGGAATGTATGTTTTGAAATTGTGTAAGATCTATTCTATGGCATTATGGTTCTATTTGACAGTAATCATCCCTATCCCATTGAAAGTATACATGATGTATAGAATTGATATATGTGATATTTAAATGTTAAGAATTGTTGTAAAAGAATATTTTGCAATGAATTTGATTATCAGTAATATTTAGATGATATAAATATGCTTCTCGAATAAGTAATGATGATATTATAGAATGGAAAGAATGGTATAATTAAAATTTTCTAGAATAATGGGATTACTGTGAGTTGCTGGAGGAAGAAAGAAAGATATATGGGAAAGTTTTATGGTTCGAGCCTAACTTGGACAACCAAGGTAAGAAAATCAATTGTATTTCTGTGTAATATGATTTAATGATTAATATGAATGTATGCAAGTGAATTTTGAAAGAAATTTGTTCTCTTATAGTTTGTTTATTTAATTTGGCAAGATTGTTGCACTTTTTTTTTGGTATTATTATATTGTTTGGTGTTGGTGCTGTGATGGAAGTAATTGTTGGGAGTTGATGAAATATGAAATGATAATATATGTTTTTGGGAGTTTATTAATGGGAGATTATTGTTCTTGGGAGTTCTGAGAGTTGTTGTTAAGGGAGTTGTTTATTGGAATATTTGTTGTGGAAGATTGATGCTTATGGGAGTTATTGTTGATTATTGAGAAAGAAAATATGATAGATTTATGAAATAGAATCTTTAATATAGAATTATTTCTGTTAAATATGTTGACTATCAAGAAAATGTTTCTTTTTTAATACTCGGGGGTGGATTCGATTGGTCGAATCCTAAGGTTGGGTGGTGAGAAAATCTAGATTGTTACTAATTTTGTGGTTGCAGATCATGTGAGCTAATCTGGGCTGATATAATTTTGTGTAGAGACTAAATTTGTTCTTGTGATATAAAGATTAGTATGGATGAGAGAATCTGGATTTCTCTTATTTTCCTCATTTGGTGATGCAAGGTTCAAGTTTTGTATTGTTTCATGATGGCAAAAAGAATATCTAGTCAACTTAGTAATTTTTTTATGAAATCTATTTTTTGTTGGATGTGATGAAGTTAGGGAAATTCTTTTCTCTTGATGACTTCCAAGAGGAAGTCCATCCTTGGGGGGGGAGAATGTAAGGTCTAAACAATTTCTTGTTTAATAAATCTAATTATGATAATGTGATATTAGTATACTAGAAATCAGAATTTAGTTATAGATATTTGTTTATTCATAAAATTATGTTACGAGGTTGGCAGATGAAAGGTCACACTCTTTTGGAAAACAAAAAGTCATTTTTCTTAGTAATAAAAGGGTGTTTTTGAGAATTCTTGATTTACTTCTTTCTTCTTTATGAAAAGGATATTCTTGGTGGTATGAGGGTAGACAGATTTCATCTCTTTTGCTTCTGGATAGCACGCATGCTATTCGTATTTTGGTGATATCGGAGTCCTTCAAAGTCGAAGTAGTGTCCTTTGTGGTACTTTCAAGAATATTACTTGTGGTTTATTTCAATTGTGTAGTCATCCATTTATATGCAAAGTTTCAGTTTCACATGTCATGGAACGTGGTTCCTTCTTAAAAATACTCCTGTTTCCTTTTTTTTAGATCTTCTCATAATGGTGTATAATGTCTCTATGCATCATCCATGGATATGTGTCTCTGGTTACGTTTTAGATTGTCCCCAAGATAACTGACACTATAGCACG
This sequence comes from Cunninghamia lanceolata, assembly GCA_027924645.1. Classification (NCBI taxonomy): domain Eukaryota; kingdom Viridiplantae; phylum Streptophyta; class Pinopsida; order Cupressales; family Cupressaceae; genus Cunninghamia; species Cunninghamia lanceolata. Next base: position 2,572,898 of record BSBN01000536.1, read on the forward strand.
ATAGCCAGTTTCCTTCAATTATGATCAACTGTAGACAAATTGCTATAGGGGTACATATGTGTTTGAGAGCGTAGGGCTAGATCACTAAGTAAACTGAAGAGCAAGACGAGACTTTGGCCATCTTGAAGGATAGGAATACCTCTTTTGCTGTCATTATACTAAAAACAATGTATATTGTGCACGCATCCTGTAGTCATTGCTCGAGAATCCTGTTGAAAGCATTATACCGAATAGGTAATTTTATTATTAGAATTGTGAACCAGTCAGGATAGATTCTATATTTTTATGATACTATGTGTTATCTATGCGAGGATACCCATGTCTTCTGTTGTAGGCTAGGTCGGGGTTAACTATATCACTAACCGAATCACATTTGCTTGGAAGTTTCTCAACTCTTTTCATTAAATCCTTTTATATTGAGATCAATGCTATTACATGAGATAATATCTTAGTGGTACTTTCTATCATAATGTTCTTATAGATTAAATCCATTCATCATGTTTTTCTACAATGGCAACTCTGAAGCAGTTAGGATGCTGGCAATGGTTATAGTATGTGCTTTGTTTTCGCATGCATGTCTGCCAATGATAATTGTAACTTCAACACATGATATCGTATAATATTATGACACAAGTTTATTTTCAGAATGATTTATTTAGTATCGCCAATATTCTCTGCATGTTAGTGTGTGTCTCATTATTTAGCGCAAGCCTATTTTTCTGCATATTTATTTATTTAGTATTGCAATTATCTTTGCAATGTTGTTAAATCCGTATGATTAGCTTGGGCTTGTTTTGGAGGTGATTGTAGCAATGTATTACGCTGGTAGAGTTTATATAAAAATGTATTTGACTGTTGCAACTGAGATTGTTTTGGCATCGTTGGAAATCTAATTTAGAATTTTTCACTTATGCTTGAGAATTAGTCGTGGATGTATACATCGCTATGTTTTGGGTGCTTAATGCTTGATTGTTGATGGTATTTCTCTTTGTAAATGTCAGTTGTTTTAAGGAGAAATAATCTTTGTTTTGGAGTGTTAGTGCTTTCATAAAGAAGTTCAACGTTATCCCTCTACTGATTTCAATTTTTATTGCTATTATTAAACCCACAATTTTTCTATGTCAGAATTGAGACCTAGGTCTAGATGCTCATCTTCTTCAAGATCTAGTTCCTTCTTGTGGTTGACATTCATGCGTTATTGGAGATTGCCATTTGAATCTTGTCGCTATCAATTTCCATATCCATCATTCATTTGATGTTTACAATCTCTCCACATCGCAAATGATCAGTTAAAGTTATATACCAGTCATTGCTTCCATCTTGAGGATAAGGTCGATGTTTAATCTCAAAGTTGCTTCACATTCTGGTCGCCAAATTTCAACATAGCAAAGTTGTTGTTTCAAATGCCTTCTAAGTGTTTGGGCTAAGGTTTGTTTCCGCACATAGCCTCCATCATTTTAGGTTTGAAGATTTCTGAGTTCGATGTCATATAGAGGTCACAATTTTTGGATTCTGGTCACTTATCAAGGGTCTGTCTTGTTTGGATGCCAAGGATTTGCATAGTTTCCCCGTTTACTTTATTAGTTTAGATTTGGATTAAATCTGATTTCTTTAATGAAAAGGATAAAGTTTATTTCTGTCTATTGATCTTCACCATAATTATCGAATGTGTTAAAGTAATCTATTCTTGTTAAGAATAAGGTTTCCAACATAGTATTATTTTTACTTCTTTAGGATTAGAAATCATGAATGTTGCATAATTGATTTGGGCAATTATTTTTGGAAAATGAAGTATTATGTTTTAAGCTCTGTATATTACAAGACTCATTATTTGAATGTATAGTGGAATATTGTAGTTTGGGAAATCTTTTGGCGAGTATGAAACTAGGTCAATATGTTAAAACCTTGTTAGAAGATAAGTTAGAAGTTATTAAGTGTAAATATAGTTAAATAATTTTATGGTATCCTTGATTTATTTTTTATTGAATGAAGTTTAGTGTAAATGTGTTTTGATAATGGTTATTGTATATATTTATTGGTTAATAATTGGTTAGAAACTGCAATAGGGGAAACAATGGTTAGACTCTTAAGCTAGAACTTATAATTTGAAAATCTTGTAAGTGATTCAAACTTGTTTAGAATGAAAGGAATAAATATAGTATTAACCTCTTTGACTTGAATTATGGAAGTAGTTCTCTTATTTTATTCTTTGGTTTGTTATAGTTCATAAGTACCATATGAGAATTAGTACACCAAATTAAAAGAGAATTCTTTGTTAAAGAAGTATGGTTAACTTAACTAGGCGAAGTAAGTATTGTTTCATATACTAGTAAAATGCTAACAAAATATAGGGTTTCATTCTTTAAAATTGATTAAGGCTATCTAAGCTACCTCGTTTTAGTGAATCATTCTTAGATAAGTGTAATCTTTGCAATATGCTGATTTGAAAGTTGTTTTTGGTAGTTATAAGTTATTAATATTATTAGTTCTATGTCATTGAAGATATCTTATAATGTTGTAAAGTCGTAGAAGTAATAGTATCATATTTTCAATTTGATAATGCATGGTTGGCTCATGATATGACCAAAATGTTCATATTAGATAGATCATTTAAAAAGTTAAGTATGGTAAGCTATAGAATTTTACATCCTCCTTGTAAGAAATGGTTTGTCATGTGATTATTATTGCAGTTAATATCAAAACTTAGATTAATATAGTTTTCCTGGTGATAATGTTTAGTGGTGTTAAATGATGAAATGAAGAGTATTAAGCTACTATTACATATCTTGACTCTGGTATTGAATGGTATGAAACCGTCTTGTGATTGCATGATCAAGTCTCCGAACTACGATGTCTCTGCACTACGCGTACATAGGCAAGGCAATCATGAGCCCCCGAGACATTTTGTAGGCCCCATAGGGCCTTAGTCTCATTATCTTGAACATCGATATCTGATATTGTTTATGTTGAACTAACATTTACATCTAGTTTGCAAATCCAGATCTGTTAATCATGTAGTTCACTGAAGAGAAGGAATATTTTTCCACTTTGTGAGTGGATTACCATATGGTGCTTATTCTAATTGAATGTAATAGAAATGTTTATATCTTAATTCATCATGAATGGTACTAGAGTGATGTTTAATCAGAATTTGAATTTTATTTAGTTAGAACAAGTAATTTTTTTTCTACCATCTTATTATATTTTCAGTATTTCTCTCTAAATTAATAATTTTTATTGTTATTTATTGATAATTCCTAAGTGCACATTACAATTTAGTTCAATGATGGAATTATGGGATAATTGAGTAGTATTTTGAAAGCATACATTCTTCTCTCCTTGTAAGTCATTTAGAGATCAATTATCCACTATCATACATAATAAAATATGTTTCAAGTTCATTATATCAATTGACATCCATTGTCAATGATAAGCTTCAAGGTACACTCTAGTAAAAGGTATCAATTGATTTGCAAGGGTGAATTAGAACACTTCCACACCCTATCTTAGCAATCTCCTTGGTGTTATTTAACAATACCATGGGTTTCCTTGTACTCTAGATAGATATAGACAAATCATTTTCCTAAATGTCAAAGACCATTTCTACTTTAGATAGCATTACAACTTTTTAGGATGGGATAGGGTGTGGAAGTTAATACACTTCCACACCCTAGCTAGCAGGTCCTTTAAATGTGTTCCTAAACCTCACCTTGACATTTAGGGTAGTTTTAGGGGTAGAAGGAGAAAAACTCAAGGCAAAAGACTGACATAGATAGAATCATAGAAAAAGGACAAGATTTTAGTTTTAAATAAATAATTGCAATGTTGTGTCCATCTAGTTGATTTATAGTGTTCAGCAACACATCAATTTGATAGGATTTGATGATTGCAAGAAAAATCTAACATTAGAGATGTGACTGCAAGCATATCTTAGTTAACTCATACATCAACCCTTGGAGGAGCTAGGTACCTTAACTCTTTTGTTTCAATTATGCTTTACATTGCTTGTAACATATTGGGCTCAATTATTTTATGCTAGTTTAGATATAATTTATTAGTGAATTATTTATTTATCTAGATTAAAATAAGATTAAAAGTAGGAATAAATCTTGGGTTCCATTTACTCCTCTTCATTGAGTGAACTTGACCACTTCCATCCATTGTCTCTCAACTCATTCATATTGGAGTATCATATCTCATGTGTCTACATCCACTCCCATTCCCACCATTACATCTAATGTCCATCCCTCTACCATAGACACTATCATAAAGAGCCTTTATGAGATGCACTATAAAGTCAATAACTCCTAGCCATACAAAGGGCACTACAACTCAAATTAACCACAATCTACTATCTTATGAGATACTTGTTTATCCATTTCCCATGGAATTTGTGGCCCCTTGCTTTGAAATGTATAATGGTAAAGGTACCCAATGAACCTTTTAAGAACTTTCAAGGCAACTTGCCTTGATTATGCCTATGATGACAAGATTCTTTCCAAGATCTTCATTAGAACCTTAAAGCATTATGCACTAGAATCATTATATTATTTATCCATGGTTCTATTCATTCATTCATTGAATTGGCCACTGCATTTGTACATCACTTCAATGTTAATATTGGACTTAAGGTCACCATATCTAATTTAGTGGAATGGAAATAAGGATCTAATGAAAGAGTACACAATTATGCTATTATATTCCAATCCTTATTCCAAAATGCAATATCAAATACTAGATGACGAATTGTAAAGGTTATTTGTCAAGAGCTTGTTACCTACTATTCAAGAGAAGGTTTATTTGAATAGTTACACTTATTTTATGGACTTATGTGCTAGTGTGCACAACATTGGATTAAAATTATTAGAGGCCAAAGCAATCAAGTATGATTCTTATTCTCCTTCTCCTTCCCAACCATCTTATCCTTCTTGATTTCCACAAAAAACTTTTAGGACGGTAATGATGTACAACATAAGAGTGAGATTAGGCCTGCAACTCATAATATTTCTACTACAAATATTTCTTCTAATATCAACTCAATCAAACCTAGGATGCCTAAGAAGTTTATAAAGTTGTATGATTCTATACATGTTATTTTGCAAAATTTGTTAAGTGCCAATATGATAATGTTACCACCAATTTCCCAATGATACATCTATTTATGTGCCTAAACATTATAATGCCAAATCTTATTGCACTTACCGTAGAGCTTGTGTTGGTTTGAAATTAAAAATATGATTTCTCATAAATAACAACATATTCATGTTGAAGCAGGTTTCTATATATACTAACTATGACTACCTAGAGTAGCTACTTTTTTCTTGAAATATAGAGTGGGGAGCTACACATTCATATTATTAAATATGGCTCGACCTTCTAACACATGTTACACATGCATCATGCATTCTTCACCCTTAATATTGCTACCTTACAAGCCTTAGCCTTTCTTCTATATCTTACAATTAATGATGCATCGAGGGTTTATGGTTCATTTAATGGCATTCCTTCCTCTCTTGATGATTTATCTAATGATGGCCTTCATGATGCTTTTCTACAAGTGATGATGATGTTTTACCCTTTTTATCCCACGATGTTACATATGGTGACCATTATTCTCAACTAACAAAAGGTACATAATATTTAATTATTAGTTTTTTTTTTAATTTGTGAATTGGCCAATAGGGGGCCTACCCATAAAACAACAATGGAAAAAGAATAGAGAGCCAGGTTGCTCCGCAGAAGGCCAAATAAATACTTAACCAAATTTCTTCTATTAGCAGAAATATAGTTGTTTAAATTATGTCTATGTCCAGAATTATCTACGAAAAATACCCTCATTATGGGTGGTATACTATTACAAACATAGGATATTACACCTATCACCAAATTACATATTTTACCATGTCACCCTATCACCAACAACTCCCTTGCATCTCTGGTCACGCCACTCGGTCCCTCGACGCGTTCCTCCTTTGTCAGGTCCTCTAGAACAAGTGCAAATGACTAATCCACCAAAGATTTACCCACCACCCCAGTCACATTCTTCAAGAAATTTAAACCCCAAGCCACCTTTTCCCTTCTTGCTTCCACACTAAAACCAGTTGCCTCTACCACAAAGGGAATCCATGCCCCATTATACTTGGGTAGAAGTACTAACCACAATCCCTAGTCTGGCTGAAACCCCAAGCCCAACACTGCCATTTCCATGAACTCATTTAGTTCCCCACACTATTTTGAGTAAACTAAAGTCTTCAAAATAGCCCTGATATTATCTTTTTCTTCCCCGATCAGATCAAGCATAACAACAGTAAACATGGAGACCACATTAGTGTTTACCTTATACCTATTGGCCACTGAGACATACACATCTCCCAACACCATTTTAATCCCCAACAACACAATGCTCGACCTAGTTTTGAAAATCTTCATGAGTCTTTTCTCTAAGATTACTCCTCTAAAGGACATTTGCCTACTCCTTCCCTGCAAGCTCAATAGGGTATCCATTTTTGACATGTCATTGATCTGTTTGGCCTCCCATTATAAGAAAGCCTTGCCATGATTTCGCTAGCTTCACTATGTCCCTCCTCTTCCTCACACTAGCAGCTCTCACGCTTCTCCAACTCCAGACACCATTAATTCATGTCTCCCACTCTTCCCACTTAGTTGTCATAAAAACATCACCATTAATTCATGTCTCCCACTCTTCCCACTTAGTTGTCATAAAAACACTCTTCCCACTTAGTTGTCATAAAAACATCACCATTAATTCATGTCTCCCACTCTTCCCACTTAGTTGTCATAAAAACATCAACATGCATCTTAACTGCCACATTTGCGAGCTCATCCACTTCCTTTAATTTCCAACTCAATTTATCTTTGGCATAGTTCCTTATCCCATTTATAATAGCTTGGGAATCTCCCTCTAGATTTAATTTTTTTATGCCCACTCAAATTATCTTTGGCATAGTTCTGAACCTGAGCTTTCCCATAAACAAGAGAAAAATTAGAGGTAAAGTCCCTCAATTGTTGACGTAGTAGAGGGAAACCCCGCGAGGTTTGAACTTTCCCATAAACAAGAGAAAAATTAGAGGTAAAGTCCCTCAATTGTTGACGCGGTAGAGGGAAACCCCGCGAGGTTTGAACTTTTGTTGTCACTATAGAAAGAAGCACTGCCATTTCACCACAGGGTCTCCCCTAGGTAAGGTTCCTCAATTGTTGACGTGATAGAGGGCTACCCCACAAGGTTTGAACCTTGGTTGTTGGAACTACAAGCAAGAAGCCCCACCATTTCACCAAAGGGTCTCCCCTATATTCAATTATTAGTTATTACTTTGATGTAAATGATGACAAACTTATGTTTAGGAGTTTTTTTAATCTCTGACTCCATTACAACCTTATCTTACTTCCATTGTAATTATACCTCTCAACATAACTTAAATGTATCTATCTAATATCAATTTTAAGTTATTTTTTCACTTAAGAGTTAATGTATTTACTTTTAAGAATTATTTTATTTTAGTAGAACTATTTAAGAATTATTTTATTTTCTTTAAATTGTTTATTTTTGTTTAAAGAGCTATATTTTTATTTACTTAAGGGTTGTTTTAGTAAAGAGTTATTTCATTTTATTTTATTTACTTTACTTAAGAGTTCATATATATATTTTATTTTTATTTGAAGAAGTATTTTTATTTACTTAAGAGTTATTTAATAGTTATTTTTACTTAAAAATTATTTTATAGTTTTACTTTTTTAAATATATTAATTGTGTTTTAATTTTATGTAGACATAAGACTCTTTAATGTCACATTCTATAAACATCAATTAATTTATTTATTTAATAATTTTAATTGTTTATCATCCCTAGCTAAATTACTTATTTCTTTATTTGTTTTATATGCTTAAACAAAAATGAAGAGTAAAAACTAAAAATTAAATTTCAATCAAATAAATATCTAAAATCACATCTTATATTGCTCTCTTCTTTCAATTCCATTCCATTTTTTAAGGAGAGGACCTAATAGTTTTGAGGTGGTCTAATATTTTAGGAATATTGGATATTTAAAAAACTAATCCAATTTAATAAGAGGATTTAAATTGAGAATGGTTCAATAGTTATGAAAGTATTAACTATTTTAAATTATTTTAAAAAGATGATATAATTCTATATTTGAATAAATTAAAAAATAAAATAAGTGATATATAAATATCAAAAAGACATAATTTAGGGGAGAGGACCCAGTAATTGAGCACCTTAACTTCACACCTCTCAAAATCATGTGGCAATTTTGAATCACTTCAAAAAATTTATAGCAACTTATTTGGCAAGGTCCCTACTTATAATTAAGGTTTTAGGGCCACATCATCAAATATGATACCACATCATCACACCTTTGTTAAAATGTCAAATAGTTTCTCAAAAAAAGGGTGGACCAATAGGTGTGCATTAAGTCATGTTTTGTTGGTGCATTGATGTGGCATCACATGATTGGTTGCTTTTTAAATCTAATGAGCACATTTCGTTCAATTATAAGTACTTATAGTAACACTAACAACCTTAAAGTCACAACTACTATTACTAAACTTTTAAAAATATTGGGCCTTAAATACACAAATACTATCACACCTATTGGAACATGCTCAACAATTGGGTCCTCTCCCTTAATATAAAGGTATGAATCATTTTTTCTTTGTAAATAAAAATCTTCTATGATAAATATTTTACAAAACTCTACATAATATAAATACTTCAAATAAACATCATAACTTTGACACACATTATTAATAATTTAAAATTTTATTTATTGACATAATTCCATGTTAATATATTAAACACAAGGTGTCGAATTACAAGACGTCTTATGAAGGGAGTTATAAATCTTATAGAGACAATTCCATAATACGAGGAAAACACACCCTAAATATTAATCAGAATCTTATTTTAAAAATTTCCTAATTTTTTTAGCTTTAAAATTTTTGACTCAAACTACTCTCCTACTTACCACAATTTAGTTGAAAGAATTTAATATGCACTTATTCATCATATTATAATCCATTTTAAAAGGACAAAAATTCATCTAAATCCTATATACACGTAACTAAAGCTTAATGTGCGCGAAGTTAGGGTGGGCGACTAGTGAACTCTTTCCCCTAATTATAAAAAACCCTAAATTTTCTCAACAAAATGGACACAAAATATTTAGGTAGCCCCTTCATAAGTCAGAAGTTAAATCACAACCGAAATCGATAAGGAACGCACGTTTCGTTTCATAATATCATCGCGAGTCGCGCCGCGTCCACATAACAAAGGCGGCCCGCCACATTTCATTATTTTTAAAGATTTTCTTCTTACAAACTGTGCAAAACTCAACTTGCACTTTACTTTCGGGCCACAGGATCGTCCAATTCACCATTTATATAGCGGAGATTTGCTTAGCGAATTACAGGTGCTCATTTCTATTTCAACTGAGCTGAAGGAGACGATGTCGGATTCGAATAAAGTTGTGAAGGAGATGATGTCGGATTCGAATAAAGTTCTGAAGGAGATGGTGTCGGATTCAAATAAAGTTGTGAAAGCGATGGGAGAAGAGAGTAATACAACTTCACTGTCATCGCGTAAGCGTGTTTACGCCTGTCACCATTGTTCCAAACAATTTAGCACCCATCAAGCTTTAGGAGGTCACCAAAACGCTCACAAGAAGAAGAAGCGGCTGCCTATGCCCACCATCAGCGATTTCAGCTCTATCTTTTCCCAGCAGAAAAGATTTCGTAGATTGGCCCCTCGCCCACCTGCACTTTTTGCTCTTGACACCACAACGTGTCGGCTGTTTGAGATCAGTGATCTTGATCATTCTGCAGTTCAAGTTGGCTTTCAGCACTATCCTCCCAGTTTGTTTGAAGGTCACTTATCATGTGTAAGTAACACTCAGTATAAAGAGCCGATACATCGTAGTAATGCTATGTTTGACGAAACTATTTTTAAACATCATCCACTTCAACAGTCAAATGTTCATTTCCAAGGCCCAGCTCCAGCTCCAGCTCCGTACACCTTTAAGGCTATTGCCCATAATGGTCCTCACTATCCTGCCACTGTGTTTGGCAGTGCTCTTTACAGTTTTCAAAATGCTGGACAAAAGGCTGTTGGTGTGTTGGAAACAGCTTCTTACAATTTTCAGCCTCCTCGCCAGCAAACAGTGGATCCCTGCAACAAGGGCGGAGAAACGAGCTTCCAATCATCTTGTGTGACAACCGTCATGACTGAAGACGAGGAAGAGCTTGATCTCTCTTTACATCTTTAATGTCACATGATATTGTTAGGGTTTGCAGATCTACTTAATAATTATAAGTTAGTTTATAACTGGTAGTCTCATATGTTATAAGTCATTCATAGATTCAAAATCAGGTTACGGGACATGGTAGACTATAAAAGGACTCCATTTCATTTCCATTCCAAATTTTTTGATGGACTCATGTTTAGACTGATTTGTTATTGGCTGTTTCAGTCTTTGAATCATATCTAATTTGTTTACTTCTGTTTGCTCCATAATTTATATTTGCTATTGGTTATTGCCATCAGGACTTAAATTTCATGGCTGATTTAGACATTTTTGCTGTAAAATACAATCAAAATTTTTTAAAAAAAATTATATATATATGGTTTATATAAAGTTTTACTTATACTAAGGTATATCATAATATTTTAAGGGCACCTTTGAATAGATAACCGTCATTAGAAAATTGTTTGACACGCAAAGTCAACCATCAAATTTAAGCCTTGATTGTCATAGTTTATGTGTTTTTTTCTTTTCAAATGCAATTTGCAATTTCTTTCACTTAATACAACTTTAGGATTTTTGTAGTGAAGATCTGTATTCAAATCTGATGAAATGTATAAATAAGATTTGTATTCAATTCCACTCAACTTAAATATCATCTATTTCAATGGTGAAAAAATCAATAGTAATTTTATATCTCATTCACAACAAAAAATGGTAAATATTTATTTTATTTTTATTGGCCAAAATTGACCTTTGATTGTTGAAGTGCATGATATTTAAAAATAATGGTTTCAAATTTAATAAAATGTACAAATATTAAATTGTTCAAATTTAATGAATTAGATAAACATTAAATGTGTTCAAATTCAATGAAATCTATAACTATTAAATGTGTTAAAATTCAATAAAATTTGTAAATATCGAATGTATTCAAATTTAATAAAATGTACAAATATTAAATTGTTCAATTTTAATGAACTATATAAATATTAAATGTGTTCAAACTCAGTGAAATCTATAACTATTAAATGTGTTTAAATTCAATAAAATTCATAAATATTGAGTGTGTTTAAATTTAATGCATCTATAAATATTGAATATTGAATGTTAATGCTAATATCTATAAATGAAACATTTAGACTATTACATGTCTCATGTTTAAATGTATAGATGCTGAGTATTAAATGCTAAAAATTAATATTATAGAGTAGAAAAGGAGTCAAATTTTAGTATTTATTCATTTTTGTTTTATTTTTAGTAGTTTATTTACTTTGGACAAAATTGTAAATTTGTAATTATATTGTTAATGAGATTGTTTATTTGATTTTGTCTTTTAATTTTAAAATTTAATTTTTTACATTCCAAAGTTGACATATTAGTATGTGATCATTGGTTATTGGCAGCGGCATCAAAATTTGAATTTTATGTGTTTAAAAATGCGAATTTCATATCATTTAGTTCAATCATGGAATTATGGCATAATTGAGTAGTATTTCGAAAGCATGCATTCTTCTCTGCCTTTTCAATTCATTTAGAGATCAATTATCCACTATCATACATCATAAAACATGTTCCAAGTTCTTTATATCAATTGACATCCATTTCCACTGATAAACTTAAAGGTACACTCTAGTAAAAGGTATCAAATGATTTGCATCAACAATCAACAATCAATTTAGTGACATCCATTGTCATCCACACAGACATTCATTGCCTACTCCATTATCTCCTTTATGCTTACCTTAACTCAATCTAGGGTCTTGACCAAGGTGCAAGGGTGAAGTTAGAACACTTCCACACCCTATCTTAGCAATCTCCTTGGTGTTATTTAAATATACCATGGGTTTCCTTATACTCTAGATAGATATAGACAAATCATTTTTCTAAACATCAAAGACCATTTCTACTTTAGATAGCATTACAACTTTTTAGGATGGGATAGTAGATTTTTAAACAAGATAACAGATCCAAAAGTTTGTTATCACTAATGTTATTCCATCCTAGTCACTTAGCTACTCAAAATTTAGTCATCTCAACCCTTAGATCCACAATTCAATCTTTGATTCCAGAAATTAGTCTCCTATCAAAGTGTCTCATCAAGTATATTCACATCATAAGGTATGAAACCCTAATCCATCCCATTTCAATTTTAGCACATGTTTAATTTTAGTCTTAGTTAATACTCTTATCATCCCATTTATTAGATAACCCATTTGAATATCTAGAGGGTTTTAAATTACACATAATTTATGATACCCCCTTTAGATATTTTTGAAAGGTTGTGTTTTCCTTCCACATTCATTGTAGTACCCTATAAGGATAATAATATTTAGGTGCCAACTTGCTATCCTTATTTTTTTTCTTGAGAGACATTTGTTTCGGTGGCCACTTCAAAATTTTATTCACTTCTATGTTAATTTGTTTGTCATTTCATCTTATTTTGTGCCACAACCAAATTTTCTTTTAGGGTTGAAAGAACTTGTTGAATCTTGAATATGTGCCTTTGATACACACACTTGTGGTTGGATTATCACTCAAGAAAAAATATATGGAGAAGGGTACCTATAGAGTGCAATGAATGTGACATTTTAGAAGAAGTATGAAAAATGTTAGACCACTATTTTGCTAGTGGTAACCAATGAGCCCATTATGGTTGTTTCTCATATGTAAAAAAATGAAGATGAAAACCACACACTTATTAACCACCTTAGTTTATCCATGTAATTGAAGATGATAAGAAGAGATATAAGCAAGTTGTGTACCTAATAAAGAGAAAAAATCCTTCCATAAATGACTACTAAATATAGGGTCATGGGCATTGACTATAATTTTTGGAATGCCATGTATCTCTTGAATTGTCTCTCAAAAACCCATAAAAATTATACTAGCTATTTAGGGATGAGACAAGGCACAAAAATAACCACATTTAGTGAGTTTATCCACTATGGCCATGATGAAATTCTTCCCCTATAATTTTGTATAAGGGTAAAAAAAAAATTGAGAGTGGAAATAGAGGAAAAGGTTAGGTAGCAAAACATTTCAATAAATCTAGATATCTGATCAAACATGACCATATATCTTATTAGATTTAGAGATTCAATCCTAAATAGATATCCTATTGAATTAGATATATGATTCAAAGGATATTTGATTCTAACTAGATATCCATTTTAGACTGGATATATGATTCCTAAAAACATCAAAACTTGTCCTTATATATATCATTTTCACCTAGAGTGGATATCCGAGCAAGAGCATCCAAACCATGAATCCCCCTCCATCATCAGCATTCTCCCTCCAACCCCAAGTATGTTTATTTACTAATTGCTTTATTATTATTTCATTTTTTGTTCAAATCTAAGGTTTAGGGTTTAGGTAAGTTAATTTTTTAAAAAAGGTAAATTATTTTTTTTACTAAATTTAAAAGATCGATGACAAATGCAAATTCTATTATGACCTATTGGTTCATTATTTTATCTATTTAATTACTTTATTGCATATTATGTACTTAGGATAGGATAAGCATACTTAGGTAGGTTGTACTTGCATCATATGACTTGTACTTTCCTAGTTTGGTGGAGATGTTGTGCACACATGTGACTCCATTTGATTTATCCTACATTGGTTGTATATTCACATCTCTTGGTGGTGTATCCTATATGTACCCACTTGTATCTCTCATTTAAGCAATCTTTTGTAATGTCTCATCATTGTATATTTGCATCATTTGGTAGAATATAATTATTCTCTCATTTTTTATCTCCTTTGTGCTTTCACTTAAGCTCCTTAATCTTGGGTGGCTATCTTTACAAGGTAATAGAGTTTCTAGGTTGTTTCTTATTAGTCTTTTGGAGATCTAGGTTGCATATCCTATGATTTCTTAAAAAGTTAAGCATTATTTTCTCTTGTATTCAATGTTGACCTAGATAATCATAAAAACTTGATAGAAATACTAGATTCTAGTGAGGTTCCTCTTTGTGGCTTTGTATTACAAATGCATTTTGGAGCTTGATGGAGTAAATCCAAGTTCACTGTTGAGTCTAGAGCATCCAAGAAAGTTATTTTTTTTGTTGTGTCTAAATTAGACATGGGAGGTTAGATCTACAAGGGTTTGAAGGAATGGTTTTTTGTTAGCCATCTATAGATCACTCATCATTCAAAGCATTTTGGGGGAAAATCTTGACCTTACCATTGTGTTTAAAGGCCCAAAAACTTATAGATTGACTGTAAAAAAAAAGATCACATATAGTTTATTTCAAAAGAATTTCAATTCATTAGTAATGGAATATGGAAACATAATGTCTCTATAGATCAACTATCAAATTGTCAAAATCAAAGCATTTGGCCTTGGGCCTTGAGCAAACTTTTCTCCCTCCCTTCCATCATACGAATTGTACCATGGAATATTATACAATTTTTTTATCTAAATACTAGCACACGCATCATACAAAGGTGAATACAACATTTTACATTTTTAAGGAGTTTTTTTCTGCATATTTAATTGAAAAAATGTGTATAGTATTATGCAAGCTGACACCTACATAGTGTTGTAGAGTACAATATTGTTGACACAACATATTGTCAGCAAAGATGCTAGTGCCTTACAGACTCATAGAGATCCTTACACTCAATGATAACTTTAAGAAAAGGCCCCCAAATTTTTTTGTAAAATCTTGGCTAAGTGCATTAATTTTTGTGACGAATATTTCCTTTTTGTGAAAAATATTAATTTTCCTAGAAAATTTATGCACATTACTAGAAATTTGTATAAAATCATAGAAAATACTATCTAAGGGTATTTATTACTGTGGTGGATCCTTCCTTTGAAAATGTCTTCCTATGGAAAAAAGTTATTAAATTGGGCTAACCATATTTAATTAAATGTTATCTAAATCATGGGTCCATCAATATCCACTTAGTTAGTGGGCATAATCCCCCCATATATTCTTTGATGTTTTTATGCTAAAGCAGGGGCCTAGGGTGGCAACCACTGACGGGTCAAGGGGGCAATATAAATCCACTATCAAGAAGGTGTTAGAGCACAAGCAAACTAAATATTTTAAAAATCTCATTCCATAAAATAAGACTCTAAAATATGAATGAACCTACTCCTTCTATTACCCTATTGATTAGATGGTTGTAATTTCATTCCACTAAGTTATAAGCACAAATCATTTAAAATGTTTACTCAACCTGGAACTTCTTTTAGGTTGTGTGATTAGATATTGATCACTACTTAATAATATCAACTATTGATCAATATCTAATCTTGCAACCCAAAATAAATTCTAGGACGAGTAAACATTTTACATGACATTTGCTTAGAACCCTTCAAAATGAAATATCAAATGTTGATCAATATCTAATTCCACAGGCAAAAAAAAATTTTGGGCTGAGTAAAAATTTTAAATGGCATGCTTATAACCCCATCTAGAATAAAATCAAAATCATCAAATTAAGAGGAAATCAGTGTTGGGAAATGAAGATTTATTCCTTCATGTATTCAGGGAGGAAAATACCTAAATATTAAGTAATGTAAGTTGATTCACTTTTTAAATGCAAAATTTTCTACAAAATTTATCTAAAAATTAAAGATCAATAACATCCTTTTATCAACTAAATACACTTTATCAAACACTTGCAATCCATACATGAATCACCATGATTTATCTATTGACCACATAGGTAGGCAGTCATATTCATGCCTCATCTTGCAACAACACTAGAAGAGACATTGCAAGCATTGTATAAAGCAAATACTTGTCACAAATTGCAAACAAGATCTCAATTTCCTATCCATGTAAACATTAAAAATAATATTAGTACATGAACTCTATGCTACCTATATTCTTCGTAATCATCATAATTGAGGCCCTATATACCATGGGTTTTATAGGCCATTAAAGGAGAGAAAGAGTTATTTTTTATGGTCTTGTTGCCACCATAAGACTGAGGTTTGTCTACAGCATAACATTGTTAAATATGGAACTTTAAAAAAAATCCACTTCTCTATTCTTAAAATATGTGCCACTACCTATAATAATAGATGGAAAACTAAATCTAGAAATAAGATTATCTATGATAAAGGCACAAATATTAGATGTCATTGTAGATTTATGGGGGATGGCTTCAAACAACTTAGTAAAATAATCTATAACCATGATAATAAAAGTGTGTCCATCTAAAGATGTTGGGGTAATCTTAGCAATCAATCTATTCCCCATGTAGAAAAAGGCCAAGGTGAGGTAAATGAATTAAGCTCATGAGTGGATGCATGTTTCAGTTTACTATGTGTTTGGAACATTGCACATTTTTTTAATAAAATTATATGAAGGTTTTTTCCATCTTGCTCCAATAATAACACATGTGTAAAAGTTTTTGAACCAATACCTTAGCACTAATTTGACCACCACATATGCCCCCATGAGATTCTTAAGGAGATGGATTTATCATGATCTTTCTAAGAGTGAACGGCACAAGATTTCTCTCAATGATCACCCACTTATAAGGGATTTTGTTAAATGTCTCCCCTAGTGTTATTCCTGTTATGCTACCAAATTGGGATGTGGACTTCCACATTAGCCTTAATCTAGGAGCAAAGCCTATCTCTCATGTACAACATAAATGACTATGTAGGAGCTTAGTGAGATTAGGTTGTAGTTGGAAGATTCGTTAGAGAAGGGGCTCATTCATCCAAGTGTGTCTCCTTGGGGTGCACCTATCATATTTATGAAGAAGAAGGATGAATATCTTCACTTGTGTTTTAAATACTTATAATTGAACAAGGTGACAATGATGAACCGATACCCCTTTCCAAGGATTGATAATTTATTTATTTAGATGAAGGGAGACAGTGTTCTCAAATATATATTTGAAATTTAGTTATCATCATGTTCACATTCAAGAGGTAGATATTAATCAAACAATGTTTTAGACTTGATATGGACACTGTAAGTTCATCATGATTTCATCTGGGTTGACGAATGCTCCATTGGTGTTCATGAAATTAATAAATGAGGTGTTTCACACATACCTAGACCAATTTTTCCTTATGATTCTTGATGATATATTAATCTATTCAAGGATAGTGGAGGAGTATGAGATCCACTTGTGTCAAGTTCCATAGTGTGAGAGAACCAACTTTTTGGAAACTTGGTGAAGTGTGAGCTTTTCTAATCTAAGTTGAAGTATTTGGGAAATTTTAATTCTAGACAGGGTATTTTAGTTTATCCCTCAAAGATCCAGGCTATTTTATGTTGGCCTTCTCCCACTAATGTTTCTAAGGTATGTAGTTTCATGGGATTAGTCGGTTACTATTGTCAATTCATCATGGACTTTTTGAGAGTGGTGCATCCCATTACTTCTCATTAGTAGAAAGGGAAGAAATTTGCATGGTTGAGTCAGTGTGAGAGAGCCTTTTAAGTTCGCAAAGAGGGATAACTAGTGCACCAATCCTTTTAGTGTCTAATCCTAATCTAAATTTTGTGGTTTGCCTTGATTTTTTGGATGGTTTGGGTGTTGTTTTTATGTAGGAGGATTGCCTAATTACTTATGAATCATACAATCTCAAAGACCATAAGCTTAATTACCCTACCCATGATCTGGAGTTAGTAATGGTCATTCATATGCTTTTGTACTAGAAACACTCTCTTTTGGGCCATCAATTTGAGTTTCATATTGATCATCACAGTCTTCAGTATATCTTCATACAACCAAATTTGAATGTGTATCAATATTGATGGACATAATTTATTTGTGAGTACAACTTTGATGTGTAGTACATTAAAATGAAGGAGAACATTATCATAGATGACTTGAAAATAAGATGGCATGAACTCTTAGTTTTGTCTCTAGGCACAAATTTGAGGGGATACATTCTTAAGTATCTTCTAAAAGATACTTGGTATCAAAATATTTGAGCACAGGCAGAGTCATAGAGGGACCTGGTGGGCAAGTTTTCCAACTTTTCTTTATATTCCAATGGATTATTGTAACACATTGGTCATGTTGGAAATAGTCCGGACAACTGAGAGGGGGGGTGAATCAGTTGTCCCTAAGCTTTAACCTTTTCTGAATCTTTTAAATCTTCTTTACAATCAAATTAATGATGAAAACATTTAACCATAAATCAACATATGAGCAGAAACAACATGAACACACAACACCAAAATTTTGACGTGGAAAACCTGGTTAAGGGAAAAAACACGGTGGGGGTTAACCCACAAAATGTGTACCCTGTTAAAAGTACTTAAGAAAATAGAAGGCACATGCCTTCGAGCGCACTGCCTAGATCTCACTGCTCAAGAAGAGGCTCACTGCCTATAAGAAATTATGATTTATACAGAAATAATGAACTAAGAAATAACATCTACATTCATGCCTGAATCAATCCCTTTGAAGGCTCAAAAACTTCTGCTCTTATATTGAAGTTCTTCTTCACTGACTCTTCACTCTATACTCCCTTTGCTCCTCTTCTTCTCTACTCTGCTTTTGATCCCTTCTTCAGATTTAATTCATTGTGTACAAGGATGCTTTTCAACAACTCTTCAACAAGTATTTATATGCTTCATCAACCTTGGAATGATCAACAAGGTCAGCTAAACTTGACTCGAATCATCACACTGTCAGCCAAACACTTGACTGAGACTTGAATCTTCTTCTACAACCACGCCACACTTCATAAAAATGCTCTTAGATCATCCACAACATGCTAGGAACATCCGGTAGGCCAAGACTAGGAACAACATCAACCTCAAAGAAGAAATCTTCAATCAACAAGCTCAACCTTCAGTGCGGACCTCCAACATAGTAGCCACACGATCCAGAGACCTCCACAAGCACATTGAAATTACCAATAACATTCACTTTAAACCAAATTACCAGAATCATTTGTATCTTCCTCCGGAACCTCAAGAACACTATCTGCCATGACTGTCAACCTAGAAAGATAGCTTGTGGACCTCCAAACCACGAACCACTAGTGTTGATGATAGATATTAATTTCTCAAACATGCCTGTAGATCTACAGACCATAATATTTCATTGCGGAGCAATCCAGACCAACTTACTGTCACACTGTCTCTTCTATATACTACAAAATCCAATTATGCTCAGATGTCCATAACTTCTTCAAATCTTCATGCGGACTTCTCAAATCTTAACTGGAGCAACCTCTAACAATCCTCTACACAGCTATATCGTCTGCATGCATTGATTGTCATTAATTTTCTCAATATCCTCAAAAGTCTGGTCTTCTATACAGACAGCAAAATAGGATATAGTTGACACCAATGGTACAAGGATATGTTGACATCAATGACAACACCACTTAGGCACATATTTGCAACAATCTCCCCCTTTTTCATTGATGGAAACATATGATGTGAAAAACTAAATTTAACCATCAAGACAAGAACTTCTCCCCCTTTCTCTTCTCACTTTTGCAACTACTTTCTTTACTGCTCCCCCTTACATCAGCAACTAGTTTTTCACATGACTTCTCTCCCCCTTTGACATCAATGAAAAAGGGCACATATTTTCTATCTTTTCTCCCTTTTTGCTTCAAACTTGATCCCAAAATTTGCATACTGACTACTCCCCCTTTGAGTAGTACCTCCTTAACATCAATCCGGATCACAAGATATGAATGTGAATTCCACCGGACTAATGCACCTTAGTGCATCTTAGTTCTGATCAAGAGGGGTAATAACCCCTAACTTTTCTCTGAGATACTCAAAAGTATCTTTGGGAAGAGGATTAGTGAAGATATCCGCAATCTGATCTTTGGAAGACATAAACTCCAACTTGACTTCATTCTCATTAACTTTCTCTCAAGAAATGAAACTTGATAGATATATGCTTTGTCTTTGAGTGCAATACCAGATTCTTGGAAATGCTTATAGCACTTGAATTATCACAGAAAATTGTGACTGGCTCCTCAAACACAATTCTGATGTCCTTCAGCATTTGCTTCATCCACAAAACTTGAGAACAATTATTTGTTGCTTCTATATACTCTGCCTCTGCAGTAGATAGAGAAATTGCCCCTTACTTTTTTCTTATCCAAGAGACCAATCTTATTCCCAAGAAGAATGTGCCACCACTAGTACTTTTTTTGTCATCCACATCTCCTACCCAATCAGCATCTGTATATGCATGAAGAGTGAAATCATTGTCCTTTGGATACCACAGTCCATAATCAATTGTCCCCTTGAGATATCTGAAAATTCTTTTGACTGCCACAACATGGGATTCTTTTGGATCAGCTTGAAATATGGCAACAAGTCCAACTACATTCATGATGGCAAGTCTAGTCTAAGTCAGATAGAGCAATCCTCCAATCATTGATCTATACCTTTTCTGATTTACCTTTGGGGAGTCATCATCTTTTCTTAGCTTACATCCAGTTACCATAGGAGTACCTACTGGCTTTGAATCTTTCATTCCAAACTTCTTCAACAATTCTTTCACATACTTGGACTGAGATATGAAGATACCTTTATCTGACTGAACAATTTGCAGACCTAGGAAGAACTTCATCTCACCAAACATTGACATCTCAAACTCACTTTTCATTTGATCAGCAAATGCTTTGCACATACATTCATTTCCACCAAAAATGATATCATCAACAAAGACCTCAACAATTAGAATGTCCTCATGATTTATCTTGAAGTACATATTACTATCATCCGTACCTTTGCTAAATCCTAGCTTAAGCAAATGCTTATCCAATCTGGCATACCAGGCTCTTGGGGCTTGCTTGAGTCCATATAAGGCTTTTCTTAGTCTACAAACCATATCTCCCTGATCAGACAACTGAAATCCTTCAAGTTGTTCAATGTAGATTTCTTCCTCCAAATCTCTATTTAGAAATGTTGATTTGACATCCATCTGATAAACTTTAAAATCTTTGAAAGCAGCAAAAGCAAGAAATAATCTGACTGGCTCTATCCTTGCCACCAGAGCAAAAGTTTCTTCAAAATCAATTCCTTCCACCTGAGAATAACCTTTACATACCAACCTTGCCTTGTTTCTTACAACCTCACCATCTTCATTTAGTTTATTTCGGAAGACCCATTTGGTTCCAATCACATTTTTGTCCTCAAGTCTGGGAACAAGATCTCAAGTGTGATTATTTTCAATTTGCACCAATTCTTCTTCCATTGCCTTAACCTAATTTTTATCATTGCAAGCTTCACTTATTGATTTAGGTTCAATCTTTGAAATCAAACAAATTTCTTCTTGATCTTCAACAACTCTTCTCCTAGTTCGAACACCTCTATTTTTATCTCCTATGATTTGATCTTCAAGATGATTCATTCTTACATACTTGGGGGTTTTGGGAATTGTTCATAACTTCTATTTCTTGAATTGGTTCCTCATCTTCTGCACTAATCTCTTGAGTTACTGGAGTTACTGGATCAATCTGGATCTAAGTTTGAATTTGATCTTGCCTTCCTTGACTTTGAATTTCATCTTGATCATCTAAATCATATCCGCAGTACTTGGAATGACCTTTGCTTTCATCAACTTTAACATTAGCACTTTCAACAATCTTTTTCAACCTCTTGTTGAAGCACCGATAAGCCTTACTTTGAGTAGAGTATCCCAAGAATATTCCTTCATCACTTCTTGCATCAAACTTGCCTAAATCCTCATCTCTTTTGATATAGCATTTACTACCAAAAACTCTAAAATATCTTACAGTAGGAGGATGACCAAACCATAGTTCATAAGGAGTTTTACCAGAATTTCCTTTGATCTGCACCTGGTTAAGAGTGTAGACAGTAGTACTTACAGCTTCCCTCCAATAAACTTGAGGAACATTTGTTTCCATCATCATGGTCCTGGAAGCTTCTTGCATGGTCTGGCTCTTCCTTTCCACAACTCCATTTTGCTGAGGAGTCCTAGGAGCAGATAATTATCTTTTTATCCCATGCTTTTCATAAAAAGCATCAAACTCACCAGAAGTGAATTCTCCACCTCTGTCAAATCTCAGACATTTCAATTTCCCACCAATCTCATTTTCAACCATCATCTTGAACACCTTAAACTTATCAAGAGCTTCTAATTTTTCTTTTAGGAAAGTTACCCACATCATCCGGGAGTAGTCATCAATCAGTAGCATGAAATATATGTCTCCTTGCACACTCCTAATTCTAGCAGGACCACAGAGATCAGTATGTACCAGTTCCAATCTCCCACTTGAACCTCGTTCCTTACTTTTGAATGAAATTTTGTTCTAATTACCCAATTGGCATTCTCTACATATACTATCAAGTTTCACAAGTCTTGGAAGATCTCTTACAACTTGAGTGGAACTAATTTTGACAATGTTTTCAAAATTTACATGACACATCCTCCTATGCCATAACCAACTTTGATCTGTTTGAGCAATCAAACAACTTTTTCCTAAACTACTTAAGTGAAAGATGTTACCTTTAGTCTAAGTATCGGATGCAATTTTAGTTTTGGAGCTTTCTAAGATTCTGCATTTTCCATCCTTGAAACGAAGATCATAACCCTTGTCAACCAACTGTCCAACACTAAGAAGATTATGCTTCAATCCTTCCACATACAGAACATTATTGGTCCTATTCTTACCATCAAAAGAGATGGATCGTCTGCCACAGATTCTACCAGCTGAGTTGTCTCCAAATTTCACAAGTCCTCCATAATTTTCAAAACTCAAAAACCTACTCTTGTCTCTAGTCATATGATGAGAACATCCACTATCAATCACCCATTCATCCTTTTCAACAACCTGAGCAGCCAAGGCACTTTCTACATTTGCATAGCTAGCAAATTCGGTAGACATTGGATCTTCTTCTTTAATAGCAATGATTACCCAGTCACCTTCTCCATGATCAGATTCATCATCTATGACTCCTTCCTCTCCAGCTTCTTGGACATAGTAACAATTCTTCTGACCCTTGTACCTATTAGGGTTTGGTTTTGAAAACCTCTCCAGACACCTTGAGGCAAAATGAACAATCTTATTACAAGCAAAACATTTGAGTGGTAACTTTCCTTCATACTTCCTGGATCCTCTTGTCATCTGTTTGGCAATGAGAGCTTCAAGATCTGCAGTTTCTATTTCAATATCTTCAAGATCCTTTCTTGTCTTCACAAATCTATTTGATCTTACAGAAGAGATTTCACCTGGATCATATCTTTGCTTTCCATACACATTGGCCTTGAATGCAGATTTAGACTTAGGAAGAGAATCACCAAACTCACTCATTTCAAATGTAGAAAGCTTGCCAACTAACTGATCCCTTGTGACTGTTGTTACTGTCCGGATTTCTTTAATGGCTACAGCCTTGTGTTTGTAAGCTGCAAGTAAGGATCTAAGCACCTTGGCAACAATTTCTGATTCATCCAATACTCCGCCTACATTTCTAATACATGTCACAAGTTCATTTACTTTCTGCATGTAGGAAGTAATGTTTTCATCTTCACTCATTACCAATCTTTCATATTTACCCTTCAAGCTTTGTAGCTTGGCACATTTAACATATTTGTCACCTTCATACATATTTTCTAATTTACTCCAGATTTCATGAGCAGTTTGCAAATCCAGGACATTTGCCAATTCGGTATCAGACAGGGCACTCAACAATGCTTCTTTAGCTCAAGTGTTGCATCCAACATCTCTGAGTTCATCTATATTTGAAGGTCCATTTTTCAGAGTCTTATACACATTCTTGGTTATTGTCCAAAAGCCATCACCCATACATTCTAGATGACACTGCATGCGTACCTTCTAGAGGGAGTAATTTGTTCCATCAAATCTCAGACTTTCCTTCTTGTAGATTGACATCTTGGATCTCCTCAAGTAGTCAAGCTTCTTTTAGAGGAACTTAGCTCTGATACCAATTGTTGGAAATAGTCCAGACAACTAAGAGGGGGGGTGAATCAGTTGTCCCTAAACTTTAACCTTTTCTGAATCTTTTAAATCTTCTTTATAATCAGATTAATGATGAAAACATTTAAGCATAAATCAACATATGAGCAGAAACAACATGAACACACAACACTAGAATTTTGACATAGAAAACTCAGTTAAGGGAAAAACCACGGTGGGGGTTAACCCACAAAAATGTGTACCCTGTTAAAAGTACTTAAGAAAATAGAAGGCACATGCCTTCGGGTGCACTGCCTAGAGCTCACTGCTCAAGAAGAGGCTCACTGCCTATAAGAAATTATGATTTATATAGAAATAATGAACTGAGAAATAGCATCTACATTCATGCCTAAATCATTCCCATTTAAGGCTCAAAAACTTCTGCTCTTATATTGAAATTCTTCTTCACTAACTCTTCACTCTATACTCCCTTCGCTCCTCTTCTTCTCTGCTCTGCTTTTGATCCCTTCTTTAGATTTAATTCATTGTGTATAAGGATGCTTTTCAACAACTCCTCAACAAGTATTTAGATGCTTCATCAACCTTGGAATGATCAACAAGGTCGACTAAACTTGACATGGATCATCACACTGTCAGCCAAACATAACTGAGACTTGAA
The DNA here is from genome assembly GCA_027924645.1 of Cunninghamia lanceolata. Lineage (NCBI taxonomy): Eukaryota > Viridiplantae > Streptophyta > Pinopsida > Cupressales > Cupressaceae > Cunninghamia > Cunninghamia lanceolata. The sequence continues at coordinate 2,597,703 of BSBN01000536.1, forward strand.
TCTTCTTCTACAACCATGCCACGCTTCATAAAAATGCTCTTAGATCATTCGCAACATGCTAGGAACATCCGGTCGGTCAAGACTAGGAAGAACATCAACCTCAAAGAAGAAACCTTCAAAAAATAAGCTCAACCTTCAGTGCGGACCTCCAACATAGTAGCCACATGATCCAGAGACCTCCACAAGCACATTGAAATTACCAATAACATTCACTTTAAACCAAATTACCAGAATCATTTGTATCTTCCTCCAGAACCTCAAGAACACTATCTGCCATGACTATCAAACTAGAAAGATAGCTTGCGGACCTCCAAACCACGAAACATTAGTGTTAATGATGCATACTAATTTCTCAAACATGCCTTTAGATCCGTAGACCATAATATTTCACTGTGGAGCAATCCGGACCAACTTACTGTCACACTGTCTCTTCTGTATACTGCAAAATCTGGTTCTGCTCAGATGGCCATAACTTCTTCAAACCTTCATGCGGACTTCTCAATTCTTAATTGGAGCAACCTCTAACAATCCTCTACATAGCTTTATCGTCTACATGCATTGATTGTCATTAATTTTCTCAATATCCTCAATAGTTCGGTCTTCTATACAGATAGAAAAATAGGGTACAGTTGACACCAATGGCAACAAGGATATGTTGACATCAATTACAACACCACTTAGGCTTTGCAATAGGTCATATATTTATGTCCCAATTTTTTGTGGTCCTTGCACTATAGTATTGTTTAAGATGCATCATGCACCTTATGCAACACACCCTAGTGTGAAGGAGATGCATGTTGAAAAATGGAAGTTATATTAGTGGGTAGGGATGAGGTGTGATACTATTGATTTTTTTGCTAGATTCCTTGAGTACCAAAGAGTAAACACAAAGCACCAACATCCTATAGGCTTCTTGTACCCGCATGACATTCCTAAGTGGAAGTGGGGCATGATTTATGTATATATTACCATTGGTTTACCCATGTCTACCTATTTTCATGATGTTATCATGGTGATAGTGGACAAGTTGGCCAAAGTTGCCCATTTTGTACCTATGAGGGATTCCTATTATGTTATGTCAATTGCACGTGTCTTCATGGAGGATGTCACTTACATGGAGTGTGTCATATGATCATTTTAGACCATGATCCGATGTTCATGTCTATTCTTTGGACATCTTTGTAGCATGCATTGGGCACTTAGCTCAACTTTAGTTTAGTCTATCACCCAAATATAGATGGTTAGATGGAGATAGTGAATTTAGGGCTAGAGAATGTGCTCTACATGTACATTATGGACTAGCAATCCAAGTGGTTGGACTACCTATACCTTTTTGACTTTGCATATAATAATGGTTGTCATAGTTCTCTTGGCATGGCACCATATCAAAATTTGTATAGTTATCCTTGTCAAACTCCATTGAGTTGGGATAGGATTAAGGATCGAGTTGCCATTGGTCTTGAGATGCTTCAAGAGATGGAGCAATAGGTTGTTTGGATCAGAGACTAGTTGTTAGTTGCTTGGGATTGATAAAAGAAGTATACCAATACCAAGAGTATAGATTGGTATTTCTCTATTGGAGATCAAGTGTTTTTGAGTGTGACCACACAAGAGCCCAATCCATTTTGAAAAATGTTCTAAGATCACCCCACATTTTGTTAATCCATTTGAGATCCTAGAGAGGATTGGTCATGTTGTATATTGACTTACATTGCCACCTAGTCTCTCAATCATCCATGATGTGTTCCATGTTGTAGTTCATAGGTAATAAATTTGAGGTGATTGTGAAGGAAAAATGACTTATATTTATATATAGACATTCATCTATGTTCCATAATGATTAAATACTGGCATCTGGTACTATATGAATTGATTAAAGTAATGCATGAAACACTTTTCTAAAATCATGATATGCATCTCATGTTTGTTAATAAAAGAATTTTCACTTTAAATTTGCAAGAATGTAACTAGTAGATATTCTTAGGAATAATGTATGTGTACTATAATTGTTTTGAAAAGAATTTAGCTATTTTGTTGTGTGTATGTTGGGCTTACATTCTGAGATAGGGTGTCAAATGTGGGTTAACAGAGAAGGCTAATCTTCTTTTTCAGGATCTGCCAGTTTATTTATATGTGCTTTGGCCAAAGCCATCTATTCATTAAAATAGATGAAATTTATGCCTAGTTATTGATATGTTTCTCTGCCACATCCTGTTTGCGAGATTATGCACATTCTAGTTAGAAATGCATATAGGCATCAAGCTTGCACCGGGTATTCCCTCCTGCCATTTGTTTCTAGGTTGTTATGTATTTTGTGCAGGGGTGGGACATATTATTTGAGGTAGGAAGAATTCCAAGGAAGTGTAATGCTTCGTGGTTGGGAGGAAAAATCACCTTAACCATGTTCTTGTCTCTTGGCTTTGCGAAAGACCAATTGGTTAGTGGCAGCTGAAGATAGTGAATTTATTTCATTATTCATTACTTGTATATTGTACTTGATTATTGTATTAAGATGACTTTATGACATGATAGCTAGAGATGTAACATTGTATATTATTTTATTATGCTAACACTTGGTTATGGCACGTGGATTTGTAAGATGTATTGTGGCATTATTGTTTAATGTATAGAAGCTTTATCTTTTCATTTATGTGAATGAGTTGGTTTTTACTTCTGTAATTTTAGTATTTGGCATGCATACTTTACATTTGGTATCAAAGCATCTACGTTTAACTTTAGGGCCTTTGTCTACTATGCTAAGATGTGAATCTTGATGTAGACTGATCTAATCAATTAGAATGGATACGAGAAACACCAACCATAGTGGCCCGAGCAATGAACATAATGAGAGGTTGGACCAAATTCTCAACCTCTTGACCCAACAAGGAGCTAGGATGGATAATTTGGAGTAGGAGATCAGAGGATATTGAGGAGGACAAAACCAAAATAAAAATCAAGGAAATGAGAATCAAAATCAAGGGAATGATGATAATACGAACAATCATGGTAGGATTGTGGAGGAGTTGGGAAAGGACCTCAAGAAGGTATCTCCACCTAAATTTGATGGTAGAACCATTAGAGATGGAGCAAAATCTTGGATTATTGAGATGGAGAAGTAATTTGATCTCTGTAACCTATCTAATGAGACTAAGGCAATGTGGGGTTCATACCAAATCACTGGCGAAGCAGCTACTTGGTGGGATAACGAGAAAGCAAAAAAGAAGTTGTTCCAAGAGAGATAACATGGGAACTTTTCCTCCAAATCTTTAGGAAAAGGTGGTTACCGCAACTCTTCTTTGATAGGATGACTGATTTTCAAAATTTGACTCAAGGCAGTATGTTGGCGACCCAATATTGGGAAAGATTCTCTCATTTGCTCAAGTATGTATCGCAATATCAGTTGGATGAGAGATTCAGGATTCAGAAGTTCATCATGGGGTTAAGACCTCAGATTGGGGCAGATGTAGATATTCATAATCCTTTAACTATGGATGAAGTCTTTGAAAAGGTAATAAAATAGGAACAGAAGTTGCAACAAGTTGCCAATTATTGCAAAAGTGGAGATGCAAAATTTAGAAATAAGAGATTCCAGAGAAACAACAATAATCAAGGTAACAAAAATCATCAGATTCAAAATCTGAAAAGAGGTAACAACTCCCAAGATAGAAATGGTGGAAATCATAGTGAAAGCAACAAAAAAGGCAACTTTAATAATAACAATAACAACAACATGAGGGATAGGATAGAAAGACTCCCAAGAGCACCTCACAGTGGATGTTATGTATGTGGAGAACACTATGCTAATACTTGTCCTTAGTGGACAATAGAGTGACAGGATAGAAATCAGCAAGGAGCATCGCAACATCAAATCCATGTAGCTATGGACAATCGACAAGCTGACTTCCAAGCAGCACCAATTTAGTTTCCAGGTAAGCTCTATGGACAACATGTCTCTATATTAATTGATACTAGAGCAACTGAATGTTTTGTAGACCCAAGAGTAGTTTCTAAGTTATCTATTAGACCAGGACACATGGCTAATCCATGGATGGTTCAGTATGGAAACCAGGTAGAAAAGAGGGTAGATTCTTGTCTTTCTTGCTGTGAGTTAGACCTTCCCAGTTTTTAGACTCAAGTCAATCTTTATGTAGCACCCTTAGGGTCTTACCATGTGATTTTAGGGATCAATCGATTAGTTGAACATAAGTCTATTGTGACTTGCGAGGATAAGGTTGTAAAATGTTTGGATGACCTTGGGAATCATGTTAAGATTCATGGTTCTAAGAGACCCCTTGAACTTAGGCAAATTTTAGCTATGCAGTTAAAGAAGACCAAAAGGAAGGGATTTTCCATTTATGTAGTCCAAGTTAAGAACCTTGAAAACATGGAACTAGTACTTAATGACTACTCTATCCTAAAGAAATTCCAAGATGTGTTTCTAGTAGAGTTATTAGATTTGCCACCTAAGAGGGAGTTTGACTTTTCAATTGATTTGCTACCAAGGACTGAGCCTCGATCAAAAGCACCCTATAGGATGACCACCACAAAGTTGTATGAATTGAAAGCACAATTAAAGGAATTGTTGAACCAAGGTTTCATTAGACCTAGTGTGTCATCGTGGGGCGCACCTGTCATTTTTGTGAAGAAGAAGGATGGGACTTTGTGTTTGTGCATTGACTATAGAATGCTTGATAAGGCAACTATAAAGAACAAGTAACCACTCCTGAGAATAGATGAGCTCTTTGATCAAATGAAAGGATCTACTGTGTTCTCTAAGATAGACCTTAGATTTGGCTATCATCAATTGTGGATTAAGGATGAGGACATCTCGAAGATAGTGTTATCAGAAAATGTGAACAATAGTATTAAACAACTAATCATCCAATAACTCAATGGAAATCGATGTAAACACAAGTAAACCAGGAATATACCTTCGAAGACCGTTTTACCTCTATGCTTCCATTGTTCGCTTATCTTCTCTTGATCTTGATGGTAATGGAGCTCTCAGAAGTGTGCACTTCCTTGCTGTTGAAGATGACAAGAGTAGAATGATTGTGATATGGAATGTGCAATGGAGACTAAACTACAATCTAACTATAATGGAGATGGGTAATTGATAATGGAGACATGGTGATGATAATGGATTTGCAATGCAAATGCAATGAAGGTGATTTTGCCAAAGGCACGTTGGTATGATTCCTACAGAGTAATATTACGAATGCTTGAGTGTATCTAAAATGGGTGTGAGGACCTTGCTTATATAGGTTGAGGGAAGACCAAATCCAAGTGTCAATATATCCATGACTAGAGGAATTACCTGCGAGGTGTATGGTTGAGAAAGCTTGAGAGAATGTGAGCGAATCAGGAGAGGACAAGTGTCCAAGCCTTCTTCATGAATTATGGGAGTTAACAGAATAGATTGAAGAGTTAACTGAGATGATTGATTAGTTAACTGGGTTGATTAGGGAGTCAACATAATAGATTGAGTGAACTCAATTGACTAATTAGTTAATAGATTTGATTGATGAGTTAACTAATCTAATTGGAGGAGAAATATGACAAGTGGGTGAGGAATATTAGCTAATTAAATATTAAAATATTTAATTACATGTGCAACATGAGGTGGAAAGGTGATGTGGAAGAATGAGGTGGAATGGTGAGGTGGATTTATGGAATTAGGACTTAGGGATAGAGGAAATTTGAGATTAATTAAATAATTTAAGATTATTTAATTATGTGATACATTAGAAGAATTTAGGGAATTTTAATTAAATAAATTGATTTTATTTAATTATTGGAGGGATGTGAATCATTTAAATAAATTAGGATATTTATTTAATTGATAGGAGGATGAGAATTAAAATAAATATTAAAATATTTATTTAATTCAACACAAGGCATTTTTAGTTGTATACATTTTGCCCCTCTTTGATGCAATGTGTTTTATCACGTTGTTTCAAAGAAATAAAAATCTTTTGCAATTGATATATGCCCCAGTTTGCCCCTCGTACAGGTTATGACGTTAGGATGCCCCCTCGGGAGATTGGACGGGAATAAACTGACAAGATGATGGACAATCTCATGATGAGATAGGTTTTTGAGCAATTATGTTGACTGGACAGATGGGTGACGAAATTGGAGGACCTAGAAGAAAGACTATGTGAAAATCATGCCCCAACATGGACAAGGTCAAGCACCTCTCATTACGGTTCCATGTGCTATAAAATGGAGTTTGGGTTCACAGTTCACTCATTTGTACACTTGCCTCTGAGAGAGATCCTAGTGGAGAGCAGAGTCATTTGAGCACAGAGCAGTCAATGAAGATGTAGCAATTTCCTCTTGAGCTTCATCAATTCGAGCGGATCTGATGGTTCAACCGTCCAGTAGACTATAGGCTGCTGGTAAGTACTACGTTTCTAGCCTAGGGTCATTAATGCTAGAAATAAATGTAGGCCAAAGATTTAGGTTTTATATGCGCTGAAAGGAAGAACTACATATATGATGTGCGATACCGTGCATATGACGTGATTCTGCACATATGACATCAGAATCGGTGCATATGCAAAATTTTTGAATTTAAAGTGTTTTCCTGCGCATTTGAAATCATGTTGTGCATGCAATGAGGGATGCTGTGCATACAATGTTTTACTGCACATTTGAAATGTTGTTGTACAAACAAGTTTATGTTGCGCAACTAATGTACAGTCCTGCACATTCAAAATAAAGTAGTGCATATAAGATGCTTCTGCGCATATGACATTTATTCTATGCATCTGAGGTAAAACTATGCATCTGACAGGCAGAACTGTGCAAATGATTGTGGTTTATCAAAAATGCTTAGAAATTTGATGAAGTTGACTGCGCGATTGATGTTGGTCAACTGATAGGTCATCTCTGAGATTGATAGAATCTCCAGAGAGATGATAGGATTGCTTTTCTATTGAAATAACTAAGTTTTTGATGTTGGATAAATAGACTTGCAGTTTAATCAATTTTGATTGATTAACGCTCGCTCGCTTGTTTAGAGTTAGATGATGTCCTCATGTCGAGGGACCAGTTTCCAGTTACCTAGATGTTGAGGCCTTATCTTACGGAGACTGATCTTCTGGTTATTGGATCAGCTGGATTATTGTTTGTGCTCTTCATGCCCGAGATTAGGGCCAATCTTGGCATGTAGACTACTCTAGTGGAGAGATTTCATAGTGAGGACGGGACTTTTCACCTTCCCACTGGGGAGATTAAAATGACTCTGGAGGATGTTCATAGGATTTTGCACATACCTATTGATGGAGAGCTCATTGAGTATGAGCCACAAACTAGGGCAGGATTGGATGAGTGTCGACGGGTTTTCGATGACGATGAGATCGAGGGCATTGAGATCAGTTGGTCTGATATGCTGGCTTATTATGAGCCACTTCCTTCAGTTGTGGCAGGGTTGATTAGAGGTATTGTGTGCCTCGACAGATGGTCACGTGGATTTACAATTGGATGGGGTCAGGTAATAGAGCAGATTATGACGGAGGGGACCAGATATGCCTGGGGTGTTTGTATCCTTGCTCACCTGTATCATGATTTGCACCAGTTTGTGAATGATGGCTCTTCCAACTTGGCTTGTAGGGTTTCACTATTACAGATATGGGCATGGACCCATTTAGCCATCACTCATCCTATTGGCATTGGCACTCAGGGTAGGGATTAGCCTTACTCTTACATGTTTCAAGATAGCCTTTCCCAGCCCAAGCTAGGAAAGTTAGAGTACTGGAGACACGCCTTCAACAATGTAGATAGAGTCAAGTGGCAACCATACCTAGACTGCGAGGTATGGGATGATGATGCATTGAAGCTTCCACTTTGTTTTTAGATGAGATGGATTATAGGGAGGACATCCTATATTTTGAAGAGACACATTATATCATGTGTGTACAAGTAGTTTGGTAGAATCCAAGTGATTCCCCAAGGTAATGCCATATTTGCCTGCACGCACAAGGAGAGGACACAAGGGACCCATCCCATCTTATGAGGCATCTCGTGATGAGTTTCTACACATTCCATATCATCCTTGGCTAATGCATAGGGCAATGGCAGACACGGGTATGACACAGGACTATTTTGACTGGTTTGCAACACATCCTTTTCCATGCTACTTTAGACTAGGAGAGCAAGCCCCAATTCGGGATGATCAGGAGGAGGACAAGGAGGGGCCATGGAGATGACCTAGGAGACGCAGAGGACAGGGTACCAGAGGTGGTCAAGGTGGGGATGATGGTGGTGAAGGAGGAGGAGGAGGAGGTCATGATGGTGGTGGTAGAGGAGGAGGAGGAGGCATGATTGTGGTGGCGGTAGTGGTGGTGGTCATGATAGTGGATAGGATGGAAGTGATGGGGATGATGGCAAAGATGGAGATGGGAGGAGGGTTCGCCAGCTGATTGATCCCACCCAGCATGCTCACCTAGCCTTACAGGCATAGGTTCAGCCTCCAGTGTAGCCACAGGGACAGGGATAGGGGCTAAATGATGGGGTGATAGCAGGGTTATGAGCCCACCTGGTTCAAGCACAGTCTATGTTAGGACAGCAGCAGGGACAGATAGGGCAGATGCAGGCCTAGATTACAAAGCTATAGAGTGACCTACAGACTGCCTGACTAGAGAGAGACATAGCTATTTAGAGGTACGGGAGGACAGAGGCACTATTAGAGCAGGTGCAGCAGACTGCAGGACAGGGTCCCACTAGCCAGATTATTACAGTGATGGTTAGGGCAGGTCAGGAGATCTTCTACTAGCGGTCCCTTTATGAGCAAGCTGTGCCACCAGAGCATAGGGCAGGTAGCTACCGACCCAGTTACCGCAGCAAATCATAGAGGGTACCTACAGAGAGTGGCATGGTGATGGGACCTATGGGGCCACCTCGCAGACCATCAGGAGGAGGTGCACCAGGGACAGGGATAACAGATGGGGGAGGAGGAGGGGATATCCTACCACCACACCCAGCACCATCAGGGGGAGCCATTCCTAGCTGTTTCAAGACATGCATCAGATTTAATATATTTATTTAGACATGTATACACCACTGCGGTTTGGACACTTTGAGATGTATTGTTATTTTGACATCATTGTATACTTAGACACTTTTATTCTTTTTGATGATGATTATATGATATCATGATTCGATGACTATGATTATGATCTACTGTGATGGTCATGACTTACATTATGATGTTATGATATGCTATGCTTATAGATGACCTATATGGTTTATGACTCTGATGCATATGTTTACGTTTATGCAATGGACATGATGATCTATATGATGACTTTACATGATTATGGTTGTATGTGTCTAACATGTTTATTAGATTCTGTGATGCACCTGATATCTATGATGTTTTTATGCGATACATGATGTTTCTATGAGCTATATGATGGATATGATGACCTATATGTATGTTTATGACCCTATATGTTCACATTCTATGATGATCTAATGCAGACAATGTGATAACTTAGATGTTTACTTATGTCGTTTTGCCATTGTTTGATTTATGGATGATGATCTAATACGCAAATGCGATGATAGCTATGTTTTTGTGAGGTTTTTGGTTAATGCAATGTTATGGTGACTCATGCATCTAAATGACAATATTATATGCAAAACCTGATCTAAATTTTTATTACCATTAATGCATTGTATGTGATGATACTATATGATGACACACCGAGTCATGACATGCAAATGAATTATTTTTGTTGTTCCAAGTATACTCAATCTTAATAATAATACACCTGAGACAAATGGACTTTAAGAATTGGGATAAATGAATGACTTAGAAGAAATGACTTGGATAAATGGATCTTTTGACACTTGGAATTTGGTCAAGGACGCAATGCTTATAATGAAATGCAATTTGATATGTATGGATTTTTGGATTGTCATCTTCGTATATGCAAGCATTTGAAGTACTTTGTTTCATCATTGAGCTTTTATTATGTTGTAAGAAAATACAAGCATCTAGGTATAATTAAACCATGATGACCTAAGTATCTCTTACATGGATTTTGATTTAGCAAGTTAATACAAGCATCTAGTCAAAATTGAATCTAGATGACCTGAGCATTTATTACATGTATCAACAGACAAGGACTGCCCTATTTCATGTTTAGACTTAGAACGTCCTCAATGATCTTTTGTCGATCATGTTGTTAGACAAAGTCATCACATTACTAAAGATTGAACCACAAACAGCAAAAAAATAAGATAATTATGCCCCCATCATAGTGCCTCTAGTTTTTGACATCCTTGAGTAGCATAGAAAGACATAATAACAAAAATCAAGACTCTATAACTTAAACCTTTTTAATAAACACATATTTTCTTGCCATAGTTATGTCTTCTTGCAACGAAAACAGATACAATCATCATGGTGGTTGGGGCTCATTGTGTCTTGTTGATAGGTCTAGTTCCTGTGTCAACCGTGGTGGTGCCCACCTAGATTTTGGGTTTCAAGTATTCATCTGTAGGCCTTTTCATAAAAACCCAAAAAATTTCTAAGTCCTTCGGTTTGTGTAGTTGTATGTATATATCTTTGTATGTACAAGTGCAGATGTGCATTGGCGGACCCGAAAAAAGAGTTAAATCTGCTTCAGAATGGAGAAAAATGGTTTTATGCATCTTTGTATACATATCGGGTTTGTATTTGGCATTCGGGTGCATTTCTGGAGGTAAAGGTGGTTGTATATCGCATATTCCATCGAAGATTCCGTGCTTATATGTAAGCTTTGCATGAATATGTTGTTGTATATTTGATATACAATAGGTAAGATACAAAGGTGATATGCAAAGTCAATGTACAAGGGATCATCGGTGAAACAATGTGTATCAGCGACTCATGCAACAATTTCACCGATAGCCCGATGCATATACAAAGGCGGTAACATACAAGGTGAAAGATACAAAGGCCCGATGCATATACAAGGCTGACATACAAGGGGGACATACAAAGGTTTTTTCAGTGTGACAGCATCTATCGGCGGCTCAGTTTGAGGTCTCCCCGATGGCCGATGTAGATGCAAAGGTGAATGTATATCAAACATACAAAGCACACATACAAGGCAATGTGCAAAGAAGAAAAGATACAAAGGAAATATACAAGCAAGCAGGTGTAAAGGGTGGACGCGGCCAGTGAATTAACTGCATTTGTGAACTGGGTGAGGTTCGCCATTGTATATTGGGATTGTATGTTCCCAATAGACAATCAAACATACAAGTGAAGATACAAAGAAATATGCAAAGCGGGTGTGGTCAAAGTCAAAGTTTCAAAAGCATGGTGGGGCCCGCGTGGTTGTATGTTCCGTGGGTTGTATGTTTATGCGATATACAATGCAATGTACAAAGGCGCAGATACAACCCAAATGTGAAAGGAAAGTTTGTTGTGGCGGATATGTGGCTGGGGTCCGCAGGTTGTATATTGCACATTGTATGTGTGATATACAATGTGACATGCAAAGGTGTAGATACAAGAGTCGAATTTCAAAGGTTTTTCCAATCTGATTGATAAATAAGTTGGAGTCTGAGGTTGTATATTGCATTTGTATGTGCAATATACAAGGAAATATACAAAGGGAATGTACAATGCCCGGACCTGATAGCGATTGCAATATGTTTCATAATGTTTTGGGGTCCGCAGTTGGTTGTATATTGCATTTGTATAATACAATATACAAGGCGGTATACAAAGGAAGTAAGATGCAAGCCAGACCCGAATGCGATTTCAGTTTGTTTTACAAAGGATTTGGGGTTTGCCCTTGTATGTTTGCAGTTGTATGTATATGTAGTTGCATATACAGAAAAGTTTGAATATGCATGGGCGAAAAAGGTAAAATGTATGCTCGTGCTGTGAAAAGTCAAAAAGGAAAAGACACCTACATGGCATGTTTTCATTGGCCAATGACTTTTCAGCATGATTTGAAGCCATTGATCTTGGCGATGAGGAGGAAATCAACGGCCAGTTTCAAATTTTCAGAAAGCGAGGAATTTATGTGTGTTCACTACATCATTTCAAGCGAGAAGAATTGCAAAGCATGCGAACCACCGCTGCACTTCCAGAAAATGGGTAGGTTGACCATTAATGGCAAATTTATAGAGGTATGGGTTGAATTGATGGAACACCTACCATTTTTAGTGAGAACATCTCCAAGCGGTGACACGACTCCCAATCTCACCTGTTCTTTCCTCTATTTGTCTTAGCTGCATTGAATGTTTTGGGCGCCATTCTGATGGTGCGATGTATCTAGCAAAATTTTGAAATGACCTTGTACCTTGATTGCTGAGTACATGTTCTTGCTATATAGCGAACTGTGTCACTCATTTTTCTGGTTGTTGAAGACTTGGGCAATTTTTTGGAAGAATAACGAAAAATAGAGCATTTCTTGGTTGTTCTGTCTCTTTTTGGAGTTTATGAGTTGCATCTGAATGCACCTCGCACATATTTTTAGTTTCAATGTTATGTTTATATGAAAAATGCTTCTTTTCATGTGTTTAGTTGTTTGTCTCCATTTGTTGTATGCATCCCTTCTTTTGAATCTGGTTGCTAAGGGTTACTAAGATTCTGGGACACAGATTTCTGTATTGCATGCTTGATCTCTAACTTCCATTCAAGGAGTGGATTAAACTATTTTAGATTAAGTATGAAGAAGATTGTATGTCAGCTGGGATATGTGTAAGTAGAGGCAGCTAAATACTCAGTCTTGGGTGGTGTTTGTAAGGCAAATACCAGTCCTAACCCCTTGAAACTTGAATGCTAGTGTAAATTATTCCTATGTATACGTCTAGTTGACTCCTTGCCCTAAGATAGGCACCGATCTGCCCTTGTGTAGTAGTTATGACCCAAAATCCCTTGTCTTGCATCCAAAAACATAAATACCAATCCTTTCAAAGCTTCAACCTATTAGTTGTAGGAGTAGAAATAGGACCCCTGCATACTCTCATTCCTAACCAGTTAGATATGTCCAAGAACACTGCCAACCTTGTGATTTATCACACAAATCTTGGTCCAAACATGAGAGTATTCTGCCTGTTGTTGTAAAGCTAAATCTTTCTATTATTGGGTGTGTCAAGGTTAAATCTTTAGCTATAGGGATACCCCCCTTGGTGCAGCAGAACCAGAAGTCAAGGGGAGGCAACTCATGCAACCTCCTCTATTTGTTGGCCAAATCTACCTATGCATTGGAACTGGAAAACCCTCTGCTGATTCAGAGAGAAAGACCCAACAAAGTGGCTACTCTGTTGGGGATAGAGTCGAATAATTCAAAGGCTAGAAAATCTAGTTTCCAGTGAAGTTGTTGCAGCAATACCAAAGAATGACCATGTGGTGCTCTGCTGGTGTGATGAATCCAGAAAACAAAAGTGCCTTTTTGATACTCTATCCTCTCTATGAGAGGTGGCGACTCTGTTGATTGAACCTATCCAAAGATGCAACATATTTCCAGGTATTTCATCTTTTCATTCAAAAAAATGATGAGTATAGAGCAACAGTCTTGGTTGTGCTCTCAAAGAAGACCATTTTTTATTGAAAGATATAAATCTCTGAATTTCACAGGAATAGGTGGTTACCCAAATGTTATTCCCAATAAGATTAGAAAATGTTTGCTAAAATATAGTGGGTTAAATTCTGAATCTGCAAACAAACATCTGCAATTTTTTTGTAATTTGATAGAAGATTATGGGGTAGAGGCTGAAGATGTAGTAATGAGACTTTTTGTTTAGTCATTAGAGGATGATGCTAGGGTCTGGTTTTCAGACCTGCCTATGTGTTCAGTTTCTTCATGGGTAGATTTAGAAGTTGCATTCCTAGAGCAGTTTGGTGAAAGATTTGATTTGGCCTCATTGATCATACATTTCATGAATATCCAAAAGGAAAATGAGGAACTAGTTCCAGCCTTTAATCTTAGATTTATTAAGTTGCTCAAGCAGATTCCTGAATATATGAGACCCAATGATGTATTGTGCTTGACAATTTATTTGGCTACATTTGATGAAGAAATGAGTTATCTATTGAGAGATAAAGAACCAGCTACACTTCACCAAGCTTATAAATTTGCTATGAATATTGAAAATAATTAGAGATATGGAATTCCAGTAGGTTTCATGACTGCAAGCTTTCAAAATAGTTTTCAAAGTGAATATATTTATGTTGTTCCAATGTGCTCATTGAGAGATGATTCTGCAGAAGGAAATATATCTCACAACAATGGGTGCAATCATGATGTGATGCATAAACATGAAGAAGATGTAGAAAATGTGGGCACATCCTATAATGGTGAAGACAAAGATTGTTATCAGCCTCTAGAAAAGAAGCCTGCAGATGCAAAATGCATTTCAAATGATGAAATGAAAGACATACATGAAGTTGTGTCTTGCAGGCATATCTCATCTGATCAAGAATATTTATATGAGGTGGATATGCAGAGCTTCACTCTAAATATAGAAAATGTTGATTCAAGGGATGGCAGTGAATATGTTAGTGACTGTCAGCATTCAGACTCATATGTGAGCCTTTCAGATGATGAAACTTATATGGATGTTGAGTATGAGTGCTTCCTTGAAAATTATGACCACCTCTACAATGCAGAGGTTGAAAATTTTGCTTTTGATTATTAGTGCATTGGTGAAGAGGAAAATCTGGGTCACTATTTAGATGTGAATGGACAAGTTATAGATGTGTGTGCTCATATAGTTGGGAATAGTGTTGGTTGCAGGGGTGACTATGAAGCTTTTGATGAAGGGCTGCGCTCTAAGCTTTTTATGCCTTCTCTTGAGACATTCCAGGTGGACCTTAATGATAAAATTGCTGAGAACAATGATGATGGATATCTAAATGTTTATAAAAATGAATATGATTATGAGATGTTGCTTGTGCCTGAATATTGTGTGTTTAATACAGAGGAGCTCTTATTTTTTGAAGGGCAAAATTCTAATGTGGATTTATTTGTTTCATGTGAGTCTATTATTTTTCCAAGCAACATTAATGACTCATATGATGATGACATTCTACAGCTAATGATAATGTATGCTGATGGAGCTTGTTGTAGATTTGTTAAAGAAAGAGAAATGGGCAGCAGCACAAATAATTGCAATGCTGGGTGCTGCAGATAGCCAAGTGTTTTTTGGCTTCATTTGAAAAAATCAAAAGAAAATCAGATATTTAAAAAAGGAAAACTCTAGTTTTTCCTTTCGGGTGGCCCTGGGCCACCAAGTAAATTTTTAAGAAGTGTGATTTGTGATGCAGGTTGTTATAGTGACTCTGTGCCCAATGGATAAGGCTTGATTTATGAAACCAGAGATTCTGGAGTTCTCACCATGCCTGCAAGAGGCATGTGTCCCTAGATAGAGCCACTGGTGGTGCCCACCTAGATTTTGGGTTTCAAGTATTCATCTGCAGGGCTTTTCATAAAAACCCAAAAAAATTCTAAGTCCTTCGGCCTATGTAATTGTATGCATATATCTTTGTATGTACAAGTGCATATGTGCATTGGCGGACCTGAAAAAAGAGTTAAATCAGCTTCAGAATGAAGAAAAATGGTTGTATGCATCTTTGTATGCATATCAGGTTTGTATTTGGCATTCAGGTGCATTTTTGGAGGTAAAGGTGGTTGTATATCGCATATTCCATCGAAGATTCTGTGCTTGTATGTAAGCTTTGCATGAATATGTTGTTTTATATTTGATATACAATGGGTAAGATACAAAGGTGATATGAAAAGTCAATGTACAAAGGATCATCGGTGAAACAATGTGTATCGGCGACTCATGCAACAGTCTCACCGATAGCCCGATGCATCTACAAAGGCGGTAACATACAAGGGGAAAGATACAAAGGCCCGATGCATATACAAGGCCGACATACAAGGGGGACATACAAAGGTTTTTTCAGCGTGACAGCATCTATCGGCAACTCAGTTTGAGGTCTCCCCGATGGCTGATGCAGATGCAAAGGTGAATGTATATCAGACATACAAAGCGCACATACAAGGCAATGTGCAAAGAAGAAAAGATACAAAGGAAATATACAAGCAGGCAGGTGCAAAGGATGGACGTGGCCAATGAATTAACTGCATTTGTGAACTAGGTGAGGTCTGCCATTGTATATTGGGATTGTATGTTCCCAATATACAATCAAACATACAAGTGAAGATACAAAGAAATATGCAAAGCGAGTGTGGTCAAAGTCAAATTTTCAAAAGCATGGTGGGGCCCACACGGTTGTATGTTCTGTGGGTTGTATGTTTGTGTGATATACAATGAATGTACAAAGGCGCAGATACAACTCGGACGCGAAAGGAAAGTTTGTTGTGGCGGATATGTGGCTGGGGTCCGCATGTTGTATATTGCACATTTTATGTGTGATATACAATGTGACATGCAAAGGTGTAGATACAAGAGCCAGATTTCAAAGGTTTTCCCAATCTGATTGATAAATGAGTTGGAGTTCGAGGTTGTATATTGCATTTGTATGTGCAATATACAAGGAAATATACAAAGGGAATGTACAATACCCAAACCTGATAGCAATTGAAATATGTTTCATAATGTTTTGGTGTCCACAATTGGTTGTATATTGCATTTGTATAATACAATATACAAGGCGGTATACAAAGGAAGTAAGATGCAAGCCAGACCTGAATGCAATTTTAGTTTGTTTTACAAAGGATTTGGGGTCCGCCCTTGTATGTTTGTAGTTGTATGTATATGCGGTTGCATATACAAAAAAGTTTGAATATGCATGGGCGAAAAAGATAAAATGTATGCTTGTGCTGCGAAAAGTCAAAAAGGAAAAGACACCTGCGTGGCATATTTTCATTGGCCAACGACTTTTAAGCACGATTTGAATCCATTGATCTTGGCAATGAGGAGGAAATCAACGGCCAGTTTCAAATTTTCAGAAAGCAGGGAATTTATGTGTGTTCGCTGCATCATTTCAAGTGGGAAGAATTGCAAAGCACGCGAACCATCACTACACTTCCAGAAAATGGGTACGTTGGCCATTAATGGCAAATTTACAGAGGTATGGGTCGAAGTGACAGGACACCTACCATTTTTAGTGAGAACATCTCCAGGCGGCGACACAACTCCCAATCTCACCTGTTCTTTCCTCTATTTCTCTTGGCTCAATTGAATGTTTTGGGCACCATTCTGATGGTGCGATGTATCTGGAAAAATTTTGAAATGACCTTGTACCTTGATTGTTGAGTATACGTTCTTGCTATATAGTGAACTGTGTCACTCATTTTTCTGGTTGTTGAAGACTTAGGCAATTTTTTGGAAGAATAACGAAAAATAGAGCATTTCTTGGTTATTCTGTCTTGTTTTGGAGTTTATGAGTTGCATCTAAATGCACCTTGCACATATTTTCAGTTTAAATGTTATGTTTATATGAAAAATTCTTCTTTGCATGTGTTTAGCTTTTTGTCTCCATTTGTTGTATGCATCTCTTCTTTTGAATCTGGTTGCTAAGGGTTACTAAGATTCTGGGATACAGATTTTTGGATTGCATGCTTGATCTCTAACTTCCATTCAAGGAGTGGATTAAACTGTTTTAGGTTAAGTATGAAGAAGATTGTATGTCAGCTAGGATACGTGTAAGTAGAGGCAACTAAATACTCAGTCTTGGGTGGTGTTTGTAAGGTAAATACCAGTCCTAACCCCTTGAAACTTGAATGCCAGTGTAAATCATTCCTATATATACGTCTAGTTGACTCCTTGCCCTGAGATAGGCACCGGTCTGCCCTTGTGTAGTAGTTATGACCCAAAACCCCCTATCTTGCATCCAAAAACATAAATACCAATCCTTTCAAAGCTTCAACCTATTCTTGTAGGAGTAGAAATAGGACCCCTGCATACTCTCATTCCTAACCAGTTAGATATGTCTAAGAACACTGCCAACCTTGTGATTTATCACACAAATCTTGGTCCAAACATGAGAGTATTCTACCTATTGTTGTAAAGCCAAATCTTTCTGTCATTGGGCGAGTTGAGGTTAAATCTTTAGCTATAGGGATACCCCCCTTGGTGCGGCAGAACTAGAAGTGAAGGGGAGGCAGCTCACGCAACCTCTTGTATTTGTTGGCCAAATCTGCCTGTGCATTGGAACTGGCAAACCCTCTATTGATTTGGAGAGAAAGACCCAACAAAGCATTTTGTTGAAAAAGTGTGTTTGTAATGCTACCTATTGTCTGGTGATAGTATCATGATCCTTATTGTTATCCTCTAAGGGGTGTAACATTAAAGAATCCAATTCTCCAACTAGGTTGAGGATATGCACCCAGTCAATTAAAGGGTTCAATTTATTACAGATGAGCTGACAATAGACATGAAGAAATGGACCCCAAGGGATTTACCTAGTGCCTCAGGGGCTCATTGATAAATGGCCTTGCCTACGTGATGACGCAGAGGCAATGTAGTTTGGGTGCAGACTATGTGGACCTAGGACCTAGGCGATGGAAAATGGTGCAGATTGGAAGGACAAAAGGATGATAAGGATGAGCGAACAACAAGCCATGATAGGTATCTTGAAGTGATTGGGTGGTTGTGGTTAGGAAGGATGAATGAGGAACAAGGTCCAAAAAGATGGAGGAGGCATGTTACCACAAGTAGCACCTGTTTACCAGGTTTTCACTACTTGTTTTTATTTACATGAAAGCTAAAATACACATGATGCCTGTTTACCAAGTTTTCACCAGAGGATAATTTTTTTTTCTATTTTTTTGAATTTTTTTTGCTACTTTTGACTCCCTTGCATTGGGGTTTAGGTGTAGACCTTGCGAAGATGCATGTTGTTGATGCGATCATCAAACAGTTCACCTTCTGATGTAGCCAATTAATAAGCACCTGATCCATAGGCAGCAATGATGACGTAAGGACCCAACCAGTTGGATTCAAACTTACCTTTCTTCTCTCTGTCCTGTTGATTTCTTGGATTCTCTTTGAGGACTAGGTCACCAACTTGAAATACCCAAGGTTTGACTCTGTGATTGTAACTCCTGGACATCCTTTGTTGATAAGCCTTGAGATGGTTAAAGGTATGTTGTCTTCTTTCTTTGAGCAACTCTAACTCTTGAAGTCTAGAAACTCTATACTCTTCATCAGATATTATGCCTTTTAACGATACTCACAAGGATGGGATCTCAACTTCAATGGGCAAGATGGCTTCATAGCCATAGATGAGGGAATATGGCATTACACTTGTGGGTGTGCAGATACTTGTGTAGTAGGCCCACAATGCAGGATTCAATTTGATGTGTCAATCGCGGCCGGCATCATTGACAGTCTTTTTCAAGATTTTTAAGATGGTTTTATTTGATGCCTCTGCCCAGCCGTTTCCTTGGGGGTAATATGGGGTGGAAAATCAGTGCTGGATGTGGAATTTGTCACATAGTTCTTTGACATCTTAGTTTTTAAATGGTCTTCCATTATCAGTGATAAAGGATACAGGGATGCCATAGCGGCAAATGATGTAATTCAGGATGAAAGAGGTGATTTGTTTGCCTCTGACATTAGCGAGGGGTACGGCTTCGATCCACTTTGTAAACTACTCAGTGGTGGTGATTATGAATTTATGGCCACTAGATGATGGAGGGTGTATCTTGCCCACTAAGTCGAGTCCCCATTGACAGAAAGGCAAAGGAGTCATTAAAGGCTGCAGTTCCTATGCTGGTGCATGTATTAGGTTCCCATGGATTTGTCATTTCTTGCACCTCTTCACAAAATGATAGGAGTCTTTTTCCATAGTTGGCCAATAGTATTCCATACGTATGAGTTTCTTAGCCAGGGTAGGACCACTAGAGTGGGTGCCGCATATACCGTTGTGAAATTCGCTTAGGGTCATTTGATATTCCTCACTATTGAGACACCTCAAGAGAGTACCTTCGAGTCCTCATCGATATAGGGTGTTAGCGATTATGGTAAAATGGGAGGCTTGATGGATAAAGGTTCTTTTTTGGTTATTTGATAGATCGGGAGGTAGGGTGTTCTCTTTTAGATAAGTATACACTTTACCGTATAGGGGAGAATCAGATCCTACGATATGGCAGATGATGTGGGATTTGGGGGTGTCATATGTAGGATGGGACACTGGCTCTACCAAGAACTCATAACGTGATTGGTTTTTAGGGATATCGAGGAGAGATGCAATCGTTGCCATGGCGTCTGCTACTTTGTTCTCCAACCTTGGTATCTTCTCAAAAGATATCACAACAAAGTATTCTTTGAAGTCGTCTACCATGCATTTGTATGGTAATAACTTCTCATCCTTTGTTTGATAGTCATCATTCACTTGGTTGATGACAAGTTGCGAGTTGCTATACACATGAAGTTCTGTGATTTTCTGTTCTACTGCCAGCTTGATACCAATGACTAGGGCTTCGTACTATGCCACATTGTTAGTGCATGGAAAGAGTAGTATGTATGATTTGAGAATGGTGTCTCCACTAGATGTGATCAACAAGATACCTGCCCTAGACCCATGCTGAGTATATGAGCCGTCGAAGTAGAGTTTCCAAGTTGTTGTTATGTGAAAGATAGACTCATCTAGAAATTCAAAACTCAATAGGTTGTCATCTGTTAGAGGTGCATCTGCTAGTTGATCTTCAATCACTTGCCCCTTTATTGCTCATCTATCTACAACTCGATGTCAAATTCACTGAGTATCATGACCCATTTTGATATTCTACCTGTTAGGGTAGCTTTGTTGAGAAAGTATTTCAATGGATCATTCTTAGCTACTAGCTTAATGGAATGTGATAGCATGTAATGTCTCTATTTTTGTGAAGCAAAGACCACAGCGAGATATGCTCTTTCAATTGGTGTATATTGTAGCTCATAACATACTAGTGTTCGGCTGATGTAGTAGATTGCTTGTTCTTTTCCTTCATGATTATGTTGTGCTAGTAGAGCTCCAAGAGATGATGGTATGGCAGAAATGTAGAGTAGCAATGGTTTGACCTGAATTGGCGGTATTAAGACAGGTGGATTCATCAAATACTCCTTTAGATGTTGAAATGCTTGCTCACACATTGCATCCCATTTGAAAGGAATGTTTTTTATGTAGGAGATGCGTGAATGGGTGACACTTATCTGCCAGTTGAGAGATGAACCTTATGATGGACTGTAACTTCCCTTGTAGAGACCACAATTGACATAGATTCTTAGGCGGCGGCATTTCCATGATTGCTTTGACCTTGGCTGGGTCCACCTCTATTCCATTAGCTGATATGATATATCCAAGGAGTTTACTAGATGTGACTCTGAAAACACACTTTTTGGGGTTTAATCGTACATTAAATTGCTCGTCTTGTGAAGATCTTGTCCAAGACTTGTAGATGCCCTTCTCTGGCTTTTGATTTGGCTAGAATGTCATCAATGTAATCTTCCATGATGGTATGCATCATGTCATGAAATATTGTTGTCATTGCCCGCTGATATGTTGCCCCCACATTCTTTAGCCTGAATGGCATGACGCACCAACAATAGGTACCCCATGGACATGTGAATGTCATTTTATGCTGATCCTCTGGCACTATCTTGATTTGGTTATATTTGAAGAATCCATCCATTAAAGATAACGTGGTGTGCCCTGTTGTGAGATCTATAATGATGTCGATGTTAGGCAGAGGGAAGTCATCTTTGGGACAAGCCTTGTTTAGATCCCTGAAGTCATTACACGGTCAAACTCTTCCATCAGGTTTGGTTACAAGCACTATATTTGAAATCCACTCTGGATAGTCTATTGGTTGGATAAACCCAACATCTAGCAGCTTCTTGAGTTCTTCTTTTACCATGAGTGCATCTTCCTGAGTTTTTATTAACTGGCTTAGCTCCTAGAGCTAGCGATAAGTGATGCATTATGAGGTTTGGATCTAGACCCGGCATATCTGCATATGACCAAGCAAAGTTGATTTGTTTCTTTTTGAAGAATTATGATAACTCTGGCTTCTCTTGTGTAGTTAAAGATTGTGCCATATGAATCATCCTTGGATTTTCACCTATGCCGACGTTGATCTGTTCTACTTGTTCCATCAAGATTGAGGATCTTTCCTAATGTGTTAGATTGGGAAGAGGGTCAAGCCTTTCATCCTTCAACGCCTCAGAGAGGTTTTCACCATTGGATATGTCTTTCATTTTTTTTACTATTTTCACGATCTAACACTGCCACAGAGCAGTTTTCACCATTAGATCTATCTTTCCTTTTTACATTTTTGAGACTGAAAGGATTGGCACTCTCCCCAAAATAAGCCCTGTCATTGAGTTCTATGGCATAGCCAGCTCTGTGATCCCCTGCGGGTATATGGTCTCTAAGTTCTACAAGATTGATGATAACTTCATCATTCTGAAAGGTATCTAGCTCAGGGGTAGAGTCTTGCAAATCCCATTCTATGAGTTCTGGATGCACTAGGGGTAACAAGTCATCGGATTGGTCTGGTTCATGGGTAGTGATGGTCAAGATGGAGGAGTTAAGGTGGTTATTGTAAGCATTGACAATGCCTACGATGGTACTCTGCATGAGTTGGTCTATTAAGTGTGGTATCATTCTTTCCTCGCGAATCTCACTATTGTTATTATGCGGATCAGACTCTAGAGGTCTAGACCTTGAACTTTCTCTCTCATGAGTTGCATGGGTAGGGTCATACTCATGGACCACATCAACATCTTTTTCATCACAAGATAGCTCAGAGAGACTATCCCATTCATACTCATTGGAGTCTGTCTCACTCCATCCTTGTAGTTGGTGAATCTACTCTACTAGGTTAGTAGCAGATGTTTCTAGTTGTTTGCCTTTATGCTTGTATTTTCCCTTGGTCTTTTCTTTTTCGGTGTAACCTAGCCCTGTAGTGTCTTGGGTGGTTAATGAAGGAGGTTGGATAGGCTCAATGATACCATCTTTTCTCAATCCCAAGGGACCATGGCCTTCATACCCCATCCTTTGTAGGATAGAGAACCCTTGACCATACTGTTCAGTTTGCATTTGGCCTTGTGGTTCATGTGAGTTGGTTGGACTACCTGCATCCTTGTATAGCCACTGTAGGATATCCTTTTCATCACTCTCATCTTCAAGGCTTCTACATTTTACAAACAGACCTTTAGGAGTTTCTAAAGCCTTAGGTTTGCAAAATTGATGGCTTTCCATAGGATTTGGGAGAGAGGGGTAACTGTGCTAGGCAAAAGTATTGTGCAATTGTATATTCACCCACACCTTTGTCTTTGATATTGAGGTTGATTTCGGGTGCCTTGGATGTGGAAGGGAGTGAAATTGGGTCAACATGAGATGAGGATGAAGTAGAGGCATGATTATTGGGAATTACAACGTCAGGTTTGGATTGTATGGAGTTGCAATATTGAAATGGATTGGGATCGCCTTGGATGGTGATTTCTTGGCCGTCATGGGGGAACTTGATAGACTGGTGATAGGTTGATGGCACCACCTTCATTGCGTGTATCCAAGGTTCGCCAAGGAGAATATTATATCCAAGTTCCATGTCAAGCACCTGACACACCAAATCCTTTACTACAGGTCCCACTCTGATAGGCAAAACAATGGTTCCCTTTAAATTTCTTTCCTCTTCATCGTAAGATTTGATGGTGATTTTATTTTTAGGATCGATAGGCTTCTCTAAAAACCCCAATGCAAGGATTAGCTTTAAGGTGCAAATATTTAAACCCGCTCCTCCATCGATTAAAACCCTTTTTATTTTATGCTTGTGGATGAAGGCTTCAATGTGGAGAGACACATTGTGTGGTTGGGTGATTGACATATCATCCTTTTCAGTGAATGATAGGAAATGAGGTGTGGTAAGATGACCTATCATGGTCTGAAACTGCTCTTCGGTGAGGTTGGTTGGGACTATGGTTTCTGAGAGAGCTTGGTCAAGGATGGTCTTGTGGGCTGGGAATAGACACAAGAGCTCCAAAATGGAAATGTGTGTTGGTGTTTTGTGGAGTTGCTCTAAGACATTGCACTGGTTAGACATGGATGGAGTGTTGGGTGGAGCCCCTTGAAGAGTAACTTTTCCACCGTGGGTGGTCACGTTACAATTAGGGTTTTTGTTTATAGTGATGACATTGATATGCGCATCACTTTCAGAAATGTGGTTAACAATGTAATCTTAAGACACATTTGTATAGTTTGTGTTGTTACCCCTGTTATTGTTTTGGTTTGAAGAGCCTCCCTCTTCATAGTTGGGGAGTACATTCTGGTATGCCAAATGGTCCTCATTGGATCCTTGTCCCTTAACTTTGACCACTTTTTGATCTATCAAGTCTTGAAGTAAGTTTTTGAGGCTTTGGAAATCATTGGTCTTGTGTCCTTTGCTCCGATGATACTCACAAAAGTCTGAGTCTTTCCACCAAGGAGGTTTGAATTTAGGTTTGTAATCACATGCCATTGGAAGTGTTATGACATTATTCGATATGAGCTTCCACAGGGCTAATTCCAGTGATTCTCCCAAAGGTGTAAACTTTCATCAAGGAGGAAAGTTAGTGGGTCGTGACACATTGTTTTGGGGCTTGTTTTGTGGTGTGGTGTTTTGTGGATTGGACAAGTTGAAGATTGGTTGTTTTGGGATCACTTGTTTTGCATCCACGACACCATCATTGACAATGTTTTTATTCTTGGTCCAAAACCTTAGCTTATCCATGTTATGATTGGATCTAGGGGTTTCCTTGTAGATTTTGGCTTGTCCTTTGGCTATCAAATCTTTTTCAATGAGTAACCCCATTTCAATGACCTTACTAAATGAAGCAGGACATTGGATTTGTATTTGGTAGCTAAGATCAGCATTTAGGTTGTGTATAAACATCTCAAGCATTTGTTTTTTTGGCATATGATATGGACATTTGTTGGCCAGTTATCTCCATCTTTGTAAGAAAGTGGCAAAGGATTCTCCACCCTTTTGTTTTGTGTTACAAAGATCCAACATTGAGATTTCATGCCAATGTTATAGAAGAAATGAGTGACAAACTTATCCACTAGCTTATTGAAAGTTTGAATGTCGGGAGGGAGGTGAGAGAACCATTCCATATCTTGTCCTCCCAAGATCCTTGGGAATACTTGCATGAGATAGGTGTCATTGTGGGTGACTTCGAGACATGTTGCACTAAATTCTTTGATGTGGTCTCTTGGATCACCCTTTCCTTGATATTTGTCAAATTTTGGTACCTCAAATTTTGAGGGGAAAGGTATCATGATCAAGCCTTTGTCAAAAGGATATGGTGAAATATCCTCTAGAGAGTAGTGCTTTGAGGATTCTCTGGTTTGAATGTCTTAGAGTTGTTGCTGCAAGACATGGATTTGTTGAGTCAATAAGTCTAGAGGGTTTGTGGTATCCTTAGTCTTGTCTATTTTGGAAACCTCTTGTATGATCTTGGGAGTTTCAATGTTATTCGTAGAGGTGGTGTCTTTTAAGGTGGAGGTGTCAAAATCTGATGGAAGTTTGGCCCCTTGTTGTGCTAGCATAAGGAAATACTTTTGAGGGTCTATATTTAGGACCTTGTCCATCATTTTTTGAAATTTGGAGTCTTGTGAAGCACCAATTACTTCCTCATACTGGATTTCTTCCTCTCCATCATTGTGAGATGGAGATGTTATGTCTTTGTTCAAAGGATCCATATATTGCTTTTCTTTGGATTTTGATCTAGTTGCAACCATAAAAATTGTTTGATGGGGGTGAATGTTGGATGAAAATGCTTGTGAATGGACGTTTTTGGTGTGTTTGAGATGACAAGATTTTCCTAAGGTTCGAATTTTGATCTACTGTTTGCTCAAATAAAATGTGCTCTTGAGGTAAAAGATAGTCAAAGTAGGGAGAGTTGATCACTGCTATTGATATGGACTACTTTTATCAAGATTACACTAGTGTAATTCCAAGATGAAGGATGATAAATCCTGTTATAAAACCAACTAGATTTTTGTTCTGAGTTTTTGAAGATTTTAATGACACCTTAGTAGGAAACTTGGTTTGTTTTGTTTGATGTTTTTGCTTTGGATGATATAGAAAATGGAAATGTTTTTGGAAAAAGGATACGAAACGGACTTGTATGGTTTCCCTAAGATCATAAACAAGGTATATGCAATAATGGGTACTTAGAACTGGTTTAAATTTTTCTCAAAAGTATATGGAATAGCTCTCTGTTTTGCATGTGCAGCTTCAGATGCAGAGGAATAATGGTCAAATGCGCAGGTCTAGTTGAAATACACTAATTTTTGAATGCGCGGTACTGTGGTTTGCATGCACCGCTCTATGCGTCAAATGTGCAAAAGTATTGTATGTGTAGTAAAATGTCTCAAATGTGCAGTAGGATGGGTCAATTGCACAACAACATTAAATGCACAATAAAACTTGTCATATGTGCAGTAGAATGGTTTAAATACGTAGGACTACAAGTAATGTTGTCTTTTTGTTTCAATTTGTTTTTTGATCTTGGCTTGTTTTCACAATGTTTCTTGAAGCAATTCTAGTATTTTTGTTGATGATTTGTATCAATTAGTTGCAAGAAAACACGTCAAACAAGAAGATTCCATGTTGTTTTTACAAATTTTTGACCAAAAGGCAAGCAAAATCCTAGGTTGGAAAGGACAGTATTTGATGAGTTCCAACTTGCTTTTTACACTAGCCACTTGCATAAAGGCAGACAGCTAGTAACTTGGTAGCACCAGCTCCCCTCCATGGCACTCACTTCTCACACATACCAAGTTATAGTTCCTCCAAAGAGTTGAACTTTTTTGTCTCTACACTAAATGAGTGTATGATGTTGGATGGCTCTAGAGGTTCCTCCTCCTATGTCACCAAATAGGGGATTTTAGCTTACTAGAACAAAAGGATTTTAGTCAAGGCATCTATTCGGGTGGTTACATGTGCAGCCATTCACTCCAATAAGGAGGCTCCCCAGCCTGCAGAGGTTGTGCTCCACAGGGTTTTGGGGGAAACACTGGTCGATGTAACACAATAGCACCCATTGCTTGCAACGTTCGTCACAACACAATTTATTTATAGTGACTTGGAGGTGGCTTGGCTTTAGCCCGTTATCACTTAAGGTCATCCCACTTGGAAGGAAGGAATTCCAAGGGCAGGCCTCTCTAAAGGTTAAACATGCAAAATGATAAGTTTGGCATTTTGGTCACCCAGAAAAGGAGAGAGCATAGTCCTATTATCATTCTGAAAACACAGAGAACATTGGTTCTTTATCCCCCTAGTTAAAAGAAAATTAACTAAATGTGTTAATTCTACCAAGCACAAAAATTTGTAACCAGAAAGCAATAACTTGGAAAAGATTGTTTATTTTAACCTTCTAACAAATCTAGGTGTAGATTGTTGCTTGAAGAAATAAACAAGTGTTACTTTCCCCTATTAAGCTATGTGATTGATTGTAGTGCAAGATAGTAAAAACATAAAGAAATTGTTCAGTTTTAACCCCCTAGGTTGGGACTAGATGCAAGTTGTGATGCAACAAAATGATTTAGTTTCCTCTTAGTTATGTCTATGTGATGATTTGCATGAACATATTAAGTTACTCTCCCCTAATTAGTTCTAAATGGCTTAATAATGCAACTACAATGACTAAGTCCAGCTTCTAACACCTGCAAATGAGAGTTAGTACGGAAGATCTAATAAAAACATTACAACTTTCTCTGACAAATTATATGCACAGATCTGCAGGTCATATGCGCAATACTGCGATTCATATGTGCAGATTTACAAAAGCACAACAATAATGATTAAATGCGTAGGACTACGCTTTGGATGCACAGAAAGATCATAAGCGTAGCAGAATGTGTCAGATGCGCAGAAAGATTGAATGCGGTGCAGAAAGTGTTGAATGCGCAGAACTAGAAGTTTTATGTGCATGAATGACCTGTCGTTACAAAACATTCACAAAACACTCAAATCAAACTTAAAAATAGGGCAAAGCCCCATGGTGGGCACTAGAAATGTTATCAGAAAATGTGAACAATAGTATTAAACAACTAATCATCCAATAACTCAATGGAAATCGATGTAAACACAAGTAAACCAAGAATATACCTTCGAAGACTGTTTTACCTCTATGCTTCCATTGTTTACCTATATGTTCTTGATCTTGATGGTAATGGAGCTCTCAGAAGTGTGCACTTCCTTGTTGTTGAAGATGACAAGAGTAGAACGGTTGTAATATGGAATGTGCAATGGAGACTAAACTACAATGCAACTTAATGGAGATGGGTGATTGATAATGGAGACATGGTGATGATAATGGATTTGTAATGCAAATGCAATGAAGGTGATTTTGCCAAAGGCACGCTAGTGTGATTCCTGAAGAGTAATATTACGAATGCTTGAGTGTATCTGAAATGGGTGTGAGGACCTTGCTTATATAGGCTGAGGGAAGAACAAATCCAAGTGTTAGTAGATCCATGACTGGAGGAATTACTTGTGAGGTGTACAGTTGAGAAAGCTTGAGAGAATGTACGTGAATCAAGAGAGGACAAGTGTCCAAGCCTTCTTCATGAGTTATGGGAGTTAACAAAATAGATTAAAGAGTTAATTGATATGATTGATCAGTTAACTGGGTTGATTTGGGAGTCAACAGAATAGATTGAGGAGTGAACTCAATTGACTAATTAGTTAACAAATTTGATTGATGAGTTAACTAATCTGACTAGAGGAGAAATAGGACATGTGGGTGAGGGAATATTATCTAATTAAATATTAAAATATTTAATTACATGTGCAACATGGTGAGGTGGAAAGGTGATGTGGAAGAATGAAGTGGAATGGTAAGGTGGATTTATGGAATTAGGACTTAGGGATAGAGGAAATTTGAGATTAATTAAATAATTTAAGATTATTTAATTATGTGAGACATTAGAAGAATTTAGGGAATTTTAATTAAATAAATTGATTTTATTTCATTATTAGAGGGATGTGAATCATTTAAATAAATTAGGATATTTATTTAACTGATAGGAGAATGAGAATTAAAATAAATATTAAAATATTTATTTAATTCGACACAAGCCATTTTTAGGTGTATATAGATAGAATTTAGGACTTGCTATGGTCACTACAAATTCATAGTGGTGCCATTCAGGTTAACTAATGCTCCCATAGCTTTCATGAATTTAATGAACATATTCAATGATTGCTTGGATGACTTTGTGCTAATCTTTCCAGATGATATCTTGATTTATTCCAAATTAATTGAGCATAAAAAGCATTTGAGGATAGTGTTACAGTGCTTAAGAGATCGTAAACTCTTTGATAAGCTATCCAAGTGTACTTTCTATCAAGACAAGGTGCACTATCTAGGTCATGTCATTTTAGTAGAAGGGATTGCAATGGATCCAGAAAAGATTAAGGCAATAATGGAGTGGCATGCACCGCAGAATGTGATTGAAGTGTGAACCTTCATGGGACTTGCAGGGTACTACAGGAAGTTTGTAGAAGGGTTCTCTACAATAGAAACATCGATCACTTCACTCCAGAAGAAAGGGAAAATATTTGAGTGGACAGAGAAGTGTGAGCAAGATTTCTAGGTTTTGAAAGAGAATCTCACTACAGCTCCTATTTTGACCATACTTGATCCTAATGGGTATTTCACGGTGATAACCAATGCAATAGGAGAAGGTGTAGGAGGAGTGCTACTGTTGAATGGACAAGTGGTTGCTTATGAGTCAAGGAAGTTGAAGCAATATGAGCTCAACTATGTGTTGCATGACTTAGAGTTAGCAGCCATAGTTCATGCACTTCAGTTGTGGAGGCATTATCTCCTAGGGAAGCTTTTTGAGTTGAAAATAGATCATCTAGGACTCAATTATATTTTTACTCAAATCCAATCTTAATGCTTGTCAAAGGATATGGCTTGAGTTTCTTAGTGAATACAATTTTGGGATTGAGCATATCAAAGGAAAAGAAAATAGAGTGGCAGATGTGCTTAGCATAAGAAGACATTTGGCAACCATGGTTACTACAAGATCAAATTTGAGGCAACAAGTAATTCAAAATCTGCAAGGGGATAAACACTATTCTAGAGTGAAACAAGCTTTAGAAAAAGATCCCTTCGATCATCGATTTGATGGATATGTGTTTGTGTCGGATGGAATTTTGAGATATCAAGGTAGAATGTATATTCGAGACTTAGGGGATTTGAGGAAGTTAGTTCTAGAAGAGATCCACAATGTACCGTATTTGGAGTACCCTAGAGTGACTAAGATGGTAAAAGGATTGAGACCTTTGTACTTTTGGCCAAGACTCAAGAAAGATGTGATAGAATTTGTGGCTCGATGCTTGGAATGCCAATGAGTCAAGGCTGAGCATGTGCATCCAACAGGGCTCTTGTACCCGCATAGTGTACCAAAATATAAATGGTAAGTGATAAGTATGGACTTCATTCAGGGGTTTCCAATGCCCAAGAATCAACATGATGTCATCTTGGTAGTTGTGGATAAGTTGACGAAGGTAGTGCATTTCATCCCAGTGAATCTTACAAATGGTTCATTGATTTTAGCTAAGAAGTTTGTCCAGGAAATCTTTCATTTACATGGACTATCGAAGACAATCATATCAGATCAAGACACTCGCATAACTTCTAGGTTTTAGACAAAGTTGAATGCAGCTTTGTGGACAAAATTGAATTTTAGTTTGGCATATCATCCTCAGGTGGATGGTCAGATAGAAAGAGTAAATCAGGTAGTAGAAGACCTCCTTAGGATGTATTGTATGGATCAGCTATATAAGTGGGAGGAGTATCTTCCATTGGTGGAGTTTGCTTACAATAATTTCTACCGTGCATCTTTAGGGATGGCACCTTTTGAAGCTCTTTATGGGCATAAGTGTCACACACCTATCAGTTGGGATAAGGTAGAAGACAGGATTGTGATTGGACCAGATATGCTTAGAGAGATGGATGATCAAATGACGTTGACCAAAGAGAAAATGAAACAAGCGTCAGATCGACAGAAGAGTTATGCAGACAGGAATAGGACATTCAAAAAAAATTTAGTAGGGGACAAAGTCTTTTTGAGAGTCAAACCTCAAAAGAGTTTGATTTCATTTGGCAAATCGCCAAACTTGCTCCTAGATTTTTAGGACCATTTGATGTATTGGAAGTGATTAATCCTATTGCTTATAAACTTACTCTATCACCTGCTTGCCCAGATCCATAATATTTTTCATCTTTTCTTAAACCATATCATCCTGACACTTTGCATATACTTGATTGGCATGCTTTACAAGTACAAGATCTAGGAGTGGTGCTAGTGGAGCCCACTCAAATTCTTGAGAGATGCAATGTTAAGTTGTGTAACAGTGATATTGTACAGTATAAGGTCTAGTGGGACCAGTATTATGTGGATAGTGCCACATGGGAGGATGCAGAGGAGATAGATACATCTTTTCCTCATTTGAGGATTTATCAGAGATTCTTTTATTTTGCATAGTTGTGATACTTTGTTTCTTAGTATGATACATTGATAGTATTTGTGAGATACATTATTATTTTAGTATTTGTGTAATAAGACATCAAGACAATGTCTCTTCCTAATGGGGAAGGATGTCACATCTTGCCTTTTGGATTTCATTTATAATTTAGGCCTTTTAGATATTTTATTGCGATTGTTTTATTATTGGGTAATTGCATGTGAGTAAAAAGTAAATTGTCATAATGCATAAGGTTGAAAGTCGTTAAATGATGGATTAAAATGTTTATGATTTATGTTCTCGTGCTTCGGCTATGATTTTATGGACTAACCTATTAATCAGGATTTGAGTGCGACTGAGTGCAGGAATGTGTCGAAGACAAGAACATGGTTGAGGTAGAGGTGTTATAGCCGTCCAACAAGAATTGGCATGATGGAAACCCGATGCATGCACACACTCACATAGTTTCATATTGCATCATGTCATCTTGCAATCTTGATTGGTTTCATTAAGTTTTTGATAGCATAATCTTGTTGAGCATATGAATGGCGTGATTGACATATGAGGGCTAGATAAAGTATGTGATTTTGTTTGCTTCAGTACATTTGTTTCTGGTGCATAATATCATCTTGTATGTATAAATCTCTTTTTAATCTATTGGGCATAAATTGTATAGGTGGTTTTTAACTAGATTTTCAAATAAATATTTAAATGTTTATAATTATATATATATGATGATGATTTTATATATATAATACTCTTTTATAATAAAAGATATTTTAGCTAAGGACTTGAAAACAAGTATTTTATTTATGGATTTTTATAAATGATTCAAAAATAGGTATTTTATATATAAATATAATAAGGAAACATATAGCATGCAACTCTAAATAATGAGTAAACTGATTATTATGAAAAGTGGAATTTTGAAAACTAAAAAGGGAGAGTCATGCAATGCACACTCACCAAACAAAGTAGAGTCATCTAAAAATAAAGAAAAAATTCTCAAATACAAAAATAGGATGACATTATTGGAGGCGTGGGTCTGATAAAAACAAGGGGTTAGAGAAAAAGAAAGGGCATTGATTATCGGGAGTAGTAGAGAGAAGAGAAAAAGATTGAGAGCACAAGAGCAAAAAGAGAGAAGGCATGTCAAAATGGAAAGGAAAGAAAACGGTTTACCGGGTAATCTTCTTAACTTTGTTTTGATATGATGCAATAAGGCAAGAAATCTACCTATCATTTTCATCCAATCTGCTTGTGTGGATTTTGTCTTGAAGACGGTCTAGTCTAGGCTCTTTCAGTTTCATTATATTGTTAGGCTTGTGTTAAAATTGTTGCAGCATGTCTAGTGCCTCCCTATTGGCCTAAAGACTTCCTACCAATGGCCTCTGAGTAGTTTATGCATGTATCATTGTTTAGAACAATTTAAAACTTTGTATCATCCTATTTCTTTAAGCTTCATCTTGTTTCTTTAAACTTACAACCTGTCTCTTTAAACTTAACGGCCTTTATCTTTATTTTATCACCCTTTTTTTTAATTGTTTATCGGCTTTCCTTATTAGCTATAGTCTAACGGCCCTTCTCATTGTTGTCAGTCTCTTTCTTGTTATGTTTCTATAGGCCTACTAATTAATGTAAATGGCCTATGATTATTTTTACCTCGTCTAGTTCACCCACTATGACAGCAAGTTTAATATTTACTTGGCCTCACGTTTTGTTCAATTAGCCTTTCCTTATGCTTTCGGCTTGCTATGCTTAGCGGCCAGACTTTTCTTGCAAATCAATCCTTTCTTCATGTTAAACAGTGTTTCTTATTGTTTTCTTCCTGGTGTATTTCTTGTCAGCATCTTCTTAGAGTTTAAAAAGGCATGTTATTAGCCTGTTGTTATATTCAAAACAACCTATTGCTATACTTTAAAACAACTTTTATTCTTGATTCAACCCTTTTTTATGTTGAACGGCCTCCTATTATTTTCAAACGGCCTTGTATTATTTTCAAACGGCCTTTGAACTTATTGCAATAGCCAGTATACTTATGTCAAAGCCGCCTTTAAACATTTTGAATCGGTCTGAATTCAGCCATTTTTAATTGCTTTTCCATCAACCTTTGTTATAATGACCTCTTTATATTGCCGGCCCCTGAGTAAGTTTGTCAGCCTGTTCATCTTTGAATTAGCCTATTCACTCGTTTTAGTTGTCTTCTTCACTTTCCTTGATCGGTTCCTTCTTATCTTGTCTCTACTCTGTTGTTTCTGCCAAAAGATCTTTCTGTTGGCCTTTATAATACTAGTCAGCCTCTATTTCTAGCATAACTATATGATGTGTATGTTTATTCTAACGATCTCTTTTTACTTCTTGGTCTACATATTGTTTTCCTATTGGCCTGAGTTTCTCTTTTCCAGCTTGTTCCAATCTTCTTCTTGTAGATGTTGAATTCCTATAGCAATGTTAGATTCAAGCTTAAGGGTTGAATCCCTCCCTAGTTGGTGATTGTGTGAATTCTACCCAGCTTATGAAGTAGAGACTGTAAGGAATCATGGTTTTACTCGATCACTCATTACAACTTAAACATAATGGCATTATAAGTATAACCTTGCTTGGAGTATGAATTCATAGACATAGCTTTAAATTTGAGGTAATCGTGAAGGAAAAATGAGTTATATGACATTCATATGTTCCGTAATGATTAAATATTGGCATCTGTTACTGTATGAATTGATTAAAGTAATGCATGAAACACTTTGCTAAAATCATGATATGTGTCTCATGTTTGTTAATAAAAGAATTTTCACTTTAAATTTGTAAGAATGTAACTAGTATATATTCTTAGGCAAAATGTATGTGTACTATGATTGTTTTGTAAAGAATTTAGCTATTTTGATGTGTGTATGTTGGGCTTACCTTCAGGGATAGGGTGTCAAATTTGGGTTAACAGAGAAGGCTAATCTTCTTTTCTGGGATCTGCCAGTTTATCTATATGTGCTTTGGCCAAAGGTATGTGTTCATTGAAATAGATGAAATTTATGCCTAGTTATTGATATGTTTCTCTGCCACATCCTGTTTGCGAGATTATGCACATTCTAGTTAGAAATGCATATGGGCATCAGGCTTGCACTGGGTATTCCCTCCTACCATTTGTTTCCAGTTAGCTAAGCATTTCATGTAGCGTCAAGTATTCTTCAAGGTAGGAAGAATTCTGGGGAAGTGTAATGCTTCGTGGTTGGGCGGAAAAAGCTTCTGAACCATGTTCTTGTCTCTTGGCTTTACGGAAGACCAGTTGGTTAGTGGTGACTGGAAATAATGACTTTATTTAATTATTCATTACTTGTATATTGTACTTGATTATTGTATTAAGATGACTTTATGGCATGAGAGCCAGAGATGTAACATTGTATATTATTTTATTGTGCTAACACCTGGTTATGGCACATGGATTTGTAAGATGTATTGTGACATTATTGCTTAATGTATAGAAGATTTATCTTTTCATTTAAGTTATGTGAAAGAGTTAGTTTTTACTTCCGTAATTTTAGCATTTGTCATGCGTACTTTACACTTAACGGGTCCACCTAGAGAGCCACATTATTTTATAATAAAAAAATTACTTCTGCCACCTCATCGTTGACGTGGACAGTCTAAATATTTTGTTTGGAGGGGTTTTCAGTTTATTTGCGGCATGGATGAGGCAAGTTGGTGGGAGTGAAATTTCAAGCCTTTTTAAAGGCTAACCGACAATTGGTCATGAGGACCCCGGTCCTGATACAAAACATCATGGATAGTGCTCAGCATGCCATGTGGCATGTGAGCATAGCGCCACCTTTATTTCCCACACTCTCGCATTAAACACTACAGCTATGGCTCTTTCCATTTCCATCTACCACATTAACCTCCCTGTAGTCTGCATTGCCCTGGTCTTTGTGCCGTGTCATTTTGGAGCAATGGAGCCTTCGATGCCTTGGTCCTTTCCATTGATGAATCACTAGTACCCCATTACCAACGCTCGTTATCGCGTATGGTCATTGCAGAAGGCACCAAAACATGGTCACTTTGGCTTTGGAGATGCTCGTATTCTCGTATGGTCATTGCAAACTACACCAAAGGATGGTCATTTAGGCTTTAGAGGTGGCTCTTATGAAGTTCAACGTTTGTCAGCAATGTAGGCTCCTTGCTCCTTCAGTATTGTTCATTAACAACTTCCCACATGACCCAGGTAAGGATTTCAAATCCTACTAAGGCTATGGACCAATGAGCTCAAAAAAATTGAGGTTTTTTGTTTTGTTTCATGTCTTCAAATGGGTTTCTTGTTTATGTATTTAAAAGGTTATTTTGGTTTTTTGTGTGCATGTAATCATGATGATTCTGTATTTAAATGGGGTTCTTATTCATGCATGCATATAGAAATAATTTTAATTTTTTGCAACAGGATTTCTTCCATCTATTGATGTATCTAGTCGTAAACAGGAGCTTCTTTTGGTTTTCTCTATGGTTGTAATCATGGGGGTTCTTTATTTAAATGGGGTTCTTGTTCATGCATGCGTACAGAAATATTTTTAACTATTTGCAATGGGATTTCTGCCATCTGTTGATGTTGGTGGTCGTAAACAAAAGCTTCTTTTAGGTTTCTTTGTGGCTATAATCATGGGGGTTTAGTATTTAAATAGGGTTCTTGTTTATGCATGTGTATTAAAATATTTTTCGTTGTTTGCAATGGAATTTCTTCCATCTATTGTTGTCTCTGGTCATAAATGGAAGGTTCTTTTGGATTTCTTTGTGGTTGTAATCATGGGAGTTTTGTATTTAAATGGGGTTCTTGTTTATGCATGTGTATTAAAAAAATTATTGTTTGCAATGGGATTTCTTCCATCTATTGATGTCTCTGGTCGTAAACGAAAGGTTCTTTTTGATTTCTCTGTGGTTATAATCATGGGGGTTCTATATTTAAATGGAGTTCTTGTTTATGCATGCGTATTAAAAGAATTGTTGTTTGCAATAGGATTTCTTTCATCTATTGTTGTCTCTAGTTGTAAACAGAAGGTTCTTTTGGTTTTCTGTGTGGTTGTAATCATGAGGGTTCTGTATTTAAATGGGGTTCTTGTTTATCCATAGGTATTAAAATATTTTTATTATTTGCAATGGGATTTCTTCCATCTATTGTTGTATGTGGTCGTAAATGGAAGGTTCTTTTGGTTTTCTGTGTGGTTGTAATCATGAGGGTTCTATATTTAAATGGGGTTCTTGTTATCCATGGGTATTAAAATATTTTTTATTGTTTACAATGGGATTTCTTCCATCTTTTTCTACCTCTAGTGAAAGTTCTTTTGGTTTTATATGTGGTTATATTCATGAGGGTTCAGTATTTAAATGGGGTTCTTGTTTATCCATGTGTATTAAAATATTCCTTACTGTTTGCAATGGGATTTCTTCCATATATTGTTGTCTTTGGTGAAGGTTCTTTTGGTTTTATGTGTGGTTGTAATCATGAGGGTTATGTATTTAAATGGGGTCTTTGTTTATCCATGCGTATTAAAATATTTCTTACTATTTGCAATAAGATTTCTTCCATCTATCATTGTCTCTGGTGAAGATTATTTTGGTTATCTATGTGATTGTAATCATGAGGGTTATGTATTTAAATGGGGTGCTTGTTTATCCATGGGTATTAAAAAAAATTACCATTTGCAATGGGATTTCTTCCATCTATTGATGTTTGTGGTCGTAAATGGAAGGTTGTTTTAGTTTTCTATGTGGTTGTAATCATGAGGGTTTTGTACTGTAAAGATTCGAAAGATTCCAAATATCAAAATTAGTGTTCAAGGGTGTTTGTTGGAACACTTTATGTTTATTTTGAGTAGTGTTTATCAACATAGGTTAACGACCATCTTCTGTGTTTTGTAACACATTTATTCATTGTGGAAATTAAAATATTTTGTTTGAGCATCAATATGACCTCTCAAATTTAAGTTACAAATTTTAGTTTACAGTTTGTAATTGTAGAAATGGGTTGACAAATGTTTTATTGGTTGCAAAAGGTTTTCTTAGAACTACATTTACTCATGATTTTATATTAATTTCATATTTACGGAATTAGATGTATAACTCTATTTATAACATTTATATTGATCTATTACATGATCTAAAAGAAAAATTGTAAGTCAGTAAGGCATAACTTAATTCATGTGACAATAAGTTTTTCATAGCAATCCCTTTCTAAACAATTTCTTCATGTCACAATTGGTTTAAAAAAATTCCCAAGGCAACTAGTTTTTCATAAATCATATTCAATTCCTTGTAAAAGCATGTTATCATCATAATTCACCTTCAAATAGGGCCTAACATTGCTATCTCATAATGAATGATAGATCCTTCTAGGTCAATTTATTGTTCCAAGGTCCTCTATAGCACAAACCCAAAACAAAGAACTTGAATGATTTTCTTTTTCATGTTCAAACAACTTTATCATAAGCTTTATCTCCTCTTTTGATACATATTCATATGTAAATCTCCTTTTAAGACTTCTTTTCATTTCCATGCTCACCAAGTAAGATTTTGTAATAAAATAAAATATCCACCAAACAGATCAATATCCTAACAAAACAATTGGGCCCATTGACCATCTTTATTGGAATAATCTTTATGT
Source organism: Cunninghamia lanceolata (assembly GCA_027924645.1). NCBI lineage: Eukaryota > Viridiplantae > Streptophyta > Pinopsida > Cupressales > Cupressaceae > Cunninghamia > Cunninghamia lanceolata. The sequence continues at coordinate 2,635,779 of BSBN01000536.1, forward strand.
CCTCTTTTCATATATATTCATATGTAAATATCCGTTTAAGTGTACTCTTCATTGTCATTGTCACCAAATATGATTTTCTTAGGTTATACTTGTCATAATCCTCATGTAACATGCTTTGATTACTCTTCTTGAAGTGTGAGAAATCGTTTGAACATGGTCTTATTTAACAATCAATCAAGAGATTCATGTATCATATTTTCATACATAAATGTTTCTTCTATCTCAACTCCATGTAGCAATAAATAGAAAACAAAGATTGCAGCTCTACAGAGAGAAGCGTACAAATTCACAAATCTTTTTTTTTGCACTCTTTATTGACAGATATATTTAGTTATGTAGATACAGACGTAGAGTTATATTAGAATTGTCCAACCTCTACACTAACAAACTACCCTATAATTGCTCATAAACCTACACCTAACATACATTTATCAGCACATTATCTATGAGTTGTCTACATGCACCACAGTTTATTGTTACATTTATTTATGTTGGAACATATATTCCAACACCCACTCTTAACGCTACAACAAAAAACTGAATAACAATAGAAAATACATTATTCAGAAGTTATACTTTGAAAATTGTTCTTGGACCAGTAAGACTTCTTCAAGACACTCATCGTTACAGGTATAGTCTCCCAGCTGTAATCCAAGTTCCCAACATCATTGGACACCATTTTCACATGAGTGTCTCATTACCCTCGTAAAGGCATGATGCCAAACTTCTAGATTTCGGGTCTCCCCTGAACTATTGGATATCAATCCTCACATGCATTGTGGCACTACATTTGCCCATAGTTAATTAACTACTTGCATTGGATTTTATTATAGTTAAGATAATTTAGAATATTCAATGATGTCAAAATAAATGTAAATAACAAACGTAAATTACAACATGCGTTAATTAAATAAGATCTCTCTAGTAAATCATCAACAAAGCAAATTGGATAACATAATTACAAAATCATATTATCATCAAAACCATAAATATAATAATCTCAATATCTTTTTATTAACAATAAGTTCAGTACTTATCTGAATCATTAAGAACTTGGATTGACCACTCTCACCCTAGGAAGATTCCAGTGGTCTTGGCCCTAGCTATGGAAAACTCTAGTAGGAAATAGTTCCTTTTGGAACACAGCGTGCTATTACACTCTTACACAAGTACTGGTTCTAAAAGACCAATACTCAACATAGTGTCAGTTCTAAAAGAACAATGCTCAACACTAGCGTTGATTCTAAAAGAACAATGTTCAACACAAGTGTGAACCAAGCCCTGGCCAGTACCATTCTAGGTTGTACGTTGTACCCTAGGTTAGGACACACTCTATGTGCCCCCTTCTCCTAATACCCATAGCCCACCAAACCACTTCCTTCTTCCTTGAGTGTTCCCCATACCCTTTCCAAGTCTCACACAAATGCCCTTATATAACCTTTTTAAGAGGTGGTTTTCAAACCATCACACCCTTTCACAAAGGTTTCCTTTTAATAATTAATTAAATAAATACATTTATTTTTCCAATTTAAAAGAGATTATATAAATAATCTTTATTAATCTCCATTTTAACAAAAGGATCATGGGCAGGTGCAAAAAGTTGGGGGGCCAAAAAGTGGCCAACTTTTTTTTAAAAAAATTAGACATAACGTGCTCGCGTTATAACATGAGCGTGTTATGGTCTGCTATAAAAAAAGCAGCATTTCATTTCATAATTTGACATCATTTTACAATAAACCCACGGCTTGGAGAGAGAACAGAGCGCGCTTGAGTTATCCAACATTTAATCGTCAACTATTTCTTGTCGATTCATCGTCAAAATTCTTCCACGACGTCAAGGAAATCGAAGAAGTAAGTTTTATTTGCTTTCTTGTGTGAATTTATTGCTAAATAGGTAGGTTAAAATAGTTTTTGATGTAAATTTCTTAAATTTACAAGAGTTGATAATGCACCTCCTCCTGAAAATGCACAAAATCCTCTAGCACCTGAATAGCAAATACCTACTGAAGAAGAACCCCAACCACAAACACCTCCATTTATTCCTGAATATGCCCCTGGAACACAAGAAAATATAATGGGGCAAATTGAAAATAATAAGAAACAAATTGAGGACATAATTGCAAGGTTGAAAGAACCTGCAACTTCAACCTTGCATGGATCCACGCTTGCTTAATCCCTTGAATCTATGTTATCAAATGTAGATTCAATTAGAAAGCAAATCATTAGTTGGACAGAAAAGAGGAGAGAATTTAGAGAGTATTATGCAAACAAGTTGTCATATGAACAAGTTAAAAATGAACAAATTACAAAAATGGACTTGTGTTCTATTTTCAAAAACCCACGAACAAATCAACCTCTACCCCTTACATGCAAGAGGTTCCCTATCCATTGGTGCAACAACCAAGCGATAAGGGGAAATTTTGTGCAGAGGTGGTGGATGGTTTTTGGCCATCCTCCATGCAACAATAATGAGGTCCCACAATATTTTTTGAGGAAACTCTACTGCGAGTTTGTCAAAAATAAAGTGCCAAATTATTTTGATATATGGGAGTACCAGGGTAGAGGTGGGGAGTCAGCACAAGATAGACCAGGGGCAAGTGTTGAACCACAACGGCCAACGAGATGAGCACTCGCCAGACCAGCCCATGAGCACGTTTCTATCCCTTCCATTGTGAAGGAGAGTGTTGAGGTCGAGACACTTCAGTCCATTAGTGCCTTGACCTAGAGCATCATATAGCATGCTAGTTCTACAGCACAACGTGGGTTAGGGGAGAGTTCAAGTAGGGTTCCACCCCATACTTGTCAGGGTTGCAGGTCAGCATGTGGTTATGACCCCATGGATAGTCGTGACACAGGCACGCAGGCTACATCTACAGCTGAGCATATGGTGATGACAGATGCCCTCCTGAGTGATACTTTCGATGTTGATACTCAGGTAAATCTTAGCAAGTTCATTGAATTTAATTTATTAAATTTTATTTTTGAAATACAAGATTAACTAATTTAGTTTGATGATTTTAATGAAATTTTAGGGTCATAGTGTTGATGCAATTTTTAGTGGTACTCCACATGCATATTACACTACATCATCTATTGTCGAGGTATGTAACTAGTAAACAATTATAAATATTACATGTGAATAGCATCGTTATATGAGTGGTATTCTAATATCTAATTTTGGATGTTGAATTGGTTAATATTGGAGATTTCACGGCAACATCTGACAGTGGTGGTGGACTTCAAAGCTTCACAGAGGTAATAAAATAAACAATTTAATGAATGAATTATACTTACTAGATTTTTGTATTTTATATTCATATTGTTGGTTACATTTCATTGCACATCTTTCAAACTCAAAGCATTACTATACATTGCATAACTAATAACTAGATGTTGATAGATGACAAAATTTCAATTACAATATAGTTATTTGAAAAAAATGCCTCAAATAAATGTGGTCTCATGGAATGTCATGACAAGCAAATGCATAGACAAGGACATCACCATGAGACCACATTTCTTTGAGGCATCTTTTCAAATAGCTCACTGCCTTGTATATGCTACCACATTTTCCATACATGTCTACCAAATCTTATTGATCCACTCCACACTATTCTTTGACAAATTCTCTCTAATAAACTCATCCAATTACCACCAATTAGACCCCAGGACATGACACCATAGAGGAGTTTGAGCCTATGACATCTTATATAGCATATGATTGATTCCAACATCATCTAGGTCCCTCCTTTGTTGACTCTAAAATTCCCCATGATGGTAATGTCTTCACCATTTCTCATAGCCCATACCAACTAGTTGTTACCTTAAGACACTTCTCCTTAGATTATTTTTTGTCAACCCCTTCTGGTACACCTCAACCTCATACCAGTTCCCTCTTTCACCTTTACCTATCTTATGCCTCTAAATGCATTATTGCCCCTATTGATATGCATTGGACAACTGAGAGGGGGGAGTGAATCCGTTGTCACAAAAAATTAAACACTTTCTACAATTTAAACATTCATCACTTATCCACAATTATTATGATTTAACAATGAGAGCATGAAATCAGAAACTTAACCATAGATACAACATCAAACACAAGAGACACTAGATTTATGTGGAAAACCCTAAGGTGGGGAAAAACCACTAAGAGGATTAACTCTCAATATATATTTCAATCTTGAAATAATGATGTTTAGGCTTGGTCACTCCACGGGCCTAAACATACTGGCTTACTGCCATGAAGAATAACTAGGTCTAGTAGACTCACTGCCTCAACCCTAAACCTAGCAAGATTACAATAAGGGCTATTAAACCCTGAGGGCTATTAAATCCTACTGGTGGCTTACTGCCAGACTTACTGCCATGATCAACCCCTTTTCTATTGTGAATAACAATTCCTCTGCTCTACTCTTCCTCTGCTCTGCTCTTCCTCTTCTTTCCTCTGCCTCTTCTCTTCTTTGCCTTTGGATCTTTCTCAATATCTTATCATTTCCACTCAAGGACACCTTTTCCACGATTCAAATACAAGTATTTATACACTACATCAACCTTGGAATGATCATCAAGGTCGGCATCACAATCATCAACCATTGGAACAATCTCCAAGGTCAGTATTACAAACATTTACAACATAGGTCCTGACCTATTGCAACATCATGCAAAGGGAATGAAATACAGATCATGCCATGCCTTAGTTGGGACTCAAACATGATCTTCCATGCCAAAACATGCTTCAACAATCTTCCAGAGATCTCCACAATTACTGGGATTAACCAGGTCGGCCAAGACTGGTTACACGCTACATTATTTGGGAACAATCTTCACACACCATCTCAATTTCTTAACGCGGACCAAAGTCCAAATAGGAACATGATTAGGAGACATCCACAAACATGCTATAATCATCAGGAGCAACCGCATGAACCTTAACCACTTTATCCATAGGAATCTTCTCACCGGAACACATGAACTTCACTGTCTTCAACTATCATAAAATAAAGATAGCTTGCAGACCACCAAACCACAAACCATTGCAACTGTAGGAACTTATCATCATCCTAGACTTCTCTTTAGAACTGCAGAGCAAAATAATTTACTACGGAGGAATGCAGAGCAAAATACTTTCCTCCTGTCCCAACTGAACTTACAGAAAAAGTAGGTTTCACTCTAGTGAATACAACTCACTCAGATCTTCATACGGATGGCTCAAACCCAGAATGTAGCATCCTCATACATACCTCTAACTTACTTCCAATCTGCAGACCACGATCTTCAAGCAGAAATAAATGCAGAGTAGTTTACCAGACTGTTCTTTAGCATACAACTCACTATTTGTACTGCACTTCTTTGTAACTCACTTGTTTCTTTCGAAGAGGCTAATTTTCTCAATATCCTCAACATACAAGTCTTCTAAACAAGTAATAGAATAAGATACAGTTGACACCAATGACAACAAGGATATGTTGACATCAATGACAACGCCGATTAGGCACATACTTGCAACAATCTCCCCTTTGTCATTGATGGCAACATATGATGTGAAAAACTGTAACAGCCATCAAGACAAGATTCTTCCCCTTTCTATTTACACACCTGCACTCTTTCTCTCTCAAAATTCTCTCCCTTTCTCTTACACATTTGCACTCTATTTTTTTCACATGACTTCTCTCCCCCTTTGACATCAATGGCAAAGGGCACATACTTGCACTCATCTGCTCTGATCTAATCTCTCTTCTAAACTCTCTGACTACTCCCCCTGAGAAGTAGCCCTAAACAGCATCAATCTGGGCCTCTAAACACCTCCAGACTGATGCACTATTATGCATCTTAATATAGAGAAGGAGAGGTGTTGACCCCTAACTTTTCTCTGAGATACTCAAAGGTATCTTTAGGCAAAGGCTTGGTAAAAATGTCTGCAATCTAATCCTTGGTAGAAACATACTCCAACTTGACTTCATTCTCTACCACTTTTTCTCTCAGAAAATGATACCTAATGGATATGTGCTTGGTCCTTGAATGCATCACTGGGTTCTTTGATATGTTTATGGCACTTATGTTGTCACAAAAGATTGCAATAGGTTCTTCATACACAACTTTGATGTCCGTCAAAGTCTACTTCATCCATAACACTTGAGTACAACTGTATGCTGCTGCAATGTATTCTCCCTCTACAGTAGACAGGGATATTGAATCATGTTTCTTTCTTAGCCAAGATACTAATCTTTTTCCCAAGAAGAATGCACCTCCACTTGTACTTTTTCTGTCATCCACATCTCAGGCCCAATCTGCATCAGTATATGCACTAAGAGTAAAGTCACCATCCTTAGGGTACCACAAACCATAATCTATTGTGCCTTTTAAATATCTCAGAATTCTTTTGACTGCCATCACATGTGATTCCTTGGGTTATGCCTAAAATCTTGCCACAGGACACACTGCATGAATTATGTCGGGTCTGGTTTGAGTCAGATAAAGTAATCCTCCAATCATGGATCTATACTTTTTCTAGTCTGCCATGGGTGAGTTATCATCTTTGCTCAACTTACAACTAGTTATCATAGGTGTGCATACTGCTTTAGAGTCTTCCATCCCAAATTTCTTTAACAACTCTTTCACATACTTAGACTGAGAAATGAAGATGCCCTTATCTGATTGACTTATTTGCAAACCTAAAAAGAAGTTCATCTCTCCAAACATAGACATTTCAAATTCACTTTGCATTTCTCTAGCAAAAACTAAGCACATACCTTCATTGCCTCCAAAAATAATATCATCAACAAAAATTGCAACAATCAGGGTTTGTTCATCATTGATCTTGAAGTATAGATTACTATCTGTAGTACCTTTACTGAACCCTATCTGTATCAGGTACCTATCCAACCATGCATACCATGCCTTGGGAGCTTGTTTTAATCCATACAATGCTTTCTTCAATCTGCATACCATGTCCCCTTGTTCTGATGACTGAAATCCTTCCAGTTGTTCAATATAGACTTCCTCTTCCAACTCTCCATTTAAGAAGGCAAACTTCACATCCATTTGATAAACCTTGAAATCTTTGTATGCTACAAAAGTCAAAAACATCCTTATTGCATCAATCCTTACTACTAGAGCAAAAGTTTCTTCAAAGTCTATTCCTTCAACCTAAGCGTATCCTTTGCATACCAACCTTGCTTTGTTTCTTACCACTTCACCATTCTCCTTCATATTGTTTCTAAAGACCCACTTTGTACCAATTACATTCTTGTCTGTTGGTCTTGGAATAAGATCCCAAGTCTGATTCTTCTCTATCTGCATCAATTCCTCTTCCATATCCTTTATCTAATTCTCATCTTTACAAGCCTCATCTACAGTTTTAGGTTCAATCTTAGAAATCAAATAGAAATTTACTTGTTCTTTTGCATCTTTTCTTCTGGTTAAGGTCCATTTGCTCTTATCTCCTATGATTTGATTTTTAGAATGACTGATTCTTACATATCTTGAAGTTTTGGTAGCACTTACTGGAGCTTGTTCTTCTTCATCTGTGTAGTCTTCATGCTGCACCACTTTTGAAACATCTGGATCATTTGACTCATATCCACTTGATTCTAAAGACCTTTCCTTACATTCATCAACTTTAACATTTGCACTTTCAATGATCTTATTCAGCCTCTTATTATAGCACCAATAGGCCTTACTCTTGGTGGAGTAACCAAGAAAGATTACTTCATCACATCTAGCATCAAACTTGCCTAAATCTTCTTCTCTTTTGATATAACATCTTCTACCAAAAATTTTGAAATATTTCACAGTAGGAACTCTACCATGCCACAATTCATAGGGAGTTTTTGAACTGTTACCTTTTACTTGAACTCTATTTAGGATATATACTACGGTGTGAATGGCCTCTCTCCAATATGCTTCTGGAAGATGAGCTTCCTTCATCATGGTTCTAGCAGCTTCTTGAACTGTTCTATTTTTTCTTTCAACAACTCCATTTTGTTGTGGAGTTCTAGGCGCAGATAGCTGTCTCTTTATTCCATGTTCTTCATAAAAGAAATTGAATTCATTTGATGTGAACTCTCCTCCTCTATCAAACCTCAAGCATTTGATTTTCAAATCTATCTCATTTTCATCCATTGCCTTAAATGCCTTGAATTTATCTAGAGCTTCAGCTTTCTCTTTCAAAAAAGTGACCCAAGTCATTCTAGAATAATCATCAATGAGCAGCATGAAATACCTGTCTCCTTGCAAACTTCTTACTCTGGTAGGTCCACACAAAATTGTATGCACTAGCTCAAGTAGTCCTCCAACTGATTGGTCCTTGCTTTTGAAACTTGTTATTGTCTGTTTCCCAAATTAACTCTTTGCAAACTGGATTAGTATGCTTCACAAGCTTGGGCAAATCTCTAACAATCTGTGCAGTACTTATCTTCATAATATTATCAAAATTTATGTGACACAACCTTCTATGTCATAACTAACTCTCATCAACTGAGTTAATAAACAATAGTTCTCGGTTCCTTTCAAGTGATAGATATTACCTCTGGTCTTCTTACCAGTTGCAATGACTGTTCCAGAGCTTTCCCTGATCTTCCATCCATTGTCCTTGAAGCTTAAGTCATAGCCCTTATCACACATCTGGCCCACACTTAGAAGATTATGCTTTAATCATTTCACATACAATACATCTTCAGTATTCTGCTTGCCATCAAAAGAAATAGATCCTTTTCCACAAATCCTACTAGTTGTATCATCTCCAAACCTAACCGATCCACCATCATATCTTTCTAAAATTACAAAATTACTTTTTTCACTAGTCATGTGGTGAGAGAAACCACTATCAATAACCCATTCATCCTTGTCCTTAATGACCTGAGTAGCCAAAGCACTGTCCACTAGTTTTTCTTCCTTCACACAGCTAGGAGAATTAGTAGACATGGGATCTTCCTTAATAGCAATGAACAAGCATTCATTTACAAGGGAACTAGCATTATCTAGTTCACCATTATCTGATACTCCATCATCATCAAAATCTTCAACATAATTACACTTCTTTTGGGTCCTAGGCCTATTCTCATATCTTCTTCTATTTCTTTCAATTCTTTTAGGACATCTAGAAGCAAAATGACCTACTTTACCATAGGAAAACATTTGAAAGGAAGTTTACCTTTATATTTACCAGAACCTCTTCGTAGTCTATCCACAAAGTTGGCTTTAGCTTCATCTACTTCATCATCAGATTCTACCTTTTACTTTTCTGATTTGGAAGTACTTCCAGGGGTACTGTCTTTGAAGTTCGTCTCAACTTTTGGCAGAGCATCATCTAACTCCCTCATTTCAAAAGCAATGAGCTTACCAAGCAACTGATCCCAATTAACAGTTTTTACTTGCAAGAATTCTTCAATCGCGACTACCTTGTGACAGTAGGACTTGGGCAGAGATCTAAGAATTTTCATAACAATTTCCTTTTCTTTGAGGGTTCCTCCTATGGCTTTTATCCCTGTAACAAGTTCATCAACTCTTTGCATAAAATCTGATATGTTTTCATCATTATTCATCTTTAAGCTTTCATATTTCACTTTCAGACTTTGTAAATTGGCTTCCTTTACAGAATCATCTCCTTCATACAAATTTTTCAACTTTTCCCATACCTTATTTGCAGTTTCAAGATCCACCACTTTCATCAATATTGAGTCAGTTAATGATCTTAGCAGAGCATCCTTTGCCTTGATATCTATCTCATATTCTTTGATTTCATCTTCAGTCGTCAGACCATTTAGAGGTATGGTATATTCTGTTTCTACAGCTTTCCAAACTTTGAAACCAAGTGAAAGAAGATGGCTTTTCATTCGAGCCTTCCAGAGAACATAATTAGTTCCATTGAAATGTGGCACTTCCTTCTTGTAAGACATTTTGGATCTTCCTCAAGCTGTTAAACTTTCTTCAGAGGAACTTGGCTCTGATACCAATTGTTGATATGCATCGGACAACTGAGACAGGGGGTGAATCAGTTGTCACAAAAACTTAAACACTTTCTGCAATTTAAACAATCATCACTTATCCACAATTATTATGATTTAATAATGAGAGCAAGAAATTAGAAAGTTAACCACAGATACAACATCAAACACAAGAGACGCCAGATTTATGTGGAAAACTCCAAGATGGGGAAAAACCACGGAGATGATTAACTCTCAATATATATTGCAATCTTGAAATAATGATGTTCAGGCTTGTTCACTCCACGGGCCTAAACATACTGGCTTATTGCCATGAAGAACAACCTGGTCTAGCAAACTCACTGGCTCAACCCTAAACCTAGCAAGATTACAATAAGCGTTTGTTAAACCCTAAGGGCTGTTAAACCCTACTGGTGGCTTACTACCATGATCAACCCCTTTTATATTATGAATAACAATTCCTCTGCTCTGCTCTTCCTCTTCTTTCCTCTGCCTCTTCTATGCTCTGCCTTTGGACCTTTCTCAATAACTTATCATTTATGCTCAAGGACACCTTTTCCACGATTCAATTATAAGTATTTATACACTAAATCAACCTTGGAATGATCATCAAGGTCGGCATCACAATCATCAACCGTTGGAACAATCTCCAAGGTCAGTATTACAAACATTTACAAAATAGGTCTTGACCTATTGTATCATCATGCAAAGGGAATGAAATGTGGATCATGCCATGTCTTAGCTGGGACTCAAACACGATCTTCCATGCCACAACATGCTTCCACAATCTTCCAGAGATCTCTGCAATTACTAGGATCAACCAGGTCAGCCAAGACTAGTTACACGCTATATTATCTGGGAACAATCTTCACACACCATCTCAATTTCTTAACATGGACCAAAGTCCAGATAGGAACATGATTAGGAGACATCCATGAGCACACTATAATCATCAAGAGCAACCGCACAAACATTAACCACTTTATCCATAGGAATCTTCTCACCGAAACACACGAACTTCACTGTCTTCAACTGTCATAAAAGAAAGATAGCTTGCAGACCAGAAAACCATAAACCATTGCAAATATAGGTACTTATCATCATCCCAGACTTCCCTCTAGAACCGTAGAGAAAAATAATTTACTGCGGAAGAATGTGGAGCAGAATACTTTCTTCCTGTCCCAACTGAACTTACAGAAAAAGCAGGTTTCACTCTGGTGAATACAACTCACTCAAATCTTCATACGGATGGCTCAAACCTAGAATGTAGCATCCTTAGACATACCTCTAACTTACTTCCAATCCGTAAACTATGATCTTCAAGAAAAAATAAATGCAAAGCAGTTTACCAAACCGTTCTTCAGCATACAACTCATTGTCTGTATTGCACTTCTCTGTAACTCACTTGTTTCTTTCGGAGAGGCTAATTTTCTCAATATCCTCAACATACAAGTCTTCTAAACAAGTAATATAATAAGATATAGTTGACACCAATGACAACAAGGATATGTTGACATCAATGACAACACCGATTAGGCACATACTTGCAACAGCCCCAACCCCACAACCTCTTTCTATTACTTCACCTACTCCACTAGCTATGCCCCTATCTTCCCCACCATATATCTACCTATTACTACTTCACCTTCCTCATTGACTTCTATCTCCCCTCTTCCAAGATAAAGTAAAAGAAAAAGTGTAGGACCTTTCCCCATCCACTTCTAATAGTAGGCCTAAGAAACTTCCCCAACACTACACCCAACCTACTAACCAACCCATATCTACCCTACCTATTTCCTAATATACCCCTACGAGATGCCCCAAACCTAGTTTTCTTCCAACACACCCCCTAACAAACCTCCAGACAAAGAAAATGATAAAAAAAAATTTAAAATAAGGTTTTTCTTCTTCTGTCTAGTATCTTTCCTCCCTCATATTATCCCACAAACTCTTGATATTCCTCCTTCTTGTAAACCCATAAACTTACCTAATGTCTATGTGATTTCTAGTTTAGGCATTGTCTTGTACACCCATAAACTCTATCTTAGGCATTGTCCTACCTCCACGACTACCAAACAAACAAAAATTTGAGCACAACCCTACCCCACCCTACTACCAACCTAAACCTAAATTAACACCTTCACTCCCTCTCTGACTTCTTAAACCTAAAATTTGATGGTACTATGGTCCCTCCTTTGTTGACCCTTATACCACACAATAGTCATGAATCTTCGTCTAATTTGTATATATGCATGTGACTTGTGTGCTTTATTATGTGTACTTCCATGTTTAGGTGAACGTGTGTGTATGTTAGGATCCATGACTTGCATCACTATTATAGTTTTAGTAATTGAATGATGTTGTTTTATTTTTAGATGATACAGGCTACAGAGAGACCTCCTAATGTTCATAGGGAAATGGAGCATGGTGTGTCCTTTGCGATTCATAGCTCCATGCCTTTGACGAGGGTATGAGGTAGATTAGTAAATTTCAAATTACATTCATTGTTATAGTTTATTTTTGAAAAATCAAATGATTATGGATTTGAAGTTTAATTTCTATCTGGATGCCTTATATAGGGCATGATATTGCCACAACCTAATCCTGGTACTGAGGCAAATGAGGAGACAAATTTTCAAATAGTGGTAAGTGGTTATTTTGTTAAATGTTTCATTGTTTATAATGTAATTTCTATATATTAATGTCTATACTTTTTATTGTAACAGCTACAGATCCATGAACAACTAAATAGGAGGAGCAGCCCTTGGGTTCGTAGTAGACTACCCTCATACATGTCTCCATCCCCTAGTAGATCAAAGGCTGTCCGTGATCTATTCTCTTCACCGGACAAAGGGGAATGACTTTTTATTGTGTTCCTTTGTTGTATGCCTATATGGCATTTGTGGATATATATTTTGTATTGTATATAGTTGACATTGTATGCCTATATGGCATTCTTGTAAGCTTATATGGCTATTTTGTATATATGTTATACTTATATCGACAGATATTGATGTATGCCTATATGGATATTTGGTTAATACAGATCATTTTTGTTGATCATTATGTAATATGGATAGGTGCAGTGTAGATCATTTTTTATGCCTTTAGGTTTCAAAGTCTAATTGTCAAAGAATCCATCCCAATTGATGATAAGAGAATTTGAGTTTTGGGTTGAAAGTTTTAGTCTCTCAAAACTAGACATGCTCAAGAAAATAGAGAAAGGAAGATTGGTCCTGTGTGCTTGATTTTTTAATGTTTCAATTGTATGTTGTCGTATGGTATTGCTTTTTTTTGTGTGTGTGTGTTCAAATGTGTATTTGAATTGTTATTTTATGTATGTTTAGATACTTGTGTTGCACTAAGGTTAAGATTCTTGTAGTATGGGATGCATATAATTCTACCTTGGGCATGTGTTCTTAGTAAGACATATATCCTCACCCGAATAGAGATTTCATAATATGGGATGTGATTAGCAATCATGTGGATTTGGATATGATCTTGGATGTATAGTTTTAAGTCAAACTTGTAGGATTAAAATGACTTGTGGTTACTATCAATGGTCATATTTGGCTTGATCATGTACTTGTATTTATTTGTGTATTAGATGTTAGAAAGGATGTGTTGATGTTAGTTGAGAAATCTATTTCCATGCATTTGAGATGTTTTAGATCCATGAATTTATGTGTGTACTTATGTGTTAATAAGGAAATGAATTAAATAAGATAATCACCATTCTACCACACTTTTGAATTATGGATGGTGCTTGATCACCTTGATTTATGGATGGTGAGGAAAGGGAGATCCTCGCAATATCGGGTTCAACCCCTTCCTCAATCAGGACCAAGACCATAGGATCTTAGAGGATTCATTTGTAGAGTTGAGCTTGGAGTTATTTAAATATTGTTCATGATGTACATTGTAATATGGCCACTTGTATTTATGGTGGGTGGTTCATGGCTTATTGCATTCATTATCATTGATGATCTAGTTTTAGTATTTGACCCCTTGTATATCTTGGCTATGTAACGATGTTATCTTCAAGCCTAATAACATAGTGACCTAAATGTGGAAGAAGATGAGGGTTGAACAACATGGATATGACAACATGAAGATAATATTAAGGTTTAAGAGAGTATCCTAACAAAGGTCTATTTCAAGCCTAATAGGGGTCTAAGATTGCAGTGATGAAACAATGCATTGAAGGACTAAAACAAACCCTACAAAGATAGTACTAGAGAACAAAGTCAAGGTGAACCAAGATAAAAGAACAAGGAGTTCATATATGAATGTGTTGACTGCTAGAACAAGTATGTTAACAGCCATAAGATGCATGTTGACATGTGAAGACTATAATAGTTATAGCAAAGGCAATGTCTAAGGATATCGCAGGTATAATGTAGCTCGGACTGTTTCAGCATATTTGGGTGTAAAATAGGACCATGCCTAGCCTAAACATACCCATCCTAACATGTTGGAATAGTTAGTTTGGCCACACGAGGAGCATAATAAAATTTACACCCCTTTGCAACTTTACACTGCATGCATCTGACCATTTTTGAGGTAGCAGAAAACCTTTCGCCATAGGTAAATGGCTCAGAGATATAAAAATTGAGAGAGGTTATTGTAGAGGGACCCTACATAGTCCCGTAGCCTTAGACAAAATGTCTCTAAGTGACACGGTTTTTGAGTAACAGCTCGTCAAAGATTGTTTCCTTTTTGCACTTTGGACTCTTTAGGAATATCGCTGGTACAATGTAGCTCAGACTGTTTCGGCATGTTTGGGTGTGAAAAAAGACCATGCCTAGCCTAAACGTACCCATCCAAATGCATTGGAATAGTCAATTTGGCTGCATCAGGAGCAGGACGAAAGTTACACCCCTTTGCAACTTTACACTACCTCCTTCTAATGATTTTGGGGCAGCAGAAAACCTTTCACCATGGCAAATGGCTCAGAGATATAAAAAACCAAGAGAGGTTATTATAGAGGGACCATATGTGATCACGTTGCCTTAGACAGAATGTCTCTAAGTGACATAGTTTTCGAGTAACAACTCATCAAAGATTGCTACTTTTTTGAACTTTGGACTCTATAGGGATATCGCTAGTACAATGTAGCTCGAACTATTTTGACAAGTTTGGGTGTGAAACAGGACCATGCCTAGCCTAAACGTACCCATCCAGACATGTTGGGACTGTCAGTTTGGTCGCATCAGGAGCAGGATGAAAGTTACACCCCTTTGTAACTTTACACTACCTCCTGACGATTTTTGGGAAAGCAGAAAACCTTTCACCAAGGGCAAACGGCTCAGATATATAAAAAAATGAGAGAGGTTATTGTAGAGGGACCCTATGTGATCCCGTAGCCTCAGACATAATGTCTCTAAGTGACACAGTTTTTGAGTAAAATCTCATCAAATATTGCTGCCTTTTTGCACTTTGGACTCTTCAGGGATATCGCCGGTACAATGTAGCTTGGACTGTTTTGTCATGTTTGGGTGCAAAACAGGACCATACCTAGCCTAAACATACCCATCCAAACGCGTTGGAACAATCGGTTTGGCCGCATCAGGATCAAGACAAATGTTACACCCCTTTGCAACTTTACACTACCTCCTTCTGACAATTTTTGGGGCAGCAGAAAACCTTTCACCATGAGCAAATGGCTTAGATATATAAAAAATTGAGAGGTTATTGTAGAGGGACCCTATGTGATTGCATTACCTTAGAGAAAATGTCTCTAAGTGACATGGTTTTCAAGTAACAACTTGTCAAAGATTGTTACCTTTTTGCACCTTAGACTCTTCAGAGATATCGCTGGTACAATGTAGTTCAAACTGTTTTGGCATGTTTGGGTGCGAAACAGGACCATGCCTAGCCTAAACGTACCCATCCAGACATGTTGGAACTATCAGTTTGGCCGCATTAGGAGCAAGACAAAAGTTACACTCCTTTGCAACTTTACACTACATTCTTCTGATAATTTTTGGGGTAGCAGAAAACCTTTCACCATGGGAAAATGCCTCAGAGATATAAAAACTAAGAGAGGTTATTGTAGAGGGACCCTACATGATCGTGTTGCCTCAGACGGAATGTCTCTAAGTGACACGATTTCTGAGTAACTGTTTATCAAAGATTGCTACCTTTTTGCACTTTGGACTCTTTAGGGATATCGCAGGTACAATGTAGCTCAGACTGTTTTGGCATGTTTGGGTGCGAAACAAGACCATGCCTAGCCTAAACATACCCATCCAGACACGTTGGAACTTTCAGTTTAGCCGCATTAGGAGCAGGACCAAAGTTACACACCTTTGCAACTTTACACTACCTCCTTCTAACGATTTTTAGGGCAACAGAAAACCTTTCATCATGGGCAAACACCTTAGAGATATAAAAAATTGAAAGAGGTTATTGTAGAGGGACCCTACATGATCACGTTACCTTAGACAGAATGTCTCTAAGTGACACGGTTTCTGAGTAACTGCTCGTCAAAGATTGTTGCCTTTTTACACTTTGGACTCTTCAGGGATATCTTTGGTACGCTCAAACTGTTTTAGCATGTTTGGGTATGAAACATGACCATGCCTAGCCTAAACATACCCATCCAGATGTGTTGGAACTATCAGTTTGGCCGCATCAGGAGCAAGACTCAAAGACTCAAACTGACTCCAAATGACTCAAACTGACTCAAAAACATATGAAATGGTCTTAGAAAACCTTATTACATACAATTGACTCAATCAAAAAAAAATTCACTTTTTGACCCCTCTTGGAGGCATGACAACCTATGTGCCCTTGCACCATGAGGACACTGAAGTCGATAAAGTTTTCCTATTAAGAAAAAGAGCTTCCCTTAGCTTCAAGAAATATAAATATTCTATACTGACAAGGCCAAATACGTGAAGGTGGAAGCTCATGTGGCCTCACCTAAGACCTAAGACACATGTATTCTAGTAGACATAGGACACCTAAGACACCTATTGTATAGTATGTATGTAGATTTTATAGACATAGTAGACCTAAGACACCTAGTCTTTATACCTTATCGTAGTCTAGACCTAAATCACCTAGACACCTAGATTATAGTTCTACCTAAGACACCTATTATGGTAGACCTAGTTGACATATAGTACCTACCTAAGACACTTATATTAAATTATACCTTATTCTAGTCTCTAGAGAGGTAGTTGATATATAGTATCTACCTAGAAGACATCTAGATCATTCTAGATTATACCTTATTCTAGTCTCTAGACAGGTCGTTGATATATAGTAACTACCTAAGACACCTAGAAATAAGAGTATAAGAAAGAAAATAGAATACAACAATACTCAAAAACAATTGAAACATGAGACCTTATAGCTAGAAAAACCTTAAAATGAGGAGAAAACTCCAAGAAGTATGAGTAAAGCTCCTCATGCCACTAGGTCTTAACCTTTTACAAGTGATACATTTCCTTTAAGATGTATACATGGATTAAAAATGATCAACACCATCTCTTAACAAGTACAACTAGTATAAACAACTCCAAAACTAATCTAGATGCCAGGTGGTCTAGGGGACAATGCTCTAGGCAAGAGACTAGATGTGTTGTAAGCATGCAAAAGCTATATGGAGATAAGCATTACACAAATAAGAATATTGTCCAACACTATGTTGATAGGTGGCATGTCATAAAATGGCTCCAAACAATGCATGAGACTATTTCTCAATTCTCTATTATATAGCACAATGTCCAGGCCTTTTTACCATTTGTACAGCAAGACAAAACATGAGCGCGTTATAACATGCTCGAGTTATGTCCTGTTATAGATTGATCCATAAATATTTGTGCCTATCTCACCTTTGATAGCACCTTTGCAATATCTCTCACCTCTATCACTACACCCTACACCCTATCACTAAACCCTATGCTCTATCACTAAATCCTCAACACTCTACCTTAACCCCAATCCCTTTACCCTCAACCCTAATCCCTCATCCCTAAACCCTAAATGTTATCCCTATTCCTAAATCCTCAACCCTCAAAACTATACCTTAAACCCTAATCCCTTATCCCTAAACCCTAAACCCTATCCCTCAACCCTTAACCCTTAAACCTTAAACCCTAAAACCTTGACCCTCAACACTATACCTTAAACCCTAATCTCTCAACCCTAGCCCTAAACCCTAATCCCCCAACCCTCAACTCTAATCCCTCAAACCTTAACCCTAATCCCTCATGCCTAAACCCTAAACCCTATCCTTAAACCCTAATCCCCCAACCCTCAACCCTAATCCCTCAACCCTCAACCCTAAATGCTATCCCTATTCCTAAACCCTCAACCCTCGACACTCTACTTTAACCACGTAATCCCAACCCTCAACCCTATCCCTAAACCCTCAACCCTCAACGTCAAACCCTAATCCATCAACCCTAAACCCTAATCCCTCAACCCTAAACCCTCAACACTATACCTTAAACCCTAATCCATCAAGCCTAAACCCTAATCCCCCAACCCTCAACCCTAATCCCTCATCCCTAAACCCTAAACCCTATCCCTAATCCCCCAACCCTCAACCCTTAACCCTAATCCCTCATCCCTAAACCCTAAATGCTATCCCTATTCCTAAACCCTCAACCCTCGACACTCTACTTTAACCAGGTAATCCCCCGACCCTCAACCCTATCCCTAAACCCTCAACCCTCAATGTCAAACCCTAATCTATCAACCCTAAACCCTAATCCCCCAACCCTAAACCCTCAAGACTATACCTTAAACCCTAATCCCTCAACCCTAAACCCTAAACCCTAATCCCCAACCCTCAACCCTCAACCCTAATCCCTATCCCTAAACCATAATCCCCCAACCCTCAACCCTAATCCCTCAACCCTCAACCGTAATCCCTCATCCCTAAACCCTAAACCCTAATCCCCCAACCCTCAACCCTAATCCCTCATCCCTAAACCCTAAATGCTATCCCTATTCCTAAACCCTCAACCCTCGACACTCTACTTTAACCAGGTAATCCGCCAACTCTCAAAGCTAATCCCTCATCCCTAAACCCTAAATGTTATCCCTATTCCTAAACCCTCAACCCTCAACACTCTACTTTAACCAAGTAATCCTAATTTAAGTTTTCTGGCCCATCTAGGGTTCATTATGCCAATAGGTGTACCCACTATGAGAAAAACTTTGTGTCTAGTACATCCACAATGAGTAATTAACAGTTGAAATCAGAAGGATGATCATTATGAGAAAATCTTTGCATTGGGGTACATCCAAAGTGGGAAATGAATGGTTGAAATCAGAACCCCTGAACAACATTAAGTGAACATTTTTTTATTAAGATTTTTTTAAAAGATCAACATACTCTCTCCACCTATTTGCTTGAATTTAAATCAGGGCCATAAAAATGTGCACACATTTGCTCCCACTGTATAAGGTCTGGGTGTAATTAAAACCATCAACTAGGTAAAATAAACAACTTTGGCCATAAAAATCAATCAGTCTTTTAAAAATAGATATTAGTAACTATACATTTTAGATATTAGTAACTATACATTTTAGTACTATTTCTTTCTTGATTTTCTATTTTTAATTAACTAATTTTTGTTTGTTTTAGAAAAATATTACAATCCTCATGAAGATCTTTTCTTGTATAATTTTCTCCTTTTATCTTTGGCCTGTCTTTTCCCTCCTCTCTTTCAGAAGGATCCTTATTTTATCTATCGATCTATATGAACTCTAAACATAAATCTATGTTTCTTGTTGTCCACCTGCTCAAAGATGCAAACATCTCCTTCCTTGATATTATTATTATGTACAAAATATGTCCACCTCGCACTTAGGGCAGGTCTATTGTTATGAAACAAGCAAATAATCTCCCATTGTTTACTGGCTCTATCCACAAGAACTACTAAACCTTTTTTCTCTTGGTAATTGTAAAGGACATTAACCTATTTTTGGCAACTCCTGCATTCCCAAACCATTACAAAAACTAAGTTATTTTAACCCAATAAATAGTTGATTGCATTGATTTAATACACTACTATTAAAGCTTAGCATTCACACAAATGCAAATGTTCATATTATAGAAGACTGCATTATATTAGACTATTAGAGATCCCTCACAAAAATGTAATAACAAAACTGCTTTTCCTTATGTTAGCTTGTTAAACCCATTCTTTTTTACACTCTTCTCTTAATAAAGTAAGAGTTATAAGAATAGAAGGCAGAGAATTTGATCTTACTAGTATGCATGGTCAGTTTACATTTCGTAACTTCATTTTCATTGAATAAAAAGGTTTATCTAATTTGAAAGGTGGGGCAAAGTTCATTGTCATGTGCTTTTCTAGACGATAGGGTCCATAATGTCCAGGGTTCTTCAAAGAAAGGCCTACAATAGATTAAGTTTTTGTTATAACAATCCTCCTGGTAAAGCTACAATTCAAATGTCTGCTTTGAAAGTTGAAATAAATTAAATTAGACTTACAATTTTGATTTTCAACC
The DNA here is from genome assembly GCA_027924645.1 of Cunninghamia lanceolata. Classification (NCBI taxonomy): domain Eukaryota; kingdom Viridiplantae; phylum Streptophyta; class Pinopsida; order Cupressales; family Cupressaceae; genus Cunninghamia; species Cunninghamia lanceolata. Next base: position 2,656,220 of record BSBN01000536.1, read on the forward strand.
CTATCCCTAAATCCTCAACCCTCAACACTTAAACCTTAAATCCTAAACCCTATCCCTAAACCATCAACACTATACCTTAAACCCTAATCCATCAACCCTAAAGCTTTAAAGCCTGAACCATTATCCACCCCTTTCCTCCCCTATCTGCCTCACCCCATCTCTCCCCTATCTCTCAACCCTTAGCCATCTAGGTCTCTCTCTTATCCCTAAAGCCTCAACCCTCAACCATTAAACCTTAAATCTTAAACCCTATCCCTAAACCCTCAATCCTTGACATTGTACCTTAAACCCTAATCCCTTATCCCTAAACCCTAAACCTTCAATCCTAAACCCTAATCCCTCAAGGTCCTAAACCCTAATCCCTTATCCCTAAACTCTAAACCTTATCCCTAAATCCTCAACCCTTAACCTTAAACCTTAATCCCTCAACCCTAAACCTTAATCCCTCATTCCTTAACCCTAATTCCTTATCCCTAAACCCTAAACCCTTATATCCATCAACCTTAAACCCTTATATCCATCAACCCTAAACCCTAAATGCTATCCCTATTCCTAAACCCTCAACCCTCGACATTATACCTTAAACCCTAATCCCTTATCCCTAAGCCCTCAACCCTAAACCCTAATCCCTCAACCCTAAACAGTCAACCCTAAACCCTATCCCTAATCCCTCTACCCTCAACACTCTACCTTAACCCTAATCCCTCAACCCTAAACATTATTCCTAAAGCCTCAATCCTAAACCCTAATCCCTCAAGGTCCTAAACCCTAATCCCTTATCCCTAAACTCTAAATCCTATCCATAAACCCTCAACCCTCAACACTCAACCTTAAACCTTAATCCCTCAACCCTAAACCCTAATCCATCAACCCTAAACCCTAATCCCTCTTGACCTTAAACCCTAAACCCTTAACCCTTAAAACCTCAACCCTTATCCACCCCTCTCCTCCCTTATCCGCCTCACTCCCATCTCTACCCTCCTCTACCCTCGACACTATACATACATACATATAGGCATACATATATACATACATACACACATATAAGTATACATACATGGGTGGGTGTAAAACATTGGGGAGCCAAAAAGTGGCCAACTTTTTTTAAAAAATTAGCAATAACGTGAGCGCATTATGGTTTGGTGTTTCCGAGCCTACACCAAGCCATAACGCGCTCGTGTTATAATGCGAGCGGGTTATGTGCTGCTATATATAAAAAAAGTAGCGTTCTATTTCATTATTTCACAGTAAATTGCAAGAAACCCGTGGCTTGAAAAAAGAAAGGAGTGCACTCACATTATTTGAGGTCTAATAATCAGCTATTTCTCACTGATTCATCATCAAAATGCCACCACGACGTCGGGGAAAATAAAGAAGTTTTATTTTCTTTCTTGTGTGAATTTTTGCTAAATAGGTAGGTTAAAATAGTTTTTGATGTAAATTTCTTAAATGTATAGGAGTTGATAATGCACCTCCTCCTCCTCCTAAAAATCTACAAAATCCTCCAGCAAATGAACAACAAATACCTACTGAAGAAGAACCCCAACCACAAACACCTCCATTTATTCCTGAATATGCCCCTGGAACACAGGAAAATCTAATGGGGGCAAATTGAAAATAAAAAGAAACAAATTAAGGACATAACTGCAAGGTTGAAAGAACCTACAACTTCAACCTTGCATAGATCCACGCTTGCTCAATCCCTTGAATCTATGTTATCAAATGTAGATTCAATAAGCAAGCAAATCACTAGTCGGACAAAAAAGAGGAGAGAATTTAGAGAGTATTATGCTGACAAATTATCATATGAACAAGTGAAAAAGGAACAAATTACAAAACTCAACTTGTGTTCTATTTTCACAGACCCACGAACAAATGAATCTCTACGCCTTACATGCAAGAGGTTCCCTATCCATTGGTGTAACAACCAAGGGATAAGGGACAATTTTACGCATAGGTGGTGGATGGTTTTTGACCATCCTTCATGCAACAATAATGAGGCCCTGCAATACTTTTTGAGGAAACTCTACTGCGAGTTTGTCAAAAATAAAGTGCCAAATTATTTTGATATGCGGGAGTTCTAGGGTAGAGGTAGGGGGTTAGCACAAGATAGACTAGGGGCACATGTTGACCCACAGTGGCTAGTGAGATGAGCACTTGCCAGACCGGCCCATGAGCATGTTTCTATCCATTCCGTTGTGAAGGAGAGTGTTGAGGTCGAGGCACTTCAGTCCATTAGTACCTTGACCCAGAGCATCTTACAGCATGCTAGTCCTGTAGCACAGCGTGGGCTGGGGGAGAGTTCAAGTACAGTTCCACCCCATACTTATCAGACTTGTGGGTCAGCATGTGGTTATGACCCCATGGATAGTCATGACGCAGGGGCGCAGGCTACATCTGTAGCTGAGTAGATGGTGATGACAGATGCCCTCCTGAGTGAGACTTTCAAGCTTGATACTCAAGTAAATCTTAGCAAGTTCATTGAATTTAATTTATTAAATTTCATTTTTGAAATGCAAGATTAACTAATTTAGTTTGATGATTTTAATGAAATTTCAAGGTCATAGCGTTGATGCAGTTTTCAGTGGTTCTCCACCTGCATATTACACTACATCATCTATTGTCAGGGTATGTAACTAGTAAACAATTATAAATATTACATGTGAATAGCATCATTATATGAATGGTATTCTAATATCTGATTTTGGATGTTGAATAGCTTAATATTAGAGATTTCATGGCAACACCTGCCAGCAGTGGTGGACTTCAAAGCATCACGAAGGTAATAAAATAAATAGTTTAATGAATGAATTGTACTTACTAGATTTTTGTATGTGACTTGTGTGCTTTATTGTGTGTCCTTCCATGTTTAGGTGAACGTGTGTGTATGTTAGGAGCCATGATTTGCATCACTATTATAGTTTTTGTAATTGAATAATGTTGTTTTATTTCTAGATGATGTAGGTTGTAGAGACACCTCCTGATGTTCATAGGGCAATGGAGCATGGTGTGTCCTCTACGATTCATAGCTCCATGCCATTGACAGGGGTATGAGGCAGATTAGTAAATTTCAATTTACATTCATTGTTATAGTTGTTTATTTTTGAAAAATTAAAAGATTATTGATTTGAAGCTTAATTTCTATCTGGATGGTTTCTATAGGACATGACATCACCATAGCCTAATCCTGCTACTAAGGCAAGTGAGGAGATAGATTATATGGTAGCGGTAAGTGATTATTTTGTTAAATGTTTCATTTTTTATAACATGTAATTTCTATATATTAATGTCTATACTTTTTATTGTAACAGCTACAGATGCATGAAGAACTAAATAGGAGGAGCAGCCCTCAGGTTCGTAGTAGACCACCCACATACGCATCTCCATCCCCTAGAAGATCAAAGTCTTCCTGTGATCTATTCTCTTCACCAGCTAGAGGGGAATGACTTTATTGTGTTCCTTTGTTGTATACCTATATGGCATTTGTGGACATATATTTTGTATTGCATATAGTTGACATTGTATGCCTATATGGCATTCTTGTAAGCCTATATGGCTATTTTGTATATATGTTAGACTTATATCAACAGATATTGATGTATTCCTATATGGCTATTTTGTATATATGTTATACTTATATCGACAGATATTGATGTATGCCTATATGGATAGTTGGTTAATACAAATCTTTTTTATTGATGGCATCCATACTTGCATTATAAATCCATGTTTGAATGGATATTTGTAGATGGCTACTTCAAATATTTAAAGTCCAATTGTATTACATAGGATGTTTGTTGATCCAATAAGCCAGCTATTGTTATTCAAGTATCACCTAAACCTCATTTTGGAACTAAAAGATAAAAGTTGTATTTAAAATAAAAATGAATCATCATGTTGAACAGAAAATATTCATATTCTTTATGAGTTGCTCAATTGAAAATATTCAAATGAGTATGCTGATCCATATTCTTTATGAGTTAGTCAATTGAAAATATTCCTTAATTTCTTGTTATTATACCATATTGGGATGCAAAGAGTATGTTTGTTGTTTTGAATAAGATAGTCAAAATCATATGCTTATGAGCACCTGATGACCATTGTGGTTATTAAATGTAATTCCTCTTACATATAAGGCAAGGTTATGAGATTACATTGAGTCTTACCTAATTTTAGTATGCAACATAACATTGGGGCTATAGGCTTCCATAAGTCATCAACAATCAAGGTTCAAGGTTGTCATTGAAGTCAAAGGGTCAAGGTTGTTTGTCATTGATGTCAAGGTTGATGCCATAATGTTGATAAAGTGATACAGTGATTCAAGGTAGGTGATGGTCATGAGGTGCATGATGTTATGAATATGGTTTTCATGATAAGGTCTCTCAATTCATATTGATGTTGCACAAGACAAACATGGTTCATATAATGCAAGGTTCATGTTCATGGTGGATGTGGTTTTGTTCATGAAAGGTTTTGTTGTGAATATGGTTTTTATGATAAGGTCTATCTTGGAAGGTTGATATGATGCAAGGTTCATATTCATGGTGGATGTGGTTTTGTTCATGCAATAAGAAGTTAGAGAAGACACAAACTTTCATAATCATAATCTTATTGATAGTTAGGGTTTGTATATTGGGCATTAAACCCTAAAAAGAATCTACTTTTCTTAAGACTTTAAAACCCTCAATTGCATGTCATGTGTAAAGTGCACTTTTGTTTTAATTTAATATTGACTTATAATCAGAAGTTACTATCACTTAAATCAACCTACTAAGGGTCTTTAAGTCATTAGTTCATCAGCCCTTCAACCTAACTCAACTGGTGCCTCTGGTAAAATCTCATAAGCTCGAGCACCATATCATAATCGAAGGTCATATTTAATTGATATGAGGGTGGGAAAAAGGATTGGAAGGTTAGTATTTAAAAGAAATTTGGAATACAAACAATCATCTCTATGCGGTTGAATTTGATGGGCATGCCTTTATAAAAGGCTAAAAGACAACTTTATGTAGGATATCATGGCATTTGTAGTGTTTGAAGATTGAAGACTAGTTAGTGTTTGTAGCTCAGACTGTTTCAGCATGTTTGGGTGCGAAACAGGACCATGCCTATCCTAAACATACCCATCCATATGTGTTGGAATTATCAGTTTGGCCGCATGAGGAGAAGAATAAAAGTTACAACCCTTTGCAACTTTACACTGCCTCCTTTTAACAATTTTTGGGGCAACATAAAACCTTTCACCATGGGAAAATGCCTTAGAGATATAAAAAACTAAGAGAGGTTATTGTAGAGGGACCCTACATGATCGTGTTTCCTTAGATGGAATGTATCTAAGTGACACGGTTTCTGAGTAACAGCTCATCAAAGATTGTTGCCTTTTTACACTTTTGACTCTTTAGGGATATCACCGGTACAATGTAGGTCGGATTGTTTCGGTATGTTTGGGTGCAAACCAAGACCATGCCTAGCCTAAACATATCCATCTAGATGTGTTGGAACTATTAGTTTGTCCACACGAGGAGAAGAACAAAAGTTACACTCCTTTGCAAATTTACACTACCTCCTTCTGATAATTTTTGGAGCAGCAGAAAACCTTTCACCACGGGTAAACGCCTCAGAGATATAAAAAATTGAGAGAGGTTATTGTAGAAGGACCCTACATGATCGTGTTGGCTTAGATGGAATATATCTAAGTGACACAGTTTCTGAGTAACAGCTCGTCAAATATTGTTGTCTTTTTACACTTTAGACTCTTCAGGGATATCGTTGATACAATGTAAGTCGAACTATTTCAGCATGTTTGGGTGCAAAACAAGACCATGGCTAGTCTAAATGTACCCATCCAGATGCATTGGAACTGTCAGTTTGGCCACACGAGGAGAAGAACAAAAGTTACACCCCTTTGCAACTTTACACTGCCTCCTTCTAACAATTTTTTGGGCACCAGAAAACCTTTCATCACGGGAAAACACCTTAGAGATATAAAAAACTGAGAGAGGTTATTGTAGAGGGACCCTACATGATCATGTTACCTCAGACGGAATGTATCTAAGTGACACAGTTTCTGAGTAACAGCTCGTCAAAGATTGCTACCTTTTTGCACTTTGGACTCTTCAGGGATATCATCGGTACAATGTAGGTCGGACTGTTTCGGCATGTTTGGGTGTAAAATAGGACCATGCCTAGCCTAAACATACCCATCTCGTTGCGTTGGAACTATTAGTTTGGTCGCAGCAGGAGCAGGACGAAAGTTACACCCCTTTGCAACTTTACACTGCATCCTTCTGACAATTTTTGGGGCAGCACAAAACATTTCACCGCGGGTAAACGCCTCAAAGATATAAAAAACTGAGAGAGGTTATTGTAGAGGGACTCTATGTGATCATGTTACCTTAGGCAGAATGTTTCTAAGTGACACAGTTTTCAAGTAACATCTCGTCAAAGATTTCTACCTTTTTGCACTTTGGACTCTTCAGGGATATCATCGGTACAATGTAGCTCGGACTATTTCGACATGTTTGGGTGAAAAATAGGACCATTCCTAGCATAAATGTACCCATCTAGATGCTTTGGAATAGTCAGCTTGGCCGCATCAAGAGCAGGATGAAAGTTACACCCCTTTGCAACTTTACACTACCTCCTTCTGACAATTTTTGGGGCAGCAGAAAACCTTTCACCACGGGCAAACGCCTCAGAGATATAAAAAATTGAGAGAGGTTATTGTAGAGGGACTCTACGTTATCATGTTTCCTCAGAAAGAATGTTTCTAAGTGACATGATTTTTGAGTAACATCTCGTCAAATATTGCTACCTTTTTGCACTTTGGACTCTTCAGGGATATCATCGGTACAATGTAGCTCAGACTGTTTCGGCATGTTTTGGGTGAAAAAAAAGACCATGCCTAGCATAAATGTACACATCCAGATGCGTTGGAATTGTCAGTTTGGTCGCATCAGGAGCAGGACGAAAGTTACACCCCTTTGCAACTTAACACTACCTACTTCTGACAATTTTTGTGGCAGCAGAAAACCTTTCACCACAAGTAAACGCCTCAGAGATATAAAAAATTGAGAGAGGTTATCATAGAGTAACCCAACATGATTGTTTTTCCTCAGACAAAATGTTTCTAAGTTACACAGTTTTCTAGTAACATCTCATCAAAGATTGCTGCTTTTTTACACTTTGGACTCTTCAGGGATATCGTCGATACAATGTAGCTCGGATTGTTTCGACATGTTTGGGTAAAAAATAGGACCATGCCTAGCATAAATGTACCCATCCAAACACATTGGAATAGTCAGTTTGGTCACATCAGGAGCAGGACGAAAGTTACACCCCTTTGCAACTTTACACTACCTCCTTCTGACGATTTTTGGGGCAGCAGAAAAACTTTCACCACAGGAAAATGCCTAAGAGATATTAAAAACTAAGAGAGTTTATTGTAGAGGAACCCTATGTGATCACATTGCCTTAGATGAAATGTTTCTAAGTGACATGGTTTTTGAGTAACAACTCGTCAAAAAATTGTTGTCTTTTTGCACTTTAGACTCTTCAGGGATATCATCGGTACAATGTAGCTCGGACTGTTTCGGCATGTTTGGGTGAAAAATAGGACCATGCCTAGCCTAAAAGTACCCATCCAGATGCATTGGAATTGTCAGTTTGGTCGCATCAGGAGAAAGACACCAAAAATGCAAAAGTTGCTTTGTGTAACTTGACAACATTGACACTTTTTTGCAACAGGACTCAAAGACTCAAACTGACCCCAAATGACTCAAAGTGCCTCAAAAAGAAATGAAATGATCTTAGAATACCTTATTACATACAATTGACTCAATCAAAAAAAAATTATTTTTTGACCCTTTTTGGAGGCATGACAACCTGGGTGCCCCTGCACCATTAGTGCAACTGAAGTAGATAAAGTTTTCCTATTAAGAAAAAGAGCTTCCCTTAGCTTCAAGAAATATAAATATTCTATATTGACAAGGCCAACCACGTGAAGGTGGAAGCTCATGTGGCCTCACCTAAGACCTAAGACACATGTAGTCTAGTAGATGTAGGACACCTAAGACACCTATATAGTATGTACATCTAGATTTTATAGACATAGTAGACCTAAGACACCTAGTCTTTGTACCTTATCATAGTCTAGACCTAAGTCAACTAGACACCTAGATTATAGTTCTACCTAAGACACCTATTATGGTAGACCTAGTTGACATATAGTACCTACCTAAGACACCTAGATTAAATTATAGAAGACACCTACCTAGTGTTGGTTTTTCTTCTTAATCAGCATTAGGGTTTGCCAGTTCTAATGCATAGGCAGATTCAGCCAACTAAATACAGGAGGTTGCGTGAGCTCCTCCCCTTCACTTGTGGTTCTGCCGCACCAAGGGGGGTGTCCCTATTTGATAAAAGTATGACCTTGACTAGCTCAATGACAGAAGGATATAACTTGACAGCAACAGGCAGAATACTCTCATGTAAGGACCAAGATTTGTGTAACAAATCACAAGATTGGCAACATTCTTGGACATATGTGTCTGGTTAGGGATGAGAGCATGCAGGGGGTTTCCTACTCCTAATCCTACAACTAACAGGTGAAAAGATGAGATGGTTTGAATTGATATTTGGAGTTATGGGACCTTCCTAGACCCATTGAACAGACAGATTCCCAAACCAGTGCCTTATCTGGGCAGCAGAGTCATATCTAAGTATGTAAATGTCTTCCCATGACAACACTAATTCATATCCAAAGGACCTGAGAAGAATGCTACTGCCTAACAGCAACATGTCCAAGAAAGAGTATTACTTATGATCATACTTATCAGATCCTATGATGCAATCTATTTTCCTTTGTATCTGATCAAAAGCCTATTTAACCACTCCCTGAGCAGACGCAATAAATCAGACACACAGTATGCATATACTAAAAAACTTGGAAGCCCTTGACAACCTTGTTTGAAAGGAAAACAAATGACATACAGGGGACAATCAGAAACAATACACACACAGGTGTTTTTCATTTAAAATCAATCTGCATAGAAAGTCATCATAGAGAAAATCATCATTTACAAGCCAAAATAGACTAGTACACCAGACTAAGGACCGAGTCTGTAGCAAAAAATGTCTTTCAAAATGTGAACACCTTATGTTCAGAGTCAGAGCAGAAGGCCCAAAAAACATCCAACCTCTAAAATGAGTAACACTTCCTGCTTAAAAACAGCCAAAGGGAAGCGTACTCAGCATTAATTACATAGCCAAAAGTCAAAAATCTACCAGATACATCCATCAGAAAGAATGGCGCTCAGAAGTCATCAAGGTAGCAGACAAGGGAGGCCTCGAGCCTTGTGCCGCCATCTAGAAGTCCTCATGCCAAAAATTGGGTACATGACTATTCAACAACTCACCCACGCCTTAGCACAGTCGCCATTGATGGCTCAACCACCTGCGTTTCTCTTGGAAACTGTCACAGCATTCAAAATGGAGCTTCCTGCCAAAATGCGTTTCACCGCAGGTTCAAAATAACACAGGGAGATTAATCCCACATGCATGCCACGGAGACTCCCTTAGAACTTTAAAAGTATGGCTGCAAGCTTAATAGGTGTCGAGTGTTTTGCCGCGCTCGACACATGACCCTTCGCCAAAAGCCCATCGGCCAAACATATACCATCGGCCTACCCCACAGATCTCCTGCCGACCTCAGTTGTCTCGCCAATGCCTACTCCACATTCCCTTCATCGGCCAGAGAAAGACCATCGGGCCAGCTCTCCACACTCCCACCGATCTATCAAGTCTCTTTGATGGCAAACAAAACACACCCTCCGTCGGTAAGACCAATGCCATCGGCGAACAACAAAATGCCTATGTCGATAGAGTTAGTCACCCCGATACACATCCTTCGGTGAGACACACGCCGATGACAACTCATCGGCCAAACCTCCACTGTCGGCCCAACTACTAATTCTCCTGCCGACATACTAAGTCATCTTGATGGCAACTTGGCTTCCCATCTCCGTCAGTGTGACCTACGCCGTCGGAGCAAGATCACAAACCTATGCTGATAGCACACCCCACACTGATGAACACAACGCCCAAATCCTCATCAGCCAGAAAAATGATATCGACAGAGGTCAAGACCCCTCTGCCGATAGCAATAGTCTCACTGACGGTCCACTCCATACTCCCCTGTCAGTGTGACCCGCGCCGATGACTCCTCATCGGCCCAACACTCTCCATCGGCAGACCCTCCAACTGCTAGCCCGATAGCGCATGTCACACCGAAAGCACTTCCTTCGGCCAAACCTAGCATGAAGCCTTGAACCATTGAACCTTGAGAAAAGGGTTCAAGTGGATGGTTCAAATGAGAGGTTCAACCGAGAAGTTCAACATCGATACCTACTCCGTCGGCAACACAAATGTAACCCCGTGAACCCATTGAACCGATGAACCGGTTCAACCCGACGGTTCAATGGCGAGGTTCAAACATCAAAACAATACTCCATCGGGTTGACTCTTGTCTATCGGAGCAACAAAAAACCCCTCGGCTGACAATACTACTCACGCCGATGACCGCTCCAAATCCTTATCGGCCTGACCAACTCCTTCGGTGGAACAAAAATTTCCTTCGCCGATAACACAAAGTCTTGGCGATGGAAGAAGATATGACTACTACCATCATGATCGCCAAGACAAATACAAACTCATGCCGATGGAGAAAACATGAAGACCACCTCCTCAAGAACTATGATGCAGATGCTGAAAAACACTGAAGGGGTACCAAAACTCAGAACTTTTTGGATTTTTTGGGAAGGTGCCTGCATGAAAAATTGCTCAGAAACTGACAGTCAATTCAAGCACCAACACCTAGAAGACACATAGATCATTCTAGATTATACCTTATTCTAGTCTCTAGACAGGTCTTTGATATATAGTATCTACCTAAGACACCTAGATTAGATTAAATACCTTTTTTCTAGTCTCTATCTACCTAGTTGACATATCGTATATACCTAAGTCACAATTAGAGACACCTATTATCTAGTTAGAATCCAAGACACCTAGAGACACCTGTATTTTATACATTACCTAGATTTTATACATTATTCTTAGGATCAACGTCATCCATCACTTAGGTCTAACCCCATGAAGCATAACATGATGATGTAAAAATGTGCATATGTGTAAAAATGTAGCAGCAAATAAAAAAGACAAACCTTACAAATTAATGTGCATACTTACAACTCAATGTAACATGACTTTACAAAATCAATGTGAATACTTACAAATTAATCAAATGAACCATTTGGGTCTGCTCTACTCTTTATTGTGTCAAGTATTACTTCATGGTCAGACTCACACACTTTCCACAAGGTCTTGTTCAAAGGTCTACCACGATATTGTATCAAATGAACATTGGATGCCACGACAAGGTTTGAGTAATAAAGAATCTTCTGATGCATGTCAAAGTCCTGAAACAGCCAAACATTAACACTCTTATGTGGGTACCTTCTAAGTCATGTTCCAGTAATAACCACTAAGCTTGTAGGGTATTCGATGTTTTCTCCATCTGTAACTGGGGCCTCCAATTTCTTTTTGGCCTCAACACAATGACATAAGTAATAATATGTTCCCTCTTTGTTATCTTCATCTGTAATAATTGCATATACATGCCCTACATTAATATGTGTAGCAAATTAGATGAAATTAGTCAACATTACAAAAACACTACAAAGTAAGATGACATTAGGAATTTTAAAAACTATACAAATAGATATATTACCTGGTTGAATTAGATTTGATATGTGGTCAAAGTCAACTGATGATTCCATCTGTGTTAGTTCTAGTGTCATCGGGGGTCGATACGTTTCAAGTGGGCTAAGATAACTTAACTGTCATTCGTCAACCCACTCCTTTGACTCGCACTCATCCCAGGCTTGAATTGTACAGGAAGAACAAAAGCATGACATATTTCATGTATGGATACTCCATGAACCTACAATTGAGCTTCTGAAAGAGTGCATCTCACTTGATCCTGTTAGTGTAGAACAGTCCTCATATGGTGCAATGTTAGTATCATCTATCAACCAAAAAAATCTACGAATTGAAGACTTACCTTCATTACCTAGACCCATGGAAGCATTACACCACTCGACGATCAATTTTGCATCTGTCAACTTTGCATTGTCTTTATACTTTAACTCTTCTCGTGCTATGGCTCTTTTGATACATGCTCCTTCACCATCATGCTCCCCTTTCCATGCCCGGCCTCACAAAAGTTTCACATATGTTGAATACCTGTAAAATTATGCCTCCTACTCAGCCAATAGAAATTCCACGAGTTCTTGAATTGTGATGCACAGTTATCCGACCATATGATATGCTAACTGAATGATATGCCCCTTCTAGCCAAATCATTATAGAACACCTGAAAGTAACCTTGCATGAACTCCGTAGAATGCGTGCGATCATCACTAATATAGAAATTATACTCCCTTATGATCTTTTTGCCATCCTCTATACTATCATTTGCATAAATGAATGCGATGTGCACAAATATAAAAACCTATGTGGAGTTGTAATATTGTGATTGCACCTCACGCTATGGCTGTAGACTGTAGTTCTCTGCAAAGTTGATGACTGAAACAATGTTACCAACTAGAAATGTGTCCTTGCATAACTTGAATTGCAAGTCCAACCATCGATCTCTATGGGCATGTCTTGCATACTCATACACTATGTTGTCATGAAATATAGGCATAAACTGATACACTGGAATCTTTTCAATAACCAATTCACACCTCTTTGCTTCTTTAAAATCTTTTGTATTGTATGTCACTATTTTATAATTGCCAAACGCTACTAGTTCATTTCCAACTGCATGTGTTCTTTCCATATGTTCACATATTGGCAAACATTGCAAGCCACTGCAACTATGACATGTGCCATCCAAGCATAATTTCTTGTAGAATATTTGACCTTCCTCTCTTTCACATAAAATTCTTGATATGAAGTCTCTTGAAGATGTTGGTGGGGCACGTATGTCACAACCCTGCAAAACAATGTTAGTATGCAAATCTAAACATATAGACCTATAAACATCAAAATGGTTAGAAAATTCAATATGTAATCTACAACAAGTAGTGCATGTGTGATTTATATTGACATAGAAAGGTTTTAGCATTTCAAAATATCTTTGACAAATTTTAATTTGAGGATACTTCTATAGAAATTTACCATAAAACTATGTTTGAGTCTCATCCAAAAAATGCTTTGGATGTGGCTCACAGTTCTGACTACCGATTCTCTTTCTTACCACATCCCTTTGATTCGGAGATACCCTAGTGTAATTCTTCCAAAACTCTTCAATTAGTGATCTCAATGCTTCAACAATTGGTTTATCTTTTCGTGGTAGTCTCCCTGAGAATGCCCATAATTCATTGGCATTAGTGTCCTTAATTCTTCGTCTTCCAATGGCTCTTGATAAATTTTTCCTATTAATTCTCAATTCTTGACTTGTCTTTCTAATGAGACGAGCTTTTCTCGTTTGACTACTTACTATAGTCGATGTAATCACACGCCGTGTTGCATTACTATCTTTTGGGCGTGAGGTGTTACCCACACTCTCATACGCACTCATTAGATTCTTGACAATAGATTTTTCACTTGAAGCCTCTGATGTTCTCAACCCAAGAATCTTCATGATGGACCTATACTTTATACTTCGCATCATTTCAACAAATAGTTGACATCTTGCAGTCTCATTTAACTTTTCAAAGAACAATCTTAAATCTTATGAGAATATCTTCTACAAGTGCATTTTGGAATCTTACCTTCCAGTGGCTACAAAATATTCTCATCAATATCAATCAAATACTTTGGCTTTCTATGCAAAATTCTAGCTGGTGTTAAGTTAGGTAAATTCATCTCAACATTAGGAATTTCATCAATATTTAAATGAGATGGGCTAGATGGCATACCTTTGATTAAAGATGGAATAGATGAGATACCTTGAGGTTGAGGTGGGAATGATGGCGTACCTCCTTCATCACATGTGAGTGATGATGTACTCTCAACTTGAGATGTGGTAGTGTTGATGATGATTGTTAGTCACAACAACATTCATAAAAATTTGCACAACAAACCTTTATTATCTTGTAAAGTATGATCAGCTTAAGATAAGTTGATGACTCCAAGTCTCTGTTGATCAGGTCATCATCATTTGACGTTACTCAGAAGTTGATGTGACATGTTGTTTTCCATTTCAAGGGGTCTTACATTCGCTTAGGTGATCGGTATTGCACAGTATTCTGTAAATCTACTCCATAGAAAGGTTAATTCTACTCTATTCCCAAGGATTACTATGATATTTGTAAGTTTGATCAATTCTTCTGATCATTGATCATTATGAACTTACTCCTACACTACATATTTATTTAAATGATGTGTCTATAAGTAGATAATTATGTGTATTTCATGGATATTTATCTAAATTTGTATAATATTTATTAATTTGACATGCTTTCACTCAAAATATGCTCTATATTTTTAATTGCCTACGGGATATCTGCATATTTCATGTTTTATTTGCTTTTGATTGTGTTATTTGCAATTAGCGAGATGATCTATACTGAAATTCAAAGAAATTTAAAAGAATACTTCTACTTTTAGTGAACCTTTAGTTATTGAATCACATACACACGATACATTCATGGAGAGAAGAAATCAAAACATAGGTCACCAGGTTGTTCCACAACTAGATATGGTTGATGCTAACTTCAAAGGAAATAGGAATGAAAATAATACATGCAGGCTGAAAAGCACTCCAAGGGATGTAGCTAATCAATGCATATATCTAGATTTCAATCATGGATTACTCAAAATTTACAATGATTTGTAATCAAAATAGCTTCTCTTTCATTAAGTATGCAAAACATGTATATTCACAATAACTTTGAAATAAGTCCTGAATTCTTCAGCAATCAGATTTCAATTAAGTTTTGAATGACTAAAAGCTTGCATCCCTGCACCTTTTATAGAATAAGGTGAGGAAGCAGTTACAATTGACAAATAGTCAAGATTTATCAATTCAGATCAACGGTTGACAACTCTCCTATGACTTAGTCAACTTTCTCTCATGGCATAGGTTGCCAGCTGGCAACCATCTGTATGACTCACTATTTATAAGTACCTCATGCATATGTTCACTTAGTGATGCATCTTTATTCACTCTTCAGATTCTTCTTCTTCATTTTCCTCTTGCTCATCATTCTCTCCATCTTCATCACTTTCATTATCACTATCACTCTGATACACATTCTCTTGTATGTGGAACTCTACTGTTGTCCTGATATGTTCATATGCTTGCACTATTCTATCAACCTCTTCCCTATCCTGGATTCTAGCTTTTGCTACTGCATGTTTATGAGATTGGAATTTAGCCTTGAGAGCTTCCATCTTACCTTTCCTGTTGTTTAATGTCTCATTGTATGTCTCTACTTTAACCTTTATTCTCATAATTCTATTCATTACCTCTTTTGTCAAGTGGGTGAGAGGGTCATCTATTACTAGCTTAAAATTATCATGCAGAGCCTTAATAGAAAAGTCTGCATCCTGATTCTCAATTTTACCTTCTATTTTCCCTTCCAAGGCTTCCAGGATTCCTGCTTCATATGCCATCATGCTATGTAATTTGACACTAATATCCCTGAGTTTGCCGCTGCACTTCTTCAAGACATCACACTCAAACCTGATATCTTCATACCATATACTTGTCAGTAGGGTAGTATTATTATCTAATACCTTATTACTTATCAAAATTTGTGAATCAATTATCTTCATCTCACTCAGAGCAGTCAGGTCCTTTTCCAATTGAAATGACCATTTTCCTATATCTTTCTGCATTTTGTCTACCTTCATGTTTAGGCTACTCAAAGAATTCCACCTCTGCAAAGAGGTTCTCAATACATCTTCAACCCCAGTGAGCGCTAAAAACATCCATTTTTCCATCACCATTGCCTCATGTTTCATCAAGTCCAATTTGGTGACCTCTTCCTATGATATGACAGTCAATGGGACTACAGGATCAACTGGTGCATTATAAGGGTTAATTAACCCTTTTATGAAAGAATGCAATTGAGCAATGTGCTCCTTATGTACTTTATTTTTCTCCTTTTCCTTCTTCACCCTTTGGGTTAAAGAATCAATAATATCCTTCCCTTCTTGACCTTCCTAGTCTTCATTGGCAAAACCCATATCAACATTTGTGATTTGGAATTCCTCCAAGCTTATTTTGCCTTTTTCTTTTTCTACTGTGGGAAGGGCTATCTGTGCGGTTCTTCTGCCTATGGTAGGCTCTCTTTTTATGGCAAATGTTAATCTGGCCTTCCTCCTTGGTTTCATCATATTCTCAGCAAACAAGGTAGAAACATCAAACTCTTGAAATCCTGACCCTTGTTCCGTATATATTTCTTTCTCTAGCCAATGAGGTACCTCACATCCAGATTCTTGGTGGCCTTTGTTAATATCATGTGTGTCCTGCTCTCTAGTGTTCGCTTCTATCCTTGGTGGAGAAGGCACCTTAATTTCATCCTCATGTAGTTCATTGTGAGGGGGATCTTGTTGGAGTTTTTCTTGTTGAGGGGTTGCCTTGTGCAAGGGAGGATCCTATGGAATCTCCACATTCTGATCATGTGCTTCATCCTCTACTCCCTCCTTTGGATTTTCATCTTCTTTATTGTCCTTCTCATCCTGTGGCATATTGACCTCTAGGGAGGCCTGTGTATTTTGCCTTTGAGGATCACCCTGATCATGGGTCCTTTCTTGTTCTCCACCTAGTGCATTGATATCTTGTGGCTTGTGGTCCTCCTGACCTGATTTGTCTTCTATTCTTGGGACTTCTCCCAAATCTCCCTGAGTCTGAGCAACACCAGTGTCTGATATATCCTGATCACCCCCATTCTTCTGTTGAAATTCTAATATTTTTGGTTCAGTGGGTGTCCCATGTTGTTGTTGACCCTGATCAAGAGCAGTGCTATACTTTTCTACATGCTCCACCACTCCAGTCTTCTTTGGTTCCTCGAGGGCACCCTCTTCCCTGTTTGGGCTTATATCACCCTTATACGTTAAGTCTATGGCTGCAAGGCTAGTAACCTACTCAACCAAATTGTCCAACCCTATCTGTTGGGTTGCCCCTTCTGGGCTACCTTGTTTCATTTCTTCTATTTGCTTTACTTCTTCCAACACTGCCATCTGAGATAATGGAGTTCCATGACGAGTCATTCGGGTGTTGGAAACTAGAGATTCCATTTGTTGAGCGGCCACGTTCTGGACCACCTCATCATTAAATAAGTCTACTGTATCATCTAAAGAGAAAGGAACACCCTGACTTGTCCTAAGCATTTCTCTTGTTTGCTCCTCTACTTTCTCAGTTTTGAATTTAATTATGGTGGGAAGAGGAACATCATGCTGCAGTTCCTTCCTGAAAACTTCACCACTTGCTCCTCTCAAAATGATGGGGTCAGCTAGGATATCCCACCTCATGGCCATTGTTTGTTTCTTAGGTGGTGACATCAGCGGCATCCCCCTCCTCTTCTTGTTGGCTACCAGCAAGTCATCATCTTCAGGTTCTTTATTTAATTGTCCTTCTTCCAAAGAGACTCCTTCTTCCACCTCATGCTGCAGGGTGTGGCCTTCCACCTGCATCTCTGTAATTTCAACAGTAGGCCTCAAAATTCTCTTAGTTTTTGGTTTTTCCGTTAGAGGCTGCGCAGATGATGTAGATGCCTAAGCCAATGTAGATGTACCTATAGTTGTAGTGGTAATCCTCTCTATTATCACCCCCTTTGGTTCATCTTCACGTTTCTTACCCTTAGGGGGGATCCTCTTTTATTTTTTTGTAAGCAATCTTTCCCCTTTGGATTTTCTCTTTTCAGTGAGGAAATCATCGTATTCCTCATCAGACACCTCCTGCCTCTTCTTCTTAGTATCAACCGTAAGGGTAGCACCCATTTTCTTTAATTTAGATATATCTGCATCTACCCAAGCCTCGGTTAGCTGGATCACCCCATTTGTCAGTTGATCTAAGGATTTATCTTCCTGTTGTGTAAGATCTGGGGCCGATATGGTGTCATTATACACCTTTTTGTCCTCATATTCATTGGACATGATTTTCCCATCATCCTTACACAGTTGTGCTGGCACCGGGATGAAGTCAAAGGTTTTGATCTGATTCAAGGTGAGTCTTTGATATTTCCTTCTTCTCACCTCAGCCTCATCATCACAATCGGTCCAAAAGTCTTCTAGATGCTTTTGATGTATTGGTTTTCCTAGTATCTTCTACATCATATCATAAGGATCATATGATCTGGCCAGAGGAAATGGTTGAAGATACATCAATTTTAATCCCCCGATGACATGCTTTATACTCTCTAAATCTGGGCACATGTACCAGCCCATGGATACTGGAAACAAAACTGGAGGTATCTTCTTCTGTGCCTTATAGGCTTCAACTATTGTGGATACTTGCCTAACAAATTCCATCAAGACGACCCCATCAGTGGGGTATCTTGGCAACATAAGAGGTTGTCCCTCAAATCCCTCGATCCTAATATATGAGAAAGTGGCAAACTAGATAAACCAAGCTCCATGTCGATAAATAATTTCTTGAGCTTCCATGCTCAGCCTTTTAGTCCTATCCTCCTCCATAGTTCTGACCAGATGCATGGAGAATGCATCATTTACCATTTTGTAGTCTAGGAGGTATGCCTTCCTTTGCAATTAGGGATAATGATCCCATATGTGTGCATCATCAGAATCACCACCAGCCTTACCCACTGTCTTCAAAGCATCAAAAGTTCCTTTATATGCACAAGAGTACACCACATATGAAGTCATGTAAAATAAACATGTTTTTCCTCCTAGGCTCCTCATTCCCTAATCCGATGAGTCACTCATGATCTTAGCCCATAGGGGTCAGTTGTCTGCATATAAGACCATCTGGATGATCCCAAACATCTAGTTCTTGAAATTTCCAGCATGAGACTTGCTAGTCATCCTTCTCAGTAGAGCAATCATATATTGGTAGTCATCATCAAAATCAAACTTGTACAGATGCACAGGTAGTTTGGCTGAGGTGGCATATGTACTACTCTTTGATCTCCATTGGTATATCCTCTTCCTTACATTTTTCTTGTTATTGTTATACTCTATTTCCAATTTACGCAAGTCCACACTCACTATCTTCTTCCCAACTGGCAAATTGAAAGTGGTGGTAATGCCCTTGACTAAGAAGTCTGTGTATATCCTCCCATGCTTCTCTACCCGTCTAGTTTTAGGGTTGTAATTTATTGGACACTCTACTACCAACTACAGAGCATCCATAGCATACGAAAAACCAGCTACATGCCACATACCTAAGACAAACACCCCATCTAGAATGGGATTATCCTTATCATGATCTAATCTGGTCGACCATACTGTTAGATCCATATCCCCTTGGTGTGTATCACCAATAACTCCGTACTTGAACTGTACCCCTTCAAGCTACACAAACAAGGGCTTGAGGAACTCTACCTCAAACCTATTTTTCCTAAGATCTGCCATGGATTCCTGCAATAAACATGATATATTTTACCCTACGGTGTCCATATGCATTTCTACAACCTCATGTACTTCTATATCATGTATACTCTGTATATTACTCCTTATTTTACCTTTATACATATTATCACAAAGCCAAACCCTAGTAAAAGCAAATACTCTACCTGAAATTACAGAAAATGACAATAGGAGGGTTTATAGTTGCTTACCTGACAATGCTTTCTTTTGGATTAGATGAGTGATTACGAAGAAAGACTATAAACGCTTAAGATTACCTATTTTGTTACGTTGAAGGATCCAATCCGTTGATAGGTAGTTGTTGAGGGTTTGACTTCAGAGCTCCGTAATTTCTTGATTTATCACAAGGTAAGTGAAAATGGCCTTCAAATTTTATCTTTAAAACATATCAATAGGACAGATTAGGGGAAAAATGTGTTGTCCTGATCAAATCCGTTGATCATCTGCAGGGAATCCATAGATGCGGCCAAGTGTTCAATTTGTATTTGTAATCGGCGGGAGTTCATCTACCGCATTTAATTGCATTTAATGTAAAAAAAGGGTGGGCGATCTTTGAAAGATTAGGGGATATTCAAAACTATGACCCCCTCCGGATAATATGACCCCCTCGCTTTTATGCGAAATAACTGAGTGCAAAGGATCGGGTGATATGGTCAATGTTTGACCATGTGTATATCGGGTCATGAAACTAAGATCAAGGGTATCTCAAATATGACCCCCTCCCTTTCTTTGGAAAAGATCAGGATGACATCATCATGTTATCACCGTTGTTTGATTATCGTGTTTTAATGACGTCATCATCATATTAAAGAATATGATGGATATTGAATATATACCCCCCTGTGCAGTTTAAATGGAATGATGACATCATCATCAGCGTGATTTCCTTCATTCATTAGAGTTGGATGATGTCACTGTCATATTGACATAAGGTGATATTTACGAAGAGGGTGATATTCGTAAGATGACTGATGTTAAAAATATGACCCCCCGCAGGATAACTGAAGTCTTTTGATAGGTAGAAATCAATTCCTATTTAAATTTGACGTCCGCACATCATAGAGCGGGAGATTATTAGGTGATAATCCTATATCAGGGTGATCTTATCAAATATGACTGATGTTAGAAATATGACCCCCTGCCTGGGATATCAGGTTTGACCAAACTTTGACTCAACATAACTTTCTTCCCTTGGACAATTTTGGGGTGATCTAAAAGGCAACCTGCTTGGAATTTTGTGTACTTTCCAACCATGAAGTTAATAATGGGAACCACTAACTTTGGCAACTAACTTCATCATAGTGGAAAATCCACCCTCTTACACGGTTACATGCATGACTAATTTTACCAAACCACCCAAAGCAGAAAACAAACAAGCCAAAGCAGAAAGAAAAGTTGGGTCCCTATTTTGTCAAGGCAAAATGAGGCGTGTTGTGTAACCACACAACTTTCCACCAAAGAAAATAACTAAATTCCAATGATTCAAGTGATGTGATCACATTCTAACATAGCATTTTTAACTCTATCTAAGTATAAGTATTATGATCTTTCTGAATGATAGGGTTTTCATCATTGCAACAATGCTAGCAAAGGATCAAGTGTGTGCAAATGATTAATTATCCTCATCTTCAAAATAAGTTAAAAACATGAGTACCTGATGTTAAGCTACATATTTTGGGAGCATCCCTCATAGCCAACCTGGATAGAGCCTTGCTGCCAGCAGGCATCTATAGCCCCAACAAGGTTATCTATACAATCCCCCTAAGTAGAGATCCACTACCATCTAGCTTCTATAGCCCCGGTAGAGTTACTTAGATGGCCTAATTTTATACCTTTTAGATTTTTGATATTTATTCCTTCTGTTCATATGATGTCATCATGTAAGCTTAATGTGCAAGGCATGGTCACTTACTGATTTAGGTTGGAGATTGCATTGGTAGCAAGGGAGTCCCTTTAGATTTTTCACTTAACACCTATACTTATGCGTTCCACAAACCCAAGGTTGTTAGGTGAGTCATTGTGAAAAAATCACTTTAGTTAAGAAAAGGCACCATGATGAAAAGGATATCACAGACCTGATCACTGATACTCCTCAAAATGAGTGATAACCTATATAGGAATTTGTCCTCACCACTTGAATCCCAACAACTTGGTTATTTTCTTAGGGTGATAAGTTGCATCATCTTGACTAACCAAAACAAAACTCAACAGGCAAACAAACAAACAA
Source organism: Cunninghamia lanceolata (assembly GCA_027924645.1). Lineage (NCBI taxonomy): Eukaryota > Viridiplantae > Streptophyta > Pinopsida > Cupressales > Cupressaceae > Cunninghamia > Cunninghamia lanceolata. Next base: position 2,678,070 of record BSBN01000536.1, read on the forward strand.
AACAAAACTATACAAACAACTATACAATATGCACATCATGATACATTTGACCTACATGACAGTGTTTCAAGCTTGAAAATAATGCTTCAGAAACTGTCCATTAACTGGTAATGGGACATCCTCACCGGTTAAAGTCTTGAGGCTGTAGGTACTGTCTCCTAAGATTTCTGAAACTTGAAAAGGACCTATCCAAAGTTTATCAAATTTACCATGATCCCCTTTCCTTTCATGTGCTTTATCCCACATAAGGACTAAATCCAAAATTCTAAAAGCCTTAACTCTGGCTCTTTTGTCAAACCAGTGTTTGACAACAGTTTGATGTTTAGCAAATTGATCAATTGCTCTACTCCTTTTCTCTTCTAGATGCATTAATTGAAGTAACTTGACTTCTTGTTTATTGTCTATACCTAGATACTCTTGTGCGAACTACAATGTGGGGATCTTTAGGTTAACAGGGAGGATAGGATCCACCCCATATACTAGGTGATAAGGAGAATTTCCCAATGCAGCCTTCATCTAGTTCTATCTACCCACAATGCGTATTTTAATAGGGTGTTCCACTCTCTCGGGTTTTTCTCTATCAATTTCTTTATGATGTTCAACAAGTTCTTATTTGTAGACTCTGCTAATTCATTCCCTTGAGGATACTAATTTGAAGAAAACTTCAAAATGATTCCATGGTCAAAAGCCCAACTTGATAATATTATCTATGCAAAGGCAGATCCATTGTCACATACTAAAGCATAAGGAACTCCATACCTGGTTACTACATTGCTTTCCAAGAACTTGATCACATCCTCAGCATTACATGTCTTACTACTAACATCTTCAGTCCACCTGGTGCAATAATCAGGAATAGTCAACACATACATGTGGCCTGAGGATGATGGAGGGTTGATAGGTCCTATGAAATCCATGCCCCATTGAGCAAATGGGCGCATCTCCATCACTGGTTGCAAGGGCTGAGCAACATATCTTTCTCTATTTGTAGCAACCTGACACATATGACAACATTTGATGTGTTCAGCAGTGTCTTTAAAAATAGTGGACCAGTAATACCCTGCTCTGAGGATGGCATGAGTTGTAGCTAAGTATGATCCATGTGCGGTTCCAAACTTATCATCTAATTATGTTAACACTTTGTCTTCTTCTTGCCTTTCTAAGCATCTAAGATATATTCCTTCATAGTTCTTCTTGAAAAGAACTCCTCCTTTTATCATGTATTTTTGTGATCTTATTTTCAAGGCTCTCCTTTGTGAGGCCTGTAACCTTGAAGGACATCTTCCAGTAATCAAGATATGCCTAATATATGCATACCATTCTCCAGTTTCCTTTGTATTTATAACATATTGTTGGCTCATGATGTTAGGATCAATTTTAGATATCATCTGACTCAGCGCTTGTCCTCTTACTAATTTCATGGGTGTTATGTCCATATCATATTCTTGGAGAATAGTTATCCATTTGACTCTCTTTTCACCTGGTTCACTTTGCATTAAAAGTATATTTACTGCTGCATCTGGTACTATGGCAATCACTTTACTTCTCAAGATGTAATGTCTAAACTTCTTAACTACCCGGACCAGAGCAAGTGCTTGTCTTTCGACATCAATATATCTAAGTTCTGCATCCCTAAAATGACAACTCATGAAAGCTATAGGCTTTTCTTCTTTAGCCTCATTTCTTTGTCTTAGCACTACTGCAGACATATGCTCTGAAGCAAATGAGTATATGTAAAAATCTTTGGTATAATCTGGACTAATTAGAACAGGAGCATTAGATATAGCTTTTTTGATATCTTCAAAAGTTGCTCTAGCTTCAGGTGTCCACTCAATTTTGGCATCCTTCTTAAGCATTACATTCAATGGTCTGACAATCTCTGCAAAACTAGTAACGAATTTTCTAACGAAATTGATCTTACCAAAATAAGACTTAAGCTCCTTCTTATTATCACCCAGATTTGCACCCTTGCTGCAGTTGTAAAACTTTAGCAATCTGGAGTAACATAGGAATGATCTCTAAGTGTGGGACTTTGCTAGATGAGATCAAACCTCCGAAGAAGGCCAGCTTCCTTAACTAGTTATCACCTAAAACTACTAAATCTTCAGAGGAAAAGGGAGAAGGAATGCTTTTGAATGAAAGATAAAAATAAGAAAACTGAAAGTAAGGGTGATGTACCAGACTGATTAAAAGAAACTTTTATAGAACTGAGAAAATGCATAACATAACTAGATACAGCAAGTAAGCATACACAAATTCAAATGATCCTAGCAGAGGTGAGAAACATAATGATTGAGAGGAATGAAATATTCACAGACAATCACATGAAGATTCACACTAAGACTAAAATAAGTAAAAGAGGTAAAAAATAACTTTCATATATTTAATAGAAGGCCCAGTTATAGTAACAGAAAGCCTGAAAGCCAAAAAAATTTCAACCTTATTTACATCTCTCAAATGCATATAAATAGCATTCCAAACTAACCTAAGTTGGTTACAAAAATTTGCTCCAAGAGCTGCAGCAGGAAAATATCTCTGAAGGGACGTCCAACTATAAGGAGTTATGGTGCAAAAGATCTGGAACTGGTGCAGATGGAAGATATTTTCAGATCATTGAATGCGAGCAGCATCCTCTACCTGCAGTAATGAATGCAACAAATATCTGCATCCTGCTCCAAAAAGATTGCTGAAACGTCTCGCAGTCAAAACATGCAAATCCAGATCCAAAACTGAAAGTGAGAAATTGTCCCTAAAATCCCTGCCAAATGAAAGAGGAGGCAAAAATAAGCACTTTTGCCTCTTGAAACATATCAAAATTCACCAAAATGGAGGAGATATGGGCAGTCAAAGTTTTGGTCAACTGCCCATATATATCACTTTGCATCTGTGTATATCTCGCTATTTGAATTGGCCTCTGAAATGTCTTTGTATGTGCAAAGCGCTTTGTATACACTAACATGCAAGCGCAGGCTTTATCTTTTCAAAAGGCCTTTGTATAAGTGCTTGTATCTTCAAATGCATGTCACCCTGTATATACAATACAATGGCCACATATAAGGGCGGGCCCCTTTACTTCTCTATCACCTTTTGCATGTATGGCCCCTGCCACGTGTCATCACCTGATTCCTCGCTGAGCTGGTCTAAGAAGCAATGCTGAAAAACTGCACCTTCTTCCTTGCATCTAATCTTTGCATATCGCATTGTATATACAACATACAATCACAAATATGCAAACCATCTGGAACTCAAAAGATTATGAAGCAAGTTTGAAATTACCATCGAGTCTAGCCTTTGTATCCTTTCTTTTGCATATCGGCACATACAAGCAAAACATACATACAAGTCACAGACCCCAAAAAGACTATCCATTGTATTCGATTCCCCAATCGGATCTGCCTTGTATGCCTTCCAATTACATATTTCCCTTGTATATTGCATATACAATCGCAGCATACATGCAACTCGCGGACTCTAACATTGAATTCATCAAATTTGACTTCCCATTCGAGTCCGCCTTGCATATTGGCGATGTATCTTTCTTTTGTATATCGCATATACATGCAAAATATACAAACTGCGGAACTCAGGAGACTATTGACTGCTTTTGATCTTCCATTCGGGTCTGCCTTGCATATTCTTCTTGTATATAACCAATGTATGTCGCATATACAATGCGAACATACAAGCAAATTATACATACAAACTGCGGAATTTTGCCCTTTATCAACTGGAATGTATGCTCCTTTCAGATCCGGCTTGTATATTAGGAATGCATATTTGATTGTATGTGCAAACATACAATCACAAATATACAAGCAGTGGGCCCCAGCTTTGAATCACTTTCCCTTGCATGTGTTGCTTTGCATGCGCCCGATGTGCATTCTGCTTTGTATGTTCGCGGGCCCCACCAAATGTATGTCGGCCCTATACATTTTTCCTTGCATGTTTCGATTGTATGTTTAACCCCTTGTATATCGGCTTTGTTAATGCAAACATACAAAGTGAAATATACAAACCACTATTACAACTACCTTAATATATCGCACATGCATATCTCCTTGTATCTTTGGTGAAAGTCCTTTGTATGTTCTGCCGATGTACGTTGCAAAATGTACATTCATCCTTGTATGTTTGACTTGCCTTCCAACTTATTTGCATATCGGCAATGTACATTCACTCTTGCATGTGATCCATTTGTATATCATAAATACAATGCGCATATACAAACAACTATAGCCAATGCATATTATCTTTGTATATCAGCCTTGCATGTTGGGCTTGTATGTTAGCGATATACATTCCACTGTACATTCTCACTTGTATGTCAACCTTGTATGTTTGCCGATTGCATCTAGGCCTTTGCATATCGCAAATGTATGTTCCAAATATACAATGGCGAATGTATATGTGAATGTACATTCAAAAATGCATATGGAAATACAAGCATGAAACTGAGAAATCCTAGCGATAGAAAATACTTGAAGTTAAAAGATTTCTGGATTTTTCTGGGTTTTTTGCAAAGACTCTCAAGGTGAGATTTTTGGGAATTTTTAACAAGACATAGTATGAGTATTTGAAGGATTTAAGCCTTGCAGCGTCATTTTCTGAAGGATTTTCAAGGAAAATACAAGGTGAACTATTTACTCTGTACAGAGGAAAAAAGGTCAACAGTAATGTCTAAACTTCTTGACTGCCCAGACCAGAGCAAGTGCTTGTCTTTCGACATCCATATATCTAAGTTCTGCATCCCTGAAATGACAACTCATGAAAGCTATAGGCTTTTCTTCTTTAGCCTCATTTCTTTGTCTTAGTACTACTGCAGACATATGCTCTGAAGCAGAAGAGTATATGTAAAAATCTTTGGTATAATCTAGACTAATTAGAATAGGAGCATTAGATATAGCTTTTTTGATATCTTCAAAAGCTTCTCTAGCTTTAGGTGTCCACTCAATTTTGGCATCCTTCTTGAGCATTACATTCAATGGTCTGACAATCTCTGCAAAACCAGTAATGAATTTTCTAACGAAATTGATCTTACCAAAATAAGACTTGAGCTCCTTCTTACTCCCAGGAAGCTGTATCTTCATGATTGATTCTATTCTCGCAGGGTCAATGATGATCCCATTCTCTGTTATTAGGTGACCTAATAACTTCCATGTGGTTACCCAAATATACATTTCTTAGGGTTTAGGGATATTCCATAATGTTCACATTTCTTTAGTACTTTCCTGAGGTCTTCTACATGGTTCCCTCTCTCTTTAGAGAAAACTGTCAAGTCATCCATGTATATGACTATGCATTTACCAATTAGCCCCCTGAAGGCTATATCCATTGCTCACTGAAAGGTGGCTCTAGCATTTATCAATCCAAAGGGCATGCGCCTGTAAGAAAATATTGCCCACTTAGTGGTGAATGTTGTCTTCAATCTGTCTATCTTGTCTACCATCACTTGGTTGTAACCTAAAAAACCATCTAAAAATGACATCATATTTACACCATTTACTATCTGCAAGACCTCATCAAGTGAAGGCCAAGGATAATTATCCTTTTCAGAAGCTCTATTTAAATTTCTAAAGTCTACACACAACCTAATGTCACCATTCTTCTTCCTTACAGGGACCAAGTTAGCCACCCATGTAGAATGTCTCATAGGAAATATGATTTTGGCATTAAGCAATTTCTTCACTTCTTCAAAAATGATGGGTTCCAACAAAGCATTAACAAGTCTCTGTTTTTGTGTAAAGGGCTTAACATTTGGCTTTAATGGTATAGTATAAGTTTTCAACTCATCATATGTCCAGGCAATAACATGAATATAATCTTTAAGTGCTTGGGTTATCCCTACCATTTCTTCCTTTGTACACACCTTTCCAAACAAGACATTCATTTTCTCTACATCATGTCCTATGTTGACTAGTGAATATTCCCCTCCATCTGCTTTAGGGAGATCTTTCTTTTCAGCATGTTATCTAAATCAAATGCTCTTTCTAATTCTATCATTCCTTTAAGGATCTTGTTACTAGGTAGCTCTATGATCTCTTCTTTCCAAGTATGATCTTCCACATTTCTTTCATCTATGATTTGTGTATCAAACACATCTCTATTGGATATGAAATCTAAAATGTGTCGGTCATCATCAAACACTTAAAGGTTAATGACATTGTCTGGTATAGAGGGTACTGACACTAATTCAACTAAAATTTTCTTCAAACCAGATATGGATAATGGTTCCAAAGTACTCGCAGCTTGGGCCAAGGCATCTGCCCTATGATTTTGTTCTCTAGGCACATGGGTGATGTTAAATGCATCAAAATCTTCTATCAGATCCCATACCCTATGTCTATAATTAGACAACTTTTTGTAATTACAAGAATATATGCCTCTTACTTGTCTTACTACCAATTCTGAGTCTCCATAGACATGCAGAATCTTTACTTGCTTTCTGAGTGTAAACAAGATCCCATGGATCAGAGCTTCATACTCCATCACATTATTTGTGCATGGGAATTGTAATCTATATGCTGCCAAGTAGGATTTACCAGCTGGATCAATAAGATCTATTCCTACTCCAGCCCCTTGTTTTGATTTAGATCCATCAAACCTGAGGATCCATGGCTTATCTTCAGTTAAAGGTTTGTCTAGACCTTCTCTTTTCTTTTTAGCTCTAGCAACTGCACCACTTGATATCCATCTTAATTTTGGTGTTTTAATCTTCTCAAACTTCACTTTATCTGACTGATGTGAAGCTGATATTCTTTTTTCTTCTTTGTCATCAAAAGGAGGATCTTTTGAACAAGGCATCATCTACTTTTTCCAAAATATGCAAACATAATGAGCAAGTAGTCTCTGAATGTGGTGCTTCATGTAACCTGCACCATCCCTCAATTAGAACATCTTGTGGGGAAGTGTGCTGTTGTATCATCTTCTAAATTTGTTTTGATAAAAATTCCTCAAACTTGGACAAATTACTGTCTCCATCTTCATCAGATATTTCATAATCTGACTCAACCAAGCAATCAGTCCCTGGGGTGATATTCTTGTTACTCTTAGAATTACTCTCTTTACACACCAATATCTCTTCTATCATCTAAATAGGGCTTTCATCATGATATGTGCTTTCTTCTGTTTCTGCAAATGATAGACAAAAATTAGTATCACTATCACTATCTGCAAAACTTACCTTGGATGATGATGATGCCTTCTCACTACATGCTTGTTCCAATTCCATCATATCTAAGCAAGCATCACAGGCTTTTCAGAATGCGCTTCATCATGTAACATGCACCATCCTTCAATTAGAACATCTTCAACAGACATTTTTAACGATTGGCAATGTTGCACCTCTTTGGACAAGTGCATTTCAAAGTTCTTAAAGTGATCTACTTCTATCTCATTTTTAGAACTGCGATCAGATTCTATAATTATTTTATCATCCTAAAGATTGTCATTATGAACATGAAGATCATACATGAGGATCTCCTCTATCTTGACGGTCTGGGGTCTGATGGTATAGACTCTGGGTTCAACATCTACATACATGATCTCATTGGTTTTATTGTACTCAGTGATCATATGTTTCATGCAAGGTTCAGCATCTATCCTTATTTGGTTAGGTATTCCTTTCCAAGGTAACCACATGTGACTGAAATCAGTGGACATGTATCCATTGAGTGTTTTTGACTAGTCCCTGCTGAGCAACATACCATACGTATCTGGTATATCTACTACTTGGATATCAATGTAATATTGGATTCTTGGATCTGATGCTAACTACATATGGATGTGAGTCAATTCTCCTAGGACACTCACCTTTGTTTTATCTAACTGTGTTACTTACTTCAATGACTTGGAAGGATGTAACCCTAAGGCGTTACATATAGATAGGGGCATTACATTAGTAGATGCACCTGAATCTACTAAGCAATTATGCAAATTCTTACTAAACATTCCTATGGTAAGGAGAAAAGGAGGTGATTCAGTTTTATCTCAGTAAAGAGTCATGTGTGAAGTTTCTGCAGCCTGAATAGTGGCTGGAGTTTTGTATTTAACACTAATATCCTTAGTAGCAGGATCTTTATTCAAAGTCTGACATGAGGCATGATTGTCCTCCTTTGGAGCACGATCATCTAAGGATTTCATGAAAGCTTTTTTAATAGCTGGGGTTTTGAGTAGTTCTGAAAATCATAGACTAATCTTGATCTTTTTCATTTCATCTGCTAAGTATGTAACCAATTTGTTAGACTCAGAGGGTAGATTACCAGTTTTTGGCACTGCATTTTAATGCTAAGTACTGAGCATTAAATTTAGGAAATCTAGGGTTATTGCTTGCCTTAGGATCAGGAGTGTTAAAATTATTTGGAGGCAAGGATGTAGTCAAAGGACCAGTAGGTTGGTTGGAGTTATTCCTTAGGTTGTAATTATGTCTACCCTGATACTGCTACTGATAAGCATGCACTTCTTCATGTTCAACTGATGGCTCATTTTCATCTTTAAATGGAAAAATATAATTGGTTTCAAAAGCCATAGTTGACTCTTTACATGCTAAGGTGTAATTCTCATGAGGTGACATTGTCTGCTGATGAGGATGATTGATGAAACTTTCTAATATAAGAGAAGAATCATATCCACAAGGGACAATTTCATTTCCTTCAACATAAGGTGGATTACCTACAGTATTAGATACTTTAGCTTGGAATATACTAGTGGCTATCCTAAAATGTGGACAATCCAGCTCTGCATGAGCATTGGTAGTATGTATCCTACACCAGTTTGTAAGGGCTGCCTCTGCCAAGTTCACTCTTGTGGTCTGCTTAGGTTCACTAGAAGGCTGATTATCTAGGGGTTGAAGGCAGAGAACCATTGCTCGGCCTAGTGTTCCACACTCTAGGTTGTCTAGGGGGATTATTGTTACCATTGTTGTTATTACTGTTGTTATTGTATCCCCTATCAGGATAACCAGATCTGTCATTGGCATATCCTCTATTCTGATTTGGTTGAGAATAGAAATTATGACTCCTCAGATGACTGATCTCAGTAGTGAGTTTCCTCAATTGTGCTGATATCTCTTTAATTTCTTCCTTTTCTTCTTGAACTTTGGCTACTACGTTCTTTGTTTGGGGTTTAAAGAAGTCATTGTTATTGTTATTAGTGTGTTCCACAGCCTGAGGTACCTGTGTATGTCCTAGATATTGCAGCATTTGACCATTTCCATTTGGAGGTGGCATGATACTGAGTGGAGGTATATGTAAAGGACTTGGCATTACAACTGGAGGTATCATGGCTCCATTGGTCTGTTGTTGAGCAGGATATGTAGGATAAACAGGAAGTGTAGGAAATGCAATATTAGGTGTGGGAGCAGGAATCAACTTTTGACTGACCTTTAAGGCTTCCTCAAAAGCTCCTGCCAAGGTTGTGACACCAGGATGTGTTCTCCTAATAATCATAGAAGTCAGGGGATCTAACGCTGAGTAGTATATACTCCTAGCAGCTTCATCTGCTACAGTATAGGGAGCAACTAGCTTTGAGAGCATCTTTTGGAATCTTGCATTGAAATTGGCAATAGGTTCTCCCTCAAATCTCTTGATGGTGGCAAACAGATGATAATTCATTGAAGGATCTATAGGTATTTTGAATCTATCCTTAAAGGCTTTCTCCAAGGAAGCCCATGAACCAACTAAACGTTGACCAAGACTGATATACCAATTATATGCCTCTTCCCCTAAGGAAAATAGAAATAACCTGCATACCACATCCTAATGTTCAATTCTTGCTCTACAATAGGCTTCTTTGAATGTTCTACTGTGATCATCAGCATCCTGATATGGATAATATTTAGGACAAATCTTGTCAAGATTTTTAGGTAAAGGATGATATGCAGTGAAAGTCAGAGGTGACTCTATAGTAAAGAATGACATTGTGACTGGTGGAGGTTGGATTGGGGGCATGATAGGTGGTCCTTTAGGTATTTGCAACCCGATAGGAGTTATTGGAGTGTGTTCTAGTGAAGCTCCTGATGCACTAGAACTAGGAGACTGATGAATATCTACTATTCTAGGTCTGAGTCCCCAGATGGGAAATTCCTCAAAGAGTCCACTGGATCTGGACCTGGTATTAGGCCTGAGAGCTAGGATTTCTCCAATTTAAGAAAATTTGGCTTATTTATTGTAAAGGTCAGCTAAAACACTCAGGTAAAGGATGTATTTATGATCAGAATCTAAAACTGACTAGATATTTATGCAATATTTGCAGAAATGATGCAAATATGGGGTGATGTGAGACTTTTAGACACAGGCATCAAGACATCAGGTATCTTAAGTGAATTACTTCAAAGATTTAATAAGAAGACCTGAAAGAGAACTTATCTTTCAAGGATCACAGCGATCGACTGCAAAGTCCAAAATATTTATGCTCAATTTTAAAATCTTTGTGATGGATAAGCATGGACGGACTCAAAACAACAAATCTTTGCATAAAACTTGAAGTACAAAGTTGTGTGAGTATTACCTTTTCTTCTGTGTCACCGAATCACCCTTAGGTGGAGAGGAGGCCCTCCTTCTAGTGCTAATTTATGTTGATGATGATTGTTAGTCACAATAACATTCATAAAAATTTGCACAATAAACCTTTATTATCTTGTAAAGTACGATCAGCTTAAGATAAGTTGATGACTCCAAGTCTCCGTTGATCAGGTCATGATCGTTTGACGTTACTCAGAGGTTGATGTAACATGTTGTTTTCCATTTCAAGGGGTCTTACATTCGATTAGGTGATCGGTAATGCACTGTATTCTATAAATTCACTCCACATAAAGGTTAATTCTACTATATTCCCAAGGATTACTGTGATATTTGTAAGTTTGATCAATTCTTCTGATCATTGATCATTATGAACTTACTCCTTCTACACTACATATTTATTTAAATGATGTGTCTATAAGTAGATATTTATGTGTATTTCATGGATATTTATCTGAATTTGTATAATATTTATCAATTTGACATGCTTTCACTCAAAATATACTCTGTATTTTCAATTGCCTACGGGATATTTGCATATTTCATGTTTTATTTACTTTTGATTGTGTTTTATTTACAATTAGGGAGATGATCTGTACTGAAATTCAAAGAAATTTAAAAGAATACTTCTACTTTTAGTGAACCTTTAGTTATTGAATCACATACACACAAGATACATTCATGGAGAGAAAAAATCAAACCATAGGTCACCAGGTTGTTCCACAGCTAGATATGGTTGATGCTAACTTCAAAGGAAGTAGGAATGAAAACAATACATGCAGGCTGAAAAGCACTCCAAGGGACGCAGCTAATCAATGCATATATCCAGATTTCAATCACAGATTACTCAAGATTTACAATGATTTGTAATCAAAATAGCTTCTCTTTCATTAAGTATGAAAAACATGTATATTCACAATAACTTTGAAATAAGTCCTAAATTCTTCACCAATCAGATTTCAATTAAGTTTTGAATGACTAAAAGTTTGCACCCCTGCACCGTTTATAGAATAAGGTGAGGAGGCAGTTACAATTGACCAACGGTTAAGATTTATCAATTCAGATCAATAGTTGACAACTCTCCTATGACTTAGTCAACTTTCTCTCGTGGCACAGGTTGCTAGCTAGCAACCATTTGTATGACTCACTATCTATAAGTACCTCATGCATATGTTCACTTAGTGATGCATCTTTATTCACTCTTCAGGTTCTTCTTCTTCATTTTCCTCTTGTTCATCGTTCTCTTCATCTTCATCACTTTTAGTATCACTATCACTCTGATACACATTCTCTTGTATGTGGACCTTTATTGTTGTCCTGATATGTTCATATGCTTCCACTATTCTATTAACATCTTCCCCGTCCTAGATTCTAGCTTTTGCTATTGCATGTCTATGAGACTGGAATTTAGTCTTGAGAGATTCTAGCTTACCTTTCATGTTGTTTAATGTCTCATTGTATGTCTCTACTTTAACCTTTATTCTCATAATTCTATTCATTACCTCTTATGTCAAGTGGGTGAGAGGGTCATCTGTTACTAGCTTAAAATTATCATGCAGAGCCTTAATAGCAAAGTCTGCATCCTAATTCTCGATTTTACCTTCTATTTTCACTTCCAAGGCTTCCAGGATTTCTACTTCATATGCCATCATGCTATGTAATTTGACACTAATATCCCTAAGTTTGCCGCTGCACTTCTTCAAGACATCACACTCAAACCTGATATCTTCATACCATATACTTGTCAACAGGGCAGTATTATTATTTAATACCTTATTACTTATCAAAATTTGCAACTCAATTCTCTTCATCTCACTTAGAGTAGTTAGGTCCTTTTCCAATTGAAATGATCATTTTCTTGTATCATTCTACATTTTGTCTACCTTCCTGTTTAGGCTACTTAAAGAATTCCACCTCTGCAGAGAGGTTCTCAATACATCTTTAGCCTCAGTGAGCGCTGAAAACATCCATTTTTCCATCACCATTGCCTCATGTTTCATCAGGTCCAATTTGGTGACCTCTTCCTGTGATATGACAGTCAATGGGACTACAGGATCAACTGGTGCATTATCAGGGTTAATTAACCCTTTTATGAAAGAATGCAATTGAGCAATGTGCTCCTTATGTACTTTATTTTTCTCCTTTTCCTTCTTCACCCTTTGAGTTAAAGAATCAATAATATCCTTCCCTTCTTGACCTTCCTGGTCTTCATTGGCAAAACCCAGATCAACATTTGTGATTTAGAATTCCTCCAGGCTTATTTTGCCTTTTTCTTTTTCTACTGTGGGAAGGGCTATCTATGCGGTTCTTCTGCCTGTGGTAGGATCTCTTTTTATGGCAGATGTTAATCTGGCCTTCCTCCTTGGTTTCATCATATTCTCAACAAACAAGGTAGAAACATCAAACTCTTGAACTCCTGACCCTTGTTCCGTATATATTTCTTTCTCTAGCCAATGAGGTACCTCACCTCCATATTCTTGGTGGCCTTTGTTAATATCATGTGTGTCCTGCTCTCCAGTGTCCGCTTCTATCCTTGGTGGAGAAGGCACCTTCTTAATTTCATCCTCATGTAGTTCATCATGAGGGGGATCTTTTTGGAGTTCTTCTTGTTGAGGGGTTGCCTTCTACAAGGGAGGACCCTGTGGAATCTCCACATTCTGATCTTGTGCTTCATCTTGTACACCCTCCTTTGGATTTTCATCTTCTTTATTATCCTTCTCATCCTGTGGGATATTGACCTCTTGGGAGGCTTGTGTATTTTTCCTTTGAGAATCACCCTGATCATGGGTCCTTTCCTGTTCTCCACCCAGTGCACTGATATCTTATAGCTTGGGGTCCTCCTGACCTGATTTATCTTCTATTCTTGGGACTTCTCCCGAATCTCCCTGAGTCCAAGCAACACCAGTGTCTGATATATCCTGATCACCCCCATTCTTCTGTTAAACTTCTAATATTTTTGGTTCGGTAGGTGTCCGATGTTGTTGCTGACCCTGATCAAGAGCAGTGCTATCCTTTTCTGCATGCTCCGCCACTCCAGTCTTCTTTGGTTCCTCAGGCGCACCCTCTTCCCTGTCTGGGCTTATATCACCCCTATACGTTAAGTCTATGGTTGCAGGTCTAGTAACCTGCTCAACCAAATTGTCCAGCCCTATCTGTTGGGCTGCCCCTTCTGGGCTATCTTGTTTCATTTCTTCTGTTTGCTTTACTTCTTCCAACACCACCATTTGTGCTAATGGAGTTCCATGAGGAGTCATTTGGGTGTTGGAAACTAGAGTTTTCATTTGTTGAGCGGCCACGTTCTAGACCACCTCATCATTAGATAAGTCTACTGTATCATCTAAAGAGAAAAGAACACCCTGACTTGTCCTAAGCATTTCTCTTGTTTGCTCCTTCGCTTTCTCGGTTTTGAATTTAATTATGGTGGGAAGAGGAACATCATGTTGCAGTTCCTTCCTAAAAACTTCACCACCTGCTCCTCTCAAAATGATGGGGTCAGCACGAATATCCCCCCTCATGGTCATTCTTTGTTTCTTAGGTGGTGACATCAGCGGCATCCCCCTCCTCTTCTTGCTGGCTACCAGCAAGTCATCATCTTTAAGTTCTTTATTAAATTGGCCTTCTTCCAAAGGGACTCCCTCTTCCACCTCATGCTGCAGGGTCTAGCCTTCCACCTGCATCTCTGTAATTTCAACAATAGGCCTCAAAATTCTGTCTTTGGTTTTTCCGTTAGAGGCTGCGCAGATGATGTAGATGCCTAAGACGATGTAGATGTGCCTACAGCTTTAGTGGAAATCCTCTCTATTATCACCCCCTTTGGTTCATCTTCACCTTTCTTACCCTTAGGGGGGATCCTCTTTTGTTTTTCTGTAGGCAATCTTTCCCCTTTGGATTTTCTCTTTTCAGTGAGGAAATCATCGTATTCCTCATCAGACACCTCCTGCCTCTTCTTCTTAGTATCAACCGTAAGGGTAACACCCCTTTTCTTTAATTTGGATATCTCTGCATCTACCCAAGCCTAGGTTAGCTAGATCACCCCATTTGTTAGCTGATCTAAGGATTTATCTTCCTATTGTGTAAGATCTGGGGCCAATATGGTGTCATTATACACCTTTTTGTCCTCATATTCATTGGACATGATTTTCCCATCCTCCTTACATAATTGTGCTGGCACTGGGATGAAGTCAAAGGTTTTGATCTGATTCAAGGTGAGTCTTTGATATTTCCTTCTTCTCACCTCAGCCTCATCATCACAATCGGTCCAAAAGTCTTCTAGATGCTTTTGATGTATTGGTTTTCCTAGTATCTTCTACATCATATCATAAGGATCATATGATCTGGCCAGAGGAAATGGTTGAAGATACATCAATTTTAATCCCCCGATGACATGCTTTATACTCTCTAAATCTGGGCACATGTACCAGCCCATGGATACTGGAAACAAAACAAGAGGTATCTTCTTATGTGCCTTATAGGCTTCAACTATTGTGGATACTTGCCTATCAAATTCCATCAAGACGACCCCATCAGTGGGGTATCTTGGCAACATAAGAGGTTGTCCCTCAAATCCCTCGATCCTAATATATGAGAAAGTGGCAGACTGGATAAACCAAGCTCCATGTCGATAAATAATTTCTTGAGCTTCCATGCTCAACCTTTTAGTCCTATCCTCCTCCATAGTTCTGACCAGATGCATGGAGAATGCATCATTTACCATTTTGTAGTCTAGGAGGTATGCCTTCCTTTGCAATTAGGGATAATGATCCCATATGTGTGCATCATCAGAATCACCACCAGCCTTACCCACTGTCTTCAAAGCATCAAAAGTTCCTTTATATGCACAAGAGTACACCACATATGAAGTCATGTAAAATAAACATGTTTGTCCTCCCAGGCTCCTCATTCCCTAATCCGATGAGTCACTCATGATCTTAGCCCATAGGGGTCGGTTGTTTGCATATAAGACCATCTGGATGATCCCAAACATCCAGTTCTTGAAATTTCTAGCATGAGACCTGCCAGTCATCCTTCTCAGTAGAGAAATCATATATTGGTACTCATCATCAAAATCAAACTTGTACAGATGCACGGGTAGTTTGGTTGAGGTGGCATATGTACTACTCTTTGATCTCCATTGGTATATCCTCTTCCTTGCATTTTTCTTGTTATTGTTATATTTTATTTCCAATTTACGCAGGTCCACACTCACTATCTTCTTCCCAACTGGCAAATTGAAAGTGGCGGTAATGCCCTTACCTGAGAAGTCTACGTATATCCTCCCATGCTTCTCTACCCGTCTGGTTTTAGGGTTGTAATTTATTGCACACTCTACTACCAGCTACGGAGCATCCATACCATATGAAAAACTAGCTGCATGCCACATACCTGAGACAAACACCCCATCTAGAATGGGATTATCCTTATCATGATCTAATCTAGTCGACCATACTGCCAGATCCATATCCCCTTGGTGTGTATCACCAATAACTCCATACTTGAACTATACCCCTTCAGGCTACACAAACAAGGGCTTGAGGAACTCTGCCTCAAACCTATTTTTCCTAAGATCTGCCATGGATTCCTGCAATAAACATGATATATTTTACCCTACGGTGTCCATATGCATTTCTACAACATCATGTACCTCTATATCATGTATACTTTGTATATTACTCCTTATTTTACCTTTATACATATTATCACAAAGCCAAACCCCAATAAAAGCAAATACTCTACCTAAAATTACAGAAAATGACAACGGGAGGGTTTATAGTTACTTACCTAACAATGCTTTCTTTTGGATTAGATGAGTGATTACGGAGAATGACTAGAAATGCTTAAGATCACTTGTTCTGTTACGTTGAAGGATCCAATCCATTGACAGGTAGTTGTTGAGGGTTTGACTTCAGAGCTCTGTAATTTCTTGATTTATCACAAGGTTTTGACTTCAGAGCTCTGTAATTTCTTGATTTATCACAAGGTAAGTGAAAATGACCTTCAAATTTTATTTGTAATCGGCGGGAGTACATCTACTGCATTTAATTGCATTTAATGTAAAAAAAAGGGGGGTGATCTTCAAAAGATCAGGGGATATTCAAAAATATGACCCCCTCCGGATAATATGACCCCCTCGCTTTTGTGCGAAATAACTGAGTGCAAAGGATTAGGCAATATGGTCAACATTTGACCATGTGTATATCGGGTCATGAAACTAAGATCAAGGGTATCTCAAATATGACCCCCTCCCTTTCCTTGGAAAAGATCAGGATGACATCATCATGTTATCGTCGTCATTTGATTATCGTGTTTTAATGACGTCATCGTCATATTAAAGAATATGACAGATATTGGGTATATACCCCCTGCACGGTTTAAATGGAACGATGATGTCATCGTTAGCATGATTTCCTTCATTCATCGGAGTTGGATGACGTACCGTCATATTTATATAGGGTGATATTTATGAAGAGGGTGATATTTGTAAGATGACTAATGTTAAAAATATGACCCCCCGCGGGATAACTGAAGTTTTTCGACAGGTAGATATCGGTTCCTATTTAAATTTGACATCTGCACATCGCACATCAGGCGATTATTAGGTGATAATCCTATATCAGGGTGATCTTATCAAATATGACTTATGTTGGAAATATGACCCCCCTGCTTGGGATATCAGGTTTGACTAAACTTTGAATCATCATAACTTTTTTCCCTTAGACAATTTTGGGGTGATCTAAAAGGCAAACCTACTTGCAATTTTGTGTACTTTCCAACCATGAAGTTAATAATGGGAACCACTAAATTTGGAAACTAACTTCATCATAGTGGCATATTCACCCTCTTACACGGTTACATGCATGACTGATTTTACCAAACCGCCTAAAGCAGAAAACAAACAAGCCAAAGCAGAAAGAAAAGTTGGGTCCCTATTTTGTCAAGGCAAAATGGGGCATGTTGTGTAACCACACAACATGTAGATGGTGTCCCTACATGTTGACTTGTGGTAGAGGATGTGTCTCCAACTATGCTATTCAAATCTCTCATAGCACGAAGTTTTTGCATTCGTTCTCTTTGTGCCGCCAATACCATATCTCTTTGTGATGGTTGTGGTTCCTCTTCAATTGGCATGTCTTCATTTATCATGTCTAATTTCCTCTTCTCACAAAGTTCCCTCATAGTCGATGCTTTCTTTGCATTCTTACCTTCTATCTCTTTCTGTGTTGGTTTAATTCTTGATCGTTTCCTCGGCATGATGAAGAATTTGTCTGTAGCATGATAAAGAGACCAATATTAGTTCCTAAGAAATGAATCCATACAAATAACTAAAATATATGTCATTCAAACCTTCATAGTAAATGTACATACAATCATCATGTAAAAGAGTAAATTTCACTCAACCAAAATAGGTACAAAGCATACAAAGCAAATTATTGCAGCCATACAAAGCATTATTGCACAATGTTAGTGCAGCCATACAAAGTATTATGGTACAAAGTTCACTTTAGTCCTAGATGAGGATAAGGTCAAAGGAGAGTCACCTATTGAGGCTACAAGTGAAGAATGCATGGGACTTCATGCTTGAAAAGGTTGATGCAGACCCAATTTGACATGTTTGTTGTTACTAGGGCTACTAGGATTTGGAATTGAGAAGGTGTTTTGTTGGTACTAGGGATACTAGGATTTGGGTGGCTTGTGAAGGAATAGACAACAATTGAAGAGTGTAGACATGAGTAAGGGTTTAGAATGGTTGTGTCTAAGTTCTTGAGGGGTAAGAAGACCTCTAGTAGCCTTGTTAGGTTTTGAAGTATTGAAGACCCTCTTTGTGCCTTTGTATAGGGAGATTGCTTGAGAGGAAAGCTTATAAAATTTGAAGAAACTATTGGTATGAGCCCTTTGGATTGAGTTGAACCCTACCTCTACATCACATACCTAGGATTGTCATAAAAATCATTAGACTAATCTCTATAATTTAAGGTATTGAATGGTATATAGTCGATCAAGGTAACCACCATCATGTGCTAACAAAGGACAATTAGAAAATTTTGAAATATTGTTGTGTCATGTGCATGTACAAATCATCATGAATAGGTGCATAAGGAATGTCCTAGCCCAAGATATGTGCATACAAATCATCATGTCATGTGCATACTTCTATGATCTTGGCACCTATTCATTTCTATTTTAACTTGTTAATATGGCAAGATAATAGTGGGATTGTATTTTTATTATGTTGTAAGGATTTATTCTTGTATAGTTTGACATCACGATATGTTAAGGTCTGTTTATTACACATAATTATTAAAGAGCCCAAGTGTAGAAAATATACATGGCATCATGTGAGGTTGTAGGTTGCTTTCTTGATTGGGAATGTGTCTATTTTAAACATGTATGATAAAGCATGATAAAGTAATTCAAATAGAATCAAGGAAAAAGTAAAGAACATGTATCTAAAGACTTGACATACCTAAAAAATAGAGATTCGAATGGAGAGAGTACCCAATTATGTAGTGTTTTTTCTTCTTGCATCAAACTCCTCAACAATTTGAGTTTTTCACCACTAGCTTCCTTTTCAATGTTAAATTGAATAACACTTAAATATAATTAGTAACAACAATACTATTAACCAATCTATAATGTTAAATTCCTAAAATTGAATCACAATTAACATTGCAACACTTCAAAAATTAAAACTTGAATAGATATATATCAAATTTGGTGTGAAAACTATGTTATTTCCTCCTCCTCAAGTTGGCAAAGCAGAAAAGGTGGTGGAAAGATCATGCAAAGGTGGTAGAATGTGTAAAATGTGCATGTGAACATCCCAACAGCATGAAAGTACTTTTTTGTCAGAACACGCACATAATCAGCATGAAAATAGAGCATGTGGGCCTGGATCACGGGGGTCAATATTTTTTTACCGTTTCTAAAGCAGGATAGAACGTGAGTGCATTATAATGCACTCGCGTTATAACGTGCTCACGTTATAATGCGCTCGTGTTTTATCCTGCTATAGATTGATCCATAAATATTTGTACCTATCTCACCTTCGATAGCACCTTTACAATATCTCACCTCAACCCTCAACCCTCAACGTCAAATCCTAATCCCTCAACCCTTCACTCTAATCCCTCAATCCTAAACCCTATTCCTAAACCCTCAACACTATACCTTAAACCCTAATCCCTCAACCCTAAACCCTAAACCTTATCCCTAAACCCTAATCCATCAACCGTCAACCCTCAACTCTAATCCCTCATCCCTAAACCCTAAACGCTATCCCTATTCTTAAACCCTCAATGGGCTCGATACTATACCTTAAACCCTAATCCCTTATCCCTAAACCCTCCAACCCTATCCCTAATCCTTATACCCTCGACACTCTACTTTAACCCTAATCCCTCGACCCTCAACCCTATCCCTCAACCCTTAACTCTAATCCCTCAACCCTAAACCCTATCCCTAAACTCTCAACACTATACCTTAAACCCTAAACCCTAAACCCTAAACCCTATCCCTAAACCCTAATCCCTCAACCCTCAACCCTAATCCCTCAACCCTCAACTCTAATCCCTCATCCCTAAACCCTAAACATTGTCGCTATTCCTAAACCCTCAACGGGCTCTATACTATACCTTAAACCCTAATCCCTTATCCCTAAACCCTCCAACCCTATCCCTAATCCTTATACCCTCGACACTCTACTTTAACCCTAATCCCTCGACCCTCAACCCTATCCCTAAACCCTCAACCCTCGAACCTCAACACTCAACCCTCAACGTCAAACCTTAATCCCTCAACCCTTAACTCTAATCCCTCGACCCTCAACCCTATCCCTAAACCATCAACCCTAAAACCTCAACCCTCAACCCTCAACGTCAAACCCTAATCCCTCAACCCTTAACTCTAATCCCTCGACCCTAAATCCTATCCCTAAACCCTCAACACTATACCTTAAACCCTAATCCCTCAACCCTAAACACTATCCCTAAACCCTAATCCCTTAATCCTCAACCCTAATCCCTCAACCCTCAACTCTAATCCCTCATCCCTAAACCCTAAATGCTATCCCTATTCCTAAACCCTCAACGGGCACGATACTATACATTAAACCCTAATCCCTTATCCCTCAACCCTCCAACCCTATCCCTAATCCTTATACCCTTGACACTCTACTTTAAGCCTAATCCCTCGACCCTCAACCCTATCCCTAAACCCTCAACCCTCAACATCAAACCCTAATCCCTCAACCCTTAACTCTAATCCCTCAACCCTAAACCCTATCCCTAAACCCTCAACACTATACCTTAAACCCTAATCCCTCAACCGTAAACCCTAAACCCTAATCCCTTAACCCTCAACCCTAATCCCTTAACCCTCAACCCTAAATGATATCCCTATTCTTAAACCCTCAATGGGCTCGATACTATACCTTAAACCCTAATCCCTTATCCCTAAACCCTCCAACCCTATCCCTAATCCTTATACCCTCGACACTCTACTTTAAGCCTAATCCCTCAATCCTCAACCCTATCCCTAAACCCTCAACCCTCAAACCTCAACATTCAACCCTCAACGTCAAACCCTAATCCCTCAACCCTTAACTCTAATCCCTCAACCCTCAACCCTCAACCCTAAAACCTCAACCCTCAACCCTCAACGTCAAACCCTAATCCCTCAACCCTTAACTCTAATCCCTCAACCCTAAACCCTATCCCTAAACCCTCAACACTATACCTTAAACCCTAATCCCTTAACCCTAAACCCTAAACCTTATCCCTAAGACCTAATCTATCAACCCTCAACCCTAATCCATCAACCCTCAACCCTAATCCCTCATCCCTAAACCCTAAACACTATCCCTATTCCTAAACCCTCAACAGGCTCAATACTATCCCTCAACCCTTAACCCTTAAAACTTGAACCCTAAAACCTATCCCTACACCCTCGACACTCGACACTATATCTTAAACCCTAATCCCTTAACCCTCATCCATAAAGCCTCAACCCTAAATCTTTAAACCTTCAACCCTAAACACTATCCCTAATCCCTCTACCCTCGACACTCTACTTTAACCCTAATCCCTTCACCATCAACCCTATCCCTAAACCCTCAACCCTCAACCCTCAACTCTCAACATTAAACCCTAATTCATCAACCCTAAACCCTAATCCCTCAAATCTAAACCCTATCCCTAAACCATCAACCCTCAACACTATACCTTAAACCCTAATCCTTATCCCTCAACCCTTAACCCTTAAAACTTAAACCCTATCCCTACACCCTCAACACTCGACACTATATCTTAAGCCTTAAACCCTCATCCCTAAAGCCTCAACTCTCAATCCTTAAACCTTCAACCCTAAACCCTATCCCTAATCCCTCTACCCTCGACACTCTCACCCTAACCTTGACATTAAACCCTAATTCGTCAACCCTAAAACCTCAGCCCTCAACACTATGCCTTAAACCCTAATCCATAAACCCTAAAACCTAATCCCTCAACCCTCAACCCTAAACCCTATCACTAAACCCTCAACCCTTGACACTATACCTTAAACCCTAATCCCTCAACCCTCAACCCTAATCCCTCAACCCTAAACCCTAAACACTATCCCTATTCCTAAACCCTCAACCCTTGACACTATACCTTAAACTCTAATCCCTTATCCCTAAACCCTAAACCCTATCCCTCAACCCTTAACCCTTAAAACTTAAACCCTAAAACCTATCCCTAAACCCTCGACGCTCAACACTATATCTTAAACCCCAATCCCTTAACCCTTAGCCCTAAAGCCTCAACCCTCAATCGTTAAACCTTCAACCCTAAACCCTATCCCTAATCCCTCTACCCTCAACACTCTACTTTAACCCTAATCCCTTGACCATCAACCCTATCCCTAAACCCTCAACTCTCAACATTAAACCCTAATCCGTCAACCCTAAACCCTAAACCCTATTCCTAAACCCTCAACACTATTCCTTAAACCCTAATCCATCAACCCTTAACCCTAAACCCTATCCCTAAACCCTCAACACTCAACACTATTCCTTAAACCCTAATCCCTTAACTCTAAACCCTAATCCCTCAACCCTAAACCCTATCCCTAAACACTCAACCCTCAGCAAGTTATGCCTTAAACCTTAATCACTCAACCCACAACCCTCAACCCTAATCCCTAATCCCTTATCCCTAAACCCTAAATGCTATCCCTATTCCTAAATCCTCAACCCAAGACACTATACCTTAAACCCTAATCCCTTAACCTCAAACCTTAAACCCTATCCCTCAACCCTTAACCCTTAAACCTTAAACCCTAAAACCTATCCCTAAACCCTCAACCCTATACCCTCAACAATATACTTAAGCCCTAATCCCTCAATCATCAACCCTATACCTTAAACCCTGAAGCCTACACTCTCAAACCCTCATCCCTAGACCATATAACCTCACCCTTATATCCTAAACCTCAAATATTGTGCCTCAATCCTATACTTAAATTAAACCTAAACCATACGTGCTCTCAACCCAATTCACCCTATGCCTTATATACCCTCAATCCATCTCGTAAACCCTAAACCCTAATCCCTACGTCTTACAGACTTAATCTTATACACTCAACAACCTAAATATTAACCCTCAAATGTAACCCTCAACCCTCTAATCTCTACCCTCTACCTATTACTTAAGCCCTAATCCCTCAACCCTCAAAACTATACAGGCTCAGGTCCTTATATACACTAAACCCAAAACACTTACATACATACATGCATACATACAAACATACATACATACAAAGATGCATACATACAAGCATGCATACATGTACATGCATAAATACCTACAAGAATAGATATAAACATCCATGAAACATACTTATGAAAGTTGAACATATCTCATTCAAAGGAAGACATAATGCGAGCGCGTTATAACGTGCTTGCATTGTGTCAAACTGGGAAAACACCTGCAAACATGCAAAAAAGCAAAAAAAAGCACAACATAACATGAGCGCGTTATATTGTGCTTTGGGAATCCCAAGCCTTGGGCTTGGGATTTGCTTTGGATTTCCAACCCAAAGGCTTAGAATGTCTTTTCAACATCCACAGACGTGTTTTTGCAAATTCTACAAGATTTCACATAATTTTGTTTGTGCTAACCCTCAGATTTGCAAGTGTTTCAAGGTCAAAAAAATCAAACACCTGGGTAATGTTAAGCTTTCTCTTCGCTATTTAACGATGTAATTTTTTTCACATTTTGACAATGTTAAGCCTTTCATCTTTAATTTCTTTTGTTTGTGTGTCCGGTTTTGGGCAAAAACTATTGTTTGGTCTTTTTTTCATTGTAAATTAACCATTCATTGAAATTTAAAAAAAAATACATATGTAGAAACTAGACTCCATTCTACACATATTAAAAATAATAATTTTCAATTAGTTTTCAAAATTTATAGGGGTAGCACGGCCAAAATTCTATTTTTTAGGATGTGTCCACTTTGAAAATTAGTAAAAAATTAAATATTCATCAAAAAATTATCATAAAAATCAGGCATAAACTACATGTTAGCTAATTTCTCACCGAAGCGATTTTAAAAATACCAAAAAAAAAAAACCTTTTGAGGGAGCCACAAAACATGCTATGTTATGTTTTTCTGATAGAAACAACACCAATTTCTGTGGCTCCCTATTTTGAACCCCTTAATCTATACCATTTTCAAAAAAAATTAGTAATTTAGAAAGTAGACTCGGAGCACTACGAACATTGTTTTGGTTGCATCTCCAAATTTTGAGTGTAACTATGCTTAATTTCTCATCCAAGGCCAGCATTTCCTGATTTTAGAAAAAAAGTGGCCACTTAAGACCCCTTTTTGGCCCCCCATCTTCTAACACTTACCCACATACATATAGGCATACACACATACATCAATACATACATACATGCATGCTAAATAACTTTGAACATAAAACATTCCAAGGGAGACATAACGCAAGCATGTTATAACGCGCTCATGTTATGTCGAATATGACAAACATCAGGCAAACTTTTGCGAAAAAGGAAAAAGTGCAAAACAAAACATAACACAAGTGCATTATAATACGCTCGTGTTATATTTTTCTTTGGGAATCCCAAGCCTTAGGCTTGGGATTTGCTTTGGATTTCCAACCCAAAGGCTTGGAGTCCCTTCCCAACGTCCACAAATGTGTTTTTCAAATTCTACAGGATTTCACATAATTTTATTTGTGCTAACCCTCAGATTTGCACTCGTTTCAAGGTCAAACAAATTGAACACCTGGGTAATGTTAGGCTTTCTCTTAGCTATTTAACGATGTAATTTTTGTCACATTTTGATAATGTTAAGCCTTTCATCTTTAATTTCTTTTGTTTGTGTCTGTTTTTAGGCAAAACCAATGTTTGGTCTTTTTTTCATTGTAAATTAACCATTCATTGAAATTTCAAAAAAATTACATTTTTAGAAACTAGACTCCATTCTACACATATTAAAAAAAAGATTTTCAATTAGTTTTCAAAATTTATAGGGGTAGCACAGCCAAAATTCTATTTTTTAGGATGTGTCCACTTTGAAAATTAGTAAAAAATTAAATATTCATCAAAAATTTATCAAAAAAATTAAGCATAAACTACATATTGTTAGCTAATTTCTCACCAAAACAATTTTAAAAGTACCAAAAAAAGTTGACCTTTTGAGGGAGCCATAAAACATGGTATGTTATGTTTTTTTTGACAAAAACAACACCAATTTCTGTGGATCCCTCTTTTGAACCCCTTAATCTATACCATTTTCAAAAAAAATAGTAGTTTAAAAAGTAGACTTGGAGCACTACGAACATTAATTTGGTTGCATCTCTAAATTTTAAGTGTAACTATGCTCAATTTCTCATCCAAGGCCAGTATTTCCTGATTTCAAGAAAAATAAAATAAAGTGGCCACTTAAGACCCCTTTTTGGCCCCCCATCTTCTTGCACTTACCCTCATAGTATCCTTTATTTTTCCATCTCTCTTTTTAATTATAAAGGATAAATAAACTTTATCCTCTTATAATTTCAAAGGTTTATTGTTAAATAATTTTCTTTTCCAGTTTGGGGAAAAAGTCTCATAACAATTCTCCCCCTCTAAATCAATGGATGTCCTCAGTAGCTCAAGTTAAATCTATAACGTAATTCAACAAAAAAAAATAATTAGTCAAGTAAGTGTGGATGCAACACTATCAATATCACAATGAATCAATTTCCATTTAACTTCATCTATAATTATATTTCTTAAAATTTAGATCTTTTCAATAACTCTTCTACTTTAATTGAAACCAAAATTATATCCCATAGAAATACTTTGTTAATTAATAACATGATTACAACCATGAGTATATTTTCACATGAAATATATCATGGATTTATACTTGAGAAGCTAATACAAGTGAGTACACTAAATCTCCTATCAAATAATCTTTAAATTTTTCATTCATGTGTAATCTTATCTTTAATACAAATATTTCGATCTCTTAGGTGTCACTTTAATACAGAAAAGTATTATCGTGTAATCACATAGCACTTACCTAGTGAATGACATGCATATCTCATACTATGTAGTCACTCATCATTGAGTACCATATAATCTATATATGCAAAAAAATATTCCAAAATGATAGTCATTCCAGACTACATGAATATCCTCTTTTCATATACCCAATACAATTGAATAGCAACGAATACATCAATGTTTATCTAGTCACTCAATAAAAAAAAATTAGGAACTTGCATATCACAAAAGGTTTTATTTATTCTAAGAATGGATTGAATTTGAGATTGGCTCTCCCCCTATAAAATCCAACATGTCCCCACGTTTTGTCCTAAGAGAAGCGATTTAATTTCACATCCTAAAGAATTATTGTTTTGAGTGAACCAACTTATTCCAATAATAGCATCTTATTGTCCTAAGTTTTAAAGGTGATAAAGGTGAAAATGATTTTGAAACCAATGGATTATAGCCCTACAATGTAGCCTAGGTTAGACTTAGGTAACAAATCTAGATGTTGATTTTTCTATCATCGCTTTCTTATTCAACCAATTTATTGACTTCCATAGTTCAAGGAAATCACACAAAGTAATCATGCATCAATATATTTCATTCTGCATTTTAACAAGATTCTTTATTTATAGGTTTTCTCCAAGTCACGATGTTCCATTTATTTCTAAGTAATTTATTGGTTGACTTCTTAGGTCTTATTTTAACTAGAGATAATCATAACAAATTTCCCAATCCTAGTGTACACAAGATTCCTCCAACTATATATATATAGCCAATTGGAGATCCTCCATAATGGTTCTCAAGAACTTTACTACATTTTATAAGAGAGTGGGATTTACTACATCCCCTTAGATGTCATCTTTCTAATTAGTACTTTAAAAAATAAAATCTTCTATTTTAGTTGAAGAGAACAATATCTTAGCATGGTAATCAAATTATAGACATTATATCCACTATCCAACTACATATATTATTGGTTAGAATCACTTGTTTCCATGCATTTATTTTAACTACTAACAATGTTCTTAGCAATCCTCTTATATAGAATTTTGTAGTCAATAGGCATCACATCCATATAAGATCAACAATCAATAAGAAGGCATGATTGTCACTCTTTTCTACCCTTTTGGGTTAGGTTCAATTGAATGTTGATTCTATGCTAAAATTAAAGAGTCATAAGAAAATCTAGAAATATCCAACATATTAACTAAAGAAACATGGGTTATAACTCATCATAAAGGTATTCCAAATTTTAGTTCCTGCTCACTTGACTTCCTAGACATCCTTTATATAAGACATGCTTGACATACAACACTAACCTAGAACCTCCATTCAACATTCACAAAATAATGGCATCTATAACTAAGATCAAATTATAGTTTAGTACGACAAAGAACACATCATTTAAGCTTACCTATTTCCAAATTCTTGTGTTTACCTGTCATCTAATAAGAACCAGACATTGCAATGCTCATACTTGTCAAGGAAGGTTAGGCAAATAGTCCGCATGATCAATGTGTTCAAGAGAATCACTTAGCTATGCCAAAGCTTTCCGTCGGTAGTTTTTAAAGGCAACAAATAATACATGTTTCATACTTTTTAATTTGAAGGTCTACAATGCAAGATACTCACAAGTACCAATAGTTATATTCTAAGTGTATGACAGTGACAAGAATCGCCAATATAGTTATCTAGCCTCAGTGAATGTTTTCATGGTGCTTGCAGCTGTATAACTTAGAAATCATAATTCTCTTTATACCAATCGACTACTCATGGATGAGTTTTAATCACCAAACATACGATGGATCATCGATCTCATCATACGATAGCAAACAATAACAACAACATTAGATTGGATTGTATGCAAAATAATTTTTTATATCATGATCGAAGTAATACATTTATTGCTGGAGAGAATTAACGTAATGCATATTTATTTATGAGTGCAAGAATATTTAAGCATCGGCATTTTAAATAAGAGGATTAGAACTATTTTATGACCAGATTTTTAAAGTCAAAAATAAGAGAACGCTTAAATGAATAAACCAAAAACAATAATAACTATTTTTAATGCTCTAATTTGCCTTAAAAAATGTGTCATCCTTCAAAATTTAAGTGATGAATACTTAAATTGCTTCCACTTAATCTAACAAGCTTTACTTTATTAGTTTCTTTTACCATAACTGTAATACGAAATGGCGGCGAGCATTGCGTAGAGCAGAAACCATCAAAAACTAAGTATTGAAATACTACAATGCATATGGTCTTAAAAGGCTAGATTTAGTGGATCTCATGCTCTAAGGAATTCGAGTCTGTGAGTAGGTCAATCGGAGAAAACATGAAACCAACACACAAATTCTTTGTGCTTAAGTACTGAGCTATGTTCTCTTTCATATGGAATTCCTGGGAACATCTCTGACATAAGCTTTTTTGAAGGACCATGTTCTATATTCCATGTCAGTAGTGGCCCAATTGTCCATTATGCTTTTCTGTAATGAATTTTATATAAACATAGTTGAGAAGGGTGTGACTAGAGATTTGAAATCGTGTGACCAAAAATGTGAAAAGGTGAAACCTAAGATATGAAAATATGTGAGATGAGATGGAAAAAAAAAGTGCAACTCGAGTTACAAAATGGTGTTAGATGAGGTCCGAAAAATTGCAACCAATTTTCATTGTCAAGCAAGACTCGACGCATTGACGACTCAATTGCATTTAGACACGGTGTCGAAAACAAGTGATAGAATGCTTGATTAAGAAGCACATACCTTAATTTCTCTAAGAAGGCTATATGTATATATGGATTGAATTATTTCCCTCTCAATCTTGTAGTCTAATTTTATATGGTTTGATAATTTTACAAATTCTAGGTCTTATATTTGGATATATGTGAGGTTTGATAATGATGGAAGATAATAAAGATGCATTAAGAACAAAATAAATATAATCTTTAAAGTAATTATTCTTACTCAACAAAAAATAGGAAGAAAATTTGCGAAGATCTTTCTAACTCAAAATATTGACACTCTTTTGTCAAACAACATTCAATGCAAGGACTCAAAACATTCAAAAGATAGCTCAAGCTTATCACACTTGGAGAACAACATTGTTGAGGTGGTATTAAAGTTGTCATATCTATTGTAAATACCTAACAACACACAACAAATATTGAGTGTAGTACTCAATGTCCTTCTCTATGGAAAGGATTTCTACAAAGACTTGATTCACATTATCATTAATCTTCATAATAATCTCTCTTATCATGTCAAGGAAGACCTCTCATAGGCACAAGATTGTTCTTGGCTCTGACACCAAATGTGGCACTACTTTTCCCCAGAGTTAATTAACTACTTGCATTGGATTTTATTATAGTTAAGATAATTTAGAATATTCAATGATATCAAAATAAATGTAAATAACAAACGTAAATTACAACATGTGTTGATTAAATAAGATCTCTCTAGTAAATCATTAACAAAGCAAATTGGATAACATAATCACAAAATCAGATTATCATCAAAACCATAAATATAATAATCTCAATATGGGTATGTGCAGAATCACGATGCGCCAAACTATACCTCTAAGTGGCAATGACAATACTAAAAATCAGACTTAATCAAGTTCATGTGAAAATTTGAATGGATTATCTACACAATTTGAAAAAGATGTAAGAACAAAATTTGTAGAGAATTGAATCCAATTTATGGGCTACTTTTTTTTTTAAACTAAATTTACTTAGTCAAAAATGAATATTTCAATGAACAGCTATCAAATTTTTCAAAAAAAAAAAAAAGTGGGTGTCATTCTAGCCAACCTAACTATGAGCAAAAAAAATATTTTTTTTGAATCCTTCAAAATAAGTAGAGGACTCGTGCCCAGATGTGACGCATATTTTTTTGGAATTTTTTTCCAAGAAAATAATTAGTTATATGATTTTTTACTAACTTTTTTTAGAAACTAAAAAGTAATTTTCCAGCCAACCTAACTCCATCAAAAAAAATTAGAATTCAAAAAAAAAATTAAGCTATAGCCAGAAAAGCATAGAGTGTGACGCATCTTTCAGATCTGAAAAGGGTGAAATGGTTTGAAAGTTATGGATTTTTTCAATCAGTGTGTCCATCAGGGTTTTAGACACACACTATATAGAAAATTATTAATAATTATTTAATAATATGATAATCAAGAAAATCTTATATTTTTAGAAAGCTAACAATTTCTTCAATAAACCATTTTCGTTTTATCAAATTTGAATAAAAAAAAGTCGTCAGCACGAAGGGTGAAGTTTGAAGAAGAGAGTGAAACCAGTAAACACATTAGAATTTAGGGAAAGTCAACTATGACAATCCCAAGCCTAAATACAAGGCAAAACTGAAGCAAAATGAATATCCGTTATTTAAATAATGGATATCTATTTTGGGGAGCTAGAAACGAATATCTGTTTCCCAGAAATGGATATCTGTTTCTGGAACTATAGAAATCTCTCTCTCTCTCTCTCTCTCTCTCTCTCTCTCTCTCTCTCTCTCTCTCTCTCTCTCTCTATGAGACCTATCTACCTCTTAGTTAAATCATTTTCCTAGCTTTCCTAGTTTTCTTTTTCCTTTCCAATTTCCCTTTAGATTCTGCCAATTTTTTCCTATTTTACTATTTTCCACCTCTCCTCTCATCATTCTTCCCATCCAATGAACTTTAGTTTTATCTTGTTTCCATTTCATCATCCCAATTTATATCCTCATCCCTCTTTGCATGTCGTAATTTTCTTGTTTCGATTTGCTTTGTCGATAAGGGAGAGGGAGAGGGACAAAGAGGGAGAGATCGTGGAGATGGAGGGGGGAGAGAGAGGGGGGAGAGATAGGGTGAGAGAGAGAGAGAGTCCTAGTCTTCTTGTTTTCATTTCCTTCGTCGATAAGGGAGAGGAAGAGACAGAGGGGAGAGATAGGGTGATAGAGGAATGATAGGGGAGAGAGAGGCAAGAGATAGAGAGGTAGGGAGAGATAGCTAGGTAGAGAGAGGAGACAAACAGGGAGAGATAGAGGCAATAGAGGGGAGAGATAGGGAGATAGAGAGTGAGCGAGATGTCCAGAGAGATAGGGAGATAGATTAAGAGGTAGAGGGATGATAGAGATAGGGAGATAAGGGAGAGAAAGGGAGATAGAGGTTTCGGGTTACTCGGGTTTAAGGGTTAGGGTTTAGGGACATTATTTAGGCTTTTGGGGTTTTGAGAGAGAGAGAGAGAGATTTGGGGTTGCTCGGGGTTAGGGGTCAGGGTTTAGGGGCACTATTTAGAGTTTATGAGTTTAGTGTTGCTCAAGTTTAGGGTTTAGGGGTTAGGGGTTAGGGTTTAGGGGAATTATTTAGGGTTTAGGGTTTAAGGTTTAGGGGTTTAGGGTTGCTTAGGTTTAGGGTTTAGGGGTTAGGGGTTAGGGGTTAGGGGTTAGGGTTTAGAGAGAGATAGAGAGGGGACTGATAGAGATTTGGAGAGATAAAGGAGACAAAGGGGAGAGATAGGGAGATAGAGAGTGAGAGACATGTCTAGAGACATAGAGAGAGAGATTGAGAGGTAGAGGGATGATAGAGATAGGGAGATAGAGGTTTAGGGTTGCTAGGGTTTAGGGGTAGGGGTTAGGGTTTAAGGGCATTATTTAGGGTTTAGGATTTATGGTTTTGGGGTTAGGGGTTAAGGTTTAGAGAGAGATAGAGGACCAATAGGGAGATATAGAGGAAACCGAGGGGAGAGATAGGGAGTGAGGGAGTGAGGGACATGGCTAGAGACATAGGGAGAGAGATTGAGAGGTAGAGGGACAAAGGTGATAGGGAGATAGGGGAGAGATAGGGAGATAGAGGTTTAGGGTTACTTGGGTTTAGGGTTTAGGGTTTAGGGGTTTGGAGTTTAGGGTTTAGGGTTTTAGGGTTGCTCGGGTTTAGGGGAATTATTTAGGGTTTAGGGTTTATGGTTTAGTGGTTAGGGGTTCAAGTTTAGAGGTTTAGGGTTTAGGGTTTATAAAGAGAGAGAGAGAGAGAGAGAGAGAGAGAGAGAGAGGAATGATAGGGAGATATAGAGGAGACTGTGGAGAGAGATAGGGAGATAGAGAGTGAGGCACATGGCCAGGGACATAGGGAGAGAGATTGAGAGGTAGAGGGATGCAAATAGAGATAGGGGAGAGATAGGGAGATAGAGATTTAGAGTTGCTTGGATTTAGGGGTTTGGGGTTTAGGGTTGCTCGGGTTTGGAGAGAGAGAGAGAGATGATAAAGATAGGGAGATAGGGGAGAGATAGGGAGATAGAGGTTTAGAGATGCTTGGATTTAGGGTTTAGGGGTTTAGGGTTTCTCAGGTTCAGGGATTAGGGGTTAGGGGTTATGGTTTACGGGTTAAGGTTTAGAGGTTTAGGGTTTAGTGTTTAGAGAGAGAGAACCGATAGGGAGATATAGAGAGTGAGGGACATGGCCAGAGACATAGGGAGAGAGATTGAGAGGTAGAGGAACGATAGAGATAGGGAGATAGGGAGATAGGTTTAGGGTTGCTTGGGTTTGGTGTTTAGGGTTTAGGGGTTTGGGGTTTAGGATTTAGGGGTTTAGTGTTTCTCAGGTTTAGGGTTTAGGCATTAAGGCTTAGGTCTTAGGGGCATTATTTAGGGTTTATGGTTTAGGTGTTAGGGGTTAAGGTTTAGGGTTTAGGGGCACTATTTAGGGTTTAGAGGTTTAGGGTTGCTCAGGTTTAGGGGCATTATTTAGGGTTTATGGTTGCATGTCAAAAGCAATCTCTCTCTAAATCCCTAAACCCTAAATAATGCCCCTAATCCCTAACTTGTAACCCCTAAACCCTAAACCTAAGCAACCCTAAACCTCTATCTCCCTATCTCTCCCTTATCTCCCTATCTATCGTCCCTCTACCTCTCAATCTCTCTCCCTATCTCTGGACATCTCACTCACTCTCTATCTCCCTATCTCTCCCTTACCTCCCTCTCTGTTGTCCCTCTACCTCTCAATCTCTCTCCTATCTCTAGACATCTCACTCACTCTCTATCTCCCTATCTCTCCCTCCGTCTCCTCTATCTCTCCCTATCTATCTCCTCTCTCTATCTATCTCTCCCTATCTCTTGCCTCTCTCTCCCCTATCATTCCAATAGCTCCCTATCTCTCTAGACATCTTGCTCACTCTCTATCTACCTATCTCTCCCCTTTGTCTCCTCTATCTCTCCCTATGTCTCCTCTCTATCTCTCTCTACCTAGCTATCTCTTCCTATCTCTCTATCTCTTGCATCTCTCCCCCTATTATTCTTATATCTCCCTATCTCTCCCCTCTATCTCTCCCTCTCCCTTGTCGACGAAGGAAATGAAAACAAGAAAACTAGGACTCTCTCTCTATCATGTCCCTATTTTCGGAGTGATCACATGTGGAATTGATGATTAA
This sequence comes from Cunninghamia lanceolata, assembly GCA_027924645.1. Lineage (NCBI taxonomy): Eukaryota > Viridiplantae > Streptophyta > Pinopsida > Cupressales > Cupressaceae > Cunninghamia > Cunninghamia lanceolata. The sequence continues at coordinate 2,711,533 of BSBN01000536.1, forward strand.
CCTATTCACCATTCCCGTTGGCTAGTACATTTGGTAAGGGAATGATTTTGGTTTGAGCTTGATTTTTAGAGGATGGAAATCCATAATGTTGGATCAACTAGTGATTTTGATTGGATTTTTGGCTAAGTTTTGCTAAGTGGTATTGTTTCTCTAGCCAAAATATCAAGTTCTCCTAGAGGATAGAGAATGGGAAAATGGGAAATACAGTATTTAAATTGTATTTTCATTACTTCATTAATAATTCAAATTGATGCCAAGTGGACGCCAAACAAAAATGTCAATCTTCAATTGCATTTTTGAAATATTTATTTTCTCTATAAGTCCAACGCTTATGTGAAGGATTGGTTATGGGATTTTGTGCCAATGCCTAAGGAGAAGCAATTTTCATAGAGCATTGTGCCAACGCTCAAAGCAAAAAGGTAATTCCAAATGCTTACATTGGATCATGTGCTCAACGTCTAGGAGTTGGATGTCAAGATAACAATAAAATATGGACTTCATTGGATCATGCGACCAAGTGCCTAGGAGAAGTTAAATATTAATAAAATTTTGCTATTGCTTTGGATCATGAGCCCACCCCAAGGAGGAAGAGTATTTTATTTAATAAAATATTAATTTTATTGCTATGAGCACCGTACCAAGAGGAAGGAAAATAATATTTTTAATGATATTTGTTGGCTGCCGCTCAAGGAGAGGTAATTCATTTAAAAATTGTATTTTATTCTCCAAGACAAGATCAACGCCTATGTGAAGAAGATATAGTTTTTTTAAATAATGGTGATTGGAGTTTGTATTGCATTTAAAATTGTTCAAGGAGAATGGTTTTCATTGGTGGACTTCAAACAATTGCAAAAGTGGAGCTAATTGGGATGCCTAGCTCAAGGGAAGGATAAATAGCACCATTCGCCATCAATTTGCAACTTTTTGATCCCTTGGTAAATTTTCGTACTTTGTGTTTTTGGCTGGAAATTGCATTTTTCAGTGTTTTTGTCAAGGAGATGATCCTTAGGTGTGATATGGAGATGATCCCATATCTTGTTGTGAGGTGATATCATGAAGATTTCATCATGTTATGGAATTGCAGGTCTACTTTGAAGAGTTTGAAGGATATTTGCATTGCATTTGAAGCTCTAGTTCATCATTGAAGACCACCAAGGTAGTCGATTTGCCTAGGAGAGCTATTTTGTGTGAATTATGATACCATAGGAAGTCTTATTTTAAAAAAGCGAACTGGATAACTTCATTTCAGGGTTTTTAGACATCATTTCATTGAAGATATTGAAAGTTTATTGCATTTGGAGCATCATTACATCAAATCGTGGCCCTTGGGAACCCATCGTTAGCTTGTGGAGGCATTCTTTGGCACATTTTTGATATTCTAGTGATATCTGGGCATGCATATCGGTGGTACAGGTCTGATGCAAATCAGAAATCATCATCAAATTGAAGATTGCAAGGGTTTGGAGCATTTCTTGATACATATAGCCTAATCACTCTATTGCTAGAGCCCATCACTTGTCATTGGAGGTGTCTTTTTGCATGATTTTGGCTTCAAATATATTTCTAGTTTGTTTGATCACTTACAACAGTCATAACAGCAATGTTCTCAATCATATCAGTCAATTATGTGTTCTCATATAGTGGCATAACAGTTCTATTTTGTCATATTGATCATTCCATAGTGTCTTAGCATTGTTTGGCTAGGGTTTTGAAATGTACTTTGTTGATCATTTTCTAATTGTATTAAAGTCCAATATAAATCAATCCCAGCTAATATATGGAACAGCCAATAACAATTTGTAATAAGCTTTGATTGAAAGTCAATAACATGAGTTGAAGGTTCTGGCATTCACTTTCTTATTGTTCATTGATATTGCTATATGTTTCCAATTGATGATTTGGCTACTATTTTGAAAGATATTGGGAAAAAAAAATTAGTTAGAATAAGTAGGGGATTTTATAGTGGTATTAGAGCTTGGATCCTGCCAGCCTATGAGTTATGATCTGCTACATTGATCCTTTGCCGCATCATTATCGAAGAAGAATAGGTACAATGGGAGACATGAGGCAAGGTAATCCATAGCAACAAGATATTAATCATATGTTAAGGGAAATGGTTGATAATCAGAGACATATGGCAGAACAACAGCGTGAGACAAAGAAGAATATTCTGAGGATGTTTCAGACTATGATGAATAATAACAGGAACAACAACAATCGTGCTAATCAGAATAATCAGGACAATACAGGTGTTGGTGGTATAGCAGGATCACCTCATGCAAGGACACGCACACCTACAGTTATAGACCTATGCAGCTTACTTTTCTTCCTAGAGAAGAAGAGATAGTTGAGGAGCCATAAGCTGAGGAAAAGGAGATTCCGTTTAGTGAAGATTTGATATCTTTGGTTGATGAGTATGATTCACTTCCTGAGCATGTAAGGAATCAAATCAGTTTCAACAACTACATGAGTCAAAAGCAGGAACAGCAAAAAGGTAGAGTTGAACATCCAAGGCAAAGAAGAGCACAACCTACACAGTCGAAGGAGTACAAGGATGCATTGAATAAGATTCCTCTCCCTAGTTTTGATGTTAGTGGTGAGCTAAGTGCTAGAGCATGGGTGAATAAGTCGGATACCTTTCTTACACTCAAGCCCATGAGTGAGGAAAAGGCTATACATTTTGGTACTATGCATTTGGAGGGATTAGCTTATGATTGGTGGCATCATGGACTTATTTCACAGCATCATAACAGGATCACTTCATATGATGAGTTTGTCAATAAATGCATTACCAGGTTTGACCGCAAGGATGTTGAGGTCTACTACAGTGAGCTTGCACAGTTGAAACAAAGTGGTAGAATGGATGCATATGTCAATGAGTTTCAAAAGATTACGGTTATGGTTCCTGATATGACTGATAAGAGAATCACTACGTTGTTTGTTAAGGGATTGAATGATAGGATCAAGGGTTTGGTCAAAGTTTACAAACCGACTACACTTGAGGAGGCCATTGAGTTAGCACTTGACTTGGATACTACTCCTACATTCACTCAAAAGAAAAGTTTATTTAAGGGCTCAAGTTCAAATCAGAAGAAAACATTTCAGCAGTCTAAGTCTAATACTTCTTCCATGGAGAGAGATGAATTGAGGAGGAAGAAGTTATGCTTTTCTTGCAAGCAACCATGGGAACTAGGACTTAGATGCCTTGGGAAAGGCAAGGCACATCTTATAAAGGTGGTTTCAGATGATGAGAGTGATACACATGATGATACATGTTCAGAACATGATGATGATCATATGGAGCAGCCTACATTGGAGCTTGATACAGGTGGTACAAATACAGTGACTATTGCTTCTCTTTCCGGTGTTCCTAGGTATCATGTCTTTCATGTGAAAGGAGTTGTTATGGGACAATGAGTTACATGTTTGGTGGATAATGGAGCCATGCATAATTTCATTGATGAGGGTTTAGTCATAAGACATGGTTTACAGGCTGAGGATTTTGCAGGTTTCACAGTTGCAGTTGCAGACGATTTTACCATGAGTTCTCAGAAGAAGGTATCGCAGCTTAGCATTCAGATGGGTGACTACACATTGACAGGTGATTTCTACATGGTGGGACTTGGACATATTGACATTATTTTGGGAGTCCATTGGCTTCAGTCTCTTGGCCCCTACATCCAGGACTTGCAGAAAATGGAGCTAGAGTTCATACATGATGGGAAGAAGGTTGTTTTGAGGGCACTTTCAGATGGAGGGCCTAGACTTGTTTCAGCTATGTGTATGGAGACTTTGTTTTGTCATGATGTCATTGCATGGGCAGCCCAAGTTTCTATTTCTTCCAAATCTTCTTCCAGTGGTGAGTATCATGTAGATATCCAATTCATATTGGACAAGCATAGTAAGGTGTTTGGTGACATTCCTCCAGGAAGACCACCAGATCATGGTTTTGACCATGTGATTGAATTAGAGGATGGGACCAAGCCCATCAACATTGCACCATATCGTCATCCTTGGCACTTCAAGATTGAGATTGAGAATACAATCAAGGAGTTGATTGATATGGGACACATTCGGCATTCATCTACTCCATTTGCTTCTTCAGTGGTGTGAAGAAGGATGGTACTATGCGGATGTGTATTGACTAAAGAGCACTGAACAAGAGGACAATCAAACACAGGTACCCTATACCCAGGACTGATGAGCTACACGGGGTCGTGTATTTTTCTAAGATTGATCTTCGTTCGGGCTATCATCAGATGTGTGTCCATGAGGAGGATATTCTGAAGACAACATTCAGATGCCACTGTCATGCGCTTTGGTCTTGCTAATGCGCCTGCTACATTTCAGTCTTGCATGAACCATGTGTTCAATAAGCAGTTGCGTAAGTTTTTGTTGGCATTCTTTGATGATATTTTGATATACAGTAAGACATGGGAGGAGCATCTTCGACATCTTGATGAGGTACTTGGTGTTATGGAGGTACAATCATTGTATGCCAAGGCTTCTAAGTGTGAGTTCGGGATGGAGGAGATTCTCTATTTGGGGCATGTGATTAGTGCCAATGGAGAGTACATGAGGAGAAGATCAAAGCTATACATGATTGGCCTACTCCAAGGAACATTCAGAGTTGAGAGGTTTTTTGGGTCTTTGCAACTATTACAGGAGGTTTGTTAGGGGATTTTCACAGTTGGCAGCACCATTGACTAATCTCACTAAGAAGGGGGCATTCCTTTGGTCTATTGAGGCACATGCAGCTTTTGATCGACTTAAGGAGGTGATGAGTACTACTCCAGTGTTAGCACTACCAGATTTTACACAGTCCTTGGTACTTGAGTGTGATGCATCAAGTGAAGGTATTGGGGTTGTTTTCATGCAGAACAGGCATCCCATTGCATTTGAGAGCGGAATATTGAGGGATGTAGAGCGCCTATATTCCACCTATGACAAGGAAATGCTTGCCATTATGCATGCTTTGGCAAAGTTTCGTCAGTGTTTGGTAGGTGTGAAGTTTGTGGTTAAGACTGACCACAATAACTTGAAATACTTCTTGGGGCAAAAAGATTTGAATGAAATACAACAAAAATGGGTCTCTAAGATATATGCATATGATTTTGACATCCAACTTGTGAAGGGTAAGAAAAATGTTGTAGCGGATGCACTTTCCAAGATGCCTACTATTTGCAGTTTGAGTGAGAGTTCACTTGATTGGAAATCTCAACTTTTAGTTGAGTATTCCAAATGTACTTTTGCATGTGAGATCATGGATGGATTGATTCAGGATGATAGGTATAAGGTTGTTGATGATGTGATATATTATAAGGATAGGATTTTCTTAGTACCTGAGTCAAAGCTTAAGCAGAAGATATTGAGACTCATTCATGACACACCTCTAGCAGGGCATCCAGGTTTCTTCAAAACCTAGAGGCAGATTCGAGAGAGATTCTCATGGAAGGGTCTCAAGAATGATGTGTTGCAGCATGTCAAAGAGTGTTTGACTTGTCAGCAGAACAAGTCTGAGCATACTTTTCCCGCAAGTCTACTTCAGCCATTGTCTATTCCTGAGCAAAGTGGGAGAGTATCTCGATGGATTTCATCACAGGTCTTCCAAAGGTACGTGGTAAGGATTATATATATGTGGTTGTTGATAGGCTAACCAAATATGCACACTTCTATCCTATTGCAGCGGACTATTCAGCATTGCAGGTTGCAGAGTTATTCTTTCGAGAGGTGTTTCGCTTGCATGGCCTTCCAAAGACTATTGTCAGTGATAGGGATAGTAGATTCATCAACATATTTTAGCGTGAGCTATTTCGACTTGCAAGTACAGAGTTGACACCAAGCACTAATTATTACCCTCAGACGGATGGACAGACGGAGATAGTGAATAAGTGGATTGAGGGATATCTTCGCAATTATGTTGTGGGGCATCAGCGTGCTTGGATCAAGTGGTTGTATCTTGGTGAGTATTGCTATAATACCACATATCACATGTCGATTGGCATGTCTCCATTCAGGGCTTTATATGGATATGATGCACTTTCTTTCGTGGACTTGGCATTTGATGATAGTAGAGCTCCTCAAGCTAAGGAGTTGATGCAGGATACACAGGACATCCTTAGGATACTTAAGGATAATATTCAACAGGCACATAATTAGCAGAAGATTTATGTGGATAGACATCGCATTGAGAGGACATTCGATGAGGATGACTTGGTATTTTTGCGCCTACAGCCATACAGACAGAGTACTTTGAAGAAGAGTGGTGCAGAAAAGCTCAAACCCAAGTTTTATGGTCCCTACAAGATAGTGAGGAGAGTTGGCGAGGTTGCATATGAGCTTGATTTGCCAACAAGGAGACGGATACATAATGTGTTTTATGTGTCATGCCTCCAAAAGGCATTGGTACAACATGTGGTTTCTTCTCTAGATCTTCCACCTCTTGATGAAGAGGGTATGTTGACATTAGAGCTGACAGCATTGTTGATATGAGAGAGCGCAAGTTGCGTAGCCGAGTCATTAGAGAGTAGTTGGTGCGATAGAGAGGTTTGCCATTGAAGGATGCTACTCGGGAAGGAGAGCAAATTTTAGAGCATCCTAATCCTCAATTGCTTGAGGACAAGCAATCCCGAGAAGAGAGGACTGTCATGTCCCCATTTCCAGAGTGATCACATGTGGAGTTGATGATTAGCCTATTAACCATTCTCGTAGGCTAGTACATTTGGTAAGGGAATGATTTTGGTTTGAGCTTTATTTTTAGAGGATGGAAATCTATAATGTTGGCTCAACTAGTGATTTTGATTGGATTTTGGGCTAAGTGTTGCTAAGTGGTATTGTTTCTCTAGCCAAAATATCAAGTTCCCTTAAAGGATAGAGAATGGGAAAATGGGAAATGCAATATTTAAATTGTGTTTTCATTACTTCATTGATAATTCAAATTGATGCCAAGTGGATGCCAAAGGAAAATGTCAATCTTCAATTACATTTTCAAAATATCTATTTTCTTAGAAGTCCAATGCTCATATGAAGGATTGGTTATGGGATTTTGTGCCAATGCCCAAGGAGAAGCGATTTTCATAGAGGATTGTGCCAACGCTCAAAGGAAAAAGGTAATTTCAAATGGTTACATTGGATCATGTGCTCAACGTCTAGGAGTTGGATGTCAAGATAACAATAAAATATGGACTTCATTGGATCATGCACCCAAGTGCCAAGGAGTTGTTAAATATTAATAAAATATTGCCATTGCTTTGGATCATGAGCCCACGCCAAGGAGGAAGAGTATTTTATTTAATAAAATACTAATTTTATTGCTATGAGCGTCCTACCAAGAGGAAGGAAAATGATATTTGCTGGTCGCCGCTCAAGCAGAGGTAATTCATTTAAAAATTGTATTTTATTATTCAAGACAAGATCAACGCCTATGTGAAGAAGATATAGTTTTCTAAATAATGGCGATTGGAGTTTGTATTGCACTTAAAATTGTTCAAGGAGAATGGTTTTCATTGGTGGACTTCAAACAATTGCAAAATTGGAGCTAATTGGGACGCCTAGCTCAAGGGAAGGATAAATAGCACCATTCACCATCAATTTGTAACTTTTTGATCCCTTGGTAAGTTTTCATACTATGTTTTTGGCTAGAAATTGCATTTTTCAGTGTTTTTGTCAAGGAGGTTGTAATGTCCCCCATCTAGCTCATTGCACCAGTGGACCAGGGTTAGCCTATAATTTGACTTCCGTAGGCTAATGGAGGTGTTTAGGAAGCCATTCCAGGGACTTACTATTTATAGTAAGTCGAGCTGAGCAGTTGCTATTTTTAGCAGGGCAATATAGATGGTCATGGCATAGGAAATTCATGTTATTTCAGAGCCCAAGGTATTAAAGGTCAATATATACGTTAAATTAAAGATTTAACTTATACTATTTGAAAATAAAGTTACTTTAAGTTATAAAGTAATATTGTTTTATAAAGTCAAGTTATAACTTAAAGTGAAGTGACTAGGAGGTGGGCGCCCCTCATGGAGAGACAAGGGGTTGTTTAATAAATTAAAAACAATAAAAAAACCCGCTTCTTGGGTGTTGGGATTGAGAGTAATAAAAAGAGGAAAAGAAGGCTCATTTGCCTTATGCTATATTTTATGAAAATTGCTCACATATATTGAGTTTTCCCGTGCATTGGGTTTGAGCTTGGCTCTAGGGTTTGAAGATCGATTTAAAGAGATGAAAACCTCTATAGATTCACCTTTCTTCGTGCATGAAAGATTGCATCAGGAGAGGATTGGAGGAGCTTCACATAGTAGTTCCATTTGGGCATTCAGGGGATCCATTTTGGTGATTATCCAAGCAAGAAATGAAGACATTTGGTGGAGATTGATATAGCAGCTTATGGTACTATTTTGAAGGACTGAAACAAGTAATTTAGCAGAGATTTATTGCTATTGCAGTGCCATTTCAGGTTGGTCGTACCCTCCAGGCAGGTCATACACCTTCAAGGAGGCCATACTGCTCTTGCGAATCGTTGGGGTGTTTTGTGGTTGTTTTGTGAGTACATTTCTCATCGTTTGGGGCTGAAGACACCTGGAGATCAGAATGGAGGTCCACTGGGGAAGTTTAGTGTGTTGGCTATTGATTTGGTGCTCCAAAGAGGTCGTACAACTAAGAGGGGACGTGGACACTTGAAGACTGCATTTCCTCTTTGTTTGGTATCATTTCGCTCTCCCATCTTTGGCGTCCAAGGTCATATTCTTTGTTGGTGCTAAGTGTAATACTCCGTATCTTCACATTGGGGAGTTGCTAGTTTTTCTATGGTGTCATATTGTTGGTCCGGCTACAGCCTCCGGACGAAGTTGTAAATCTTGATCTGGGTATGTACTTATAATTCATATCTTGGCTAAATACAATTTGGGTCAGTGTTATTTTGTTGGTATCTATTCTAGTTTTTCTGGGTTTTCCATATATGCTTCATTTTGTATGTTAATGTTGCAAAAATCATACATGCAAAAACATGCATTGAAAACCTAAACCAAAAACCATCAGAGAAACACAAAAACATATACAGAGCTGACATATACCAGGGGTGTATGTTACAGTGGTATCAAAGCAAAAAAATCTTGTCATCCTGTGAGGTTAAATGACATGCAGAAGTTGAAAATGAGACATGCAGCCTACAGATAGATATAATTTTTGACCAAGACCAGGGACACGATACCCATAGAGAATATAGGAAGGAGAAGTACCACAGGTTGATCCATTTGAGTCAGAGATACAGACTCTACAGTTGATACAGGAGGGAGAAGTACCCTTAGAGGATCCATTTTCAGTAGAACTACCACCAGTGAGAACCTACAGGAGAAATGGGTGACAGGGAAGTTGAGGAACCTAGCATGCACGAGATCCTAAATGTGCTCACCAGGAGCTTGTTGGCCTTAGAAAGAGAATTGAGGGAGTCTCGACAGGAGTTGAGGGAATCATAGGCAGAGATAGCACATACCCTCGAATAGTTGCATGATGGAAGAAATAACAGGGATAATAACAATAATCACCATGACAAGAACAGGTACAATGGAGGTGACAGAAACAATGGCGATGATAGAAACAGGGACAATGGAGGAGATAGGAATAGGAATAATGTGGGTGATAGACACAACGGTGACAGGAACCAGGGGATAGGAATAATGGGGACCGGAACTAGGATGACAGACACAAGAACAAAGAGGATGAGGATGAGGCATCGGTTACCCACCGGAGAGCTTCACAGCTCACAGCATGTGATAGACCTAGTATACCCAATTTGCTCCCAAGAACCAAATTCCTGAATAGGACCCCACACAATCTAAGTTTCAGGAGGAGATCCTAAAGGATTGGAGAGCATCCAGTGCAGAGTCTAGGGTTGAGATGACCTTTGCAGAGTACTCTGACATTAGGATAAAGAACAAACCTCGCAAGGGAGGTAGACCTCAGAACCAGGAGTTGCAAAAGAAAGTGAGTAAAATGACACTTCCCTACTTTGATGGATCGGGTAAGACCACCGCGAGAGCTTGGGTCCAAAAACTAGACAACTACTTGCATATTAGTCCCATGCCAGAGGAGGACGCCATTACCTATGCAGCTTTACACTGCAGGGGACTGCACATAAGTGGTGGACCAACGGGAAGGTCACATTGGGTCACGACACTTCATATGTGGGGTTCACTGCTAGACTGATCGATAGGTTTGACAAAAAGGACCCAGAGTTACAGTTTAAGGAGTTAGCACAGTTGAGGCAGAGTGGATCATTAGACTCCTACATATCAGAGTTCCAGGACCTATCTGTCATGGTCCCAGATCTCTCAGAGCACAGATTGGTCATTCTATTTATTGATGGATTGCCAGACCCACTACGTGGTTGGGTTAAGGGTTTTGACACTGCATCACTCTAGGAGGCCATGAAAAGGCCCAAGATATGGAGCCATCAGTGTGGCGGAACAAATTTCAGTCTAAGGGCTTTCCACACAGGAGGGATAAGGAGAAGGATAGGAGACCCTTCCATAGAGATGTTGAGCAGCATAAAGACAAATTTAACAAGTTGACAGATGAACAGCTGAACGAATATAAGAGGAAAAAACTTTTCCTCTATTGCAAAGAACCATGGGATTCCTCACATAAATGCCCACACAAGGCTAAGGCCAAGTTGATTGAGTACTATTCAGCTGAGGAGTCACAGTCAGAGGCATCCGATTCACATTCAGATCAGCCTTCAGACCATGAGGATAGTGGAGATGAGAGAGCATCACAACACAGTGTTGGTAGTGGTGGTACTCTTGCCTAGCTTTCCAATTTTCAGAAGGTTGGTTCATTCAGGGTGCGTGGTGTACTCGGAGGTCAGTGTATCATCACCCTCATAGATACAGGAGCCACACAACTTCATTGACGAGGGGTTGGTAGCTCGAAGGGGATTGAAGGTAGAGGAATTTTAAGGCTTCAAAGTCATGGTAGCTGACGGATTCAAAATGACATGCAATAGGAAGATTTTCGAGCTGAAAATTATCATGGGTGAGTATGAGTTGGTGGATGATTTTTATGTGGTTGGCATCGGGGATACAGATGTTGTACTTGGCATGCATTGGATGAGCCAGTTAGAAGAATTCACCATGAATGTGAAGATGGAAATGAGATTTGAATTCAATGGGAAGAAAATATGCCTCAGAGGCTTATCAGATGGTGGACCACGGGTGGTATCACTGAAGAGGATGGAGAGGCTACCGAGACATGACCAGGTTGAGTGGCCAGCAGAGTGCCTCATTATGCCAGTATTCCCACCCCAGCCAAAGGGCAGTTATCATCCTGATATTCAGAAGCTCTTATCCAAGCACACCAAGGTGTTTGGAGATATACCACCAAGAGTGCCTCCTAATAGAGGTGTAGAGCATGTTATTGAGCTAGAGAATGGGACCTAGCCAATCATGATCACTCCTTACCGTCATCCAAAGAGGCTCAAGGATGAAATTGAAAAAACAATTAAGGAGTTACTAGAGATGGGACACATCCGGCCCAGTAAGAGCCCATTTGCTTCTGCAGTTGTTCTTGTCAAAAAGAAGGATGGGACAATTAGGATGTGTATCGACTACAGGGCATTGAATAAGAAAACCATCAAAAACAGGTATCCTATTCCGAGGATTGATAAGTTAATCGATGAGTTGCATGGTGCTTGCTATTTTTCTAAGATACATCTTAGATCGTGATACCATTAGATTCGCATGAGGGCAGAGGATGTAAGGAAAACTGCTTTCAGGTGTCATTACAACCACTATGAGTTTTTGGTGATGTGGTTTGGATTAACCAATGCACCTGCTACCTTCCAGAGTTGCATGAACCAGATTTTTAGACAGCAGCTTCGGAAGTTTGTATTGATCTTCGATGATATATTGATTTTCAGCAGGACTTGAGAAGATCACTTGAGACATCTGGAGGAGGTGTTGAGTATTTTGGAGAGTGAGTCCCTCTATGCCAAAGAGTCCAAGTGTGACTTTGGCATGACAAAGTTGCTCTATCTGGGTCACATTATCAATGTAAATGGTGTCAGGGTAGATCCAGATAAGATAAAGGCAATTGTTGATTGGCCCCCAACCACAAACCTCACATAGCTTAAGGGCTTCTTTGGTCTTTGCGGGTTTTACAAGAGGTTTGTAAAAGGCTTCTCTCATACAGGTGCACCTTTAGCAGATTTGACAAAGAAGGGAGCCTTTGTGTGGTCTGATTCAGCCCAACAGTGCTTTGATCATTTCAAGCACTTAATGTCTACCTGCCTCGTGCTTGAGATTCTCGATTTCACCAAACCATTTGAGTTGCAGTGTGATGCTTCTGGAGAGGGAATAGGCGCAGTGCTTATGCAAGAGAAGCATCCGATAGCATTTGAAAGCAAGAAACTTCGGGGTGTTGAGAGGAGTTACTCGGTGTATGACCAAGAGATGTTGGCCATAATGCATGCATTGGCCAAGTTCAGGCCTTATCTGGTTGGAGGCAAATTCATAATCAAAACAGATCATAATAGCATTAATATTTTATGAAGCAGAAGGATCTAAATGACAGACAGCAGAAGTGGGTGAGCAGGTTACAGGCATATGATTTTGACATCAAGTATGTCAAGGGCAAGAGGAACATAGTTACAGATGCCTTATCACATCGACCTCACTTATGCTTAGTTAGAGAGATCTATGCTTATTGGAGAGAGATGATTATAGCAGAGTATGCTAAGGACTCTTGGACAGTAGGAATCATTGAGGGCATTAATAGGGATGAGAGATATTCTGTGGTGAATGATTTGATTATGTACAAAGATAGAATATTCTTAGTGCCTAACTCACAGTTTAAACATAAGGTGATAAAAACTTTCCATGATACACCAATGGCTGGCCATCCTAGATTCTTCAAGATATATAAACAGATTCGGGAAAGGTTCACATGGAAGGGACTAAAGAAGGAAGTGCAGAAGTATGTTCGTGAGTGTCCCATTTGCCAGTAGAATAAGCATGAGCATACTTATCTAGCGTGTTTATTACAGCCATTGCCTATTCCCAATCAGAAATGGGAATGTATCTCCATGGACTTCATCACATGGTTGCCAAAGACTCAGGGGAAGGACTGTATCTCCATGAACTTCATCACAGACTCACCAAATTTGCACATTTTTTCACCATTTCAGTAACCTTTACAGCTGCTCAAGTGGCTGATTTATTCTTCAAGGAGATATTCAGGTTACACGGAGTACCCAGGAGTATAGTCAGTGACAGGGACAGCAAGTTCCTGAGTTTATTTTGGCAAGAGTTATTCAGATTTTGTGGTTCTGAGTTGACTCCTAGTACCAGCTACCACCCGCAGACAGATGGCCAAACAGAGGTGGTGAAAAAATGGTTAGAGGGGTACCTACGCAATTATGTGTCGGGGCAGCAGAAAGCTTGGATCAGATGGTTGCACTTAGGGGAGTATTGTTACAATACCACTCATCACATGTCTATTTAGATGACTCCTTTTAGAGCATTGTATGGTTATGATGCCCCATGCTTTACAGATCTCTTGCTTGGTGATAGTCGGGTGCCTAAGGCAAAAGATCTTTTGCAGGATAGCCAGGACATTCTAAGGGAACTCAAGGAAAATATACAGCAAGCACAAAATCAGCAGAAGTTATATGCTGATCAGCACCGAGTGGAGAGGAGTTTTAAGGTTGGAGACATGGTGTATTTGAGGCTCCAACCCTACAGGCAGTCCACTCTCAAAAAGAGTGGAGCAGAGAAATTGAAGCCCAGATTTTATGGTCCATTCAGGGTTATCAGAAGAGTGGGTGAAGTGGCATACAAGCTTGAGTTACCACCAGATAGCAAGGTGCACAATGTATTCCATGTTTCCAGGTTGAAGAAAGCTCTTGGCCACAACATAGTTCCTTCAGTTAAACTTTCACCATTGGATGAAGAGGGGAAGTTGATCCTAGTACCTGAAACTATCATTAACACCTGGGAGAGACACTTGAGGAAATGGGTTATTAGAGAGTACTTGGTCAAGTGGAAGAATTTACCAGTGGAGGTTGGGAGGGTGAGCAGATATTGCAGCATCCAAAGTTGAGGTTGCTTGAGGACAAGCAATCTTGGGAAGGGCGAACTGTAATGTCCTCCATCTAGCTCATTGCACTAGTGGACCAAGGTTAGCCTATAATTAGACTTACGTAGGCTAATGGAGGTGTTTAGGAAGTCATTCCAGGGACTTACTATTTATAGTAAGTCAAGAGTTGAGCAGTTGCTATTTTTAGCAGGGCAGTATGGATGGTCATGGCACAGGAAATTCATGTTATTTCAGAGCCCAAGGTATTAAAGGTCGATATATAAGTTAAATTGAAGATTTAACTTATACTATTCGAAAATAAAGTTACTTTAAGTTATAAAGTAATATTGTTTTATAAAGTCAAGTTATAACTTAAAGTGGAGTGACTAGGAGTTGGGCGCCCCTCATGGAGAGACAAAGGGTTGTTTAATAAATAAAAACAATAAAAGAACCCTCTTCTTGGGCGTTGGGATTGAGAGTAATAAAAAGAGGAAAAGAGGGCTCATTTGCCTTATGCTATATTTTATGAAAATTGCTCTCATATATTGAGTTTTCCCGTGCATTGGGTTTGAGCTTGGCTCTAAGGTTTTGAAGATCGATTTGTAGAAATGAAAACCTCTGCAGATTCATCTTTCTTCGTGCATGAAAGATTGCATCAGAAGAGGATTGGAAGAGCTTCACACAGGAGTTCCATTTGGGCATTCAAGGGATCCATTTTGGTGATTATCCGAGCAAGAAATGAAGACATTTGGTGGAGATTGATATAGCAGCTTATGGTACTATTTTGAAGGATTGAAACAAGTAATTTAGCAAAGATTTATTGCTATGGTCGTTCCCTCCAGGCTGGTCATACACCTTCAAGTAGGTCGTACTGCTCTTAGGAATCGTTGGGGTGTTTTGTGGTTGTTTTGTGAGTACATTTCTCATCGTTTGGGGTTGAAGACACTTGCAGATCAGATTGGAGTTATCCATTGGGGAAGTTTAGTGTGTTTGCCGTTGATTTGGTGCTCCATAGAGGTCGTACAACCAAGAGGGGACGTGGGCACTTGAAGACTGCATTTCCTCTTTGTTTGGTATCATTTCTCACCCATCTTTGGCGTCCAAGGTCATATTCTTTGTTGGTGCTAAGTGTAATACTCCGTATCTTCACATTGGGGAGTTGCTAGTTTTTCTATGGTGTCATATTGTTGGTCCGGCTACAGCCTCCGGACGAAGTTGTAAATCTTGATCTGGGTATGTACTTAAAATTCATATCTTGGCTAAATACAATCTGGGTCAGTGTTATTTTGTTGGTATCTATTCTAGTTTTTCTGAGTTTTCCATATATGCTTCATTTTGTATGTTAATGTTGCAAAAATCATACATGCAAAAACATGCATTGAAAACCTAAACCAAAAACCATCAAAGAAACACAAAAATATATACAGAGCCGACATATACCAAGGGTGTATGTTACAGAGATGATCCCTTGGTGTGATATGGAGATGATCCCATATCTTGTTGTGAGGTGTTATCATGAAAATTTCATCATGTTATGGAATTGCAGGTTTATTTTAAGGAGTTTGAAGGATATTTGCATTGCATTTGAAACTCTTGTTCATCATTGAAGACTACCAAGGTAGTCGATTTGCCTAGGAGAGCTATTTTGTGTGAATTTTGATATCATAGGAAGTCTGATTTTATAACAGCGAACTGGATATAACTTCATTTCAGGGTTTTTAGATATCATTTCATTGAAGATATTGAAAGTTTATTGTATTTAGAGCATCATTACATCAAATCGTGGCCCTTGGGAACCCATCGCTAGCTTGTGGAGGCATTCTTTGGCACATTTTTGATATTCAAGTGAAATCTGGGCATGCATATCAATGGTACAAGTCTAATGCAAATTAGAAATCATCGTCAAATTGAAGATTGCAAGGGTTTGGAGCATTTGTTGATACATATAGCCTAATCACACTATATCTAGAGCCCATCGCTTGTCATTGGAGATGTCTTTTTGCATGTATGTTACAGAGATGATCCCTTGGTGTGATATGGAGATGATCCCATATCTTGTTGTGAGGTGTTATCATGAAGATTTCATCATATTATGGAATTGCGGGTTTATTTTAAGGAGTTTGAAGGATATTTGCATTGCATTTGAAACTCTTGTTCATCATTGAAGACTACCAAGGTAGTCGATTTGCCTAGGAGAGCTATTTTGTGTGAATATTGATATCATAGGAAGTCTGATTTTATAACAGCGAACTGGATATAACTTCATTTCAGGGTTTTTAGACATCATTTCATTGAAGATATTGAAAGTTTATTGTATTTAGAGCATCATTACATCAAATCATGGCCCTTGGGAACCCATCGCTAGCTTGTGGAGGCATTCTTTGGCACATTTTTGATATTCAAGTGAAATCTGGGCATGCATATCAGTGGTACAAGTCTGATGCAAATTAGAAATCATCGTCAAATTGAAGATTGCAAGGGTTTGGAGCATTTGTTGATACATATAGCCTAATCACTCTATTCCTAGAGCCCATCGCTTGTCATTGGAGATGTCTTTTTGCATGATTTTGGCTTCAAATATATTTTTGGGTTGTCTGATCACATACAATAGTCATAACAGTAGTGTTCTCAGTCATATCAGTCAATTATTTGAGCTAATACATTGGCATAACAGTATTATTTTGTCATATTGATCATTCCATAGTGTCTTTGCATTGTTTGGCTAGGGTTTTGAAATACTTTGTTGATCATTTTCTAATTGTATTGAAGTCTAACATAAATCAGTCCCAACTGATATATGGAACAGCCAATAACAATTTGCAATAAGCTTTAATTGAAAGTCAATAACATGAGTTGAAGGTTCCAGCATTCACTTTCTTATTGTTCATTGAAATAGCTATATGTTTCCAATCGATGATTTGGCTACTATTTTGAAAGATATTGGGAACAAAATTTAGTTAGAATAAGTAGGGGATTTTACTCTCTCTCTCTCTCTCATCGACAAAGCAAATGGAAACAAGAAAACTAGGACATGCAAAGAGGGCTAAGGATATAAATTGGGAGGATGAAATGGAAACAAGATTAAACTAAATTTCATTGGATGGGAAGAATGATGAGAGGAGAGGTGGAAAATAGTAAAATAGGGAAAATTTGGTGGGATCTAAAGGGAAATTGTCCAGAAAGGAAAAGGAAATCTAGGAAAGCTAGGAAAAGGATTTAACTAGTACGTAGATAGGTCAGAGAGAGAGAGCTAAGAAAAGGATTTAACTAGGAGTTAGATAGGTCAAAGAGAGAGGGGGGGTGGGGGGGGGGGGGGATAGAGATATAAACATATAGGGAGAGATAGGGAGAGGGGAGATGGAGATATATATATAGAGAGAGACAAGGAGATATAAAGAGAGATAGAGATTGAGAGGTGGGATATTGGAGAGATATAGATAGAAAGGGAGAGAGAGAGAGAGAGAGAGAGAGAGAGAGAGAGAGAGAGAGGGGTAGAGATAGAAAGAGGGTAGAATCAGTATCAAACAAACTTTTACTTTTCCAAAATCAATCACATCAACTACACATATGCAAGAATTAGCAATTAAGAACACAAAGAGACAACACATGATTTTACGTGGAAACCCTTGAGGGAGAAAACCATGACAAAATATTACTTATATATTATATATTGATCTTCTTCTTCTTCTTCTTCTAGTAGGCTCAAACCTACTTTACATACGAATCTTTTATCGTGAGCATCAACCCACGAGAGACACCAATCCCCACTCACATAATCGAAGGCACCAACCTACTAGAGACTCTAATCTCCGCACAAACTGAGCTCCAACCCACCAAGAGGCTCCAACCTCTATTTGATAGGCTTCAACCTATTAATTCTTCTATGAATGATCTAATTAACTCCTTATCCCAAATCTGATCCAATCACAACTTCCCTTCCTTCTTAAGTTCAATCTCAACCCACATACTATCCTTTTAAATATTATCACAACTCATACAATATCCTTCTTTCTCAAATCTGATCCAAACACAATTATGATCCAATCACAAATCTGATCTAAACACAATTCTGATCCAATCACAAATCTGATAACTGCCTTTGATTATGTATAATGTAAGTCTTTCCTTTTCAAATTAGGTCCATACTCATACTTCCACTCCTTCACAAATCTGCTATAAATCATAAGCACTTCTCTTTCATAAATCTGATCTAATCATGCACTAATTCATTTCACAAAATGTAATCATTATCATGCCAATATTTTCACATTGATTTTTGCTTCACATATATTTGTCATATATATTTGCATTTATCATTCATACATGGGTTGCATATACACTCAAAATAAATCTGAGTTACACTTCATATTTTTGCCCTTTACTTTCTTTTCAATATGCTCTTATTCTCATAATATTCATTACACACTTGCCTTCAAATGTTCCTATCATTTACCTCTTATACATTTTCAATAGATGTCTTTTGTGGATGGATATGTCTCTTTATAATATGTCGCTAGTTGATTTGTCTTTACTCACAATTCGTCCTCTAGCAAATTGTTAATTTCCTCTTAAGAAAATCACACCATTTACAAATTACTTATTGTTGTTCCTTCTTTGACAAAGGTGTTGCCCATATTCCTTGAAGTTGCTGATCTATCACCACTTAAACTTTTGTTCCTTCATGCAAAACATAACACTTAGAAAATCGCTAGTCTTCACAAGGAAATTGTACCATACAGACTCGATCGCTGCACTTAGTATCATACAATAGTATATTTGGAATGAAACAAGTCTTGCTTATCTACATGTCTTGTCTTGTCTTCAAAGGAGTCGGCCTCTTGGAGATATAATTTCAAATCTAAATCTCATGTTTCTTTAGCGCCAAGCATGTCATATGAGTCAGCCCATAAAAACCATTTCTCCAATGTTTAAATATTTAATTTAAACATACAATCTCTCCAACAGTAACGTGTAACGGATACACTCTTGTTTGCTTTGCTCTTCAACGGAAAAGTGTAATGGTTAACTCTAATTGTACCGGGCCATTCTTCCTTGACATCAGTGACTCAAATTATGACCCCATGCCTTTGACATCAATGACAACATATTCCAACAAACTCCACAATGAACTCTTAGACATCAATCTCACCAACAATCTCAGTCTTTGACATTAAGGATAACATTCTTGTTCATGCACCTTCTTGACATCAATGACAACATGTGTATGCGCCTTTGACATCAATGACAACAGTTCCAACAGATTTATTATTATTTAATATTATTTGCTGGAAGCTTTGAAGATTAATAAAACGGTTGCTGCTAAGTCTTATTTAATATGGGTTGGAGATTTGATATTTGCTGATAAATATTGGTAAAGTTTGATTTTTCTGTTATAGGAGAATTTGCTGGTAATTTCTGATAAAATTATTAATTGTCTTTGTTGTTCCAAGGTCTTTTAATGTCATTAATCTTGCTCACTGCCATATATAATATATTGTTGTTTCCATTTGGCATCATTAATTACTAGTCCAAAATACGGTAGGTTTGACATTAATTTTGCATTATCATAAGGTTTAATCTAACTGCTTTCAGCATAAATTTTAGTATTTTATATTCAGTATCAGCTAGCGATTAGGCTGAAAATTTACATATTATAGTTTAGCATTAGCCTAGGGTTTGAGTTTCATAGATTAGTATCCATTGCAAGTTTTTTTCTATAAATCATAAAATACAAAAAAAATCACATATTTCCTGAAATCCAAAAAAGGGACATTACACTAGTCTCAAACTTACCACTCTAAATTCAGCTAAAAACTTGCTATTTATACAACTTGAATAGATTACAATGAATAGTCATATACAGCCATAACTGCTGACGTTGGTAAAAGAGATAAAGAAGGCTGTTATACACTATCAGATAGTGCCTATAAGTTGTTGAAAATAAAAGCCCACCAACTATGGTCTTCCAGAACATTTTCTGAGCTTTTAGCATGATTAGGAATAGGCACAATGGATAAACCTCAAACATCAAACATGTTTCTTGTGCTAGCAAAGGCAAGGTAAGTCATGGTTCCATTTCTTCTACAAGTGGGGTCATGTGGAGATAACCACTAATTATAGTTATCTAGAAGCTCAGTTTACAGGTCCTCCCTCCTTCCAACCTATCTCTCAATCCAGTCTTCGTAAGGGATGTGCCTCACTCTTTGTTCTTAAAGGCCAATGTTTTCAAGTACATTTTATCTCTTCAAAGATGCAGCTTTTCGAGGTAATGATTAAGCCTACGGCACTACATGGTTCTGAGGTTTGGGGCCCTAGTTTGGGTTATCAGGTTCAGAGGGTTCAAATATTCAACAAATGATCCAATGCAAACAGATGGTTCCTCAATGTATTGTCTAAGTCAAATTTTCTGCCCAAACCCTTCATTTTGAGAGTATCTTTAGACTCACTTGGTTTATTCACAAGAGTCAAGAGTTTTAATTTATACCTTGCAGTACAACACAAAATGGAACAGCATATAAGATAAAACCTTTATTCTAGTTTGCAGGGGAAGCTCCCTTTTGAAGAGTGAAGGAAATGATATATTCCCTCACAAGGAAAATTAGAAATAAAACCTAGAACTAGTGGGATTTCTTTGGGTATGTTTTGTACCCAAACTTGAAAGAAAATTTATCTTTTTGTTCTCAGGTTAGAGTGCAAGGCTATTCAACACTTCTGCACTAGACAACAGATTTTATGTTTTTCTACACAAAAAAATTAAATGACAGCAAACTCTCACACTTTATAGATAAAAACTTAAAAGACAAAAACCAAAAAGCGTGAGTCTAACACAAGTGTCAAATTGATTTGAACAAAAGACACAGTTCAGTAAAAAGAATCAAGGAATTGCATACAAAGTTGCAATCAATGACTTCATGGAAACCTGCAATACAAAGCCTGAAAATGCTACAACAATTCTATTTACCTAAGCATACATACACAAGATTTCACAAAAGACTTTGAACAACAATTTTAGTAGCAAATATGCATACCAAATTCCATGAAAATCTAAGTGCCATAAGCACTTCTTTAAAAGCTTTTACAAGGTTTAACGTGAGAAATAATAAAAAAGTTAGCTAAAACTTCTATACTGACTTGCACACAAAACAAGCTTATTATACAATTTTGGTCCACAAATTTGGCACCTAAATTAGAAAAACTTCAAATAGGTTTATGATAAGAATAAACATTTAGATAAATAGACATTCTAGAAGGTCATCTAAAAATAGAATGTCTATAAATATTCTAGAA
Organism: Cunninghamia lanceolata; assembly: GCA_027924645.1. Taxonomy (NCBI): domain Eukaryota; kingdom Viridiplantae; phylum Streptophyta; class Pinopsida; order Cupressales; family Cupressaceae; genus Cunninghamia; species Cunninghamia lanceolata. The sequence goes on from BSBN01000536.1 coordinate 2,732,890, forward strand.
GATTCCTTTGAAATAGCTTCTCTCACAAAAAATAGCAAGGACTAAAAAAGAGCACAGACTATAAATAGATGTTCTAAAAACAGATTTCCTAAAATATGATTATCTTCTCAAAATAGTGACGAAAAAATAGCACAAGCTATAAATAGCTTGGGCTAAAAATAGTCAATCTAACACTTTGCTCCTGGTGAAGATTGTGACAAAGCTCTACTATCTTGAGTCTTGACCATGGCAAATCCTCTAAAAAAAGCCCTAAACCTTGATGACCAATCTTGGTGACTTGAGTCTGATTCCTTCCTTGAAAACTTGTGCAATTCAATGTCATGTACCTGGATCTTATCCTTGATGAAGACAAGTATTGATCCTTGGGCGACTATGATGGAGTTTGAGGAATATGTCGTCAATGGCCAACAAAATGTTGAAGAAACTTGCTTCAATGGCATATTTTGCTGTTATAAAAGTGAAACTTGGACTTCTCCATGTAGAGAGAGTGCTTTTGAGTCCTCCTTGCACATTTTGCTATAATTTGACATTCACTTTGTCAATTAAGAGACTTTCCCTCTGGGTGTGCTTGTGAGCCTCTACAAACAACTTTCACTTATGTTTTTTCTTTCACTTTTTGCAAGTGCAACTTGGACCTCTCCATGTAGAGGGAGTGCTTTTGAGTTCTCCTTGCACATTTTGTTATAATTTGACGTTCAATTTGTCACTCAAGTGACTTTCCCTCCAAATGTGCTTGTGAGTGTCTAAGAACAACTTTCACTTACGTTTTTTCTTTCACTTTTGTTATCCAACCTCCTAGGGTGCACATGAACACTTGGGAGCACTTTTTCAGGTTTTCACTTTGACATTTTGACACTTAAGTGAATTTAGGCACCCCTAGGGATCATAATGCACTTTTTCTTCTAATTTCTCATTGACAACTTCACATCCTATCTCCTAGGGGCACACTTGAGCATTTGGGAGCACTTTTTCAAGTTTTCACTTTGACATTTTGACATAAGGAAGCTCATGGTCAAGCACAAGGTGTTTAGAGTACTTTTGAGTTTAATTTTGCTTTGGCATTTTAACACGTAAGTCATCCTAGACACCCCTTTTCACTTAAGTGTCAGAAAGTCACATTTTCACTCTAATTCTTCATTGACCTTTGCCACTTAAGTGAGTATTTTTTGAGTCATTTAAATGTTCTATTTCTTCACTGACATTGAAAAGTGCAAGCACTTTATGCCTTAAGTAACTTTTTGCCTTGCAACATGACACTAGACCCCCTAGGGGCACATCAAAGATGTGTGGGGTCATTTTCCCACAGTTTTGGTCCTTTGACATGCTTTGGATCACTTCTATGCTATGTTACACCAAGTATCTAAGACAGGGACGGCAGGAAACAGGGGAACATGTTTCCAAGATGACAAGGGACGAGAGGCTTTTTTTCAGGGGATGGCAATTAAAAAATAGATGAAATTTCAAAATATAGAAAATTTTGAATATCCATATGATAAGGCATTGACCATATTCATTATATATCCATCTTATAAAACAGTAAAGCTGAATTCAGAAATCATCGAATTAGACATACAAACTAACAATAGACTTACATAATAACAGAAACTCGAGGAAATTAAATTTAAATATTTAAAATTTGCAATATTCTTGAGAGTTATTGTGGTATACTACCATACACTCTATACTAATCACAAGAATAGACTTTATGTATGTTTGTTGTGTATATTATAATATTTCATGTCCGTCAAAGTATAAACAATGTAAGAGAACAATCTCTCTTCTAAAAATTTCGTTGGAACATCATGTATGTTTTTCATCATAACCTAATAGTTTCATCATAGCTACAAAACAATTGGCAACCGCATGCATGCATGCCCGCCCTCATTTTCTAGCAGAAACACAACTAGTTTACCTCGCGATTCTATTCTCTACAAATTGTGACTAGTTTTTTTACCATCATTTTGCAACTCGACTTTTCCCATGACTAGTCTTTCTTTACTGATCAAGCGTTCTGGAATCTCCCATGGCATTCTGGAAAATATGCCCTTATGTGTCGATGTTTTCAGGCAAACAAAACTTCGACTATCCTTTCATTCCAAGAGGAAAAAAATTCACTTTTCTTGCCATCCCCAAGGCATGAGGGGAACCATCTCTACAATTATGTAGCATTTCCAAGATGTTTCCAGAATGGCACTGAGAAAATCTAAGGGGCAAGGGACAACGGGGGATCGCATACCCAAAACATCCCCGGTGCAAGTACGCCTCCAAAAGGGCAACGGACGCATCCCCATATATCATAGCCTATATGCCTTTCTCGAGCCTAAAATAACCCCTAGGCACCTTTGCTTCATCAAAACATGCCTTGGAAGCTCTGTCATTCATTTGCCTACCTTTGCTTCACTACTTTTCCTTATACCCTAGCTGACACATCCACCTTGCTCGACATTTTTAAAAATCTCTTGTAGGTCCTGCATAGGTGCTAACTAGAATTGAAGACAACATTACCAACTACTAGCAACAAGGACTCAAAAACATTACAAGTGACAAACGACAAGTTCTATAATTAGAATTTGACTCGATACGAAAAACATCATATGGATTCAACAAAAGGCTAAGATCCATGGGTGGTTTTGCTTTGTCCTAAGGGAGATATTCCTTTTTGGCACTTTGTTCCTCAAAGGAGATTGCTTCTTTGGGTTCCCCTCAATCGTTGACGTTGTTGGTTCTTCAAGGTCTACCTGCCCTTCCAGTCTATTGTCATTTCTTTGGACCAACTTCCTTGCTTCAAATACTCCTTATGTGCTCCTCATGATCTGTTGCCAAGGAAAGAGGTGCTTAATTGATCCATCAAACATCAAAGAGGACATTTACCATTGGTACATCTAGGTTACATGGACCTCCCTTTGAATTCTCTCATCCCCAAACAAGCTTTCTGCGTTGAGCATTTCTTACAGGTTGTTGAGAAGACCATTGTTTGACCCACTTATCTTTAGCATCATTGGTCTCATCATCATGGTTTAAGGAAACCTTGGGTTGTGGTTGTACTCCCATCAACTTCATGTTGAGATGGATCGCCGTATTTTATAGAGTGAGAGTTTGCCACCTTTGTTTTCTTCAAGAGGTGGAGTTTGAGGAGCGTTTTATTTTTCATTATCCGGTCTACTATGAAATACATGGGAGGTACTATTGTTTATATAGAGATTTTGGTGGTTCTCTATCCATTTTCTTCCACTATCCTGATTAGAGGTGCTTGGCCCTTTTTGTTTGTGAGGTCACCAGGTTTATGCATAGATCTCTTTGTTGTGAACCTAGATCTGCCATATTGATTACTTCTCTCAACCCATCATAAAAATTGGAGGTATTAAGTGCCCCTTTGATATTGTTAATTCATGTGCCAATGGGGATAGATCGATGAGGCATTGCTCATCCTTGAGGTCTCCTATGTCTAAGGCTCCTCGGCACCCCAACTCTCACTCTAATAGTTGTGGTTCTACCACCTCTCGATGTCAAAGACCACCTCACACCCTTCTTCCATGGCATAGATCTCAGAAGCAAGCTCACATTACTGATTGTTTTCCTACTACCAATAGGTCACCAGTTTTGAATGTGATGCAGCCAGCTCTGGATGCCTAGCGAAAGACAACGCAAGAACTGCAGCCCAATGAGCAAACTCCAAGATTTTAAAGGAAACTTACACACACAAAACCTTACAATTTTATTGATCTGGAAAAATGGAAATGACAGAAATCTAGAATTATATTCAGCACTGAATACACTTTCTGCTAAGTAACTAAAACTGCCTTCTAAAGACATCCAGTCGACCAATTGTATATACCACTGACCTCACAGTTTACTAATCTAATTGTTTTCAGGACACTGCTACAGCACTGTATTACAGGACACTGAAAGAAAATACCAACAACGATTTGGTGAGTACTACAGATTCCCTTTGATTCTACAACGTTGAATTGAAAAGATTAGATCAGAAGTTTCTACTAAAAAATTTCAGTAAACACTTCTATTCAGACTTCAAATGACTGATGCTCTTAGACTCCTACTAAAACCCATGAACCAAAACTGAATAAGACTCCTGCAGAATATGACTCTTTTTGTTCATCGAACTCCCCTTGCCTCGTGAAAATGCCTAATTGATCAATAAATATCAGCAAAGACTCTAAATTTGGAAGATCGTGGAGGCAGCCACCATAGAACAGGCATCATAATTTCTGAAGCCATAGACCTATATTTAGAATCCCACCACCATATCTCCAGCTGAAAAAGCCACCAGCACATAACCTCACATGACGCTATTTTAGGGAGTCACTGCTATTTTCAGCAATGAAACGCCAGTCATAAGCCGCCAGCATTTATTTTTGCATTAACCCCCAATAATCCATAAGGATTTAAATCACTCCTGTTCGCCTAGATTTATCAATCACGGGTCCAGCATTTAGAATGCCCAGCAAATAAGAAAAATAATGCCTGTCCTTAGTAGAGGCGCCTGGAATATTCATGTGGGCCTTTCATCAAACAATTCGCAGGTTATAAGGTTGTGGAGATCAAGTCGATACAAAAATTGTGGGTCCCACATATCAGTGTTGCCTTATCAAACAGAACAATATTTATCTTCATGCCCAGCTCAAGGTGGGTCCCAACAAGAAAGGGTGTTGAATGCTCCTGCATCAGAATGTTAGGAGAGGTTCCATGCCAAATTGACTGTCCCATAGGATTGTCCAGCCCAACCCCCTTAGTCATAGACTTTCCCCATCAAGCACTCTCAGACTCTACATTGGTTCTCCTACAGTCATCAATGATAATATAATAATATTGTTGGCTCCTCCAATTCATCCCTAGACACTGACACCGATGGATTTCGGCTCTCCGCCTAGGTGGTCTTCATCTATTTATAATACTTTGTGGGGTTTTCCCCCAACCTATTTATTTATATTTGTACTAGTTTGGTGGTTATTCTTTTTAGGTTACCCAACGTGTATATTTTCCTTCTGACTTTTCTCATTTTATTTTTTTTAGCTTCATCTCTAGGGCCCATTTTGCCCTAGTCCTTTTTCTATTGTACCTGCTATTTGTTCCAGTCTCTTCAATTATTTTGGTCATTTGTGGACATTGATATTATTTATTTATTTATTTATTTCAACAACACAGACTAATTCCTGAATAGTCTCCACTTGTACTCAATGTGTGTATGGCATCATAAAGCAGTGGTTTTTTAAATAATCCACTTGTGTATAATTCACAACAAAAATGTAAAACATAAAGCAATGGAACTGCTCACTTGCAAGAGAAATATCCCCGTTAATGTACCACAAGAAAGAACACTAGGCATGTAAAACATAAGATCAACCAAATAAGAATAATGGAGATTTTTATGAATTGCACAGTTCTGGTAATCTATTTTAGGATGGATCTGTATCCAATTTCTTATCAAAGTGAATAACATACAGTGTATCTATAACAACCTTTGCAAAAACGAATCGAAGCTCTTCTAGTTCACCATCTACCAATGACTGATAATTTATCTTGATACCTTCTTTGGATTTCACCCGCTCCTCACAATGGCCTCCAACACAATCAAAGATGTTCCGTACCTTCGAATATGTTGGTATTGTTATGAAAACCTGCAAGTTCATAAAAACTATTTCTCAAATTTATTCTGTGTTTTTGTCTCCAGACTGGATATCAATTAAGAAGGTTCTCAATGAAGTAACATATTCAGAAGTTATGAAAACTACCATAATCCATGTATCCAAACCAGTCGAATGCATATGTTACAGTATCACAAACAAAAGCAGCAGTGCATTGCAAGCAGTATCAGGGTGTGCTTTTCGGTTCTTATGAATACAGAGCAGCTGCCGAGACTTGCTAGCAGCAGTACATGGCAAGCAGTATCAGGGTGTGTTTTTCAGTTCTTATGAATATGGAGCAGCTGCTCAGACTTCCTAATATGGCTCTCTAAAACTACAAAACAAAACTGAGCAAAGAAAAGCTAAAAAATGTAGCTGAGAGCTGCTTTAGGAAGAGAGTTTCAAAAAAATTAATCAACATGATTTTCATGCAAAACATGTACTTTCTAAGCAAACAGTTTCAAAATTAAATGAACACGTTACAATGATAGCTAAAATTAATGCAGTAGGAATGACCATAAACAACAATATAATTTTGAACCTACCAAATCAGAAAACGGTGCCTGAGGATAATACTTCGACATAGCCTGAGAGACTGCATCTGCATCCATCATTGCACTTAAGGTTGATTTTATTTCCCCTGCTAGATCCAGAATCTTATTCATCACTTTTTCATCACTCTCACTTTCCACCCAATCCAGCACTTCAGGAGAAAAGCTCTTAGATTTTTTGTAAATCCTCCTTGATTTAGCCACTGCTTTCTTCAAATTTCCACCATTACGAACTGAAAGAGCAAATGCTGTAATGACAAGGGCATCCTGAGGTGCACCCACCAATGCCAAATGAAATGCTAATAAACTCACCCTGTTTCAACCACAGAAACAGGCATATGTGCAAAATTATCATACTACTCTTTAACCAGGCCAAGAAATAAAAACTAGATTATATAAAAGAAAAGAAAAAAGTTACTTTATAAGATTGCATTTTTTTCAGAAAAAATAAAAAGAACAAACATATAGCTTTGCATTCAATTTGAATAAGGATATGCAGAAGAAGATAATCAAAGTGGAAGGTTAGAAATGTGAAATAAACAGGCCAATGAATGTTTGGTATATAGCCTCAAGACTTATCTAGGCATTTCAATCTCCAAGAGGTCAGCTTGGTCTTTTGCCTGTGTGCTAGTAGAAGACTGGCCAAGACAGGTTATTTTATTGGAGAGATATGTGGAATCATAAGAAGAAAAAATGAGACACGGTGAGATTTAAACTGAGCCTGAAAGTGGAAGAGCTCAGACAGGCCTGCTTATCAACATATTAATAAAAGGAGTCCTGGAAACTGCTATTTTGAAATGCAAGGAGGCCATCCAAAACTACTATAGGGGAGACAAAACCTATATTGAACTCATTTGGGAGATCATTGATCAAAGGTGAAACGATCGACTCCACCAACCCATTCATGCAGCAGGGTATTACATCAACCCATTTTTTTTTTCTCAAAGAACTTCATGGATATTAATGGGGAGGTTATGGAAGGCCTCTCAACATGCATTGATAGGAAACACTTAGGTTGAGACGTGGAACCTAATTATTGGGGATTTGTAGAATTACAAGCAAGTTAGAAGCTCTTTCTTTGTCACTAGCTATCCAAGGGAGAACCACCAAAGCACCAAGGAACAAAAAACGGAATCTTCACTTATAACTTAGAGTCATTGCTTACAAGTTACCATTATTGCTTACTTACAAACTTTTGAATGTCTTCTTTGTAGCTTCTTGGTGGGAAGATTGGCATGGAAATACCCCAAATCTTTAAAAGCTAGCCCTCTGCATCTTGTCTCAACCTTGTAGTGTTTTCGGATGTCAGCACAACTAGAGTTTTTGTGAGGCCATTCACACAAAATATCGCAACAAGTTGACACAAAAACACCTCAATGACTTCTTCTTTGTATAATACGACCTTCACCATTGCACAAGCAAGGTGGACACAAATACTTGGAAGCCAATTGAATTGGATGAAATTGATTTATATAGTGACTGGATTGCACAAGATGAGGGCACCCCCATGTTTACAGAAGACAAGATTATTGATTTTGAAAGGGAAATAGAGGAGGGTGTAGGAGAAGCAGCAACTGTTGGATTGGATGACATCATGAGAGATGATGATGTTAAGCCTACGGAGAAGTCAATGCCTTCTAGTTTGAGGGTGAAGCTGCAGACTTCTAATACGAGGGTAGAGCCACAATGGACTGTGAGAAGTAGGCCTGAAACTATCACTAGAATGTATACGATGAAGAGAAAATTGTAAATTCTTGTATCTTGCATGGATATGTAATTTTTGATGATGTTTTCAATCCTCATAATTCATATAATACACACCCAAAGTCTTCCACATGTAAAGTTGTTGAAGTCGCCAAGTGTCCTACGCGAGGTTATGCATAGCCATGCGCAATGAGCAACACGCGATGTCGTCTTGGAAGCACAAGTAGTGTAGAGGAGAGCGCAAGAGTGCTAAATATCAAGGTGCTCACAATGTTTGCAGAGGCTTGCACGGCTGTGATTGGATCATTAAATTATTGGATTCATCCGAAGTTCTCTCTTGTTCACACAAGATCCCTCATCAGCACGGCTTCCAAAAAATTGGGATGGGGGACAAATAATAAAGTAGAGGCGAGTGCATTGGTTTTGGGTTTACAAATTGCTCGTCAAGCTAGAATTAAATCTCTCCACATTGAAGGAGATTCTATGGTGATGTTTTATGCTATTCAGAATAGAGGCTCTCACTGCTGGAAACTAAATATATCTCGTAAGAAATATGGCCTATGCTAGACACGCTCGAATTCTTTTCTTTCAGTCATTGTTATACAGTTATTGTGAAGAAAATGGAGTTGCAGATCAATTGGCAAATCTTAGTACCGATACTCTAAAGACTCTTATAGTGAACAATGACATGGATAAGTGGGTTGTCCTAAGTTTAAAATGGGACAATATTGATTAATGATATGTCCTCACCTTACAGAGAAATCATGATACGGCATTCTAATTATTGGTGATTGTATTCCTTTTTGGTTTCACCCAGCTCCTAAGGTTTCCACTGCCTCCCTCGCTTGGCTCACGCAACACAAGTGTCCCCTTTAAAGCATGCAATGTGGATCAATCTGCCACCGCAGATGCTCACTTCTCATCTCAACTCTTCAGCATGGAACCACGCTTTCATTTGTTTGCACCAAGAGGGAGATGGCCTTCACTGGCCCCATCACAAAGCAGAGGATGGGTAACATTTTCATTATTCAATCTAGGACTACTGACAGCGCCATCAGGGAAATCGTGGGCTCAGACTATCTTGAGGCAGATATCTGCAGCAGGGTCAACTGTGACATTTTGTTGATGTTTGTTTTGAATTTCCTCGACCTCATTATGGGCAAGGGTTTGGTGAAATCAATAACAGAATTTTAAGTGGAGGAGTATCTTGGTGGACTTGACAAGGCACTTGAAAAAACCAATCCATCCTCTACAAGACCACTTCCTATTGCTTGATTCAAATTTACAGGTTTGGTTTCCATTGCTTCTTTTCATAATCTAGAGGAACGTTTCCATGATCTGGTGCATGCAGATCAAAAGGGGATGCCGCAGGGGAATCTGGGAGAAGCTGCAGAAACCTTGAATCATCTAAACATCCCTTTCCAGTCCCCTTCTCCTCACATGGAACAGGCCAGAGTTGAGACAGCTAAACAGGGTGCCAAATACCTTATCAAGAATGCAAGATTAATTGGGAGTGAAGGCTCCCATTTAGTCAGACCCAGCAACAGGGAGGTTGACGGCTCACTCTAGGTTACTGCTTGTTCTTTGTTTTCAGGATCTCTGATATATAGTTTCTATACTTTGGTTTTAGCAAAGTTTATAGGCACTCATCTTTAAATACTCTTGCTGGCCCAAGAAGTCCTGGTTTTTGTATGCAACAAGCTGGTAAAACTCTGTAATACTTCTTACGTTTAATATTATGGTTTAATACAAAGGGCATGGACCCCATGTCCACTTTTATGAATCAAAAATTTAAAAATAATAATTCTAAATACTAATTATTACTATATAAAATTATAATTTTAATATTACTAATAATCTAAGTTACCAGTTCAGGTCTGTGGATTCGGCCAAAAAACATTTGGGGGTTTGGTTTGTTCATACAAAAAATTTAAACAACATATAAAAATCATGCTCACACACACAGTGACACCAAATTGCTAGCATATCCTTGAAGCATCTATATTTAAATGGTAAACCATAAAAGGCCTTTCCTTAAAAAATAAATAAATCCATATCATCAATTTTAGTAATAGTCATAGAAAATAAACCCTTCACAATTTAATAATAGAGTCCTTATCGATTTAAACCTTCACATTTTAATTTATTAAATAATATTATAATAGGTTTTTACAGAATTGCCTAAAGTGGCACAAATTTCCTTTCAAACATATTTGTAGGGGGCAGTGTGCATGAACTCCAAACTATAGAATACACTCCAAGCTCTTGAATGAATCTGCACCTTACGCATTTGGAAATTTGAGCCACTTTAGTGTACATCAGTTTTTATCATCAATTGAAAGCTTGAAAGAAAGGTTAAATGATAGGCCGAAATAAATAGTAAAATAAAAAATGCAACACTAGGCAGGGAAATCTCCGATGATAGCAAATAACAGCAGACAATGTATAACTGCCAAGGATGGACAGCAAACAATGTATGACTGCCGAGGATGGACAGTGGACTAACAGACTGCTGGTAGTGAGTGTGGTCATGGGCGAACGTAACAGAAGCATCATCTTCCACAAATAATTTCTGGTTTTTTTTTTAATTAAAACAGTGGCTTGGCTCTATTCTTTTTACTAGGTTCGCTTGAGTTCTATCGGGTTCTTCCCAGGTTTGTCCAAAACAAACCCACAGGCATCTAAATGCACCCTCCACGAATCCCCTTACGAATCAGTAACATGGCTAATAATTAATTTTAATATACTCTATTATACTATTAATGATATATTAATAAAATAAAACGGTAATTTTTTAATGAGAGAAATTTTATGAAAGTATGTCACTATTAAGAAATATTATATATGCCGTGGCCCATAAAACATTTACAAAAAATACTTCCATCAAATTTATTAGAAAAATACCTTCAAGTCTGTATTTTGATCTTTAATATTTGTTCCTTCATTTTCGCTCCTATGCTTTTCTACGCTTTGCTTCGGTATAATTGTTTACAAATTTAAAAGATGGCTTCTCTACTTTTCTACACTTTGTTTCGGTGTAATTGTTTTGAAATTTTAGACGGTAATTTGTTTTTTAAATATATAGTTTTTTTTATAGTTTTGTCGGCCAATGTATGTTTTCATTTTTTTGTATGTTGGCTAGCAGGGGGTTTTTGTGAACACCGTCACACCATTACAATCCCCTTGCTGCCACTGTAGTTAAACCTCTCAGTGTAATTATTTTGACTCAAGCCTTTGATTTTTAATAATTTTATTATTTCTTTTGGAATATGTTTTCTTTATATTGCTTAAAAAATTGGTGAAACACTAAGAAATTGGCCCAAAGCCAACAACAATGCATTTTAGTCAAAAACTTGAAATTTGACCAAACTTTGGAGTTCAAAGGCAAAGGCCTAGAACAATCTTGCAAACCACAAGTAGATAGATAGGTCAAATACCATTTGTAGTATACCCACCAAGTACATAGTAAATATAGAATGTATATACATATTGAACTATAATGTAAAACATATAATCCTATGTTCCCCAAAGTACCGGGGATGGGGATGGGGATGGGGACGGGGACGGGGACGGGCGGGGACGGGGGGACGAGTTTTGGGGACGGCATTTTTTTTGGGCCATTTTTTAGGGGACGGCAGGGGACGGCTACTAAAATAAGGTTTTTTTTTTAAATATAAGGAAATTTCAAATATTTAGATGATAACATTGATAAGGCATTCATTATAGACATTATAAAACATTAAAACATGCATACATAACCATAACATTACACTTGAACTTAGTTTTCAACTTGTCACATGAGAATTGGCTTGGACCAGTTCAAAGTATATGAGCTTCAGCAAAATAGAATCGCAAGTTAACCAATCACATATGAACAACATATGGATGAACTGTGTGTATCCAAGCTAAAGAACTTAGACAAGAAATTGCTGCGTAGGAAGGAAATGTAGATGCAATGGTTCCCATGTAGATTACATCACTAACAGTGAAAGAGATGGAATGATTAGTACATGAAGTATTTGACAAATTTGTAGTAGGAAAAAATAAAATATGGCAATAGCTGATAGTTTTACATCATTATTCATTTAAGCATTGATTCCTAGTTATGCGATGATTTCTTGACCTTCAAGCTTAACTACTCCTCTAACTCCTAATTGTCTCAGGTTGCCTGTTGATGCTTGGTCAATGTTCAGTTTAAGCTATGGCAGATTGGGAGGTGACCTGAAAGCGCCTATAAACAAGTAAATTTAGAATGACAAATTTACTAATAAGCACGCGGTTATAATGAGAGGGGGGGTGAATCAGTATAATACAAACTTTTACTTTTCAAACTTAATCAATCACAACAACTACACATATGCAAGATCTAGCAATTAAGAACACAAAGAGAACACACGGTTTACGTGGAAACCCTTGCGGGAGAAAACCATGGCAAAATATTGCTTTTATATATATATATATATATTTCTGTAGGCACCAACCTACTTCTCTTACAATTCTTCTTTTGTGAGCACCAACCCACTAGAGACACCAATCCCCGCTTGTAGAATCTGTAAGCACCAACCCTCACAACTGAGCACCAACTCAATAATAGACACCAATCTCTTTTTATAGGCACCAACCTACGAACTCTTCAATGGATGCTTAGGTCTTCACAAGGTATGAATGCCAATACACTTTCTTTCTCAAATCTGATCACACACTTTCTTCCCTTCAAATCTGATTCAAATCATGCACAACTTCTTTACACAAGACTGATCATAAACATGGCAATATCTTCACATAAATTTCTGCTCATATCATCTTCATATTATCATACACGCTTCCTTTCAAAACAAATCAGAATTGCACTTCCTTTATATCTGCTCTTAACTCAGAAATAAATCATTTAAATTGCTTGCCTTCTAAGCACTCCTCCTTCCCTTTTTTATAACTTCTCAAACAAGGCATCCTCGTATGAATGGATATGTCTATTTCCAAAAGGAGCATCTCTTCACTTAATCACAGCACTTCATAAAACAATATTTCTCTTCATAAAATAAATTGCTGCTCTTCTAATATCTAATCGCATCTCTTTATCATATACAAATCACACCACTTTGTAATTGCTGCCCTTGCATACTAATCACACCCTTTTAAATTAAATCGCTGCTCTTCATGATCTTAATCGCTGCCCTTCATAACAAATAGTCGCTGCCCTTGTATATTTGGAATCGCACCTTTTCATATGTCTAAATCGCACCTCTTAACATTAAAAGTGATCGCTCCTTGTAACACATATTAATCGCTATTTTTTATCATGCAAATCATATGTAAAAGTGATGTTTTTAGAGTAAGACGATTTGTCTTATATACCAACGTTGTCTCTTTTAGAGGGAAGTTGGCCACCATAGTATCTTCTTAGAAAATGATTTCAATCTTCTACTTTGGGAGTCGACCTTCAGTTGGGGAGTCGGCTATAATCTTCAAAAACATTGGCGCTTCCTTCTAAGGGGGCCGGCCAGCTTAGAGAACTAGGTTTAAATCTTTAATTTAAACTTTAACAGTATCTTCTTTGCTCTTAGGGGAAACAGCCACCTTAGCATATTTTATCCTTCACCAATTTGCTTTAAGACTATTTAGCTACTCATGTTTGTAATGATATTCTTCAATGGTCTTGACTCTTAACAACCTCTGCCTTCAACAGATATATTATCAAACCAATGTTTAAATCTTTAATCTAAACATTAAGATCTATCAACCTCTACTCAATTTGATCCAACTCGCCATAGACATTCCACTAAATGATGATGACACTATTTACTCCTTGCATACAATGATATCAATGACAACATATCTATGTACCTTTGACATCAACGACACATTTCCAACGATCTCCACAACAAACTTTTTGACAACCTTGTCCACCTTTGACATCAATGACAACATTTCCAACATTTATATTGTCAAAAGATTTATAGTTCTTTCACACTATATGTTATGAAACTTGAACCATCTTTTGCATTGTGGATTAAGGATTTTGTTCAGCCACAATTAAACCAGAAGTTTCAGGATTCAAGGCCAGAAGAACTGATGTAAGCTCTGCTACAACTTTTAATATACATGGAGTGTTTGTTCACTAAAAAAATGCAACTAATTACATATACAAGGGATGAAAAAACTTAATATGTTAAAACGTGATAGATAAGCAAAACAGGAATATATCATAAATGGGTTACAAGAGATATATAACTGAAAAAATGTGTCCCTAATAAGAAATTATTGATAATTACGTTTGTAGCAAAAACGAGGAAAGGCTACCATCCAAAGGATGCAGAATAAGAAATTACAATTTTTCATGCCGATTGAAACTGAAAAATATTTGAAGCTAAAACAAAGGCAATCCTAGAGAGTTAAGGGTAGAAAAGACAGATAATTGTGTAAATCTGGATTATTGGTTTTGGAAAGACATTAACAAGGTGTTCATCTTTTTAACCATTCAAAGGACCTATTAGGATGGATGTATATTGAACTCAACTCTTATTTGGATTCATTGCATTACCCTCCCCTTGACCAGCTCCCTGCATCCTTCTCTCTAGCTATGCAAATATGGTAGGTATGAGTTTTCCACGGTCCATGAAGATGACGACAAGAGCTAATCCAAAAGCTCTTGTAGTCATACGCAAATATGGATATGCATAGAATAGTTGTCATTAATAATTCTTATATGGAACGGAACATTCAGATCCGAAGTAGCTTTACAAGAAGCACAATAACAGATATGCCAAGAATCAAATGAATCATGGTCTTATAAGTGTTGGAGAAATGCAAGGGAGGGAGGGAGGGAGGGACAGGAATGGAAGATGAAACAGGGGGGATGAAATACAGCTAAAGATGAATCGCCATTCCAATTTCCATATTTACTAAGCAAGTGGAATTGGTAGTATAAAAAATAAGTTGGGACTCTTGATCCAGAAATTAAATCTTTAGCTATGTAAACAACTGATTTCATCTGAACCATATTGTCCCAGAGTACACACATTTCAAACATTTATTTTTAGTTTAGTCAAACATCCTTTTGCCTATCTTAGATCTAAAGATTATTCAAGAAAACTAAACAAGTCCAAATTATAAAACATCTCAAGAATCAATAAATTTCATTTTAAGATTAGTCAAAGTTATGTTTATCCATCCAGATCAGTTTTCTTTTAAATGGTGATTTTGAAAAGGTGTGAATCAAGGGGTGCATTGCTAAGTGAGCTTACACGATTTGTACATCAAATAGAATTGGCCTTGACTACAAGAAAAACAAAAATTCTTGCTCTATAACGAGTTACTCAAAACATCAAATAACATCATAACTCATACCCTTACATAACTATATTTCTGGCATGCTTTTCACTCAATAATGTGTTTTATAAGGAATGAGTAACTTGTTTTTCTTTTCCTTTCTACCAAGAAATTGTACTTCCTTCTTTTGTATTGGCAAATCCTCTTTGCCTGCTAATTGTATGTTAAGTGCAGCCAAATCATAATTTCAATTTTGTTTGAGAAGTTGTAATGTGCCCTAGTAGGATATTCTTGTTTTCTTTACTTGCATACAATAAGATCACTAGAAAGGGACATTAGAGATATTAAAGATCAATAAATTAAGCTAATATTCAGTTCTTAGCATCATTCATATTAAATTCATCTATCATAGCATAATTAATAATGAGAACAATACTACATAACATAAATAATGAGATCAAATCATCATAGCATAATCCACATTCAGTTCACTTCATAACACAATTCAATATCGATTATGTTCAAGTCTTAATCCTTACTTCCTTTCTAATCCTCAACCTTGGATGGGGAATCACTTGTCTAGGGCGCAATGACACCACCTCCATGGATGGCTTTACTCCGCCTCTCCCTAACAACACCTCGCCACTCACTCACAAGTTGGAGGCAATAGAAATAAACAGGTATTGAGTTTGAACATACCACTACTTCAATGTGTTATGAGTATAATCTATTGATGTTTTCTCTTATATATATGTCAAAGCAAGTTTCACACTGCTTATATATACATGTGTAATGATACTAATGATAATCTTTCAATTATATGCATTTGTCATTACTTACCACATGGCATTCATCATAATAAACATAGGGTTAGATACATCATACCAAGAGGATGATTCTTGCCTTGTATCCTTGGAGATCTAAGGATTGTATTCCTTCCTTTAGTGTTGACTGCAGTAGTATAAATTCAGGTCAGAAAATATATATATTCCCTTTTGAATATATATATTTCTTCTTAACTCAGAAAAATCTCTTTTCTATTTTTTTTTCCTATACTTTTGCAGATCTGAATATTAATTCAGATATATCTATT
Organism: Cunninghamia lanceolata; assembly: GCA_027924645.1. Classification (NCBI taxonomy): domain Eukaryota; kingdom Viridiplantae; phylum Streptophyta; class Pinopsida; order Cupressales; family Cupressaceae; genus Cunninghamia; species Cunninghamia lanceolata. Next base: position 2,749,149 of record BSBN01000536.1, read on the forward strand.
TTATTCCCACATATCCCCCTTCAAATCATACCTTCCTTCACTACTTATACTTGCTCAAGAGTGGTGTCTTTTTTAATAGATATGTCTTTTTTCAAAAGGAACTAACCTTTCATTTGATCACATTGTTTCACCATAAAACAATTCAATTCTTTTGCTGATCACTCCTCACAAATAACAAATCATATCTCATAAAGAATAGTAATCACTCCTCATAAAGAATATTAATCGCTACCTTTTTGCATGATCAAACCTTATCATCATTATATCTTAATTGCTGCCTTAGATTATAATTTCTCTACATATCATATATCCGATGCCTTAGAATAAGATCTGCTCTTCATACTTTATTAATCACATTACCATAAGACTTGGTCTTATATGAAAATGACATTGTCTTGAGCGCTGCTTCTAAATACTCGTTGATGCTAAATAACTTGCTGATTGTAGTCTTTGATCGCTCTTATCTCTTTTTTATGCAGATCACTTTACATCATTAATTTATAGTCAAACTTGTGAGTTTGACTTATTTGGCAGGTGCTCCATGTAGCAAGTCGTCTTCATAACAATCACTGTTATCATTTAATATGATCACTATCACATAACTAATTTCTGATTTTTACTCAGACATTGTGTTGTATCAAATGGTGATCTCACTATTGACTCTAAGGCGCTAGTCTTTGGATGAGTCGGCCTTTTTAAGTCATTCAAATTTATTTTAGACTTTCAATTTTATATTTATATTTACAATAAATATATTATATTTTAATTATATTAAAAATATTTATATAATAATATTATTTAATATTATTTGTTAAATATTATGTTTTAATAATATTATATATGTTTATTTAAATATGACTAAACACCATATTTTACGAAAGCGACTTCACCGTCTTCTATCATGATGTTTAAATATTTAATTTAAACAGTGCCTTAATATCAGGACATCACAGAAGTAGGGTATTTGCCTAATATAACCTACTCAAAATCACATTAGTGTGCTAACGACTAATTTCCTTCCATATATGAGAACTTATATCATCATCTACTCACCATAAGCTGCTGTGGCACGGCCGATCAGGAGCAAGTAATTCATCCAATTTTGTGAACAAAACCTGTAAGTCATACATAAAACTTATTAAAAAGGAAATGATTTTGCCTAAGGTTGCAGCATCAATGTAATTACTATGAGACAAAAGAAAAGAATTGCTAAAGAATCGCAGCAATACCAATAAAAATTCAATCAATTTCATGAACAGTAATGCACACTTAAAACAATTCAAAAGTATTTCAAAAAGTTTGCAAAGGTAGCCTACGATTATAATGAATATTAAAAAATTCATCTAAATAAGATCATTCATCAAAGCTAGAGGGCGTTCAAAATTATAGAAATGCAAAATAAACTAGGATGGTTTTCATCAATTAATTTTGTGTCGGTTGGTTCTAGGATAAATCAGGCACCTTGATATGATACCAACTACACCTGCTAGAAGTCAATAGACAAGGAAAGAATACATTAACAAACCCTACCCAATAATTAGCAAGCCATTAAGTTTGATATGTAGAAAATAAAACCAAATAAACTACAATGAGAAAGTGTCTTGACAATCCTAGTTACAGGATGAGTGCAATTGATGATTTATCAATATAAAAATCTCAGCCAGTCAGTGGTAATTGTCTATCCTTTGTTTCAATGTCTAATGTATATCCACATATATGTGTGGAATAGTGAAATTTGCATACCCATGCCAATTCCCATTTAAATTTTGGGCACATTTTTGAGAGAATGTCTTAATACGACCATATAGCAACATGTGGCACACTTTTTTGTGCTAGGTTTGATGAATATATTCCCATACATTCACCTTATCAACATCCCAGATTTCCATACATTCATCCTCTGCCTTGAGATCACACATTCCATGTCCCAGGTCATTTCTGCAATGCGCAGGAGCGATCCTGCATGGTGCAGATCTGACCTCAAAATCAAATTTTTAAATTCAAATGACCCACTCCAATCCTTTTCTCATAGTAGTTGGAAGCCAACTTAGTACAGACCTGTGCGACAATTCGTTATATCTTGGTATTTAAAGACATCCATTTGAGCATTAATACATCATCCAAAAATATCATTTAAAATCCTAGAGTACTAAATAGCATTAATAGGAACACTTCGCTTTGGAGCACTAAAAAGAATCAAAACTTTGCATCAGAATCAAACATCTAGATTACTTGCATGCTTGCCTGTTGCCTGCAAATCTTTATCATGATCGTAAAGCCAGTCCAATCAAGGGAGTTGACCTAGGAGAACTGGCCCTTGTGATCCAGCAATCTCTCCAAGGTATTTTTAAATACCACAAGTTCTTAACAGTAAGCAAGGAGCAAAGATCACAGTGAATCAAAGAGCAAAAATCTGCACTGCAGTAGATCAGGACCTCATGTCACAGATCACATCTGCACAGCACGGAATTAATCCAGAGCTGCAGAATCAACCCACAAGGAAGTTCAGGCCTGCATGGGAGTCCAGACAGCGAGTGTATCCTGATTACCTATTTTTCTGTACCTAGGCAAGTGGAATCTGTGCAGCATCAAGTTTCCTCATTGTAGTTCCTGCAGCAAAGTATCTAAAACCCTTGCATTTAATTTCCTAAATTAGCATTTAATATTATGATTTATTTACCCTCAGCTCTGACCACTTACATCAATTTGTGTTTATTGTTAGCATTGATTAATTAGCCTAGGTAACTCACATTTAGGAAAAAGTATTTTTCCTTCACATTTTTGGTGAACCTGTCCATTCCAACATCCCCCGGGGTTTAACATTCACTCATTCTAGGGTTTTCAGATATGTATTTTCTGATTGTTATATCATTTTCAAATCTTGCTAGAGTTTTATGTTCCTATGCATTGCTATCTCATTGCTATATCTCTCTACCTAGGGTTTGTGGTTTGTTGTAACCTTTACTTTTGCCCACCCTTGGATACCTTGTTAGAGTTTCATTTTTTTGATCTGATTTCTCACTGATTCTTCTGATTTTTAAAATCTGAAAGCAAATTATTGAGCTTTAGCTTTCTATATTTTGTTTATGTCACAAGTTACTCGTGATCCTAATCTTCCTTTGTGAAGGAGCGCTTGTTTAAACCTTACCATGACCGCCCTTTCTAACAACGATTCGGATGCTCATGTTGAGAACCACTTGCAAGATCAACAAGACTATGATCATGAAGCTCACTTAGCTAAACAAGATCTATCACTTACAGGTCAAGCACCAATTGATGCATTTATGCAAGTGGGGTCTCCTCATCAATTAGCAAACCTCTTTTATAAGACATTAGAAGGGTGCCCCTACAGCATGGACATCTTACATGAACTTGGCTTTCTATTGACCCCATCTAATGGTGTATCCTTCCATCCATCTTCCTCTTCCAATGATACCTTCACCTCCACTCCCATGACCATCGTTCTTCCTCTAGTGTAACTCTTACCACCACCATTCCTCCTTCAACATTTCCCATTGCCTTTGTCCCTTAATATGTTTTACCCCCTAACTATACCCCTTCCACCATACCTTCTTCTAGTGCATCCATCCCCTCTAGTGTCCCATGTACATCTCATCCTTCTACAATGCTTTATTTTATTATGTTGCTTCTAAGGTTCTCCTCTTAGAACTTTCTATTGCTAATTGTTACATCTTCGAGACCCTATTGACCTACTTTTGGTCATCTGTGGACATTAATATAATTTCTTTTTTTTCTTTCTACCCACATAGTAGTGTTACACCCTCCATTCATGTGTCCCATGCTATTCCACCTTCCCAACCTATGGCTCATACTATTTTCTCATCTCATCCCATGACCACTACTTCCCATCTAACTTGTAGTGTACACCCCCCCAAGTCCTATCCCCGTACCGATTGGTTCAGGGACCTACCAACAATGCCCTGGGAGGAGCCAGGGCACGGCCACAATGCCAAATTTTAAAAAAAAAACGTAAAAACAAAAAATTAAAAGCATTTTTTTAACATTAAAACATTAAAAAAAGAAACCTAAAAAGTGCCTAAAATCCTAAAACGTGCCCATACTAAGAGTTATCTCACAAAAACAAACCTATTTCACAAAAACTCATTCATTGTCTTGTCATTTTTGCATTTTGGAGATTGCTGGTATTTTTTCGAAGAAGAACAATTGCAAAGTGCCAAGGGGGAGGAATCTAGCTTGCACAAAGGACATCTATCAATCTAAGGTAAGTAGTTTAATGATTTTTCAGATTTTTAACGAATTTTTTCAAGTTTTTTGTGAATTTTTTCAAAAATTTTAAGAATTTTTTCATTTAAAAAAAAAAACAAGTTTCAAGATTTTTCAAAATGTTTTTAGGTGTTTGTTTTGAATGTTTATTACTTTTATTAGTTTATACATATTGTAGGGTTGCATTTTCTTTTTTTAAATTTAAAATTTTGTAATTTTTTATAACAATCTATTTGGTATGGCGACTAGTTCAAGTTCAATGGGCCTTGCAGCAAATAAACAATTTAAATATGATCAAGCATCTCCTCTATGGAAATGTGTTACAATGCTTGAACAACTTCCAGAAGGTGGGGATTTTATTTGGAATTGCAATCAGTGCAAGATCACGTATAAGAGCTCATATGGTCAAGTGGAGGCTCACTTATGTGCTATGAGTGGGAGTGGAATAAAAATATGTGAAGGGACAAACAAGAAGGGGTTGCCAAAAGAACAAATTAGGCAATCATTAGAGAACAAGAAGAAGCCGATGTTGTGAGTGAGAGATCAAAACTAAAATCTCATCCTTTAGCAAAGAAAACATCATTGAAGCCACCTACAAATTCTCCTTCAATAATGGCCTACCAAAATCATTTCTTGGAGACGACGTCTATCCAAGAAAAAGATCCCTCTCCTTCCCGCAAAAGAGGTCCATTGGTAAAGGCATTTCAGAATGAAACAAGAGCTATTGCAAATGAAAAAGTTGCACGTTGCATTTATGCCAATGGTCTTCCTTTCAACATGGTGAGATCACCATACTGGCGGGAAATGGTGGCGGTAATCAATTACACACCCTCTGGTTACACAAGTCTTGGGTATGAAAAGGTATGCACCACCTTATTGGCAAAAGAAAAAAAAATTGTAGAGACATCACTAAAACCAATTAGGGATTCATGGATTGAAACAGGAGTGACCATTGTTTCTAATGCATGGAAAAATTGCAAAAGCCAACCTTTAATAAATGCTATTGCAGTGTCCCCCAAAGGGGGAATGTTTTTGAAGGCAGTTGATTGTGAGAGGCAAGTCAAGGATGCAAAATTCATTTCCAAAATCCTCATTGAATCCATAGACATGGTGGGTGTTGATAACGTTGTCCAAGTCATTATGAACAATGCAAAAAATTGCAAGGCGGCAGGTGCTTTGGTTAAGGAAAGGTACACGCACATTTTTTGGAAAGCATGTACCGTACACTCACATAACTTGGTGATGCAAGCAATTGGCACTCAGATAGAATGGGTGAAAACTATATACACTAACCGTGAGGAGATTCAAATGTTTGTGACAAACCATCATATGTCACAAGCCATCTTCGGGACTTTCTTGAATTTGGAGTTGTTGAAGGTAAATTTAATTTATGCCATATTTACTTACATTTTAATGTGTTATTAACTTACATTTTACACAACATTAGGTTGTTGAGACCTGATTTGCATCACACACAATTGTTTCGAGACGACTTGCGAAGTTGCAAGAGGCATTGGGCACCATGGTCATTAGCCATCAATGGAGTATTTGGAAGCAGTCAAATTTAGAGAGGGCCCAAAAGGTCAAGTCATTGATCTTGGATGATGATTGGTGGGCTCATGTGGACTATGTCTTGAGTTTCACCAAGCCTGTCATGAGTATAATTAGGTTAGCTGATACAAATCAGCCATGTTTGGCAGAAATCTATGATGGCATCGACTCCATGGTAGAAAAAATAAAGGTCATAATAGCACAAAAGGAGAATGACCCCAATGAAACATTTTTCCAAAGTGTGAAAAAACTCATTCATGATTGCTAAAACAAGATAAACACACCCTTGCATCTCCTTGCATATGCATTATCCCACAAATATTACAACACAAAGATACTTTCTTTGTCAGGGAGAACCACACCATATAGAGATAGTTAAGTTGCTAATGGGTACAAGATAGCATTCCAAAGAATCTTCTCAAATCCAGAAGTGGTGAATAATGTTAGGAAAGAGTTTGGCAAGTTCATCTTAAGACAAGAGCATAGTATTTGTGCTCTTCAAGACCAATACAAGGAAGATGCTCATACATGGTGGTACCTCCACAGGCAAGATTATTTGTTCCTCCAACCTCTTGCAATCAAAGTTCTATCACAAGTAAGCATTTTTTTTTTTTTTAACATTCTTAGTACTTAGCATTCTTTTACATTTTTTATTTTTAAGTTGTATTGACTTTCTCTCCAATTTCAATAGGTTGCAAGTTCTTCTTCGGCTGAATGGAATTGAAGTACATACTCCTTTATCCACTTAGTGAACCGTAATAGGTAATAGGCAGAAGACTTGGTCTATATCCCTTCCAACTTGTGTCTCCTATCACATAAGGAAGTTTACTACAAGAGGCAACGAAGAATTGGGATATAACCCTTGAGTGTGCCAACTTGGATGTATCTATTGTAATGCTTGCTAGTGTTAGTGTAGATGATGACGAGGCTCCTACACATGATGTACCTAGTGGGAGTGGCACTCCATTAGCTTGATAATGTTGAACCAAGCGATGACTTCAATCTAGATGCTTTCGATGAAGATTGAAGACCAAGATACAGATTTTTGATTGTATTATTTTCAAATTTTGTAATTGTAATGATTTTCATTTGAATCTTGACTCTAGAGTCCTTGACATATATGATACATGACATAATATTGAAATTTTGAACTATCAATTGACAATTAATATTATTTTTATCACTATCATTGATCAATGATGAAGTATCATACCATCAAAGATTCAAATGTCATTTTTTCTTTTTTTGATCTATAAATTGCACCCTTGGGGGGTTGCTCCCAAACATAGATTACCAGCAAATTAGAACAATCCAATTTGAAATACAATATCTCCATACATTCTATCAGAACTATATCCAGATAGTTACAAAGTCTTGGAAGCTACAAACCCTACTTGCTATATACTATTCTAATTTTATAAAGCAGAAGAAACAAAGGGAGCCATCCACTGCACTAGTGCTCAAGACCCTGTAGCGTCCACCAAGTTGTCCCGAATGAAGACCTTCATCCACTTGACCCCATCCGTCTCCACCATTCCCAACACTTTTTTGAGGAAGTCAACACCTCTCCCTGCTTTTCGTTGCCTCTAAAACTCCTTAGCCGACATATTTGTTGAGATGAATGGATGCCAGTTCGCCCTCTACTTGCATACTGTGAAAGTCAACCGGAAGAGGAACCCCATTTCCATAGCGGGCAATTTCCAAAACTGTGCTCTGTGAGAAGAAATTCATCACCTAACACCCACTATATAGCAAGCAAAATGAAGCCACTCGTTTTGAAAAGGCTTTGCAACCGTTTCTTCGAAACCAAACCCAGAAATGCCATTTGTCTTTGAGTGCTCTGCAACCTAATGGGTGTATCCATGATTAAACTCGGGGAGGTGTGAGGCCAGCAACACCAAGCAAAGTCGAACTAATCAAAATGAGGGGGAGGATTCATAGTAATTATCTCACGGATCATCCTGGCAAGGAGATGACTGTGGTATAATTGTTTCATAAATATCCCACACTTGAACTATCACTCCAGTCAAAACACCAACTTCACCTTACTACGGAATGATTAACCATAACTGCCAAGCCATTGAGGAGAGATTACATCGTGGGTCCCTTTGAAGTTGTCACATCGATTCTCGACTCATCTGCCCTGTCAACTGCTTCGTTGGCCAATGCATCAACCTCCATGTTGGCTTCTCTATAAACATAGTTTATAGTGTATATTTCCATCTTCTCAAGTAGATCAAGAGGTTCTGAGAGGAGAGAGCAAAGTTTCCAACATTGTGTATACCTAGTTCTAATTGCATTGATGACAATTGATGAATCTCCTTTTACCTCTACCTTCCTCAAGTCCAACTTTATGCAAATCTGAAAATCAAGAATGAGGGCTTGAAGCTCAGCTTCGTTATTGGTCCTGAATTTTAGTCTTTTGGAGGCTTCACAAACTACCTCACCCTTCCAATCCCTAACAATGCTTCCAACTCTGAAATTCTCAAGGTTTCCTTTTGAAGCCTCGTCAAAGTTCAATTTGACCCATCCCTCCAATGGTGGTGCCCATTTTGCGTCTTTGCGCTTTTGTCAGAATTCATCTCAAATGTATCAAATGTATTTTCAATTCTATTTTTTTTTAGATTTTTTTACATATATATTACAACCGTACCCAACCGTACCATACCCAAGTAGAAAAAAATTGCCATACCGGTGTTATAGAACCAGCGACTTAACTTCCCATAACCTGATCCATCCATCCATGGCTATGACCATACCACTCACCTCACAACCTCATTATACCTCTTCCATTGTTTCACATACACCCAATACTACCCTTATCTCTACCACATACACTATTACAAAATCTGGTCAATCCTAACAAGGAAATCAACAACAATAAGAATGATTCTATCACTTACAATCCAACACATTGCATGCCATTAGCATTTGAGGTGATTACATATCTGTAGTTTGTTGGTTTCACGGCCCCTAGATTCAAACTATTTAATGGAAAAGGAGACCCAAGTGTCCACATACAATCTTTCACAGCTGCATGCATATATTTTGCATACGATGATAAAATCTTAGCTAGGTTATTTCCACAAACCTGGAAGGACTATGCTATTCAATGGTTTTATTCATTACCTCCTAGTTCCATGCAATGTTTTGATGATCTAGCTAAAACCTTCTTGAAGCATTTTCATATTAACAAGGGTTGGAAAATCACTATGAATGATTTGACTAGATGTCCTCAACAAACTAATGAGCCCATAAATGAATCTCACTTGATTCCAATCTTTGTGTAGAAAATTGAAGCACCAATTTCACAACAATGAGCTACAAACTATGTTTCTTAAAGGACAACTTCCAATTATTAAGATTAATGTGCATTTAAGTAGCTTTCCCTCTTTTAGATATGTGTACACATTTGATAAATATTGAGGCCAAGCTCTTAGTATCTAATACACTTAAATATGGCTCTTCATCTCAATCTTGTTATCCTTCCAAGTTTCAAAAGTCAAACACTTTTTTAAAGGGTAATGAGGTGAAGCAAAATATTAATCAAGTTTCTAATACTTCTACCTTTCCTTCCTTTAAACAAAATGCTCCTAGGAAGTTCACAAAGCTACAAGAATCTTTGGACAATGTTCTTCAAAGCTTTTTAAGTGCTAATTTGATCACTTTCTCTCACTACATCCATTGGACCCAAATAAGCCACTTTCTAGAGCCTATAACGATCAAGCATTATGTACCATAACACACAATCATGCATGAGTCTCGAGCACAAGGTACAATACCTTATAGACAAAAATATAATTCATGTGGAAGGTATCAATGACAATGGAAATCCTTAGGTTGCACTTGCTAATAGCTGATTGAGCGTTTACACCAATCCTTTTCAAGATCATACAAATAACATTGAGGCACATGATAACATTGTTACAGATGTTATACATAAGAATAACGATAATGTGGATGTTCATGTTGAGTCTAATGATACATCACATACACATGCTTTTGTGGGAGCAATCGACACTAATGCTACATCTTCTTCTCCTCCCACTCCCCCATTTGCATTTTTTCATGCAGAAATACCACAAAACAATCACTATTGGCCATTATGTATCTTAGGAGAAATGCATGACCATGTTATTGCTGATATTCTTGTTAACGTAACCAACCACTATAGCATATACACGGAAGAATTCCTTATTCACAAGCATCTAAAGCAAAACTCTTATGCTCATTTGGGAGTCTCCCTGAAGATGACAAATGGATTATTGATTCATACTTTGCATTGTGTCATCTTACCACTTAAAGTTGGACCTAAAGAAGTACAAATCATATTCCGCATTATTCCTTCTTTGAATAGATTCTCTATACTACTTGATAGACCATGGCTTGATCATTTGAAAGCAATACCTTCTGTTGTACATCAATGCATAAAATTTGTTCATTAAGGAAGAATCATCAAGATTCCAAGAGATCCATATCATTTCACTTTGTATACTTACATTAAAACTCCAAAAGAACCTCCATACAAAGTTGAAGAAGATCTTCATGAGGTGTATCAAAAGTAGTTATTTGCAAAACAAAAACATTAGAAAATGAAATAAAACAAGCAAAGAGTAAAGAGCCACACATTGAACACATTAGCCATGAAAAAACCATAGAGTCAAAGGCATCTACCTAAGTTATACAAAAACCTAAGTTCCATGCCCAAAAGACGACTTGGATGCTAAAGAAAAATGTTGTGCATCAAATGTTAATCATTCCTCCACAACCACAAATAAAGAAACAAGAAGTTTGGGTTAAGAAAGACATGCCTAATGTGCCACCCATTGAAAATTTGTTTGTGCCAAGTACAAAGGGTTATCAAAAAGAAACACATGTACTAGAAAAGTCAAATCAAAAAGAACAAAAGGCAAGATTAAATGAAGAGAAATATGGTGTTACATGTTGGGATGACGATGATCTTTTGAAGGATGATGATGATCCTCCAAAATTTCTTCGATGATTCAAGAGCATCCATAGCCTATAAACTTATATTTCTTTTTGCTTATTGCTTTGCACCTTTGGCCTTTTTTATTACACCTTGTTTGTTGTGCTTTACATACTCATTTCACCTTCTATATCTTGTTTCATGTTTGCCTTCCCCCACTTGGGGGGCATTTGCCTTCCCTTTAACTTGACTTGTTTTACTTGTTCACATTTTCTCTACTTTTTGCATACCCCGTCCTTATGTTTTCTCATCTATACCAAATTGTTTTTTCTATATTGTCTTGCTTGATTGTCATGCATCATTATGCTTACTTTTTACCTTGATTGTTTGCTTATGCTTTTCATGCCTATATACTCACGATTCCATTCCTTATGATACCTATCTTCTACTTTGATCACTTGATTATATTTATGACCTTTTCGTCATGCTTAGACCACGCGCTTTTCCTATCTTGCTATTTATGAGTCTTGTTATCACTTACATTTTATGTGGCCATATTGCGCCTTCATTGCCATATCATCCTATTACACTAGGGGAGCCACCATGCTTTTTCCCATGACTATTTTATGCCTTCATTTTCATATCATGCTTCTAGAGCCAAAGAGCCATCCTTATAGATTGGCGGCATTTTGCCTTCCCCTTTCTCCGTTGTGCTAGCATTGTTTTAAAATGCCCTATCCTATTACACTGGGGGCCATTACATCTTTTCCCACATCATTTTGCACTTACATCCCTAATTATGTTCCTAGAGCTACCTTTACCACATTGGGGGCATCACACCTTCCCCTTATCATATTATGTGTGCTTGCATCCTTTATCATCTTCTAAGAGCCACATTGGGGAAATCATACCTTTCCCATTTTACACTTACATTGTGCCTCTAGGCCATTGTCACCTTATGATTTGCCCATACTAGAGGAAACCTTATACCTTAATGTTTATCTCTAGTCCATATGCCTTCACGCCTATCCTACTATATGCATGTCTCGTCAGTTAAATGATGTATTCATTACACCTATTACTTTATATGATCTATATGCTCATATGTTTAGATTATATTTACTTTTCATGTATTATTTTCCCTCTCTTCCAATTCCTTGCATCTAATGGATGCAACCAATTGAAGGAGAGGCATACCTATTGTTAACACTCTTTTGTTGAGCTTGCAAATGTCCAAATGGAGCTTGAATGCATGACATGGCAATGCCTAATATACCATATTTTGATCACATGACATGGCAGCACATAATATGCCACACCACTCTATACAGGTGGAATTTCCTAACCCTTCTCCAACTTTTTCATTTTCCTAGACAACCAAACAAGTTTGTGACTTATGCTTGTTTCTAGTGTTCCATGGGGGCACGCCCACCTCCCCAACCCCACATTTCCAAGACAAGGAAGTTTCTAGGATGCAGAGACTTGGGGGAAACGTAGCCCTGCCATCCCACCATTGCCACCCACAACCCGAGGATGTTTCCAGGATGTCCACCTCAAAGAGGGGATGTTTTTGAGACATCCCCTTCATTTTTGCTATTCTAGGAGACTTGGGACGCTCTTGAGACACCCAGAGGACTCCCAGACGTCTCCTAACCATTCCCAAGACTCTCAAACATTCCCCACAATAACTAAGGTAAAAAATAAAATAAAAATAAAATCAAAGTTTCTTTTAATCTGCGTGCTAGTAACCCTATCCCTAATGGTCTATGGGTTGTCCCCAAACTTAGGCCCTTGGTCCCACCATTAGGAAACTCTGTGGAACATAGCTTATTTCACTTGTGAGATAAAAGCTACTTATTGCATACTTTTCTCTATTTTGCATCATCCCATTGAGTGTGCATATCAAGGACAAATACGTATATTGCAGACTCAACGAGTACTCGCCAATTTTTCGCTCTGGCGAGTTACTCGCAAGAAAAATTCACTAAGTTTTTGGTGACAAGTTCATACAAAAAACTCGCCATACACAGCAAAAACATGGTAGAGGTTAAAACGTGTCAAAATCATGGTAAAAACACAGATATTTTGCTTATAAAAATTATGAAAATAGTGTGCACCATGAAGGTTTGTGTGGTTTTAAAGGTCATCATTTGGACATGGTGGCAAGGGCTCTACCCCTCAATCCCACCCTATATCATGACAAGGAACGCGCTAAGGGCATTGCCCCAGCAACCCTGCTATGGGCCTTGCCCCCAAACCCCCACCAAACTCATTTGATACATTTTGTAGTTGTATTATGCATAAAAATTATGGATTTTAAAAAAAAAATCAAAAATTTGAAGTATTTTTTAAGTTGTCGAGTTTTTACCAAGTTTAGGTCTGTCGAATTTTTGTTGAGTCAGAGTTTGCGAACTATGGACAAATAACACACAAAGAGATCTAGTGGGGTCCATTACTTTACATAGACCCAATATCCTTTTTATGTTTGAGTATTTATTTTCATTCATGTTTGGGAGCGCTCATTTACTTTGAGATACATGATCATTTTAGAATTCACATGCACCTCAAAGTGAGTGCAAAATGTAATGGTGAAATTTGTACCCCCATGCCAATTCCCATTTAGTTTTGGGCCCATTTTTGAGATGATGTCTTAATACGATCACATAGCAACATGTAAAATCAAATTTTGAATACTTAAATGACCAACTCTTGCACTTTTCTCATAGTCGTTGGGAGCCGACTTGGTAGGTATTTAAAGACATCTATTTGAGCATTCATAGGAACAATTCACTTTAGAGCACTAAAAAGAATTAGAACTACGCATCAAAATCAACATCTAGGTCACTTGCATATTTGCCTATTGTTTGCCAATCTTTATCGCAACTATAAAGACCAGAGAAGCAGAAAGCGAGTTTTAAATGCGATTTTTTTAATAAATAGTGACTCAGGCACTGTGGCGGTTTTTACTCCCTTTTAAATCGCGACCGAGCTTAAAACCGTTGACCGGTTTTTTAACGCTTTTTTTCACTTAAATCGTGTTTAAAACGCGTTTAAACTTGCCTCGATCACTGCGCTTTACGCAAGCAAAAACCCCACACGATTTGGCCTTTATAGAACACGTTTTTTCCTATTTGAAGGGCTTTTGGCGACTGTTTTACCAGAGTAAGGTTTCAGGGTTCGAGCTCGCATTTGCAGTTTGGCGACGCATTTCATTTGGGCAACGCATCTTCAATTGGGCGACGAATGTCTAGGTATTTCTGGAAATTTACTTTGATATATGTGGAAATGAAGTTTGAATGTAGGTCGGAGTGGGGTATCTGGGTTTTTATTCATGTGTGGTTTCAAGTTTAGATAATGCTTAGTTTAATTTTCCTTTGATTCTTAGTGTTAAAAATACCCTTGTCCAAAATATTATATTTACTCTCTCATTTTTATTATAAAAATTGCAAAAAAAAAGCATCACATTACCGCATTAATCTGGGTGGTCTTGTAATTACTTGCAAAAGCACTGCTATAAGATAAGACCATATGTTCTGTTGATAGGGCCGCTAGTTGTTTACAATAGTCTAACAGTAAATTGTTAGCAATCCCCAGTGCCATTTTAATAACTGCTGGAGGTTTTGAATAGGAGTGGCAACTTTGTAAAAAATTTGGCACCCAATATAAAGGCTAGCACAAAATACAAAAGCAGGTGCCCAATGAGAAAATCTAGACTACTATATAATGAACCATTCAATCTACAAGCCTAACTTGGAACATTCCACAACTAAGAAAAGGACATACAAGGGATACCGGAGCTTTAGAGATCAAGTGGTATCATTGAGGACCTCGTACATGCATACAGGCTATGGAGAAACACAGAATAAAGGCACTTAACAAAAGAATGTATAGCAAACTTCGATGCTTGGAAAAATAGGTTGTGTTCATGGTGTTACTTAATACTGTTAAAAGACCAATAATGATACATGTAACTGCCCTTTTCCTCTACAATATAGTATTTCTCATGCTCCTTAGTCTTCTCCTTTTAGTATTAATGTCATTAAAAAATCTTTTAATATTAATATATCTTTGAATATGTGTAAATGGAGAAATCAATGAGGTGTTTTTTAAGTTTATGTTATGATGTTTAGTATTTTTAGTATTGGTGGTTAGGTTTAGATAATGATTAGTTTAATTTACTTTTAGGTTTTTATTATTTTTGTCTATAAAAGTCCATGATATAAAGTAAAATAGTATATTTATTCTCTCTCATTTTTCCTTGTCACTTTACATGTTTTAAAAAGTAGTAGGTTGTGTTATAATGGAAGGAAACTAAAGGTATTATAGATGTCTTAATCGTTTGTTGCAGACTTTTTAGTGTTCTATGTTAAATTGACTAATATATTATTATAAAATCATAAATTATATTTTTAATATATTTATAGATATTATGAATTAAATAGATATATATTTATTAACTTTTAATACATTATAAAAATTGTCTCCTTGTATTTATTAGTGACTAATTTTCATAAAGCATTTAATTTAAATTATTTTTAAGGACACTATTCTAGCAATTTTTTTATTTATTTTTAAGGAGACTATTATAAATTTTTTATCTATGTTAATTTATTTTTAAGGAGACTATTATTTATTTTTAAGCAATTTTTAAACTATGAATCTGGTTATCAATCCACACAAATCTAGAATCTAGCATCCTCTCTTGAATGGATTGTCTGGCAAATCAAAATCGGTATAACCCACTAGGCACTCATCAATACTTCTAGAGGACATGACACTCATCCAAGTAGTACCCTAAATATACCTTAACATACTCTTGGTTATTCCCAATGTCTCTCCTTAGGCTCCTGCATGAATTTGCATACAAGACCATTATAATTATGAACTCCTAATTTAAAATTTTAGCAACTTACCTATTACAAAATAGTTGATTAAAGTTTGAGCGCAACATAAACCTAGAGTTAGCACATCATTTGCCTTGAGAAAATTATTTTGTGCAAATATGGTATCATGAAAGACTGAATTCAAATGCGTATGCAGATTTGATCATAATGCCACGTCCAAGAGACTTTGCGTGGACACATTGCACATTAATCAAGGGTACAACCCTTGCCAAATGCAACTGGTGTTTAAATGATGTCAACAGAGGCATTTATCGCTTCAAATGGCATTTAGCAAAGGAGGCAGGACATGACACCATTGCTTGCCCTACGTGCCCTGCAGATGTCACATATCAGGCAAAAAAAAAACTCTCAAGGCAATTGCTGATGGTAAGGCAAAAAAGGCAAGGTCTGGGGCAGAAGTGGCTTCTAATTCTATAGGTGATAGGAGCAATCTTTTCAATGAGGCAAGTGCACCACAATTTTTCAAGGAGTCTGAGTCAACACCTACTTCTACAACACGTGGCTCAAACATAGGTGGAGGAAACATTAATTCTTTCTTTGCAGCTCGTACTACACTGGGATCACAGACCACTTTGGAGAGTACAAGATGGAGGAAGGACGTCCATGACCAGGCGAAGAAAGCGATTGCAAATTTTTGGTACTACTCTAGCTTGTCGTTCCATGTTGCCAAGTCTCCATACTAGCAAGGTATGGCGGATGCTATTGCAGCTGCAGGCCCTGGGTTCAAAGCCCCATCTTATGAGACATTGAGGGTTGGTTTGCTCAATGATGCAGTACAAGATGTTACAGATGTTATGAATGATCATCGAATAAAGTGGGCCAAGAGTGGGTGCACCATAATGTCAAATGGGTGGACAGATAGAAGGAACCGAACCCTCATCAACTTCCTTGTCTCTTGTGATATTGGCACGATTTTTTTGAAATCCGTGGATGCATCAGATAGAATCAAATCAAAGGCTGCACTATTTGAGATGTTTGACGAGGTGGTCTCAGAGGTAGGGCCACCAAATGTGGTTCAGTTTATTACAAACAATACTGTTGCTTGTGTTGCTATTGGAAGACTCTTGATGGACAAGTATCCCTCTATGTTTTTTACCCGTGCGCCACACACTGCCTTGATCTAACCTTGGAGGACATTCAAAAACTTGAATGGATTAGGGAGCTATTGCAAAAAGCTCGCACAATTACGAAGTTCATCTACAATCACACAAGGGTGTTATGTATGATGCGCTCTTTCACAGGGAGGAAGGAGCTAGTTCGACCAGGAGTGACGAGATTTGCTACATAATTTCTTGCATTGCAGACTCTTTGCGAACATAAAATGACTTTGAAACGAACATTTGTTTCACCTTCGTGGATGGAGTCCGGCTTTACAAATCAAGCAAATTGCATCGTAGTGGAAAAGTACATTTATTCTACAACATTTTGGGATGCAGCTGAACAAGTTGTAGAATTTTCAGGGCCTCTAGTAAAAGTTTTGAGGCTAGTGGATGGGGAGAAACCCCCAATGGGCTATTTGTATGAGGCCATGGATAGGGCAAAGGAGGTGATGAGGACTAGGATGGAAAATAATGAGGAAAGGTGCATGCCATTATGGGAGATAATTGATAAGAGATGGGACCGACAAATGCACTCCCCTCTCCATGCTACTGGATCCTATCTGAATCCAATGTTCTTCTATAGCCCCTCATTCAAAGATGATGATCTTGAGGTCTCACAGGGCCTATTCACATGCATGAAAAAATGTTCTCCACTGCAGAAAAGTTGGAAACAACTATGGCAGAGTCGACAATATATAAGCAGGCAAGGGATTTTTTCTCGAGTAGGGTTGTTGTACAAGGCAGGTAGACCATCAAACAAGGTAGACTTTATAAACTTTGGATAATCTTTCTCTATTGTGGACATGTACATTAAAGGCGTTAAGTTTTTAGAAAATCTTACATGATATCATCTTGAAATAATTTGTGTTTTTTCAACACAATGGTGGGATTTCTTTGGCCAAGAAGCCAAAAAACTTCGATGGATGGCGAAACACATTTTGAGCCAGCCATGTAGTTCATCTACTTGCGAGCATACTTGGAGTGTGTTTGAACACATACATTCCAAGAAACGCAACCGTCTAACACAACTACGGATGAATGACTTGGTGTTCGTTCACCACAACCTTCGCCTTAAGCTAAAGAAAGTTCAAGGTTAGAGTTTTGAAATACTTGAAATCATATTATAAATTGTATTCGTTGTTTTTTCACTTTCAATTGCCAAATCTAACTTTTATATGGAAAAAATTAGGTACTCTTGAGGAAGACTGGCCAATTGACCTCGACGACCTTAATCCAAAAAATGAGTGGATTGCAAATGATGGTGTCCATGTTGATCCTGAGGATTTTGATAGCATGACAGAGGCCAACGTTGATCATGATCATGTAGAACGATATAGGAGAGGCTTTGACCCAGGAGCTTCATCATCAAGGCATGCAACCTTCGAGTGAATGACTCTTTGTAGCACGAAGAGTCATCGGCTACGTCTTATTTTTTGGAACTTTGTACTTATTTTGTCAATTGACTTTGTACAAAGTAAACTATAATTGACATTTTCGAAACTATTAGCCACTAATTGTTATTTATGCACTATGATGTATGCATTATGCAATGCCATGTAATCAGTGATATGAACATAAATGATAAAAATCTATATTCCACAATTGATGGAGTACATTCTCAATTTTATTTGCTCTCCATATCTCTATGCTATTGAAATGCCTTTAAATTAAAAAATATATATATAGTTTTTCTCATCATCATCATCATCATATAGAGAAAAACATGGGTCAAGCATCATGTTGTGTGTCTTGGCCATTGAAGTTGAAGTGTTTGGGACTCCATGACTTTGCATCGCATATGGTGTTAGTATACCACTTGGGTAATTATTGCGTAGTACTTGAGGGTGCTGATATAGGAGCACTTGGTTGACCATCATCATCATCATCATCATCATCATCATCTTCACCATCATCATCTTCATCATCAATAGGAAGAACATGGGTCATGTCCACAGGGTAAAAAAACATAGGCGAATAGAGAAAAACTATATATATATTTTTTAATGATTGGCAACTTCGAGGAAAGGATTGGCAACTCAACCAAACAAAACATCTTTGAGGAAAGGATTGGCAACTCAGTCCAAGAAGACTTGCAACTTTGTCAAACACCACTAAAAATCTCCAAAAAGAAATAGGGATGGGACAACCCCCACAGAACAACCAGTACCACAGAATAAGTTAAACTACCAACATAGAACATGTTTACATTAAAGCAACAGGCAAGAATCAAGATCACCAACAAATAGTAAGTTGTGTTACAATAAGGCCCAAGTCCAACATCTTAAAAATTGTGAAGGAACTTAATACAATTCATAATGGGCAGAGTGGGCAGAACCATTCTCATCCGAGGCCCAAAGGTGTTGTTGGACAACACACTAAAACTAGTTTAGAGTTTGTCATGTCCAAGGAATAGGATAGTTAGCTGAGAGAAATTCATATTTAAGTTATCCACATTCAATCACATGATTAGGAATGAGGGGAGATGGAAAGGTGCATGGCAGTGAGCTGGGGTACAGTCCCTAATGAAAACAGTAAACGGGTCAAATAAACAATTGGCTCACAATTGCCCAGAGTTGCACAACAAAAGAAAAAGAATAAGGAAGATACATGAAGAATTTGGAAAACACATAATCTCTACTATGTGCAGAAATACACACCCTATGTGGCACTCCAAAATGTATGGAACCCAACAATCTAATCTACTCAACCAGAAAATATAAAGCCTACTTGCAGAGACTCTTTGCAGCACAATCTATCTCCTTGCATAAGCTCAGCTATGCCTGAGACTACCTTGTTCAGCCTTGTTATCAGTTCTAACTCCAAAAAGGACTTCAATCTTAACTTCAACTCTGATTTCAGCTGCAACTTCAACTAACTCTACATAAGAAAATATCCACTTTATGCTGACAAGATGCCACTTCATCTTCCCATAGGTGCAGAAACTTAGTGTTGTTTACATGCCATGCAGCTCCAAGATCTCATGATGCTTTAGCTTCCAATGTCCATCTGCTTGTCTATCGGATCCATGGCCTTTTCTAGAACACCTTTGAAAATCACTCACGATTGTTGTACCCATGTGAAAGTTTTTGTACCGTGTCAAGTTGTAAGACAAAATCTATCCGTTTCTCATTTGTAAGTCAACCAAGTCTTTGTTCCAAATGGTGACCAATGTGGTCCTCATCATTTTTGGCTAACTTCTTTGCAGGACCAATGAAAGGAGTTATTCAGCGCATTACACAGGGTGAGCATGGAAACTCAGATAATGAAGGAATGGTAAAGGCAGTCTGAGGCAGAAACAATAATCAAGGTTTCTCATTTGTAAGTCAACCAAGTCTTTGTTCCAAATGGTCACCGATGTGGTCCTAATCATTTTTGGCTGGAGTTATTTGGCACATTACACAGGGTGAAATGGAAACTCAGACAACGGAGGAATGGTAGAGGCAGTCTCAGGCAGAGAAATGATCATCAGGGTTTCCAGAACAAGTATTGACAAAGGAAATGTGCCTTCTAAAGATTTCAAGTTGGGAAAGGGTACAAAAGAGGTCCAGAGCATGCCAAAGAGAGAGAATATCATACTCGGAGATCCAAAGCACTCAAAAATGGCATCTAGGCACAGAGGCGCACACCAAGGAGGGCATATGTCATATTTTGGTGAATTTGGAGTCAATAAAATTAAGTGGAAAAAGTGCAATGTCAATGACACATTAGAATGTGAAAATTACTTAAGCGACTTAACATGCACTTTTTTAAGAGGAAAATGTCAAAGTGAAATTAGAAGAAAAATTGCATCATACCCCCTTGGGGCACCCAAATTCACTTAGGTGACATAATGGCAATTGAAAAACATAATGAAAAAGTGCACTTGAGTCCCCATGTATGCCCCTAGCCACTTAAATGTCAAATGTCACTTGCAAAACATGACAAAAGTGCAATTGAGATCTTATGGGTTCCCAAAGTCACTTAAGTAACAAAGTGTCGATGAGGAATTACAACAAAAGTGTTCCCAAGTGCTCTAGTGTGCCCCTAGGAGATCAAATGTCAAAATATCAATGTTAAATTAGAAGCAAAAGTGCACCATAATGACCAAGTGCACCCCTAGATACTTAAGTGTTAAGTTGTCAATATGAAAATATAACATAATGTGCATTATGTTGTCCAGGCGCTCCCCTAGGTGTATAAGTGTCAACTGCCAACTAGAAAACATTAGAAAAAGTGACTCATGTCTCAAAGCGCACACCCAAGGGGTTGGATTCCAAGTTGTCAATGATCAAATAGAAGGAACAATGCTTCTAAGTCCCTTAGCATGCCCTAGAAGGCTTGGGTGTCAAAAAAGTGAACTTGAAAACATAAGTTGAAATGCATATGGAAGCCAAACAATGTGCCCTAGGAGAGAGAAGAGGGAAAAGCAACTTCAAAATTAGAAAAGCACTCTTCCTCTCCCATAAAAGCACTTGCCTTGCCTTATTTTGTCATTTTGAGAGCAATGATTTGGTGGAGTGCCATTGGAGAAGAATTTTCAGTGTTTGAGCTCGTGTTCTTGGGTGGATTTCTTGAGTTTCCTTCCCAGGCACCAAAGGGCATCATCTTCTCTACATCCTGCAGGCATCAATGACAGGTATTCCTCTCATTTGTGCTGATTCCACAAGGGTTATACAGCATTTTTGTGGTGATTTTTTCAGCAGTCTCCATGGCAAAATTTTCATAATTTGCAAACATGAAGCAATAGCTCTTCTGCACCTAGGGTTCATCCATAAAGTGTGGCAGCAGCTTCTTCAAGTTCTTGGTTGAAATGGTGTTTAAAGCCACCAAAAAAAAGATTTTTTCACAGCAGTTATAGCAGGTTTTCGATGGAATTTGAAGGTGTTTGGTGGCAGTTTTTAGTCGGGAGAGTAGGTAAACAGCAGGTTTCAAGCTCCACATATACATATATGATTTCTAAGGTGGATCCTTGTCATCTGTAGCTGAGTTTAATGATAACAGTCATCATAAAACAGCAGGTTCTCCACTTTTCAAACATTGAAAACAGTGGTTTTTGGGATTTTTGGGTTGCAAGGTGTTCGTGCTGTGACTCTGGTTAGAAACAGCTCAGGTTTCAAGGATAAGCGAGGGATTTCCGTCAGCACAACAACATGCTTTCAACCTCCTTTATAGTCTATGAGAGTCAAATGTTTATATTTCATATGGCCAAGATGTGTTGTTACAGTTTCAAAGGGTAGGTTTTTGTAGATTTAAAGGCAGTTTTCAGTCATTTCAGTTGGCAAAATAGCAGGGTTTTCATGGTGAAAACAGTCAAGACATTCCTAGGGTTCCAAGCCGCATTTGTACCTCTCAAGGTGTGACAGCTCAGACAGCAGTTTGCAGTGCTGAAATTGCAGGTTTGCAACATATAGCAGCAGGGATTTTTACTCTTGTTGTTGTTGACAGGATAAACAACCTGAATCATTTAGCAACCCGTTGGTATTGGGAACTCAAATCATAGATGAATGAATAATCAACCTCTTTCAGCTTAGCAACAAGGACTGAGGAGTATCCATTCCGCCAAAGTCACCCTATAGGCTCCCCAAGTTTCTTAGTGATCAGATGGTTTTGTTGAGTTCTGTAGGACGGTGACCGAAATTCATTTCTTATTGAGGGATAAGCACAAGCAAGCAGTTAGATTCACTATTCAGTTGGGCTTCTATAAGTGTAAAAAAGCCCTGAATTCAAAGGATGTAGGTGTTGAGATTGTTAGAGTGAATAATTTCTCTATTCACTATAGCTTAAGTGTACTTAGGTTGATGACTGAATGTGCAACCTTTTAGGCCTTTAGAGGTTACCTAGTTGTTTGGTAAACCTCATGTGCATACCTTTTGAGGTTGGAAGACTTTGTATCTCACCTCAAAAGGCACTTTGTAGTCATCCAACACTTGTCACCAAAGGTTGTTGATTTGCACATTCCAAGCGATCCAAAGGTTGACACCTATAGGACACTTGTCTACTTGTATGTGCCACATCATGAGGCACTTGTCAATCCACATGCAAGGTGGATTGCCTCATCCATGCCTATATAATAAGGCATTCCTATGTAAATTATCAAGTGAGATTAATATATGTTTATGCTCAAATTAGGTTCATCAATATCATTGATTTCTTATCTCTATTTGTCGATTTCCATATTGTGAGAGTGAATATCAAGTGTTGTAGAGAATCCTTGGCTATTCCAACATGGTATCAAAGCCATGCTACAGACACGCTCTCTGTTTTGAGGGGATCAGGAGGTAAGGCGAAAATCTGTGCGTCCTAGAGCGAAATCTATCTCATGAGCAAAATTGAAAAAGCAAAAAAAAAATTAGAAAAATTGATTTTGTTGTGTAATTTTGTGAAATTTTAGTTTCAAAATGCTTCTTTTTTTTGCAAATTGAAGATTTACGAGTGTCTAATTGCATTGCTGGTTCAATTGGAGGACAAATTTGTTGGGTGAATCATCCATTTGGGAGAAATTATCTTTTTTTCTCTCCATGCTAGCTTGTTGTGTTCTTTGTGTTTGCTGTGTTATCTGAGTTTGGCAAATCAAGTGGCCTATTCAGCCTCTGCCAAGGTCGCCATTTTTTTGTGATCGGCCCCATTTTGGGCAACTGCACTCAGGGCTTTTTATTGCAGGCTCAGCCAAGAATTGGGCGTTCGGCTTCTAAGCCGACATTTTCTTCTTTGGGTGGCTCAGCCCAAGTTTATTGAGGCCCATTTGGCCTCTTTAGATCTTTGGTCGATTGAAGTGTCATTGACTCCAATCCTTCATCCGTGATTACGGTCTCGTTTTTCTCTAAGCGCTGCCATACTTCATTGATGATCGTAGTTATCATTCAACAAGCCAATTCAAAATATTTGGCCATTGTTTGACTTCGATGGCGATTTCCACATCTAGTCAGCTTCAACAATTTGTTGTTCCATATTCTCTGATCATCGCTTAAAGCTTTCTGGTCGCTATTTGATCAAGCTCACGGTTTACCTATTTTGGTCGCAGTTTCTCTTGCAAAATTGAGGGTTTCTGATTTGGTTCGTAGCTTCCATATGGTTGTGGTTTGTTTAAACCACAAAACCTCCTCACAGCAAAGGTCGACACTAGCATCAAAGTTTAAAGATCTTCCTCTACGTTGTGTTTTATGCAGGATTCTTGCTCAGCCTTGGTTGAAATCGGCCTCCATATATCCTACATATGTTGCAAGTTGACGCCTCTCTACTGGGTCGCTGACTATTGGCCATCGACTTCTTTCTGCAAGTCTTCATGATCTTGGTGACTTTCTCTTAACCGCTTTCAGTTACCTCACAACACCTTTTTTGGTGCTTGTAACATGTTTTGTTACTATCTCTCACCACGGATCTCGATAATGGTCATTTAAGTTGCAAATGACGAGTTCAACAATCTTGGTAGCGGTTTCCTTCACTTCAGCTGTGGGCTCTTTGCCAAATCAACCACCATCGGCCTTCATACGGCTCTCTACCACGATCCTCGCAAAGGCAGTTTATGTTTACATTTTATGTTACAACAATCACTACACTCAGCCAGCACTAACAAACTATATTAAGCACTTCAATTAGCATTAATGTTATTTTTTTATTGTTAGTGTTAGCTGTTATTTAGTGTAAACTATAAACATTTACCTTAACATTCACATTTTATGTTAAGGTCAACATTAACAGTACAACTCATTGTAACCATCATATGTATCCTCGACATTTTTTGAAAATTTGCTTTGAATAGCATATTGACTCCTTGTATCTTCGTCGGTCGAAGATGAAGGGAGAGGTCCAGTTTGGCAATAGGCCAATACTCCCTCTCAAGTCAAACCATTTATTGTACTTTCTTTTCCGATTCCAACGAGTCGTTGGAAGGCTAGTTTTTCTCTTGTCACAGGCATTTTTTTTGCTTTAGTGCAAATGTATTAAAATAGGCCATTTACGGGATCCTGTTTGTATTATAACTTTTGCTCGGTTGCTCGAAATTGCGCACCGTTTTTTGCAAAAGTTCATATTTTTGCATTTCCCACGCATTGGACCTATTCGCATTGTAAAACGCACTAAGTTATAAGGTGTCAAAATCTAGGGGGGTCACCTAATCAGGGGGACATATTTCATAGTTTCAAGGGGGTTGTCTTCTTTCTTGCAATGGCTAACCTATTAACTCATTTCAATCACCATTCATGGAAACATGCAATGGAATTACAACTTAAGCAAAAGGGTTTACATACAGCAACTACAGGATTGGAACCTGAACCTACCGCGGCTTCTGAAAAGAGGAAGTGGTTTAATCGACTTGATGAAGCCTATGGCACTATTTGTATCGCCATTTCTCCAGACCTATTATTTCATGTTAATGATGCTAAAACACCTAATGAAGTCTTAACAACATTAGAAACATGGTTTGGCAAGCAAGATATAATGAGGGGTCACCATTTGGAGAATGAATTAATAAGTCTCAATCCTCGAGATTTTGCGACAATTCAAGATTTCTTCACCAAGTTAAACTCGTTAAGGTCACAATTGAAGATATGTAAGATTGACAAAGATGATCAATTGATCCTCGATGTCTTATCAAAGTTAGCCCCAGATTATTCAGTGTTTCAACTTTTTATGCCATACAACGCTCATTAGGAAGTCAGTTCACTATGCCTTCACTTGCTAAGTTTGTTGTTTCTCTAACACAAGAGCAAGATAAATTAATTCAAAAGGGCACACTCAAGTCTTCATCAAATCATGCTCTAGTTGCTAGTGGTGAAAAGAATTCAACTCCTAAGGTGAAGAAAGCAAACAAGGACCTATCTAAGGGATCAAAATCGAAACCTCAAATTCAAGAAACTACCCCATCCAAAGGGAGAAAGTCTAAGGAAAGGCCCACTTGTAGTTATTGTACCAAACTTGGGCATGAAGAGCGCCATTGTTTTGAAAAGGAAATAGATAACCTCAAACTCCGAATAGTTGGGTTAGAACTTCTTACTAAGAAGAATCAAATTAACTCCCCACGTGGCTCTTCCTCTCCATCATCTTCAAATGTGAATAAGTACAAAGGAATAGCATTGGTTGCCTCTACTAATATTGCATCACCTAAGTGGCTTCTAGATTCAAGGGCTTCTCATCACATAGCAAATTCAAAAGATACGTTTTCCACCTATGAACCAGGTTCATATCCACCTATTCTCATTGGAAATAACGCCTACATGACAGCATTTGGAAAAGGCACTATTAAACTTGGTGAAGGCACAATCAATGATGTTTTGTATGTACCTTCTTTATCCAATAATTTCCTTTTCATTTATCAAATCACTCATAGTGGGATAGGGAAAACAGTTCAATTCACGCCTAATTCAATGATCATAAGGGAATTGCAGAGTAGGGACATTGTTGCAATGGGAAAAGCAGATCATGGGTCCCACTTATACTCTTTCTATTGCTTTGGTTCTTCACATATTGAAGACTTGCATGATGATCTTCATTCATTACACTTGGATAAGGAGATTCAATATGGAAATTTGAACCTTGGAGTTGTTTCCTCCACATCAGTTCTTCCTGACATCACATCTCCTTGTGAACCTACATCTTTGATTCCCACAGACTTTGATCAGCCGGCTACTTCCATTAGTCTTCCAGCACCAGTTTTTTGGGATGAGTACTTGACAGACATTGCATGTTTGTTTGATGATTCTCACTATGCATATTTGGTAGACACTTTTGATGATAGCCATCTCAATGTTATTCTGCATCCATCTTCATCCTTGGCATCAATTCTTATGGAGCAAGTTTCAGAGGATTTCAGTACTATCATAGAGGCCCATCATCACTTTGTGAAGACTTCATACTTATCTTTGGATTTAGTGCAACATCCAAAGAATCATCTTCTTCTTTCATGGGAAGATCCATTGCACCTATTTGTAGTTCTCTTTCTTCCTAAGGGGAGAAACATTGTTCAACATTCACGGAGCAGCTTCAGCATACTTCATCGAGCATCTACAAGCACTGCAGCATATCTTACGTGGGGCTTCCAAGTCTCTCTGTGTATCTCCTATTTTGGGGAAATTTATTGTACACATGTGATAGAAGTTGTCCTAGGGGGCTAATGATATAAGTCCTCATTCACTTGTTTTCTTTTTATGCATTTTGTTTCTCCTTTTGGAGAGGAGTTTTGTTCCCACAGGGTTTTCTCCTTTACTCCACTTTATGAGAAACTTTGTACATAGGTACCTAACATGGCCTAGTAACCGGGACCCATATTTATGTATCTCTTGCATTTTGTGATCTCCCCAAGTATCACTTAAAGAGGGGTGTTAAGAGTGAATAATTTATCTATTCACTATAGCTAAAGTGTACTTAGGTTGATGAGGTTAGACAACATCTTGTCTAACTGAATGTGCAACCTTTTAGGCCTTTAGAGGTTACCTAGTTGTTTGGTAAACCTCATGTGCATACCTTTTGAGGTTGGATGACTTTCCATCTCACCTCAAAAAGGCACTTTGTAGTCATCCAACACTTGTCACCAAAGGTTGTTGGTTTGCACATTCCAAGTGATCCAAAGGTTGATACCTATAGGGCACTTGTCTATTTGTATGTGCCACATCATGGGGCACTTGTCAATCCACATGCAAGGCTCATCCATGCCTATATAATAAGGCATTCCTATGTAAATTATCAAGTCAGATTAATATGTTTATGCTCAAATTAGGTTCATCAATATCATTAATTTCTTATCTTTATTTGTCGATTTCCATATTGTGAGTGAATATCAAGTGTCGCAGAGAATCCTTGGCTATTCCAACAGAGATAGCTAAATTTAACCTGAATTTTTTCCATTAAATGTGCACCTATGATCCTAGAGCATCTTATATGAGAGGTTGGAACATTGTTTTCAGCACATACCAAGTATAGAAGACTTTTGAGCAAAATGCAGTGATTAATATGAGGTGAGGAGGAGGGAACATATATGACTGACAATAAAACAAATGATTAATTTAATCCTTGAAGAAGTGCCTGAATACATTTCAAACACAAATTCAGAGATTCTCTCATCACTTCATATCGCCAAATTCAGAACAGCAGCCCCTATTTTTGGCAAATTGGAACATCAAAGAGAATACTTCTATCCCTGGCAGAACCAAATCAGTCATGGATAGAAGTAGGGATGTCTTTATAGCAAATAAGTCACAAAAAAGTGCAGCGAAAAGGTCCTCTTCTTCACACACGAGACCAAAATCTGCAGTAATTGGATGTGACAGAGATCAGGAAGTAGAAGAGGGTCAGATTCAGTGTTTCAGATATAGTTCAGAAGATTCCAAAGTTTAAGTTGGTGCCTAGGAAGAGCGTAAAATCGCCACCTTCCCTTCAGCTGAATCCAAAACCTGAGATTGGATTTTATCAAATCCGGTTTTTGCTTCTCCTTCTTCCCCTCATGCTTCTCTCCTTCTAGAACTACATATCATTCTCTTTCACCTCTACCTTTAGATGTTGCCTCAACATCCATACCCTTGATGTCTTCCATTCCACCTTCCATGCCTTCCCCACCTCATCTATAGCATCTTCCAACTCCTGTTTTTCCCATTGCTATTATCACTATTCCTCCCCCTCATCTCCTAGAGGACATGAGCAGGAGAGAGGTCTCAAAATTGGTTAGATCTGATGTAACTAGAAAGAGGAAGCTTGTTTCTTCCTACGAGGTTGACTTTGCAACACTTATTTTTAGAGCCAAAGCCTAAAAGGTCAAAGAAGCAACAACAGTAAAAAAACACATATGGTCATTTGATTTTGGAGACAACCATTCATACCAAGGGGAAAGCGGCAAATGATGTTGAGCCAACAGATTTCCAAATGACCGCGACTCATTTTGTGGCAAGAACATGACAAGGTGATGTTAAATATTTTGGAGGTAGTCACTGAAAATCTTAAGGAAAGAATCCTGAAGGATAGCAAGGACAAAGCTACCCTAAAGCTGAAAACAAACAGTTTAAGGAGTTCATATCTCGTCCCCTTCAACCTACACCAAGCTCCATGGGTTTTGTTCCACAAATTATGCACTTAACAGATTAGCGAAGACGACTAGATCAGCTAGTTGCACATGGAAAGACAGTTGAAAATGGATTGGAAAAAGGTTCTTGATAGGTTGTATGCTTTGTTCACCAAAGCAAAAACTGTGAGAGAAAATTTAAGGATTAGAGCATGGTATGATGAATAGAGTTTCCACCTACAAGGGCTTCACAGAAAAATGGAAACCTACTCTTACACTTGGACCTATGAAATTGACTGAGATGGGTGTCGTGGCAAACATCAGATAGGATCAAACATTCACTTGGTCGCAGCAATATATATTTCTAGGTCAGCTTCTTGATGAGGCCGTTACCATATTGGGGGATCAAAAGAGTAGATTGGATGAGGTTAGACAACAGGTTGATTCCTTGGTGACATCTCTTCCGTGTACCTTTATCAATGAGAACAATATACAAATTAAGCATCATGAGCTATAGGAGGCTGAATTTCAAAGGCTGGTTAAGGACACACTTGGGAGAGCTCAGCATGATGAAAACATAGATAAGTTGTCCACCATTACCAAAGATATTCAGGATGTTGTGGAGGAGGTGACCGAGATTAACACATTGGTCACACAGAGGAGCTTCACCCTTGATGTGCGGATGATTCAAATCGATTTGACGCCACAACCTGCTAGATCATAGCTACATGGCTTGTTGGTATGTGGCGACTGATCATGCAAGTCAGTGTTGAAAAACTCACCGAAAACGCGTGACTCGCGAGTAATCGCGCGTCATTTTCGGCGGCGAGTTTTACTACTGAAAACTCGGCCCGAGTTTTTTCAAAAACTCATGGCGATTTTTTTGGTCAAAAACTCACGTGCTTTGGTCTGAAAACTCGGCCAGAGGAATAAAACCTAAAAAAGCGTTTTTATTTTGCTCATTTCGACGAACGACGGCGACCTACGGCTCCACAACGATGAAACCCTAGCGCGAGACGATGGCGGCCCAAGGTAAATTAAAAATCATATGAAAGGAGAGATTTTCGACGAACTATCAAAATTAATGATATCATATGAAAGGAGAGATTTTGGACGAGCTATCAAAATTTATATGCGATTATGATGATATTGTGTTAACCTTAAAAATTTCCCACGGACGAAAATTCATAATATAAAAGGTTTTTAAACTTTAAAATTTTGGCTTCATAGTTTTTGAAGGGAGAGGATGGCGATAGCGTGTGTGGGAAAGCAAGCTAGGGCACCCGAGC
The DNA here is from genome assembly GCA_027924645.1 of Cunninghamia lanceolata. NCBI lineage: Eukaryota > Viridiplantae > Streptophyta > Pinopsida > Cupressales > Cupressaceae > Cunninghamia > Cunninghamia lanceolata. Next base: position 2,779,130 of record BSBN01000536.1, read on the forward strand.
CCTAGCTTGCAGGTTCGAGCTTTCTCTGTGCGCAGTGGATTTGCATGTCAGCAGGGGGTCAAGGGGACCGGGTCTACTTCTTCGTTTCTTCTTTTTTCCTGGTTTTAGCTGGCTGTGAGGCTTTCTTTGGTGCGGATGGTGGTGTGCAGGGTTCAAGGGTTTCCAACTCTGGGTTCTCTTTTATTGTGTGCCCTCTGGTTCGTGTTTGCTGCACATTGGGGGGGTATTCTTCTTTTGAGGTGTTGTCTCTTGTTGTGGTGCGTCTGTTTGGAGCCATTGCTTTGGATTCAATGTGGTGTGGGGGGGCATTTTGAGCCCTCACTCGTTTGGTATAAATGGCTTCGAATGTGCCTTTGGATATGGCGGGTCATGCTTCTTCCATGGCTGGGGAGGATGCCGGAATACCCTCAGTCTTCTTCTGGATCGGATGTGGTCCGAAATGGTTCTCTTAAATTGCCAAAGGTGAATGGATGCTTGGAGAGGGCCCATGAGCGGCCGGTTTTAGTAATACAATCGAAGTCGGTAGCTGAGAATATTAATTACTTCTGCAATCATGTTTTGATTTGTAAGTTCATGGGGATGAGGGTTTCTCCCCCATTTCTTGATACATGGATTCCCCTCCTCCATACATGGTTTCCTGTCGATGATACATATTACCCTCCTCCATTTGAGGGTAATTCCCAAACTCAAGAACCAGATGAAGTTCAGGCCTTTCAGCAATCTACTGGCAATGCACCACAAAGAGTTTATCAGCGGAATTACCGGGCACAAGATCCTATGACTACATCGACTCCTAATAACTTGCACACTCCGCCAAATCCTAATGCAAGTAACAATCCTAGCTATCCCAGGGATTCCCCCGAATACAGACAGCGAAATCCCGCTCAGAATGTTGTCCCAGCCCAAGAGGTTCAGCAGCAGAATCCTCCCTCGAGGATTGATCCAGCCAGAAAGGAAGTTCCTAAGGATGATTTAAAGAGGTTGAGTCAATGTGTTGTCGAGGAACTCAAGAAGATCAAGATCAACTTACCACTAACAGAATTGATTCGAGTACCTGAAATAAAGGAAGCCTTTTTAAGAAGTGTCGATGATACCATCACAAAAGGTGGAAATCAAAACGTACAAATCACCACAGGTCCATCAGGTCCTTCTACTTCAGCTGCACCAAGAGCATATGTGGGTCAAAATGCGAATTTGACCCAAATGAGGCCACCTCCTCCGCAAGGGCAGAAAAATGCTATTTTCATTGCACAGGATTCATCCAATATGACAGACGCCAAGTCAGTTACAATAAAGGAAGAGCCTGCAGAAGATAATAACACACCGAAAGTTCAAAGTTCACAAGTCAATCTAGATTTAGCAGATGACCGATATAGTGCTCCTAAGAAGAAATCAGTAGTCTTTTATCAAGGAAAGGATGAACAGCCCCCGTTCCTGATATCAGTTAGAATGTTTGGTAAGCTGTTACACAATTGTCTAATGGATTCAGGAGCCTCAAGCAATGTGATGCCTCTGGGTATCTGTAAGAAACTTGGTCTTATCCCAAAGCAGACGAATAAGAAAGTTACTCAATTAGATAAGACTGAGGTTCCAGTTATTGGAGAATTACACAACATTCACATGCAGTTGGCAGCTGATCCCAGGATTCAGCATTACATTGACATTTCAGTAGTAGATATACCTGAAGGGTACGGGATGCTACTAAGCAGAGATTGGCTGAAGAAACTCAATGGGTACGTCTCCACCGACTTTTCGCACATGTGGCTATCATGGAAAGGGTTGCCGAATCAAATCAGGATAGATAGCACTCCACATTTGAAATTCATGATCACTGAATATGGTGAAGACAATGAGATCCTTTTTGTACAGACGGACTTGGGAGTTTACAAGCCTAAGGTGGAGGAGATTTTAATGCTGCATAATTCAACAGAGGTCCTTATAGAAAGTGATCATAGCACATCATCAGATGAAGAAGGGGAAGGCCTGTTCGAGAACTTCCGAAATTTTGTGATGAAACATGTGAAACAAGGAGTAGAATTAGGAAGTCATGCATCCGTCCATGATTTATTATTACCCAATTGGTGCAGGATACACAATGCTTTCCATTCTGAGTTCTCCTGCGCTATGTGCGTAATAGCCCTGGACCAAGTCAGGAAAAGGATTCCAGAGGCTATGGGGTTGGAAATTCCAAGTATGATGAAACTAAAAGAACCTGTTCGGGATACGGCCGTTACAGATGAAGCAAGCACTTCGACATCAGCAATAGAACATACCCAAATTGAACCTACAAGAGCAAAGCAAGATGTTGATATGTCAAATCCAGGAGATAATCAGGTATGGACTTTAAGATTCGATGGATCAAAATCCAAGCAAGGATCCGGGGCTGGTTTTGAACTGATTAGTCCTATGGGGGAAGCTTATCTATCAGCTTTAAGATTACAGTTTCCGTGTACCAATAATGTTACTGAATATGAAGCTTTAATACACGGATTACTCCTGGCCATAAAGAAGAAAGTTAAGATTCTGCATGTGTTTGGCGATTCAGAAATAGTTGTCAGACAAGTCAGGAAACAATATGTGTGCCATGACAAGAGGCTAAAGAAATACAGAAACCGGGTATGGGATTTGATTGAAGACTTCGATGCATTCAACATCAAGTCAATTTACAGATCAGCAAATCAAGTAGCTAATGCACTAGCACAAGCCGCAAGTTCTCTTGAGCCATTAGCTATGGAGGGGTTAAAGAAGTTCACAGTAGAATTGACATCAGTCCCATCAGTTCCAGACAATATCACAAACTTTCAAGTGTTTGATGATGACAAACACATACTGGACTTCTTAACTAATTCAGGTATTTTCACTACCCAGGTAATTGATGAAAGTGAAGTTGAAGCTGAGTTTGATCCGGACGGGATCGTGAATCTGAAGGACAATACCATCCCAAAGGGTATGATTGAGTTAGAGAGACTCTTTGATTTAGATAAGTTGGGCACTCCTCCCCATCGCAATGAAGACGGGAATCAGTGTGAAGCAGTCAATCTGGGAACAGACGAAGAGGTAAAAAATGTCTTTATAGGAAAAGTATGCACTCCAGAAGAAAGGGAAAATATCCTCAATAGCATGAGAGAGTTTCATGATGTTATCGCTTGGGGATATGATGATTTGAAGACCTATGACACATCCATCATCACGCATACCATCCCTCTCAAGCCGGGAAGCAGACCATTCCGACAGAGGCAGAGGCCGGTTAATCCTTTACTAGAGCCACTTATTTATCAAGAAGTAAAGAAGCTGCTACAGGCAAGGATAATATTTCCAATAAGGCACTCGACGTGGGTCGCCAATTTGGTTCCTGTTAGGAAAAAGAATGGAGAGATAAGGCTGTGTGTTGATTTCAGGAATCTGAACAAGGCCTCAGAAAAAGATAATTATCCTTTGCCTTCACTTGATGAGGTGCTCCAAATTGTAAATGGTTCGCAGATGATGTCTTTTCTGGATGGATACTCAGGATACAACCAGGTCATGGTGGAAGAAGAAGACAGGTTGAAGACCGCTTTCACTACCAAATGGGGTACATACGCCTACAGAAGGATGCCTTTTGGCTTAATCAACGCAGGAGCCACTTTCCAGAGAGCTATGGACATTGCCTTCAGAGATATTATTGGAAAATGCATTATCATCTATATGGATGACCTTACGGTATTCTCAAAAGTCAGGGCAGATCATGTGGAACATTTAAGAAAAGTGTTTGAATCTTGCAGAACATATGGAATTTCCTTAAATCCAAAAAAGTGTATCTTCGGGGTAACAGAAGGAAAGCTCCTAGGCCACGTAATATCAGAACACGGCATCTCTATCAATCCAGATAGGGTAGAGGCCATTAAAAGAGTCAGTATGCCTGCCAGCAAGAAGGAGTTGAAGTCTTTCTTTGGCAAGATTAACTTTGTCAGGAAGTTTATTACTGGATTCGCGGAAATTGTTAAGCCATTGAATGATATGTTGAAGAAGGACGCGAAAGTCGAATGGACTCCTCAAGCAAAGAGAGCATTTGAAGAAATCAAGCAGGCAATCGCTAGGGCTCCTGTTCTCATCAGTCCAAACTATTTGAAGCCATTCTATTTGTATTCTTTTGCATCAAATCACACTTGTGCAGGGATTTTGACCCAGAGGACAGATAATAAAGATGAACACCCTGTCGCGTTTATGAGTGCCCCTTTTAAGGACGCCGAGCTGAGATATCCTGCAGTGGAGAAACAGGCCTATGCTCTAGTAAAGGCTATCAAGAAATTTCGACATTATATCCTGCGGAGCAGAGTGTATGCTATAGTTCCGGATGCCGCAGTTAAGACCCTACTGATGCAAAATGAACTGGGTGAACGAAAAGGCAAGTGGGTCGCCACTATCCAAGAATACGACATCGAAATTCAACCAATGAAGTTGGTTAGAGGACAAGCCCTGACCCAGACTATCGCAATCGAAGGCCCTGGATTAGTTCAACAGGCTTATGTACTGGAAGCAGTATCACCGGATGAGTGGTACGATGATATCGTCTATTACCTGCTATCTCAGAAATGTCCAGATCATATGAGCTCAACACAGAGAAGAGCACTGAGATACAGAAGCAAACGCTTTATGTTGCAGGGATCAGTTTTATTCAGGCAGAATCATGAAGGTATTTACCTGAGGTGTGTAGGTAGAAGCGAGGCCAAAAGTATTATGGAGCAATTTCATGACAAGTTTGGAACTTGCCATGGTGGTGAGCTGGCAACGGCAAATCAGATATTAAGGGCAGGCTACTACTGGCCAAAATTGTTTCAAGATGCTCATCAGCACATCAAAACTTGCCATATTTGTCAGGTAGCAGCTTCAAGAGAACGAAATCCAGCCATGCCTTTACAGCCGGTTGTTGAATTCAGGCCTTTTGCCAAGTGGGGACTAGACTTTATTGGCATGATAAACCCACCGTCTTTTGCACAGCATAGATATATCCTGACTGCGACAGACTACTGCACTAGATGGACGGAAGCCCACGCTTTGAAGTTCTGCACTTCCGATGTGTTGATCAAATTTCTAGAAGAGAACATAATTACCAGATTCGGCTGTCCCAGCGCCCTTGTATGCGACAATGGTCCTGCGTTTTCATCACTCAGATTTTCTAATTGGGCCTTTGAATACGGAATAACCCTGAAATTTTCTTCAAATTATTACCCACAGGGTAACGGCTTGGCTGAATCCACAAACAAGAACCTTTTGAACGCAATCAAGAAACTGTTGGATAAGAATCCGAGAGACTGGCATACACAGCTGAAGTTTGCTCTTTGGGCAGACAGGACCAAAGTCAAGTCTTCTCTGGGCACTTCTCCATATCACCTGGTTTATGGGCAGGATCCCATCTTCCCAATACAGTTAAGGATTCCAACCTTGCAGTTCATGCAAGAATATTTAGACGAAGACGAACGAGTACAAACAAGGTTATCACAGCTCCTACATCTGGAAGAGAAGCGAGACATTGCCTTAGATAAGTTCATGAAGCATCAAGGAGTGGTCAAGCGTTGGTTTGATCGCCAGGCAAGAGTGAAAGCCTTCAGAATTTCTGACCTGGTTTTATATTGGGACAAGGCACATGAACGGCGAGGTGATCATGACAAGTTTGATTATCTCTGGAAAGGTCCTTACCAGATTGCAGAGATTCTGGGAGAAAACGCTTTCAAATTAAAGACTTTGACCGGAGAAGACGTCCCACTGCCTGTCAATGGGCAGTTCCTGAAGCACTATTTCCAGCCATGAGTTCCCTGAGGGGCTGGTTTGTACATAGTTAGAATAGGATTTCCTTTTCTGTTGTTTGGTTTTCTTAGGTTAGTTTTGCTCGTCTTGATGTCATTTGACTCAAGAATTTCTTGTTTTTCTTGTTTTTGTTTAGTTTCGTTGTTTTGATTAGAGTAGTTGTTTTGGGGGTTCTCAACTCTTGACAAGGTGGTGTATACCTTAAAGACATCTGGTATACTTTTACTCGAGTATGTTAGCTCATTTCCTGAACATTCATTCACGAAATTCTTAGGATTGATCGATCATTGTTTTCAATTGTTGAACAAACGCAAGTTCTGAACTTGACTGGGACACTAACCATCTATTGTGTCTTGACACTGCCATCTTCTGAATATAATATGTTAAAATACTGAATTTAATTGTGAGTTCTTATTTGTTCCTTTGAGAAACTTGGGTCATGATTGATGGATTTCCCGTGGATTTCATCACTTGTGTCGGATAGCATGACTGTCTGTTCTTGGGAGATGAGTCAATTGTTCGGTATTGACTGAAGTATTTTGAGGTTTTATACTTTACACATCTTAATGATCCCGAAGTTGCCAGGAGAGTCTTTGTAAGCCTGAATCAAGTGAACATCTTAAGGTAATTCATGTTCCCATTTCGCTCCATAATAAGCATCTCTGCATACTTCCATCCATTATTTCGCTCTCCATCCATTTCATTTCAAAGCAATAAAAATTTCCACCCATGTTGCATTCTCCATTCAATAATGAATTCGAGTTTGATGTCTGAATCATTTATATGGTCCTGTGTTCGCTGTACATTCCAGAAGGATAAGTTGAAGTCCATATGAAGTATTTGGAGTTTTTTCATGTCAATCTCCTTTTCAAATGACCTTAGCCACTATAAGACAAGGTCAAGATGTCGGTATCCCCATCTATTCCACCCTAATCCATCATTTTCCATTATCCAGCTATTATATGTTCACTTCGCCTTCGTTACTATGCAAAGTCTCAAAGCATGGAACTATTCATATCTTCCGTCATCCATCTTACCTCCGCCTTTCTTATCATATTATTGTACCCTTTACCTTCCACCCATCTCCTAATCATGATCGATGAATGTGAGTGTCGTCTAAGCAAGAAGCTTGCAACTCCCTCCGCCTATCCTATTATTCCATAAAATGAATATTTTGGATGCCTTTACCCATCGCACAATGAACTTCCTGAAGATCTTATAAATCTTTTTCTTAAACCACAACCACAAATGCCAAAAAGCAAGGCATGTTTAAAAGGCTATTTCAGTCCATATCTTCAATCGAGCAAAGTAAAAGGAATAAAGCTCTGGGTACTTGAAGCTGAGTCCAAGAGGCTTCTGCATCCAATCATCCATTCATCCCATTTTTGTTCCATCCCATTCCAGATTACTTCATCTTGCAAAGAACAATCAAAATAAGAAAATTCCAAGTTCTTGTGGGACCTGAAGTTACTATTTCATTTATCATCCATTCCCGTTCCTTGTCATATACCTCCCTTCTACTTGCAAGCTTCGAGGTTTAGATTGATACGAACAGACATTGATTATGATTCCTTTCCGTTTCATTCACTTGTTCATCACCCGTTTACCTTTCTGCCATTCAGCATATCCCATCATTTATTTGGTTTGTGACTGAATACACTTTCACCCATCCGTTTTATATAATCCTCATCATAATCCACTGTTTTCATTTACCGTATCATATTTATCGTTTCCTGCCAACATCAGTAAGTGCATATCATAGCTTGACATGGTTGTGTTTGGACCACTGTATTATCCGCAGAATCAGACTCTGGAGTTCCTCCTGTTCGTTACCTTGGCGAAAACCTGGGAAACAGGCGCCATGTGTAATGGTTAGAAAAAAAAAAAGAGAAAAAGAAAAAAACGAAAAAATAGTAAAGAGAAAAATTTCGTTCACTGGTGAAAACCCGGCAAACGGGCGCCATGAATAAGTATCTTGGCGAAAACCTGGCAAACAGGCGTCATGATAGAGACACCCAGTCTCGTTGCATCCCCCCCCCCCCCTTTGTTTTGTGTCACCATTTTCTGATCACCTACATATTATTTGCCTTCATCCCGCCATCGCCCCATTCAGTGTCATTGCAATGCCGTCATATGTACATATTCCATCCGCTTTCATGAATTTACCTAGCTTGAGACAGCTAAACTTAGATGATCCTGGTTTCTGAAGGATGGGAATGAACTCAAGTGCTTGCACTTCAAACCTCAAATACGGATAGTCGCGCTGGCAATCGATTTTGATTCTTTGATCGGGTATTCACGTTTATTTGATCTAGTGTGTGGGCGTACATGGAAATGTTGATACTTGATGTTTGTTTATCTTTGGAACATTTACGGAACTGTCTTAATCAAAATCTATCTTTAATCACACATCAGAGGTATGGTGTCTTGATCCAATTTATGATTCCTTTCCCTTTTAAGCTCGTTTTGCCTAGTTTCTGATTGAGGGTGGTGATTAATGTTTTCTGAGTGCGCTTTGAATCCTTGTTTTCGAAATGTTCAGAAACATTCCTTTAGTGGAGTCGCCAGATGTTGTGACCAAATCACGCATCGCCCCATCAGACTGGGGACCCCCTTTTTTGAGTTATGTGGTCTTATTTCCAAGATGTCAAGAAGGTTAATAATGCGGAGGCTTGGGATACTAAGTCAGGGCACTCAAACGATGAAGTTGAAACATCCTGTAATATGCGCCTTGGAATCAAGAGATTTTGGCGCCTTAGAGTTTAAGGGTGTTTTGAGATATGCGCCTAGAGGAGACTTCAAAGCCTTCAGAATGTCTTAGAAGAGTGTTGAGCGCCTTGTGGCAGAGAGTATAGTTCTTCTGGCGCCTTGGTATGATAATTGGAGCACCTTGGATAACGTCAGAATGTTCTGGAGTCAATCAGTGCTTAGATAGGGAATGTGCGCCTTTGGGATAGAAGTGCGCCTAGGTGATCAAAAGGAAAATTGAACTCTCACATGAAGAGCGCCTAGACGAGGAATGACTTTGAGCGCCTTATTTGCAAGAGAGTTCCAAAATGCGCCTTGAGTTCATGAGGTGGCAGAGAGTTCCAAAATGCGCTTTGGAATGATATAAGCGCCTAGAAGCAAGGATGAGCGCCCTCACAGAAAGAAAGATAGATGAATGGTGAAGTGAGCGCCCTAGGATTCAGAACAAGGTTGAATTGGCGCCTTGAAGTGTTTTCAGTGCCTTTTAGCGCCTTTGGAGGGAGAAATGGAGTATTTGCGCCTTGGAGGATTGTTTTCCTAGTGCGCCCAGAGTGGATTTAGATTTTGGCGCCTGGAGATCATTATTACCTTGTTGAGGGTAGAGTGAAATATTTGCAAGAAATACACCTCAACTGGCGCCCTTAAATTTGCGCCCTGGAGGAGTTGTCTTTAGAATGCGCCTTGAGGAGATAGTTTGGCTTCTGAGTTGATATGAGGAAGTCTTGCAAAGATCAAACCTGAGAGGGTGTGAGGTTGTTTGAAGAAGATGTAAAGAGGCTTTGGTGATGGAGGCCTCCTTATTGTGCCCTGGGTAAAGGATGACCTTTCATGTCAAGAGAATTTGAATGATAGGTTGTCAGAAGATTTAAAGATAAGCGCCTTGTTTTGGACTTAGGATATCCTGAATGATGATATAAGTGTTTGAGCGCCCTTGAGTGTATAAGCGCCTGGAGTGAGTTTGAGTAATGGCAAATGGCGTTTATCAAAGTTTGAATGAGTTCAAGTGCCTTGATTGATGAAGTGCGCCTAGAAGTGTTATGAGCGCCTTGTCTTAGAATGTTGCATTCCAGTGCCCTTGCATTCCTCTTAAAGATGAGCGCCCAACTGAGGATGAAATGGCACCTTACATACACTGGATAGTCAAGTCGGAGAGTTTGAGTTTGAACTTGAGTATCAGCACCAGATATAGCGCCTTGGAAGAAACAAGTCATGTTTTGACGAGATGAAGCACCTTTCATGAGTAAGTACCTTTAAGGAACAGGGCACCTAAGGGGACTAAATGCGCCTAGGAGTAGTGAGAGATATGATCATCATGGGCGCTCAAACGCACTTCCACTTCCACTTTTAGCGCCCTTAATATGAACTCCTCATATAGCGCCTAGCATAAAGGGTCGGAAAAAGAAGGTTTGGCGCTTTTATTTTGAATTTTGAAATTGCAAAGATTTAATGCTATATAAGGCCGACCTACCCAGCCGCCAACACTTAATAAAGTGTAAAATGCTATATAAAGGTGACACTTCTTTCATTTGATTTCACTCATTTGCAAATTCATCAAGGAGAAGGCAGCGAATTTTCTCTAGGAGCAGCAATTTTTGTGTTAAAAGCAGTTATTTTGTCAAGAAGACAGCGAATTTACCCAAGGGGTAGTGAATTTTCATAGAAGGAGCAGCAAATTGTGCATTGGATTTGCAAGAAGAAGCAGATTTTAAGGCAGACCTGCTGATTCCACATTTCTGTTCTGAATTCTGCCATTTTATACTGATTTTTTTGCATTAAATTCCAGAAATTTGTGTTTGCTAAGGCAGAAAATTGAGTAAGAGGTACGTTTTGTCACTTCTACTTTATCAAATTTCCTTGTACTTGTTTAATTTTGCAAATTTGTATTCAGAAAATCAGATAATGCTTCAAGGAAAATGACTTAGAAAATCTCTTTGTACTTGAAAAATTGAATTAAAACATGATAACATGATGATAATGATTTAGAAAACTCATAAATCTATCATTTCAATCTACTTATTCGAGTCTAGTCTTGCAGATAGATGGGAATGACGGCCAAGGAAAGGCAAGTACTCATCAAGATGGATGCCAAGTCCAGCATACCGGAGTCCAAGCTAGAAACGCAGTGGAAGGATGTCGGCGACACCAACATGGGACACGTCAACTTGGATGAAGCGAAAGACTTCTTGCTCGCGATCACTAGGAACGAAGATATCAAAGCCATCGCGAAGAGCGGGATTGTACAAGTGGCTTGCTTTCCACCTGTTTTGCCAAGTGCCGAGCTCGTGTTGGAGTGTGTTCAGCATTATGACAAGGAGAAAAGACAAATCATAGCCAAGGATGGAACTGTTCTTGCTTACCTGCAAAGGGAGGCTATCCAAGAGATTTTCAATATCCCGAAGGCGAAAGGAGTCTTCATATGCCCTACAACAGCTCAGAAGACATTCGAAGGCAACTCAAAGGTCTACATGCAAGAGATCGGGAGGAAGTGGATGAACGATTCGTCTATGAAGATATACAATTCAAAAGACCCCAAGTATCACAAAGCTGACTTCAAGCGGGAGATAAGTTACTTGATCATGTTCCTGAATCGAGTAACAGGTAGGCCACAATCATCTACTTTCGAAGGATGGATGTATACTTATTTTGATCACATGTTTACAAAGAACAAGATGATTGACTGGGCCGGCCTTATAAGTCACTGCCTAGATGAACAGTTGGAAAACTTTGATGAAACGAAGTCTTTCTTCATGACTTCATACCTTGTATATATCTTGGCGAGAAATGTAGTTTATAAAGGGCTGATAGCTAAAGGGCAGGTGGGAACAAAGCCAGGACAGATTCTCTCCTATCAGTGTTACCCTCAGCTCCACCTGAAAAACATCAATCACTACAAGAGATTCAATGATGCCTTCGCCATGTTTATAGTGAGGAGGTTAAGAGGTGAGTTGCATCGGAGACTAACAGGTGCTGCCAGGAACTTCATCAAACAGTATGGAAGGTACTACATCCAGTATGATAAGTTCACCTACATCAGGATTCAAGGATTCACATCATTCCCATATAGACTGCCTAGATATCCTTCAAACAGGATGGTCTTGCTAGAGGTTTCCAGACAACTGATTGAGTTTCATAAGATGCAGAAAGCAAGGAAGAAAGCGGGAGTTCAGTTTCCCTTTCAGCTAGGAAGGTACTATTCTTGTCCATCATTACAGGCAGCTGAGCATTCAGAAGTTGAGCTTCAGGCTTATCATCTGCATCCACATGATTCGAGGAGAGAAAACTTTGATCCACATGGAGCTATCAAGCAGTCTTACTCTTCTTACAGACATAAAGAACAATTAGAAGATCACTGGGCTGATGCTATAGATGATGACGACATCCGGATGCAGAAGTGTTCAAGATTAAAATGGGACTTGATAAGAGCTACAAAGGTACTAAGAATTCCTGATCAGTTAGAAGGTGATAGAGCTCTTCTTGGAGATGAGTATGATAAGATTCGCAATTTGCCTTATGAAGTCAACTGGTCAAACAGAGAAAAGGTCGATGATGAAGGATTGATAAGGCCTGTTATTGCTATCACTGAGGAGCAAATAAACATACAAGTACAAGCCTTGCTTGATGAGGGTAAGAAACTTACCTATACTAAGATGGGAGAAGTGGATCAGCAAGAACAACATAAAGCACTGAGTAAGGATTCACGAAGCAGAGGAAGTGAGAAAGATTCAGGACAGGGAAAGAAAAGGAAACAGCTTGAGATTGTTCAAGGAGAATTCAGTAGAAAGAAGAAAAGGATAAGCATTGAGACTGCTTCTTCTAGACAGCCAGGTGATATCCCACCGGATCAAGACTTGGTGATTCCTGCTGAAAATATAGTTCCAGAAGCTCCAATGAAAGAAGTGCCTTCTAGCCCGCATGACACTGAAATCATTGATGAAGCTAACACCGAGGAGAAGGATGATGCTGAAGAGGAGTCCTTGCCTGCACAAGGGAGACAATTACAGCAGCAGCAAGATCTTTCATCACTTCCGGAATGGTTACAAGAAAGAATTAGAGAAAATTGTGAACTCGAAAGTTGTCCTCCCCTTCCAGTTGATGAGTTACTCTTGGATATGTCGAAGGAGAAACCGAAGAAGAAGGCAAACATCCTTTCTAAAATCACTAAGGATGAAACTGGAGTAAGAAAAGTATATGTAGCAGTTCCTAGGCTTGAGAAGAACATAGAGGATGTAACACCTGATGATTATGACATCAATACAATCAATCTGGGTCCTTTGACTGGAATGCAAGTTGAAGAAGAGCTTCAGGATTCGATTGACAATGCTCGAGCTATCATAAGGCAAGAAACAGAAGGTAGAATCAAGGCTGAGCAAAGATGTCGTGCCTTGGAGCAGTACATTCAGCATTTAGTACATCCTATTCATCCGCAGGAAAGGGTTGCTGCACCTCCATCTCTCCTTCCTCCTGAAACAGTTGGACAACTAGAAGAGTTGAAGTCTTCATCTCACAAACTGAAGGATTGGATGAAAAGATCAAAGGAGACTACATTCAGGTATCTAGGAGATATTATGCAAGTAAATGATAAGATTATTAGCCTAAAGGACAGAGTACTTGCATTAATGACAGCTTGTGTTGAATTCAAAGACTTCAAGGATCAACATCTACCACACCTGAAGAGCTTGATGGAAACATCAGTGGATGATTTGTTACATGCTGAAGTTATTGAAGAAGGTAGAACATACAACTTTTCCTCCTGGTATTTTAGTCTTCGCATCAAAGGACAGTTGCTGGATAAGATAGAACTAGATATGTCAAGAATTAGAAGTGTCCTTCAGAGGATTCAGGATGGAATACATGCTTCTTTGATGGAGATCTGCAATCCTTTTGGGGAGATGACCTTTGAGAATCTGAAAGAACAAGTTCAAGTTTTCTATTTTCAGGAAAATGATATTACAGATGAGAGACTTGATAGTATATTCTCACTTGCTGTCCACCTTGGCGACAACAAAGCAAGAATAAATGATTGGGAAAGGACACTTGGCCTTTATTCAGTTGATGTGCTTGAAGCTGAAGGAACCATTCAAAATACGCCAAGTGTACCTATAGAAGAAGTCAAGCGAATAGTGTCTAAGTTTATTGAATGCCAAGCTTCTAGTGATGGATATTCACATGGGGATTCTTCATGAGATAATGATATATTATTTTTATCTTCTTGCGAGGCGTGCCTTTGTTCCTTTCTTTGTGGCCTCCGTCATTTAATAAAGATAGCATCTTTCATTTAATATAGATAGCCTCCTTTATTTAATAAAGTTGACCTCTTTCATTTAATAAAGAGAAGTTTGTTACAACTACTTGTGATGTGGCTTGATCTGGTCCTCTGACTTCACCGATCGATCTTGACCCTTCAATCTTTGAGGTCTATAAAAGAGCTCTTGTTGCTCTCATTTGTACGATTGAAAATTCTGAAATTGTTGCAAGAGCTCTCTGAGATAATAAAAGATTCATTGCTTTGGTGATTCTATTTGTGTTTCCGAGTGTTACATGGTTTCAATTTTCAAGCGAATATTAAGTTATAAGTTTTCTTTTAAGTTTATGTTAGTTGATGAAAGGTTTCTTTATTGCTTTTTGGTGAAATCTGTAAGTTCATACCATTTGCAGTTTGCGGCTTGTAGATTGCAGTGCATGGTTAGCCTGAACAAATTGAGCATCAATTTGATCTTTATGCTTGTTGAATCTTTCATGAGCATAACTGATTTAAACATCTTGTATACCCCAGAAGATTGCACCTATCTTGTGTAGTTGTTTGTCTTGGCAAAGCAAGATTTGGTTGGATTTCGCCTAAGTAGTAAATCTCCTTACATTTAGGGTTAGTTTAGTGTTTCTGAACCTTATATCTTTTGCCCTTTTTGTTTATTCATTCAAGTAGAATTAGGATCCAGAACATCCATTGTTAAATCATACGCCATCAATTGCAGTACCTAGATTCTTTAGTGTCCACTTTCGTAGTCTTTAAGTCAAACTTGAACAATTGCGTAAGTCCCTTTGTTTGTTAACAGCAAAATCATACTTAAATCGCTGAGCTGTCTCTTACCGAAAACATCAGAAGGAACCTTGGAGTTATCTCGTTTGATCACCTAGTTCAGCATCCGAGAGGCTTTGCTCAAGAGGGAGTCAGATACTCAGTATTTTACTCTAATTGTTGAGTTGTCTAAAAACAATCATCAACAGGACCCACGTAGAGTCGGGCCAATTGGTGGTACTCCTGCAAAGGTTTGATTTCTTGTGTTGCTTCTCATCTTGAGTCTGGAGAGAGAATACTCTTTTCTAACATCTATGCTCCGGCTAACCTTCATGGCAAGGTAAAGTTGTGGGGTTTTGTCAGATATGTGAGGACTTTGGATCCTTATCTCCCATGGATTTTAGCCGGGGATTTTAATGCCGTTGTTTCTCTAGAAGAGAAGAGGGGAGGCATTGCTCGCTTGGAGCCTTCTTCTGGTCTCTTGCAGGCTAATGTGGCTCTCTTGAATTTGGTTGACATCAAGCCTGTTAATGGGGTCTTTACTTGGAATAATAGGAGATGTGGGGATGCTACTATTTCTGAACGTCTGGATAGATTCTTGGTGTCCAGTTTCTGGCTGGGGGACAGGTGGCTGACTAGCTCTGAGATTTTGGATGGGCAAGGTTCTGATCATTGGCCAATCAAACTTATTGCTGAGCTTCCCCGGCATTGTGTAAAGCAGTCTTTTAAGTTTCAGCTTATGTGGTTAAGAGATGACTCCCTCCATGATCTTCTTCCTGGTTGGTGGAATTACATGGGACCGCTATGTACTCCTTCTCTAAGAGGCTCCAATATGTGAAATATAGGTTGAAACAGTGGAATAGGCAACACTTTGGTAATGTTTTCCATGCAAAACAGGTTGCTCGAGCTCATTTGGACTCGATCACTAGGCAGATTTGTGATCAGGGCCTCACTGAGGATCTGGGTTTATTGGAAGCTGCTGCTGTGAAGGAAGTTGAGGAATGGGAATTACGTGAGGGAATTTTTTGGAAACAAAAGTCCCAAATCGAGTGGCTTTAGGCGAGAGACAGGAATACCTCTTTCTTCCACAATTCAGGAAAAGATAGGAGACAAGGTAATGTCATTTCTTCTCTCAGGTCTTCGAATGGGGAGATTCTCTCCTCCTCTGCTTCTATTTCTGCTGAGGTTGTTCACTTCTTTTCTATTCTACTATCTGAGGATTCCCTTCCTGCGGAGGAGGATGAAGCTGATATTTTGAATAGTATTCTGCCCTTAGTCACCAGTGAAATGAATGCTTCTTTGCTTCATCCCATTTCTTTGTCAGAGCTTGAAACTATTGTGTTCCAGATGAAAAAGGGAAAAGCTCCAGGGCCTGATGGTTTCTCGATTGAGTTCTACCAGGAGTTCTAGGAAGTGATTAAGTTAGATTTGTTGGAGGTCATTCAAGAATCTTTCATGAATAAACAAATGCTGAAATCCATGAATGCTACCTTCCTTTCTCTCATCCCAAAGAAGGATGGGGATAATTCTCTGGATCTTTTTAGGCCCATTGCCTTATGTAATGTGGTTTATAAGATTATTACTAAGTTGATTGCTGAGCGACTGAAACCTTGGCTAAACAAGTTAATTTCTGAAGAGCAAGGGGGTTTTGTGGCTGGTAGGCAGATTATGGATGGTGTCATCATTGCAGCCGAGACAATTCATTCTATGGATCGTTCTAAAGAGAAAGCTATGTTTATTAAGTTAGATATGGCTAAGGCTTATGATCAGGTTAAATGGGCCTTCTTATTCAAGATTTTGGGAGCGTTTGGTTTTGCTGGTGAATGGATTGAGTGGGTGAAGAGTTGTGTTACTTCTCCTTCCTTTTCGGTGTTGATTAATGGTAAGCCGACGGAGTCGTTTGGTGCTTCTAGGGGGCTCAAACAAGGGGACCCTTTATCCCCCTATCTATTCATCTTATTAGCGGAGGGTTTGGGGAGGTTTATTAGATCCCAGGTGGAGACTGGTTTGATTAAGGGCTGGAGTTTTGGAAACAATATTCCGCCTCAGTCACATTTGCAGTTTGTTGATGACACAGCTCTGATGGGTAGAGCCAAGGTTGAGGAGGCTTCCGGTTGGCGCAAGATTCTGGATTGTTATTTGGTTGCGTCAGGTCAGAAAATTAATGAGGGGAAGTCTTTTATTTACTTCTTTCATACTCCGCGGGCTATTCAGAAGAGAATTTTTGGTATCCTTCGTTTCCAAATTGGCACTCTCCCTTTTGTGTATCTTGGTATTCCGCTTGCTATTTGTTCGCTTCCTAAATTGTTCTGGCAGGAGATATGGTAAGTTTGGAAATCTGGTTAGTTATTGGACTAACAGGTGGCTCTCTTCTGCAGGTAGGATGACTCTTCTAAAGTCAGTGGTGCAGGCTCTTCCTCTGTACAGATGTTTTGTTCTCTCTGCACCTTCTAGCTTTATCAAAGACTTTGAGAGTTTGTCTTGGCAGTTCCTTTGGTCTGGCAACCTCCTTCACAGGAAGTGAAGTTTGGTTAAGTGCGAAGCTATTTGTAAGCCGAAGCAGGCTCGTGGTCTGGGTCTGCATAGAACTGATTTGAATGGACAAGCTTTAGATGCTAAGCTGTATTGGCGATGGTGTTCGCAGCAACATCAATCATGGGCAAAAATTCTTACCTCAAAGTATCTGGGTGCAGTTGAGAGTGTGGGTGTTGCCCGTTTCAGTTTGGAGGGGAAGGGTTCTATGATTTGGAGTACCCTCAAAAGGGGTGCCAAGTTGGTCAAGCAGGGGTTGTTTTGGATTTGCAATGGGGGGCAGGATGCTCTCTTCTGGCATGATTCTTGGAATGGTTATCCTCCCATTTTGTCTACCCACCCCCACCTACAGAATTTGAGTAGGCATTTTATTGATGCTGGGTGGTACCATGTTGCTGATTTTAAAACTCTTCATAATTTGTGACAAGTTAGTGTGTATAGATGGAAGGTTCTGCAGGAGTGGCCTCCTAGTGGGGCAGCTGGGGATTATCAGGTGCTTACTGGGATCCTATCGAGGCGTGTTTGCACTACTCTTCCTAGGAGAAATGTGTTGGCTTGGGGTCCTGATCGAAAAGGCAAATTTACTGTTGCCTCAGGTTATCAAGTTCTTGATAAGCAAATGTTTGGGAGCTCAGAGGTCTCGTGGTGGAAACAGGTTTGGAATAAGTTTGCTTGGCCTAAGTGTAACTTCTTCTCGTGGTTAGTTGTTCAAGGGAGGTGCCTTACTTGGGAGAACCTCTCGAAACGTGGGTTTCAGGGGCCCTCTAAGTGTGTTCTGTGTGGTGGGCACGAGTGCATCCCCCATCTCTTCTTGCAGTGTTCCTTTGCGAAAGTTATTTGGCATTTTTGGTAGAATCTCTGGCATATACCGTGTAGACATGCTTCTTCTTTAGAGGATTTTTGGAGGAGTCTGGGGCCTCCCCCTATAAAGACCTCTTTTCTCCTCATTGCTTGGATCATTGGCCCCAATTTGATAATTTGACATATTTGGTTGGAGCGCAACCGTAGAATTTTTCTGGACAAGAAGCTACTTGTTGGTCAGCTCTGGTTGAGGATTCTGGGGGGTCTGCAGGAAACTTTGGCTGCCAAGTGTGATATGTCTGTCCCTGTTGTTTCTAGTGACTGTGATGTGGTTAAAGCCCTGGGTCTCTTTGGGGGTGGACGGAAACATTTGAGGACGGTTCAGCATGGGCATGGGAGAGCGAGGGTCTGTCGTACTGGTCGTTGGTGTCCTCCCACTGTGGGGGAGCTGAAAATCAATACTGATGGATCTTCCAGAGGTAATCCTAGCCATGCTGGAGTTGGTGGGATTGGCAGGGATAGTTCGGGGGTGGTAATTTTTTTCTTCTCTATATATAAAGGTCAGCATACAAATAATCTCATGGAGGCTCTTGCTATTCTTCTGGCATTAGAGCGTGCTTATGCCCTTGGCTGGAGGCGGATTATTTGTGAATTAGATTCTCAGGTGGTCATTGATATGCTGAATAAGAGACATTTTGAGGAGGTGAACTGGCAACTTGCAGTGGTGGCCAAACAAATTGTTTCCCTGAGCAATGCTTTAGATTCTATTGCTTTTTGTCATGTGCCACGGGAGTGGAATAAGGTGGCGGATGGTTTGGCGAGGTGGGCGTCTGAGTAGATGGAGACTTGGAATGTGGATGATTGGGTCAATCTTCCTGGTGATTTGGCCCCTGTTCTTGAAGATTGGGTTATGGAGGATATGAGGAGCTTTTTGGGTGTTACTTAATTCTTGATTTTGGTTGTGCCCCTTATGGGTGTTTCTCTCTGCTTTGTAATGATTTTATGATTCAATAAAGTTTTTATCCCTTTTTTATTAAAAAAAAAACTCTAAAATTTTCCAGAGTGAATTTTTTTTACGGCGTGAGACAATTGCGAACACTATAATGCTCACATATAGTGTCTCATGCCGTAAAAAAAATTAATAGTATATTTTTTCGCAATTTTTTTAACTAAAATATTTATTTAGTTTAAATCCTTAATATAATGTTTATTGTTAATTCACGCATATATTTATTTAGTATAATATTTTAAATTGAATTTATTATATTAAATTTTAATACTTTTAGGTTTAATATAATATTAATATTTTTATATTTAATACAATTATATTTAAATTTTAATATTTTTTAATATATATAATATATAATATATATTAATATATTAATAATAATATTATTAATTTATTATTAATAATATATTATAATATAATTATATATTATTATAATAATATATATAATATAGTTCTTATATTATTATTAATATTATATATAAGAGCCGATAAGGGCGTAGTTCGGTGGTTAAGTCGCTCAGTTGTAGTGGCGGCCACCAGAGTTCAAACCCCCGCTAGGCCAACGAGCTCGCAAGCTTTACGCCTTCACTGGGCCAATGAGCTCGCGGGTTTGAAGTGTTCTTCCTAGGGGATGAGGTCCCCCGTGTGGCCTCACCGGTTCATTGCTCCAGGCAAAAGCATTCACGTGGAGCCGGAGGGTGTGTCGCACCAGCGTCGCCGGTCACGTTAAAAAGTTTACCAGGCGCATTTTTAAAAAAAAATATATATTATATATAAGAAATATATTACAATATAATATTATACTTTTATTATTATAATATATTATATATTATTATATTAAAAATAATATATAATAGCAATGTGTCTATTATTAAAATTTAATATAATATATTATATATTATTATTATATTAATACAATATTTATATCTAATATTATAATTTATTATAATATGTATATATAGTACACGTACCAGGGGAAAAAAATTGCAACAAATCCCAATCCCGAACATGTGCCAATTCTAGGCAACTTAGATGAAATGTATTGAAGGAAATCAATAATATGGTCCATAAATTCAGCAATATGCATGTTTTTAAAGCATATTTTTAAAAATTAATGTATTTTTAATGTTCGATAACTTTGCCGAGTTATTGCCGAGTTTTTCCCCGAGTTTTTGCTGAGTCCCAAGTTTTTAAAATTTTTGGGTCCGCCGAGTTTTTGCCGAGTTCGAGTTTTTCAACTATGATGCAAGTACTGTACACAAGTTATGTATCCTCGCCGGGGTTCGGGGCCGGGCCCCAAGGGGGGGTTTGAGGGCGGCAGCCCCCCGAGAAGAAGGGATTCGGGGGCACAGCCCCCGAAAAAAAAAATTTCCCTCTTTTTTGCACGATTGGAGTCTGTTGTTAATTTTTGTTAACCGACAAAAGAAAAATGACATTGCAAAACCCTAATTCTAGAAGCTTTCAAAAAGCTTGTTATAAGCGGCTGGGATGTATGGTACAACTATGTATTCGCAAGATTGTAATTTGTTTTGCACTGGATAATAAAATCATTGGATGGCTGAGTTTATGTGGATGTAGCCCATTTTGGGTGAACCACGTTAAATTTCTGTGTTGATCTCTTTTGTGTTATTCCCATAGTCTCACAGGGACGCGCCCCCCCCCCCCCCCCAAAAAAAAAAGCCATTTCCCAGGGGGGACGTCCCCAGGACAGGGAGACGCCGGTGAAAAGCCCCCCCGCCGCCTCTAAAACATCTCCTATCGGGGAGACTTCTTGACGTCCCCGGCGTCCCCCGAATTTAATTTTTTAATCATTTTTTTAAAAAAATCATCAAAAATAAAAACCTAACTTTATCATATGCATTTTTAACATTTCATTTCAAGTTTTCTTTGTCGGCGTGAGTCTCCCATCGAGTTCAGGGCGTCTGCAAAATTGCAAATCGAGTTCAAACTTCAAACTTCAGGGCTTCTGCAAATAAGGTGATTCAGGGCGTCTTTTTTTAGGCTTTTTTTATTTTTTTGGGGCGTTTTTTTCCTGAGGCGTTTCAATTTTTTTTATCTCCTAAAGGATATGCACAAGCCACAAAAAGGATTTGTGGCGACTGAATGTCTCAAAGAGATGGCATCACGCGATGCCATCTCTTTGAGGCATTCAGTGAGTCGCCACAAATCCGTTTTGTGGCTTGTACATATCGAATATCCTGGGACTCTTGAGTCTTTGTCGATGAGACTAGACAATGAGACATGTATGCAAAATGTGGAAGCATAGACAACTTACAAGGCGCGTTGTGAAGTGTGAACTATTTGACAAAATGCCTCAATCGGAATGTTTGACAGAAATTAGAATGCATTTCAACTTTCAAGTGAGCTTAACACTTGTTTGCATAAAGCTTCTCGAGCAAAACATTTCAGAAAATTTGATATGTCAATTTCTATGCATCAGCTTAACCACAGAAGTGCCTCTACAACACAAACAGGCCAAAATTTTGTAAGAAACTTGTATGGGCGACATATTTAAATCTTTGAGGCATTCTGTCAAACAGTTCACATGCCTTATCAATGCTTCCACATTTTGCATACCATACATCAACATGTCTGATAGCTGACAGGTCTGATCAGTGATACTGATTTTCTGATTATGAAACATCTAGTTCTCATTCCAATGTCTATTAATTTTAAGTACATTCACATTGTTTCAAATTTTCAATGTTCACTAGTTCAATGAAATCATGGCAATGTGTTTAAACACTAAACTTTACTTATTCCTTAGGCTTCTACAGTTATACATCTTTTTATAACTAATTTTTCAAGTATTATATGTATTTCAGCGCACCGCTCCCCCGCCCCCCCCCCCGCCGTCCCCAAATTTAGGCCCCCCGTCCCCGTCCCCAAAACTCCGTGGAACTATGGTTATTCCTCATTGTTATATTTGGGTTATTTAATCTGCATTTAATTGTTAGTGTTTATTGCTTTGATCTACCCTAACGCTAACATGGCTTCCTTGACAGATTCCAAAGGGCACAATATACAAAGAATGTTGCTACTGCTATTGTTGTCTCGAGCCTATCTAGTGGGGCTCCATAGTAGCTATTTTTAACTCTTTGTTTTTGAATCACCACTATTCTCAGTTGCACTTGTTTTTGGGTCAGCTATGTTTGAGATGTCTTCTAGAAGATCTATTTAGAGATGTCCTATTTTTAATGGACCTTCTAAAGTATCTATTTCTAGGTATTTTATAATTTTGAGATAAGTCTATTTTAAGAAAATTGTTTAGAGTTGATATTTTTGAAGACAAATTTGTATTTTAAGTTTGCTTTATGTGCAAGAAAACTATTTTTGTAGAAACTACAGTGTGCTTTTATTTATCTTGATTGAATCACATGCAAAAAGTTTGTAAACTCTTATAAATAATTGCTATTGGCACTTAGATTTGATATAGAATTTAATATACCTTCTTGCTGCTGAAACTTCTGTTCAAAGCTTTTTGTGCAATCTTGTGAATGTGTGATTGGAAAAATTGAATTACTTTGTTGAATATGCAAGCTTTGTATTGCACCTTTTACTACTAAATTTGGTGACTGTGGATTTGGACACACTCCCTTACATTCAATTTACCTAATTATCTCTTTTTAATCCAATATTTGTGTTGTATTTACACCTTTTAGTTTTTGTCTTTTGCTACAAATTGTAAGCGTTTAATAATAGTTTAGGTTATCTGCATTAGGGAAAAAATCATTAAACCTCATGTTGTGTGGAAGTGTTGCATAGCCTTGTGCCCTAGACTGAGAACAAAAAGATAGGTTTCCTTTAAGTTTTTCCATATTCCATACTCAAAGAAATCTCACTATTTATGGGTTTTATTTTTAATTCTCCATGTAAGGGAATACATCATTTCCTTCACTCTTCAAAAGGGAGCTTCCCCTTCAAATTTGTAAAAAGTGTCTACCTTACATGTTGTTGTGACGTTTTCACACATCGCCCCATTGCAAATGAGGACCCACCTTTTTTTTGCTTTCTGTCGTCGTTGGGTGTTAGGCCAAGCTTCAAGTTGTTGAGTCTTGGGTAGTATCAGGCAGTCGATCAAGTCTCCTCTATGAACTGGGAAGTGAGTCTCTCCGGAAACGAATCAAGTGAGTCAATCAACATGCAAATGAGGAATCACAGAAGGTTCAAACAAGGTACAATGAAGAACACTTAAGTCAATCCCTGAGACTAGGAGTGATGAAATTTCGTCAAAATTGAAAAACAAAGCAAATTACAAAAAAATGGCTAAGAAAATTTTAGCGCAATTTCCATGCACCTATGGAAATTGTGCCAAAAAGCGCAATTTCCAAGCACAGGTGGAAATTATGCCATTTCTCCTTAAGGGCTTTAAAACATGAAATTTCATAATTTGTTTGCAAGGGATTGATTGATAGTTGGAAAATTTTGGCGTTTCATGTTCAATTTTGACTAACATTTCATATGAAAAACTGGAAAATTTGGTTAAGTAAAATTTTAGCGCAATTTCCATGCCATAGTGGAAATTGCGCCAAAAAGCGCAATTTCTAGGCACCAGTGGAAATTGCGCCATTTCTCTTGGAGGTTGTCAAATGATAAAAAATTGCACGTTTTTCCTGATAAGATTGATAGATTGTTGAAAGCTAGCATTTCATGTTTAAATGTTGATTGAAATTTCATGTGAAAAACTTAGAAAATCATCATTATCATGAAAAAGCGCAATTTCTAGGGGATAGTGGAAATTGCGCCTAGAAAAAACTTGGCACTCAATTGCTGCAAATTTGAAAATTCTCCAAAACCTTAGCAAAAACACGAAGAAATCATTTAGAAACCCTTAGGAAAAACGCCATCATGAAGTGAAATTAGTGCAAATTTTGACATCAAGGAGAAAAAGCACAATTTCCACTCTAGGGTGGAAATTGCGCCAATCAAGTGTTCATAATTTTGGTTCAAAAATGAAAAATTCAATTTAAATCTTTTAAAAATCACTTGAAATTTATGAAAAAATCCACTGAAAATCATTTGAAATCACTTAAAAATCCATGCCAAGGGAATAGAAAAAGTTTGAAGGTAAAATCCATGCTAAGAAAATAGCGCAATTTCCATGACATAGTGGAAATTGCGCAATTTCCAGGCACCAGTAGAAATTGCACCACCCACATTTACCTTAAAAAATTCAATGAATATCTTTCAAATTTCAAACATGCATTAAGGTAAAAGAACTTGACATGACGCTCCCATTATCAAATACTATGACTTGTGAATTTTCATCTTGCAGGTGTGAGAATCCGAAGGCGAGCTATGCATCCAAAGAAGAGGAGCATCCAAAGGATCGAGACATCATCGAGTTCACCATCATCCTGCTTCCAGAGAGAAGAACTTCATCATCCATCTTGCAAGCTCCATCATCCGAAAATCCAGAAGATCACTTCCACATTCAAGAGCCTTCCATTTCATGCACCAGAAGAAGATCAAGAGTAAACATCATAAGGTCTATTCCAAGGATTCACGCCCAAGTCATCTTCTCTACTTCAACAATCCAAAGCAAGAACCCTACACGAGCATCACAAGAAAAGTTAGTCTCTGATTTAGCTAGTAATCAACATTCATCTGTGTTTTTCCCTTCAAATTTTTGTTTATAGCTGAATACCAGTCTCTGCTTTAGCTAGTAGGAAGTTGTCTCCATTTGAGCTTGAGTTGGTTTATTCTCCTTCAAATCTAAAAATCTCGCTACAGGTCTTGACTGTTAACAGTTTGATGCTTGCATGCAGGTAAAAACATAGTCAACTAGATATTTACATTTATGCAAAACCCCCCAAATCTTGTATAGTGTGCATATTTGTAAATTCTATTAGTTTTAGGTTTAGTTAAATCTCAAGGAGCTTCCCCATATAATTTGAAGGACGGTTCTACCATATGCTGTTCCATTTGTGTTGTTTGACAACAGACAAATTAAAATGCTAACAAGGGCGAAAATCTTGCCTTCATTTCTTACATTGACTTAATTCTGTCTTTTAGCTTCACTATTGGGTTTTGTGCTTATAAATATAACTCAAACATTGTCTTGGGCTGGATATTGAGATTCATATTAGGCTCTTTCTTGGAGTTTGTATTGGAGACCTCTAATCTTATGTCTCATACTTCCTTTGTGTGCCCAATCTTGTGGTCTAGAACCACGTATCAGTTTCATAGCATTGAGAGTAGTCAAACCATAAACACAACAACATGTGTTAAGTGCATGAAGAAGGCACCACTAATAAATACTATAAATTGATTTATCTCATACACAAATTAATAAAAAAGATTCACAATTAGGGAGGCACGGGTGGATAATGTGGATATGTCCACTACCACCTAGTTCAACAATTTCATGATTAGTACTCATAATTTGTAACATTGCATATATGTGTTGCAAACATAGAGGAGATTGATTTACTCTTCCAACACAAAAAGTACACAAGTGATATAATAAAGCAGGTTGTACAAGAAATACCCTGAAGGAAAAAAATGTCTGAATGGTTAAATTGACTTGAAGGCCTTAGGAACCAAAGGAAAGGCACCAAGAAAGAAGCCTGGAAATGGTCAAATTAAACAAAGATATGCTGACATAAGTGTCAAGTAAAAAAACTCACAATATCTATGGTAAAAGAAATTTTGTTTGCATGTACTAGTAGCTTTTTGAGGCCTTTGACCTTCAGAATAACTAACCAGTCTGATAGGCATAATCTGGTCAAAACGCTTCTAGCAAGTATAAGCTATGCAAATTCTAAATGTAGAAAATTATTATACATCTCCTTATGTCATATTACTATTAATTAGTATTATAAAGAGTGATTTATTCACAGCCCTTCATTTATGTCTTTTCATGTATTTATATCCATCTATGGAGGTCTAATGAACACTTATTCATTATCCAATATTAAATGCATTTATAAATGTAAATATATATTGTGTATATGTGACCAGTGGTCTACATCATGTGATACCAGAGACATAAGGTCTTAACACCAAAGTATTTTCAAAATTCATTAATCAGCTCAGCAAATTTCATTTTTGCTGTCAGCTATGATGAAGAGAAGAATGCACTAAAGCATACGGCTAGAAAACACAAATATATATATACATATATTGACTGGTTTCCCTAAACTTTGCCATAGCTGCTAAACAACAGAGTTGAATGCAGAATCAGCAATTGTTGTATCCAATAAATAAACCCAAACTGAAGACACTCAGAAACGTAATACCATACGGTAGCCACCAGGAAGTCCAACATCTTGATTTTAGTAGCTACCACTGTTCACGATTAGTCACCCTCATGTAAATGAAGTTTAAATACATTTTGGCACTGGGCAACATTATTAATCCATGCAAAGCACAGGTTCTACACAGTAGTTCTAAGACAACGCAAGAAAAAAGGTAAAACACAATGGTATTGCAGCCAGCTGTCAGAATATATCGTTGAAATACTAAATAATTTCTCTAAATTAACAATACTGAAGGCATCCGCCTGTTAATGGGGTAATCAACAATAAGATAGACAGGTCTCAAGTGTTGTGGGTGAAACCCCCATTAGGTTTCACCAAACTGGATTCTGACGCAGCTTCTAGGGGGGAACCTGGGTTTGGCAGGCACTGGCTTTCTCTTTCTTGGTCAGAAAACCAATAATGAAGCAAAGTTGGAGGCACTCCTTGAGGGTTTGAGGTTGGCAGCTAGTTTAGGCCTCAATAAGCTTGTTGTGAAGGGGGCTCTCACATTATCATTTGGGGTTCATCCAAGGGTTCCTCCCCTAGCTGGAAACTGAACAATGGTATCGTGGAAGCTCACTCTCTTTGCAAATGGTTTCAGTCTTCAGATGGTTTCTTTGTTCATTGTTACACAGATGCTAATTGATGTGCAGACTACCTAGCAAATGTTGGAATTGATCTATTGCCATTTTCAGCCTTGGCTAGTGATACAATAGACTATTGGACCAGGCTCCCCCCATCCTTGCCCATAGACTCCACAACTTCTACTCTTATGAGTTAAGTTTGGGGCTTGTGCTTCCCCCTTCTATGTTTTCATTCGTCTTTAATATAGGTGTTCTCCCTTTACATTTTGCATCATTAGCTTGCTATTAATGATGCCCGGGATTTTAATGCTCAAGCATGTGATATCTCAGGATCTATAGTATTATGGTTTGAGTCTTATGGCAGCACGAGTAGGTGCAGCTTTTAAGATGCCTTCCTACTTCACTTCTTGTGGCACTAGTTCTTTTTCTTGCATGTAATTGTGCGAACTGGTTTTTTTATTGTCTTTATTGTTGAAACTTCTAAGTGTGCACCTGGACAACTAATGCACCCTTTTTTGTTGTTTTTGTTGTTTGAACTTGTAATTCTCCCTCCTAGGCATGCTTCCCATCACTTATACACCTTTCCTTGACTTAAAATCATCAAAAGTACTTTTCCTTTGTCAAGATGTGCTACAAGATCCTCAATGACCATTTCTTTGCACCTTACAATGCATGTCTTTCCTTCATTGTCCAAGTTTCCATGTTCACCTTGCCAAATGTTCTAACTCCTTTCATTGACCTTGGGAAGGTGTTAGCTAAAAACAATGATGACAACATTGAAAACCATTGGGCACAAGGACTCAAGCTTGACCTACAAACAAGAAACAATAAGATCTTTGCTTACAACTTGACACGAGAGGAAAAATTTTGTATAGGTACAACAACTGGCTCTATCTCGAGAACACGGCACATACTTGGGGCATAGGAGAACTTTTGGAATCTCTAATTTGTCTAGCAAATCGATGTCTTATTAGTTGGACATGGAGTCAAGCTATTCCTAGATCACCTAAACAAAAGATTATCCTAATTTAACAATGATAAAATGAACACAAAACATATAACAACAAAACAAAAACAAAAATGCTTATTTACAAGCATGGATGGGGAAACACATTACGACAAAACAAAAACAAAAACCCTTATTTACAAGTGCAGATGGGGAAACAAAATAGGTTACACAAAAACATTTACAAGTTGAGAAACGTAGCAACCCCTCCTTACAACCTAAGAAGCCAATTGTGGTAACCAATAACCTTGAGAACCAAAAGAAATATCTACTAAGAATAAAGGATCGGGATGATGTTGGAGCTCTTGTGAAGAAAACACGAGAAGAGTATGGACCAATACTTTGTAACTCAAGGTGAACAAGAAAATCTTCAATATCATTGGGATCCATCCAATTTTGTAGAATATACTCTACAGAAACCTAGTACTATCGTATGTCTTCATGGATGGTGACAATCTCATGCTTTGGCTCCTTATCACACACTTGACATTCTTCATCTTTTGTAGTAACACCCTCTAGCGTAAGCTCAATGACAAATGCTGAATTTTAAAAACTATAATGTCAAAAATTGTATACCCTACAATTTTCACACTACAAATTGTACATGTTTTAGTGTCCATTCTTGTAGTATATTTGAAGACTCATTTTAGCCCATCCTATAGCCTCTTTCCCTAATCCAAACAACAAATTTTATGCTGTTTTGTGTAATTCTGTTTTATGTGATGTTTTTCCAATGTTTTATGTTCATTTTGTAATTTAAGTTGTTTTTAGATAATTTTAAGCTTCGTCCCTTTAGGACTAAGATGTAATTGCACAGGCATCCGCGTAGCCGCAATTTCATCCTGTGTTCATACCACTATATGGAAGCTCATTAATGGCCAAAAATTGTCTCATTTCGACTTCCCTTTAGACATAACCGTCATTTACCCAGTCTTACCAAGTCTCCAAAAATCTTTTCCTTATTCCTTTGCCCAAAATAGCCTTGTGCATGGATTAGAAAAATTCAAATTGGATTCCTTTTTGGTTTTTAATCCTCTAAAATTGGTTTTTGGGCTTCCAAGGTCTCTTCTTTTCTTCCAGTTTTCTACAGCATTCCACCATTCTACAACAGCTCTCTAATTCTGTGAGCATTTTGCATTGTCGTTGTGAACCTTTCTACATACCATTGGACTCCACTCTCTTGGGACGGTTTGTTGTGCTTTCCCTCTTTCCTTGTTATTTTATTATCTTTTTGGCATCTTCGGATTCCACGTCTCCTAACTCTCTCTCATACACACAAGGATAGAATTAGGAGCACACACAAATCCAATATATATTTCTATTCGATTGCCCATGGAGGTCAAAAGACCAGATTTGGGGCTTGACCATATTGGCAAGCTTCCAAGCAGTCACACCCTTTCTCTCTGTCTCAACCACAAGTATTCTTGGGAATTTCTTCTTTAGATTGAACACTTCAACTCGATGGTTAGTGTGTTCCTTACCCTCTCTTGTATTTCAATTATTTAAATCTATTTAAATGTAAATTCAATTCCTCTACATTGTTCAAATTGTTTTATTAACCGTCCATTACTTTGTTGTGTGTTTCCTATAGCCAGATATTGTGTATACTTCGAGTTATTTTGCAAATTCATAGACTTTGTACGTCATGCAAACTTTTCTGTACATAGCAAACACTTGCACACCTTGTAAACTATATCGTAATCAAGCTATCATAGGAAGTGTGTTGTTGTTTGTGTTATCATCTTTTTTTAATTTCTATTCCAAATTCTCATTTCGACCAAATATCTGTTTCTCAGCTTTTATACCAGGTTTTACATTCCTTTCCCTCCTTTGTGCATTCCGCTTTTAGCATAAATTCGTTTTCCTTTATACATTCCCTAGCTCTAATGTGTATACAATTAAATTAATTGCACTTTACATGTTTTACTAGTTTTAGTAATACACATTGTAATGGACATAATTTAATCTACTTTAAGACATAGGTAGTTTAAATTCCCCCTTACAAAAACATACCACTTCATTGACGTGCATAGAAGTTACTAGGTCTAGAGTTGAATCAACCTCAAGGATAAAAATATATTAGTTATTCAGCTACGATGCTATATCAATATTTTGAAGAAAAACCTCAACCTCTTGCATTAGACTCTCCATGTCCAATGAAGATATCAACTGAGAAGCTTTAGTAGACTGAAATTCTTCTGCATTGTCATGGATAGGTTTTTCAGACAATCCTTCAAATTTAGAGAAAAAGTAGCTTGACTCCTCATCATCCCTTATACAATTGGAGCCGTCTTGCACATATGAACTAGAACAACTCTTTGATCTTAGAATGCTTACATTCCCTTGTATTCCTTAGAGAACATATGACATACTATTCCTTAGAGAACATATGACATACTAGTGGATGTGATTTTGCTTCTATCTTATCCAAGAATATGCTCTTTCTTCAATCAATAATCCTTCATCCATCTCAAAAAATTTGAGCAAATAAAACCTCCAACTCCTCTCCATAACCTAACAATGCAAGGGATGTGATGCTTTTATGAAAATACTGCTGCTCCATTGGCAGTTCCATCCGTACTTTGTCCTCCTTTGCTTTGTTTTTTTCTTTTTCGTGCTTTTTGCAACTTTCTGATTTTGTAAGCACGTGTAGGCATCTAGCACATGGCTATGCAAATCATTCCCTACTTTATCAAAATTAAGTTCATATTGAACATATGCCATCACAAAGTCACCATTGGGTTCATCTAATATGCATTGAGGGTCACCTGAAGTCCCTTGGTTTGCATTTGAAACAGCCAATAGTTATGTGAACCTCGACATTTCCAAACAACTTCTTCCATCATGCCTATTGATCTCGTGAAATCTACAATAAATGTAAACTAGAGGATGTGCTTCCAAAGCCAGCCTTGTTGGCGGAGTAGACAAATGAGGCCTATTGTTGTTAGCAAATGGAAGGAAATTATTTCTCCTTGGAGGAGGTTGATACTATTGAATAAAAACACTTTATGGCATCTATCTTTTCATGATTGTCACGTCATTGACTACTCTTTAGAACAATGGATTTGTTGAACTTGGAACCATTGGCCTAATTGAGTTTGTCCTTATTATTCCTAAAGAAATCATGTTGTCTTCTAATTCAATTGCAGGCTTCTGTGCATTCGTTAAATCATCTTCCTAACTTGTCTTGAGTAACAACGCAATATAAAGCTATAGAGCATTGATAAAGCAACTTAGAAAAATCTTTGGAGAAGGATTCAAAATGGTATTGATCATGTTGTCCAAGCAATTGAAGTGTGCAATAAACTCCCTCATAGGCTCATTGTCATCTTTCTTGGCATATGAAATTTGAGCAAATAAGATATGATTGTCCTCAACTAGTTTGAAATGCAACAAAAATTTCTCCCACATAGATTCCCAATTAGTAATTGATCCAATGGAAGGATGATGGAACCAATCTACCATCGTACCGACCAAGGTTTCCACAAACAAGCAAACGGCAACATATTCATGAGCTATACCCAATATACCAAAAAGCCCAAATTAATAACTACTACAATACAAAGCCTACAATAACTACCATACCCTTTTTAAAATCTAAGTGCCAATAACATTTATTTATAAGTGTTAACAAAAACTTGCATGCGAAATAAATAAAAATTAAAAAGCTAGTTGTAGTTCCTATGCTATCAATAGTTTTCTTACATACAAAGCAAACTCAAAATATACAATAGTCTTCAAATACATCATCAAAAATAAGAAATCATAAAATATAACACCTCTAAATAAACCTTCTAGAAGATCAATAGCAATGGCTAAAAATAACATGAGTTAAAAATAGCCAATCTAAAGAAGCCATGAAAACTTAGTGACCATTAATGACTCACCAAGCAATCTTGGTGACTTGAATTTGACTCCTTCCTTAAAAACTTGTGAAAAGTGTTAGTGCCCTAGGCCTTGTCCATGATGAAGACTTTTCACATGACAAAATGTCCATCTTGAAGTGCCTTGGATGAAGAGTGAAGGAAATGATAAGGTTCCCCACAATGCATGTTGTAGATGCAAGCATGAAAACAAGTGTTGATCCTCGAACAACTACAATGAAGCCTGAAGAACCTACTACTAAAAATTAACAAGATCTTGAAGAACTTGCTCAAATGGCATCCTTGTGTCTTGAAGCTAAAACTTGGATTTCTCCATGTAGAGGGTGTGCCTTTGAGTGCTTCTTGCATTTTTTGTTATAATTTGGAGTTCACTTTATCACTTTAGTCTTTTGTGCCTCTTGGTGCAACTTTTCTTGTATTTTTCCTTTCACTTTTGTCATTCAACCTCTCTAGGACTTACTCGGGCACTAGAATACACTTTTTTCTTATGTTTTCATATTGAAATTTGCTGCAAACTCCTTGGATGAAATGTCCCCTTTTTACAAGCCAAAATTTCTCTACCTTGTTCACAAATTTTCAATTGCTGTTGCAACCCTTTGGACTGTAATTTCTGCAGAATTCCTTGATCAGATGTAATGCTTTATATTGTCAAACCAATAAACATCAATGCTGTGCCTTTTATGGCTTATATCTGCTGAGAGAATATTATGTTATTAGATATTGCAGATAAGAATGCTCTTATTTTGATGAATGGGAATGAATGATTCGATTGATGAGATGATAGTGTTCTTTTGTTCAATGGATTGATTTGCAGAGGCAATGCGTATTATGTCAATGCTATAGATATGACTGTTTTTTCTGAGCAATATATATATGCAAATCGAATGTTATATGATGTTCGAGGAGATGCTTGCTGTTCAGAATAATCGATGGTTTTCCATATCATAATCCTTTATTACTGACAAGATTGCTATATATTAATGCTATGCTTTGTACCTGCTGTTTGTATATTATCTGTTTGTATATTATCTGATTCGATATTGCAGACTAAGAATGTTCTTTTTGGATGAATGACAACAATGATTGCTTGATGCCTCTTGTTGTCCCATCGATCCTCGTTAAATATTTTGATTGGTTGCCTTTCATCAATAGTCGTCGCCTTCCATGATGGCGCTTAGTTACCTGCTAGTTATCATATTCGATGTCTTAGAAAAACAACCATCCTTGTCTTTACATGCTTTTCCTTATATATGCTACGTTTGGTGAATGATATATGTTTTAAGGGATCGTACACTTTTATACTTGTCTTATTTGCCAATATCCCTTGCATTGCTTATAATGTTGTTTAGGAACTCATGGATGTGTTTATTTAATCACTATGGGATCGGTCTTTCATGAGGCCCAATTACTTTTAGATTTTAATAATACTATATCATGGATTAATGAATCCATTATGATTAATAATATTTATAAATTTTAATTAATATAATATTTATATTTATATTATGATCATAAATATTTATTCATATTTATATAATATAATAATAATATATATTATATTTATATTTTACATTTATTATATAATATATATTATATATTATTTCTAATAATAATAAATTATATTATATTATTATTATGATAATATCTAATTCAACGATATTTATGTATAATATTATTTATATATACATAATTATCATTTGAATTGATCAAATTTCAAGAATGCAATTTATATGATGTTTAAATCTTTAATTTAAACAATGTCTTAATATTGGGGCATGACATTGGAGGTGCACTTTCGCATCTAATTTGAACTTGGCATTTTGACATTTAAGTGACTAGGGATCCACCTACGAGTTGGAATGACGCTTTTCTTGTGCTTCTTCATTGATATTATGTCACTTAACCCTCTTGGGGTGCCCTTGGGCACTAGAATGCACTTTTTGATCTATTTTGAACTTGACATTATGTCACTTAAGTGACTTGGGGCACCCCAGGGGACTCCCATGCACTTTTTTCATGTTGTCACTTAAGTGGCTTGGGGCACACTTAGGTCATAATGCACTTTTTCCTTATTCTTTTCAATTAAGATTGTCAATTAAGTTATTTCATTTTCTAATTTGTCGTTGGCATTGCACTTTCTACTTAAAACTCACTTTTTGTTCTAATTTGAAGTTGCCTTGCTATAGCCCTTTCACTTTCAGTTCAGTGACCAAAAGTGTACCTTTTGACCTACTAGGACCTTTTTTTCCCTCAAAAGCATTCATTTTGACCTTTTAAGCCCTTATTCCACTTGAAATTCACTCAAAAGTGACATTTCTTCTCATGTGCACACACTTGGACAACTTATGCACCCTTTTTTATTGTTTTTGTCCTAGGCAAGCTCTGCATCACTTATACACCTCCCCTTGACTTGAAACCATCAACGGTACTTTCCATTTGTCAAGATACACTCTAGGAACTCCAATGACCATTTCTCTACCTTAGAACACCTATGCCTTCCTTCATTGTCCACGTTGTCATGTTCAACTTTCCTAATGCTCTAGATAACTCCTTTCATGGGCCCTACAAAGGTGTTAGATAAAAAAGATAAAAACATTGAAAACCATTGGGAACAAGGACTCAAGTTTGACTTACAAATGAGAAGCAACAAGATCTTGGCTTACAACTTGACAAAATACGAAAAATTTTGTATATGTACAACAGCATTGGGAGTGTTGCTTAGCATGAGTGGAGATCTGTCTAAGCCTCCTGGTAAGACGAGTCCCTATAGCCAAGGGTTGGAAGTTGGGCAAAGCAAGTTGGAGGGTCTTGGGCCTAGATGTCTGCGGAAGGGAAAAGTGGTGGTGGTGGTATGCATGGTGGTGGTCAGGTGTATTTTGCCTCTGGAAAATACTATTGGCTTTGGCTTCTCATCTTGTATTTTTTGTTTTGAGACTTGGCATATGTTCCCAGTCTTTTGCTTTGAACTGGTCCTGAGCTAGTCTTGTTTTTTAACCAAGATTTTGTAATATTTATGTTTACCTCAGGGATGAGGACCTCAATATAACCCTCAATTAACCGATCAAAAAAATATATTGAAGGCATTTCCTTTTATGTTTCCATAATAATGGGAAGTAAGCAGACCTCACAAGACGAGTTTTGAGTGACTAAAATAACAGTTCATGCAGAGCACAATTTCTATACACGTTAGTTCCAAGAGAACACAACAAAAAATGTAAGACAGAAGGGGGTTGCAGCCAGCCATCAGAATGTACCAAGTGGAAAAAATAAAGAACTTCTTTAAATTAACACTATTTTAGGCATCCTCATTTATGTTGCTATAACCATGGGAAGTAAGCAGACCTTGCATGACAAGTTTTGAGTGATTAAAAATATATGTTATTACCATCCTCATCTTCAGTAATTGCTTACAAGAATATCAGTTCAAAAAAAAGGAAATATTGTTTCAAAAGTAGGC
The DNA here is from genome assembly GCA_027924645.1 of Cunninghamia lanceolata. Classification (NCBI taxonomy): domain Eukaryota; kingdom Viridiplantae; phylum Streptophyta; class Pinopsida; order Cupressales; family Cupressaceae; genus Cunninghamia; species Cunninghamia lanceolata. The sequence goes on from BSBN01000536.1 coordinate 2,814,192, forward strand.
TGAAAGCCCTTGTTGAATTCTGCCCTGCTCCTGATTGCAGTTTCCTGCAATGCTGCCCATTGGGTTTTTTCTGCCAAGCTGCCGTCAGATGCTTCCAAACAAAAACTGATATCTAGGCGTTCAACTAGAAGACATATACCCAGTTGCATCTCACCCAGCGGATTCATAAAGGAAATAAAGACTAAAGCTTCTAACTAAATTTATTAAATACTAATAAACAACATACTTTTGCTAGATCTCGATTTTCTAATACATAAACCTAGATATCGAGCAATAAGTAAATAAAGAAATTAGATAACATCCACAAATAAACAAAGTATGTCAATGGGACTCGAAAGTACAGTCAGTTACATTAGAAAAGTACTAAAGAGCCCCCAAGTTATGAAAAGTAACTAGTTACTAAATACTACCACAGAAAGCAGACATACCAAAAGCATGTTTGAGCGTTTGTCACGCCTTCGGAAACCTTGAGAAACAAGATATGCTGCCTGCACAGATATATCAAAACCCCTAGAACACTGAGCAACAAGACTATTGGGAAAGGAAAACCACGTAGCCACTCAGACCGTCCAAACACATTATGCCACCAAATAAAGCCTACTTGCATAGGTAGAAGAATTTCAAGAAGTCCAAATCTCCAGAGCAAACGAAGAGAGGCTTCTCCAGCTCCAAATGCCAGCATATAGTTCATTTCCATCATTATCCGTGACTAGAATTATCACAAAAATGTAAACACATAGAATGAGGAATAAAATCATTGTAGACAAGATTTAAGAAGACAAGTCATAGAGCTCAACAAGTACCTTTTCAAGCTGCAGGATAGAATTTGAAGAGTCTTTTATGGCACGGGCTGTATCTCTAGTAAACTTGAAGTTAAGACGAGCTGCAATTCTGATTCCACGCAATATGCGTGCTGCATAAGGGAAACAAACTTAAGTTAGCTCTGCCACAATGGTTCCTTTAGTAAACTAGTCATTTGCAATCAATCACCTGTTTCATTCTTCAAGTTTATTGCACTAACACCTGCCTCATATAGCAAGACAAACTACTTACCACGGTCCTCTGTAAATGAGGAGTGTGCAGGAATTACTGTTCGCACCTATGGAAATGTTAACAATTAAACAAGCTGGATTAATTAAAAGAAAAAAGGATGAATCATTCTAAACAGCTTCAAAAAGTAGAACAAGCAATTTGCCAGCTTACCTTACCAGCTTTCAAATCTTCCAACCCACCAATATAATCATAAACCACATTTTCATATGGGTCATACATCAACCTGTACACAAATTCAATTCACATTTTCATGTGGGTCACGGGTCATAGTTACCGAGATACAAAACTTTAAGCCTGCGATCCCTCAAGTAGGAAGAGCCAAAGAATGCTTCTATCTGAATAAATTCTGAACACTGAAACTGATGCTATATGTGATCATACAAGCACAGTTTCAACCATCGCATGTATAACTAGAGATACAGCCTGCAAAAGATAAGTCAGATTCAGCTACCCATTTATAGTGAAGTCACGCCTCATACAATTCCTCCAACGAGCATAGTCGCGGTCATTACAACCCTGAGGCTTCTGTTTAAAATCCACAAAATTCTTTTTTCCCTTTCTTTCAGATGTTTTAAAGCTTGAAACCTGTGATTGAAAAAAGATTCTTTCCCAGTTAAGATAGGCCCTGCAAACTAAAAGCTCTTACACATGAAAGTAGAATCTAATAACTAATTTAAAAAAAGTGTGGCCTGAGAGTTTTATATGCTAACATGGATTTATCATTTTTCTCTAGAAATGGATCCAAATCAGAACTAATTTCAGAAAACTTAAATTAGAATTTACTTTTAGTTTGAGGCCCCTCAAGATCCAAAGATTCTTTACTATATAACTTAAATTAGGATTCACTTTTAGTTCAAGGCTCCTCAAGATCCAGTGGTTCTTTACTTACTATATACTTTTGAACATAATTAAAAAAATCATTCCTGCTTGCAAAGAAATTCACCTCAACGATAGACTCCTTAATACGAACATGGCAAATTGGAAATCGTCTTCCAATAATGATGCATCTTGAGAAGTTTCTCCTAATCTGCAATCAACAATCAGACATCCAGACTGTCTATTTCATATACTACCAACTAAAGCAAAAACAATTAAACTAAAATTGCTCTGTCAAGCTGCACGCACCTCTGGGAGATCAGCAGTAGTTAATACATCAAAGTCTTTTGGTGTCCTCTTTAAAAGAAGATCCCTTACGCAGCCACCCACAAGATAAGCTTCATATCCTACATTATTAATTTAATGATGCAATAAATCTCTATATTCTAAACATATTCTCAAAATATTTGCTTCATAAGAATGCTTCACCATTCTTGGCATTTCCATTACTTCGACAATACTACAGATCCTCACAAACTAAGAATCTATATATAACTGCAAAACGAAAAGTTCATAGTAAACTAGATAGATAATTATCTTCAAGTAATAACGTCTAATCTCAAAGCCTTAGCCTCCAAAGAACAAGTAGTGTAACATCAGCAGAAAAACTGCAGTTAAACAAGATAGATAATATCACATACATTGTAAAAGGGTAATGAATGCCTTCATAAATCAAAGTAGAATCAAGATCCTTGTAGAAAAATGAAGGAAAAGGGTAACTGCATAAGCTCAGGATTAACCAAAGATGCCACAAAGGGAAGCTAGTTTGACCAAAGAAACCAAACTATAATATGGAGTCAGGCAGGAGGACACCAGTGCATCAAAAAAGGCATCTAGGCCAAGCTAAAAAAAGAACCTTCATGTCCTTTTGGCATACGTAAATACCCAGTATGAAGCAAATTTTACACGAGTTATCATTCTCTCTCAGAATTGCTGCATATGAAGTATTAGCATGATTCATTAAGTAAAACAGATTACCTCATTTGAAGATATAATAACTTAAATATCTTAGAATTAGAAACAAATTCTTTCATATCAGGTATCTTGCTAAAGGTACTCTTTTGCTAACAATGTATATTTGAATTTTGTTACGCTCTTAGTCTATTGAATGTATCAGGTTATGGAGTGGTCAACTTGTGATGCGCATAACCTTTGACTTGGTCATTTGATTATTTCTAGATTTTATAATTATAGGAGTAGTCAGCCTAATTGGTTTTACAGGGTCACTATAGCCCATAGTAGCATTCCATTTGCAAGGCATTCACACAGCATGACAAAAGTGTAAATGCAATTAAATTAACTGGCTTTAAAATTTTCAAAATTTCTCACAATGGAAAAAAACACTAGAATTGCTTATCCATATTGCATGATAATGATGTTTTCCTCTTTCCAAATTCAAGTTGTAACTGGAAAAACAACAGTTTGGCTGTCTAGATTACCAAATTTGTTAGGTGACTACTCCCTCAATACAGACCAGAAATTTGATTGTGACCACTTGCCAGAAAATGCAAGAAGAATACTTTCTAATAGCACAAGAATCATTTCAATCTAACATGTGTTATGAGAATGACCCTATGCAAGTTCAGGTGATCTTCTTTAAAAATTTCAGCAAAACAAATCTTAGATCCTAAAGGCCAACTTCTTTTGGTCACGGCACCTTCAATGCTGCTCAAATATTGATTGCAACACTTATTGGAAATTTCTCTAGGTGTAATTTCCATTGGCACAAGAATAGCCTTAATCTACCACCTGTCCTTTAAGAACCACCCTCTAAAAACTTGAATGATTTTTCTGAAAATTTATGCAAAACAATTCCATAACTGCAAAAATCATTTCTCCCACTTTGCCAACATTGCCTCTCAAATACCACTTTTAAGAACCAAATATTCAATGCACAGAAATATTGCAAAATATCACCTTTAAATTGCATGCATAAAACACATATGATGGGTCAATTTGCCCTATTCTTCAATATACAAATAATAGAAATAGATATACCCTTAAGGTAGAGTTACATCATAGAATGTTTCTCAAGGAACAACACCAAATTATTTCCCACCATGAGAGACCAACCCACTTCCCTCCTCTACCTTTACTAAATAAAATTCATTCATAATCCATGCTCCCTTTTTATAACTATTAATGCTCCCTATATATAAGCACTTATGATAAAAAGGGGTTTTACGCCAATTCTAAACAGGGAAACATTTTGGGGATGGGGGCAAAACATCCCCACCCCGTCCCCTTCTTTTAAATTTTTTGGGGACATCCTAGGGATGCCCCCTCAACATGGGAGATATCTCATGGGAATGTCCCTTAGGATGTCAAGGTGTCAAGGTGTCCCCAACATCCCCCAAGGGTTTTTGATATATATTCTTACACAAAGTCCCCACCCCCAAATGTTTAGGGTTTTTGAACTCTAAGTGTCTGTGGGGGATGTTGGGGACACCTTGGCATCCTAAGGGACGTTCCCATGAGATGTCTCCCATGTTGAGGGGGCATCCCTAGGATGTCCCCAAAAAAATTAAAAGAAGGGGACGGGGTGGGGATGTTTTGCCCGCATCCCCAAAACGTTTCCCAGTTTAGAATATATATATATATATATATATATATATATATATATATATATATATATATATATATATATATATATGTCCCAAGGGGTTGAGCTTAATTGGTTAAAGCATTGAGTTCTCATTGTAGAGACCCAAGTTCAAATCCCAAAGGGACGTCTAATAGTAGATTTCTAAGTTGTGACTCTTGGTCTTCCATAAGTGGTTTCTAGTGTGGTTGCTCAAAAGGAGCTTGTATTGGTCTCATGGTTGTGCTCGCAAGAGCTTGTATTAGTCTCATGTTGATGCTCAGTTGAGCAGAATATTTGCAAAACGATTAGCAATATAAAAAAAATATTAATATTATTTACCTCTATTTGCACTAGCCCACTCTCATTTTATTGTTTCTATTTGCATTTCAATTTTCGGGTTCTACAAACTGAAAGCTAAAGAGAGGTGAAGGGAAACAAAGAAGGGCGATGGAGGAAGAAGGAACAGGAAAAAGGTATATAACATATCCATGTGTTTTTTATGATTTTTTTTTTTCATTTTTTGTTTTGTTTTGAAAATCAAATGCTTGCAAATACTTTCAAGTTTTATTATTTTTTTTCTAACCTTTAATGTTGTTACAAACTTACATGGTCATTTTGAAGTTTCTCAAACTTCCAAAGCTTACAAATTTAACTTGTTCAAACCTTCAAACCTTTTTTTTTAACTATTCAAACCTGCAAAGCTGCTGCTTTTTTATTGTTTTTGGCATGCAAACACTGCTGTTTTTTTTAGCTGATATCTGTTAAAATGTCTGCTGTTTTTTATATTCATATTGTTATTTTGTGTCGTTTTTGGTTGTATCCATTTTTGAGGTCAATATGGATTCATTCGGTGCCAATGATGATCTTGATTTGGGTAATGAAATTGAAGGGGGAAGCGGCTGAGAGCATCCAAACACAATTCAATTGGGAGTGCACTACAATCAGATTGTCCTTCCAAGTTGTTGGCACCATATGCCAAAGGCCCTTTTAACAAGAAAACTCCATTGTGTCGGTTTGTAACATTGCTTGGCACAAACAAAGTAGCTAATTTAGGTGGAAGTCGGCATTGGAAATATAATATTTGCCCAAAGGACTACAAGGGCAGCATTATGAGGGTTAATGCACACTTTTTACATAATCCTAGTAAAGGGGTTGGGACTTGTGGCAAACTAACACTTGAGGAGAGTGTTGAGATGATCAGATTTTTTTAGGGGGGCGTCACTACACCAACAATTTCTTGTACAACACATAGTTCAAGTAGACCACCTTCATTTTTGTCATTTGAAATGAGTGTTGTGGAATTAAAGGGAAAATGGAAAGCCACAAGTTCATCATCACCAAACCTAATCAGAAATATGTTCAATGTGCAAGCAAGGGAGGTTGCCGATGAGATTGTTGCCAACTTCTATTTTGGTAATGGCTTTCCTTTCCATGTTGCTCGATCTCCTTTTTACAAAGAGCTTGTCGACAAAGTAGACAGAGCTGGTCCTAGTTATGTGGATCTTAGTGAAACTAGATTGAGAACCACTCTCTTGGAAAAAATTATTCCAAGGTTAACTTGTTGATAGAGGAGAACAAGACCAAATGGGTAACATATGGCTGCAACATAATCATCGATCGGTGGACGGATATTAGACACCATCCACTCATCAACATTCTATATTCATGCGTTGAAAGATCTTACTTCTTGAGGGCGATTGAATTCTCAAGAAAACACAAAGAAGTTGAGTTTTAGTTTCAGCTCTTGAGAGAAGCCATTGAGGTCACTCCTCAACATGTAGTGTAGGTAATTATTGATGTAGCATATGTTTGTAGGGCAGCAGGTAGATTGATTCAATCTACTTATAAGCACATCTATTGGACCCCTTGTGTGCATGCTATGAACAATGCACTCAAAGACAATGGAAAGATAGAGTGGATGAAACAAGTGGTAGTGGATTCAAGGGAGGTGCAAATGTTCATTTGCAACCACCACACCTTATTGGCATTGTTTCAGACCTTTGCGAGAAAGGAATTCCTCAAACCAATTGACATTCGATTTGCTTCCCATTTCATTCTACTACAGAGGATGCTTGAGTTGCAAGAGCCATTGATTATGACACAAAAATGGAACACGTAGAAGGAGTCAAAGACAAAGCAAGGGAAGAGGGTGAAGGAGGTTGTGGTTAGTGCTACTTTTTGGTCAAATGTGAAATACATCACATCTTTTATACAATTTGTTTTCATTGTCATCAGATTTGGGGATTTTGATAGTCCTAGTCTTCTGGAGATCTATGAGTGCATTGATAACATGATTGGTCAAATGAAGGCCGCCATTTGTGAGAGAGACCCCACCCTACAATTATACATTGAGCATATTCACCCCATCATCTAGAAAAGGTGGAAGAAGTTGAACACCCCTCTCTCTACACACGGTTGAATATGCTTTGAATATGTGGAAAGACTTGATAGACTTCTTCCCATCAATGACCTTCAAGAATATGTATACTCCAAAGGGAACTTCACCAATTAAAGTGGAGTGGATTAAGTTTACAAAACTAGATGGCTAAAAGACGTTGGCAAGGATTGACAAGCACACTTTGGCACAAGCCAAACGAAATTAGTTGGTGGTGAATCTATGGACCTCTAGGATCGTTGTGCACACTTGCCATTTGTCTTCTCTCATGGGTTTCTAGTTCCTCTACTACTAAGAAGAATTGGTCCACATATTAATTTATCCACTCTCTAATGACACCTACCTCTACAAAAGTGAAAAAGCTTGTTGCAATGCAAGGTGCCTTGCATCTCATTGATTGCAAGACACTTGAGTATAGGCAAAGCCCAACAACACAATGGGATGTAGAGCCTAAGGAGCCACGACAAGTTGATGAGGAGCAAGATGTGTAAATGGGATTGGATAGCATTGGAAGCACATTGCAAGATAAGGATATGGTTCCTTCCAATAGTATGAGGAGTTTCCTAGCTATCCAGTTGATGGTGATGACTGATTTTTTACCTTGTTGCTCAAACAAAAATAGGTATGGATATCTTTTTTGGCAATCTGATTTTGTCATTTTGCTGCTTCTAGACTCTAGTTGGTAGTTTGAACTTTCAGCTCATTGTAATGGATTCCGATTTTCAGCTACCATGATAATTGATATTCAAATTATTTCATATTGATGTATGATTCGACAATTGGCATCCTTTAACTGTTATTACTTAAAGTTATCATTGATCAATTCTGTATTTATTCCTTAATTTTGTACATTGTGCGTGTGCGTGCGTGTGTGCGTGTGCGAGCGCGTGCGCGTGGGTGTGTGCGTGCGCGTGCGTGCGTGTGCATATGCGTGTGTGTGCGCGTGTGTGTGTGTTTATATATAATTTTATAAGTTACTCATTTGACCCATTACAAAAGTTACCCACTGGGTATTTCCTAACTAATAATGAGTTTGTGAGCAACAATCAGCTACTCCATAATGTCATATGCATCATAATATTCTCCCTAACTGTATAACATTACAATCCCCTTATATCCTAACAGCTCATATATCTTAAAGGTTCCTAGCTGATACTACTACTCAGAGATGTTTTTCCCTAATTGATTTAAATAGAAGAGACCCTCTAAAGGAATTACATAATTTACAGCAAAGCCCAGCCGAAAGTGGCCCAGATAAAATACACAACCCAAAGAACACAAAATTGGTGAGGGGCCGGCTCTCTAAGTGGTCAAACTCTTCTCATTCTGCAACCCACCAGCAATATACAAAATAAGTCAACAGCAAGACAGAACTTGTCTACCCATATACAACAGAAAACAAACAAAAAGTGTTAGCTTCTATCACTCCTCCTTAGCTGTTGATATCAGTATCAGTACAACAGGTACTTAATAAGAGAAAGGCACGTATCATGAAAACGAGCATGACTGAGATGGATGAGGTTGCTTCAATCCTAAATAAAACATCTAAAATGATTAAACCACGTGCCATTGTGTGGCTTAATAAGCTTAACAAGATAAACTTTGATGCTGGCAGGCCTATAGTTGACAAAATTTGTGATGATACATTAGTGGGTGACTTCAATATCCAGACATTTAGACCACTCAAGCTGAATCATGAAGGAGTGATTCTTAACCTCAAAATTGCAATTAATTTTACCATACAACAGATAAGAATGGCAAATACAAGCCATATCTAAAGAATAAGGTTGATTAATTTGGTTCTAATATTGACTATCTTATATCTATGTGACAAGTCCACTTCTGACATACATGGCTTTCTTCTTGACAAGAAAATTTTGCCTAAAGTTGGAAAGATTGGTCAATATAGGCATGCTACTCAAGCATATATACTTATAGAGGCTATCCTAATATCTGAAATGAAGGTATTAGATGAATCTTTCAAAGGATACAGTAAGTTCAATTGCTGTTATTGGAGTTAAATAATAAGATCTCAAATTCACCAAGGATAAAAATTTGTGGAATAAACATGCTCCCAAAATATCAGAAAGTTCTGAAACATCTTCTCAAGAGTTAGCGGCTTCTCAGATCTTCAATAATGTTTCTATCATAAAAATGATTAGCATTTTGCTCTCACACTAGATTGGAGGAACCGGATTGGGCAATTGCAAAGATTGCAAAGGGCAGAGACCAATGCATTGATGTCATGAATGTTATCAAAGAATTCAATAAGTAAATGTATTGTCCTATCTTCATTGGGGCCAGCCAAAGACAGCAAGCAAAAAAGACAATTTCAGACTTGCGTCAAAGAAGAATTGACAAAATCCATATAATTTGATAAAATGGTATTGGTGAAATTATTGAAATTGTAAGTTCTGAGTTCATGGCAGATACCAGAAATAAACAAATGTCACTCTCTTTCCTATGGTTTCTCTAAAATGTCTTCCAAGGGGAATACTCAGATGAGGGGCATTAATTCTCCACATCTGGACCTACTTCAGGATGTCATGCAAAAATATCAGCATTGCAAGCTAAACAGGGATTCTACAGGAAGCAGCCAACCACAATCCAATCAGGAAAAGACAGTACGGCCCAACATCATGTGGCCCCAAAGAATGCCACATCATAACTAGCTTGTCAGATTAGTCAATCAGATTTGTTAAATTGTAATATTTTTATTTCTAATTTGCTTTTGTTAAAAATCAGTCTGATGTTGGTTGGGATCATAGAAGCAAAAATCGCAAAAAAATCGCGATTTATTGAAAAAATCACGAATCGTCAGGTTTCTCGATTTTTACCCCCAAAACACGACGATTTTTTGAATAAATCGGTGTCAAATTTGTTTTACTCATTTTTTTGGTCAAATTAGGGTTTTAAATAGTGTTGAAGGGTTTACAAACTGCAATTTTTTTAATAAAATCATATGGGTTGTTTGTGCCAGTGCGAACGGAGTCCAGGCTTGCTTCAACTTTGAACGGTGAGCTTTTGGTTTCCCTCGCTCTGCATTTTTTGTTTCCCATCGGGCTTCAATGCAGTGTCTATAGTTTGATTAAATTCAATATTAGATTTTAAAAAACTCCTCGCTCTGTTTTTTTCATTTCCCATCGGGTTTCAGCGCAGTGCCCATAGTTTGATTAAATTTAATATTAGATTTAATATTTATAAATTATTATTAATATTAACATTTTAATAGTTATAAACATTATTATTAATATTAATATTTTTATAGTTTATAAATTATTATTAATTAGCCGTGCGCATTGGCTTTTATATGTGAGCATTATAGTGCCGTAATAAAAATTCACACCGGAAAATTTTCTAAACTCATCAGTTGCACTAGTATTAATATTGTTAATAGTTTATAAATTATTATTAATAATATTATTTTTAATAGTTAATAATGTATTATTAAGTTTTACGATAAATTTAATTTTTTTAAAGATTTTATAATAAATTTTATGTTTATTAAATTTTATAATTAATTTAAAATTATTAATATTTAATTTAATTAGTGTTTAGGTTTTTATTAGATTTTAATATGAGTTAATGATAATTTTAATTTTTTTAAAGATTTTATAATAAATTTTATGTTTATTAAATTTTATAATTAATTTAAAATTATTAATATTTCATTTAATTATTGTTTAAGTTTTTATTAGATTTTAATATGAGTTATTAATAAATTTAATTTTTTAAAAGATTTTATAATAAATTTTATGTTTATTAAATTTATAATTAATATAATAATATTATATATTAATAATATAAAATTTATAATATTTATATTATTAATATATTCTAATATAATATTCTTAATATTTAATATTTATATCATTAATCTGTTATATATTAATAATATAATATTTATATTATTAATATATTCTTATATAATATTATTAATATATAATATATTATTAATATTTAATATTTATAATATTATAATATACTATTTATATCATTAATCTATTATATATATAACAAAGCCAACCCCAAAAAATTTGAATAACAACAGATTTTCCTCTTTTTTTGCATTTTTCTACGTTTCTGAGAAATCCGATTTTTTCACGATTTTTTTTCCGATTTCTTCACGATTTTTTGAAAAAATCTTATACTTTTGATTTGCCAATTTTGTCCCCAAAAGATTTTTGCTGTTATGGTTGGGATAGTTATGTAACTAACAAAAGACATTTGGAAACAATTTAAATGTCCTTAAGTGGAGAATCAATAACCATTTGACAAATTTTGATTACTGTTATCTATCATGTATAGATTTTGAATTATCGTTTCTGGAATTCCAATGAAAGATTTTGAATCTCTACTGCCCTAACAGTTTAGTTGTTTGATTGGCTTCAGTTCTATTATTATCTGCAGTCTTGAAATAGCTATATGAGTTCAATGTTATTGGAAATATTATTTTGGCATAGACATGTTTACTTTCGGTTTATTGTACGGCATGAAATATGAAGCTTGGACGACTATTTCTTTGGTTCGTGCAATGTTTTCCTTCTATTTTACAAATTGAACATTTGTGACCTTTCATATGCAATCAGCAGACCCACATATCTGTATGGTTGTGCATCTTGTAAAGTCTCTTGTTTGTTTTCAATTCAGTGTGTAGTGAACAAACAGGAGCCTCCGCATACAACAGAGGAGGAACTTTTGTTCTGCACACACGAAACTAATTTGTCTTACAACAAATTCTAGTCATAACAAGTAGCATACTGAAAACATGGCATGTGTGTTAGTGAGGTATCTAATTAGTTTCACTACATGTTATCAATGGATAATTAATGAATTGTGTTACTTAGAAACATAAGACCGACTATGTGTCATCTGCTCATAATGCATGTTTGTAAAGGTAACAAACCATAAACCAATCATAATATTGCCTTCTTTTCGATTTTTATGAAAGAATTAAAGAAGAATCCAACAGTTCATTAAGGAGCCTTTTAAACCAAGGATTTTTGTCCTCAAGCATTAATAAAATTCCACAAGGATAAACTAGAAAATAAATTTGAACGCAAAGTTGTTTGATGCTGGCGTTAAGTACTTACTGTTTTAGCGTTTTAATTTGTACCTTTCGGTAAAACACAAAATGGAACAATGTGTAAGGATAAACCTTTCTTCAATTTAGATGGGGAAGCACCCTTGTAACAGAAAACAAAACTGAGCCCTAGAATCTAAGGAAACAACCTCTAGCTTTTTACAATATGCACAAGCTAAATCTTTGGGTTTTGGACACTCATTGCAAACAAACTAAAGAAATTGCCTATCTTTTTAATTCTCAGGCAAGGGCACAAGGCTTATCAGCACTTCTATACTCAAGATGAGAGATTTTTATATCTTTTCTTGAAAGTAAACACATATAATAGCTATCAAACACTTGCACTCTCTGGCTAAAAGCAAAGTCTAGATAGTGTGAGTACAACACAAGAATTGGATTGAAAAACAACAAACACGTTTCAGCAAACTGGTCAAATGCTATCATATACAAAGTCATAGTAACTTCTTCAATGAAATCTGCAATACAAAGCTTGCACATTTCAAGGAAGATTATCCAATTTGACAAATGAACCAACGCAAGATTACTTGGACTGTAATTTCAGCAAAAAATAGACATAATTACAATTAGAAAATCTAAGTTCCAAATGCGCTTATTTATGTTTTTACAATACTTTGCAAGAAAAATAAATAAAAAGCTAAATGAAGCTCCTAGACTGTAAATAGTTCACTTGCACACAAAGCAAATCCAAAATATAATTTTGTCCCCAAATACATCGATGCAAATTATAAATCTACAAAATAGATTTCTAATAAGAACATGTCTCTATAAATAGACCTTCTAGAAAGTCATATTAAAAAAGAATGTCTCCAAATATATCTTCTTAGCAAATTATCTCGGAATAGCTGCCTCCCGAACATAGCATGAGCTAAAATGGTGTTGGCTCTATGCAGTGCTTCCTTGTTCTAATCATGAAGATCGACTAAATAAACCTTGAAACTGATAACTCACCAAATCATCTTGGGGGCTTGAATCTGAAAACCCTAGACATTGAAAATGAAATCTTGACAGTTAAGCCTTAGTGCTTGCTTGATGAACACTTCACATAATCTTCATTGTTTACTCATCAAACCACCTGCCTTTGAACGAAGAGTGAAGTAAATGATTAGGTTACCAAACAACTGCTCCAGATGTTGGAATAACGGAAACAAGTGTTGATCCTTGGACAAATCATGATGAGACTTGAAGAATCTGTCATGAAGATGCTGAGAAACTTGTCCCAATGGTGTCCTTTGGCATTTTGAAGGTGAAATTTGGACTTCTCCATGTAGAGAGTGTGCTTTTGAATCCTCCTTGCACTTTATGTTATAATGTGACATTCACTTTGTCACTCAATCCCTCTAGGGCACTCTTAGGCCCTTGGATGCACTTTTGTTCTAATCTGAAATTGACATTTTGACATCAAGTGGCTTGGGCGGATGCCTAGGGGTTATGGTGCACTTTTTCTTACTAATTTTCAATTGACATTTAACACTGAAGTGATTTGGACAACCTCTTTGAGTTATATGCACGTTTTCTTCTAATTTCACTTTGACATTTGCCACTTAAGTGAAAAGATCATGTCAAGTGACTTAAGTGATCTAATTTGTCATTGGCATCAAAAAATGCAAGTAATTTTTCCACTTAAGTGACTTTTGACTTGTAGTTCACCAAAATGTGACACTTCCTCCTTGGAGCACAGTTTGGCACCTAGGAGACATTTTGATTGTTCTTTTACCTCCAAGTATGAAAGTCTCTCTTCAGCGCGTTTCGGACCACTTGTGCACCCTTTCCTACTTGAAATCCTAAGAAAGGACTCTCATTTGTCAAGACATGTACCAAAAATGCCGATGACCTTTCCTTTGCCTTAGAATGCCTTTGCCATTCCTTCACTATCTAAGATTCCATATTCGTCATGCTTGATGTTCTGGATGATTTCTTTTCTTGGCCCTGCAAAGGTGTTAGCTAAAAACAACAATCGCATTGAAAATCATTGGGAACAAGTACTCAAGCTTGACATACAAAAAAGAAAAGACAGGATTTTTGGCCTAAAAGATGACACAATAGAAAAAAAATTCATATGGGTACAACACTTAGTAAAAAATCAAATGCTTTTATTTGGTTACCGTTATACTTTAGACAAATAATAGGCTCCTATCTGCTTATGGCATATACATAAATTTAGTCATAATAGTAATGCTGGTTTCTTTATCATTATTTAAGTACTTACTAAAAAATGAAAAGGTTCCACGAGGTAACTGTTATACTTTAGATGAATAGTAGGCTCCTGTCTGCTTATGACATATACATAGATGTAGTAATAGTCGTACCTGTCTTCTGGAGGCCTCTCAAAACAGTCTGTGCTGGTTTGTTTATCATTGAAGTTGAAAGCCCAAGATCTTTTGACTTGAGCATCTTCCATTCAGGGGTGTCAGCATATCCTAGGGAGGATTATAAAACAAAAGCAAATAAATTACAACATTTGAAAATAAATCCCAATATAAAGTAAATACAACCAACTGGTGTTAATGGGAACTTTCAAAACCGAGAATTTTGTACAAAATAGTGTTATAAGCCCAAGCACGATGGTTTACACTTCCTCATATGTCTGTGTACTGCAACAGCAAATGCAATTTTCATACTGGTAACTTGCATTTCTAACTAACCAAACCAAATAAATAAATGAACATTAAAAAAATTAACAACAATAGCCTTACCCATCAATTGGATAAGAGCTAAGAAATTAAGCAGAAAGGAGGTCAAGTGGATCTCTCCTTCAAAAGGATTTCATAAGCTTAATTTTGATGGAGCTGCTAGGCATAACCCAGGCCAGACTGGGGCTGGTTGTTTGATTAGGGATGAGAAGAGGTCCTTTCTAAAAGGAGGATCCTTCTTATTGCCTGTTTCAACCAACAACGAAGCTGATGCTTCAGCATTAATTAAAGGTCTTCAGTTAACAACCAGCTTGAAGGTTAGTTCTTTGGAGAGGAATGATCAAAGATAATGCCACCAATTGGAAGCTGGAATGTATGACTAAAGAGGCCCGAAAGCTTTTGGAGAGGTGTAAAAATGTCTCCTTCCAGCTTTGTTTTAGAGAAGCAAGCTCTGCAGCAGATTTCCTTGCTAATGCAGGGATTGATCAGTCCCCGTTTTCTGCATTGATCAGTATGGAAGCTAATTCTTGGCTCAATCATGAATCCATTCTTCAATCAGATTACCTGACTGGTCTTTCTCCAACCTAGAGTAGTTTGTGGTGGAGGCCTCCAGAATTTCTGGGTCTTTAGTTTTGGAGGAGCATTTGGATTTTTTTTAAACTTTAAAAATTAAAATTATAAATTTTTTTCTTTGTTGGAAAAGACATCCTTTTTGGTGATGGGACCCCCCTTACCTGGCAGAGGAGGGGATGTATTCTCACTTAATGGCATAATGCAGACAATCTTTCCACAGATCACCTTGCTGCAGAAGTAGATTTAAATGATAAGACATCAGTTTTGGAGGCAGGATGTATGTGATTGATGGAAGCTGAGCTTTTTCTAGGCATTTTGTATGGATTGAAGCTGCATGCATTTTGGTCTTCAGTTTGGAATGAAGCTAGTGTTGTTTCAAAGCCATGACAGATTTGAGGGGCTCCCAATATGGCTGAACACTTTTGAACACAAAATTATGGATAATTTTAAATGTCCCAAACTCATTAACTTTGAGGCTGATTAAAGGCGTTTTGAGTTTTGATGGGATAGGAAACATGAGAGCCAAAAGGACTAGGGTGTCCATTGAACAAGACTTTCGGATTAAATTGGATGATAAGGCCTCAGATTAAAGGCTGCTAGAGGAACATCAGTGATTGTTCCCCTCTATGGGCAGTATGGAGCTTTGGTTTAATGGCTGGTGGTATGGTTGCATCGGGTTTTGGCAGGTGGGTAGCATCTAGTAAAAAATGGTTTGGCAGCGTCCGGTTTTTCTATGTTGGTGTGTTGTTGTTTTAATATATATGTGTGTGTGTGTGTGTATTCTTAGTTAAATAGAGATTTTTGTGTCTACTATAGCAGATCTGTTGGTGATTTTTGGTTCAGGCAGCAATTTTGGCCTTGTATGTAACTGCAAGGTTTTGATTTCTTGGGTGTGGGCCCCTATAGAACCCACGGTTTACCTATCAAAAAAAAAGCCCAATATCAAACTTGGCCTCACAAGAATTGAGAATATCATATTAAACAATGCTCTGGGAGACTTGAAGGAGTAACCCACAGTATACCATTCAAAAAACAATAACCCAATATCAAACTTGCCCCCACAAGAATTGAGAATATCAAATTAGACAATGCTCTGGGAGACTCAAACATTTCCTATCATGATACTTGAAGGAGGCACCCTTGTGTTAAGCAATAGTAGTTGTATATACTCATGCAGAAAAAAATCAATTATTCTGAAATAAATTAATTTTCAGGAATATGCCAACTATAGAAGAAAAGTCAGCTATGCAAGAATGTGGCAGTTATGTCATGATGCAGTAATCATTTACTGTATCAGATACACATGAATTATGCAACCATTGCTTATGCATTCAACTTAAAGAGAAGGTCGATTACAATAAAGTGACTCTACAAGTGGCAAAAGGAATTTCAAGCCAATCACACTAAGGACTTTAAGCCTTCAGGAGTTATAAGAGAAGTTTAAGCGTGGATATGTATTTTGGCTCAAAAATATTTAGCAAGGGCCTGGAGAATTGTGTGTGGAAATTGCAGCAATTATAATGCTCTTGGATTGGGCCAAAGTCAGAACACATGCATTCTTAGGAAAATCATTTGGATTGTGTGCTAACTTAAATTTCTAGCCAAAAAATAATAACTCTATTTGGTCCTTTTCCATATTTTGCTGTCATCAAAATATACTAAGTTAACTGTATTATACATTTTTTAAAGGATTCCAAAAAGTTACTGTTAACACAGACCGGCTACCACTACACCAAAAGCTCGAACTGTTAGTGAGGGTGCCACCGGAGAGGTTAGCCAGAGACCACACGGGTCTGAAGGGAGGGATTGGGGGTCCTGCGCGATAACAGCTTAGCCCCCCCCGAGCCGAGAGGTCCGTACTGGACACAGGCGACCACGAGGCGAGTAGAGAGTATCGGCAGGAATCGAACCCCTCCCCAACAAAGTTGCCAGTTTGTTAACACAGACTGGCTACCACTACACCAAAAGCTCGAACTGTTAGTGAGGGTGCCACCGGAGAGGTTAGCTAGAGACCACACGGGTCCGAAGGGAGGGATTGAGGGTCCCACGCGATAATTAACACAGACCGGCTACCACTACACCAAAAGCTCGAACTGTTAGTGAGGGTGCCATCGGAGAGGTTAGCCAGAGACCACACGGGTCCGAAGGGAGGGATTGAGGGTCCCACGCGATAACAGCTTAGCCCCCCCGAGCCGAGAGGTCCGTACTGGACACAGGCGACCACGAGGCGAGTAGAGAGTATCGGCGGGAATCGAACCCCTCCCCAGCAGAGTCGCCAATTTGTTAACACAGACCGGCTAACACTACACCAAAAGCTCGAACTGTTAGTGAGGGTGCCACCGGAGAGGTTAGCCAGAGACCACACGGGTCCGAAGGGAGGGATTGAGGGTCCCGCACGATAACAACTTAGCCCCCCCGAGCCGAGAGGTCCGTACTGGACACAGGCGACCACGAGGCGAGTAGAGAGTATCGGCGGGAGTCAAACCCCTCCCCAGCAGAGTCGCTAGTTTGTTAACACAGACTGGCTACCACTACACCAAAAGCTCAAATTGTTAGTGAGGGTGCCACCGGAGAGGTTAGCCAGAGACCACACGGGTCCGAAGGGAGGGATTGAGGGTCCCGCGCGATAACAACTTAGCCCCCCCGAGCCGAGAGGTCCGTACTGGACATAGGCGACCACGAGGCGAGTAGAGAGTATCGGCGGGAATCGAACCCCTCCCCAACAGAGTCGCCAGTTTGTTAACACAGACCGGCTACCACTACACCAAAAGCTCGAACTATTAGTGAGGGTGCCACCGGAGAGGTTAGCCAGAGACCACACGGGTCCGAAGGGAGGGATTGAGGGTCCCACGCAATAACAATTACCAAATACCAATCACTTGTCATTGTTCTATCTTGATGTTGGAACTGCATGCTAACATGCAGAGCAGAAGATCAAGTTCAAAATATGGAGGTTCCAGTTGCATCATGACATCACAGAAGTGGAGAAAGGGAGCAATGTGATGTTCCTATAAAGCGTGCTAGATGAGTTGAATGTTTATAATTGTGTGTCGACAAGTGTGGCAACTATAATGCTCTTGGACTGGACCAGAGTCAGGACCCATGCATTCTTAAGAAAATTTCTATTGGATTGTGTGCTAATTAATAATGCTAGTCAAAATATAATAACTCTATTTGGGTCTTTTTCCATATTTTGCTGTTGTAAACATATAATAACTAGTATCATACATATTTTACAGGATTCTTCATATGTATTCCAAGCAGAATCCAGATACCAATCTCTTGTCATAGTTCTATCTTCATGTTAAAACTGCATGCTAACATAGGGAGCAGAAGAACAAGTTCAAGATGGAGTTTCCAGTTGCATCATGAGCTCACAGAACTGGCAAAAAAGAGCCGTGTGATGTTCCTCTAGACCATTCTACATCAATTACCATCTACAACCCATCAGAAGTCTGTTGCAAGTATGGGCCTAACCGGTGTTGTCATTGATGTCAACATACTCTTGTTGCCTTAATGATAAGGTTTGGATGAGCCGTGAGCTGAGGATATTGAGAAAATTAGTCTCAATCAGGAACAGTGAAGAACAGTGATGACTGTAAGGCAAAAGTCCAAGATAGGATGATGATTAGAGGATGCAGATTAAAGGGTTTGTAGATATGTGTCTGTAGGTGATCCAGTAGAAATTTCAGAGGTCCGCATGAAGATATGAAGAAGTTGTGGCCGCTCAAGTAAAACCAGTTCCGGTAGGTGTTCAGAGGTGACAGTGTGTATCAAGAAAGGTCCGGTGAGATCCGGAAATGAAGTTTCTTGTTCTGCGGATTTAAGGGAGTGTTGAGGAAGTCTTTGTGGTGTATCAACTCTGTTGGTGCGTGGTTTGAAGGTCCGCAAGCATCTATTCCTTTGTGACAGTTATAACAGACTGTGTTCTTGAGGTTCCGGATGAAGGAGAGAAGGATTTCAATAAGCAGAAGTGTGGATGTTCTTGATGTTTCAGGCAAGCTTGTGGAGGTCTTTGGATCGTGTCCAGTTCGTGTTAGTGGTCTGCATTGAAGTTGGAGCTTGCAATTGAAGAGTAACTTCTATATGATGGTGTTCTTGAGACAAGCCGACCGGATGAGTTATGCATCTGTCGGATGATCTTATGAATGTTTGCCGACTTAGATGATCATTCCTAAGTTGATGCCTTGTATAAATAAGGGATTGTGAAGTCAGTTTGAACTCGTCTTTTGTGTGGAGATGAAGGTGTGGTAGCGAAGAGGAGAGCGAAAGGCAGAGCAGAAGTATTGAGCTTAATGGAACTGATTCATGGAGATGAAGGTGTGGTAGCGAAGAGGAGAGCGAAAGGCAGAGCAGAAGTATTGAGCTTAATGGAACTGATTCAAGCATGGTGAAGATGCTATTCTCCAGTTCATGTATGTGATACTTATTTCTTTGTAGACAGTGTGTCTCTTGTAGGCAGTGAGCCTCTTGTGAGCAGTGTGCTCCGGCAGTGAGCCCTAATTAGCATGTGCCATTTTATTCTTTCTATTCTTCTAACAGAGAATACAATCTTGGGTTAATCACCCCATGGTTTTTCCCTTAACCGGGTTTTCCACGTCAAAATCTTGGTGTCTTATGTGTTGATATGTTTCTGCTCTTGATTTGAATGCATTATGGTTTATGATTAATATACAGCGAATCACTAAGAAGACTTAAGTGTTTAAATTGGAGAAAGTTTTTAACAACTGATTCACCCCCCCCCCCCCCTCTCAGTTGTGTGCCCTAAGTCTAACAATTGGTATCAAAGCTAAGTTCCTCTAAAAGAGCTTAACTGCTTGAGGAGATCCAGGATGTCGTCCTACAAGAAGGATAGTCCGAAGTTTGATGGAACAAATTTTACTTTATGGAAAGGTCGCATGAAGTGTCACTTGCAATGCATGGGAATGGCATACTGGTCCATGGTTACAATACAATATGTATGTCCACAGGGGAGTCCAAAAGCTCCAAATGAAATCACAGATGCTGAAAACAATCTACAGACTAGAGAAGCTCTTCTAAGCGCATTATCTGATTCAGAGCTCTCAAATGTTATTGACCTTCCAACTACTTTTGATATTTGAAAAAAATTGGAACTTTTGCATGAAGGAGACCAATACGTCACATGTGCAAGGTTACAGAGTCTGAAAGGGAAATTTGAAAAACTGAAGATGAGAGATGATGAAAATATTACTGCTTTTATGCCAAGAGTAAATTAGCTTGTTTGTGGAATTAGAAATGCTAGTGGAGTCTTGGATGAAAATGAGATTGTTGGCAAAATTCTCAGATCCCTTCCTGCCTCTTACAAAATCAAGGTTGCTGTCATTGATGAATTCAGAGCTCATACAACTGTCAGAAGAGACCAATTGGCTGGCAGATTGGCTGCATTTGAAATGATTGAGTTTGGAGATGATCCCCCCAAGACTGAATCTGCATTCAAAGCCAGTGCCTTTGTAAAAGGTAAACAAAGGTTTGATCCGGGAGAGAACTCATCAAGGAAACTGTCATGGTATGAAAAAGCAAGAAAAGACCTGGAAGAAGAAGAAGTAGAAACTGCTCAACTTGAAGCCCTCATTGCAAAGAGACTGCCAAGAGGATCTGGTAAGTATGAAGGAAAATTGCCTTTTAAGTGTTTTAACTACAATAAGATTGGTCATTTTGCCTCAAGATGTCCGGAAAGATTTTCAAGGCCAAATCCTAACAGATCAAGGTTCCAAAAGAATTGTTACTATGTTCATGAAGAAGATGATAATGAAGGAATAACAGATGATAAATCAGAGACTGGAAACAAATCAGGAAATAAATGGGTGTTTATTGCCATCAAGGAAGAAGAACCAATATCCTCTGTATCTGTCAATCATAAAATTGTAGAAAGAGCCCTGACTGCCCAAGTTGAAGAAAAGGATGATTGGGTCATTGACAGTGGTTGCTCTCACCATATGACAGGTGACAAAAATAAGTTCATAGATTTAGAAAGGTATGAAGGAGGAGTGGTGAAGTTTGGTGATAATTCTGCTGGTAGAATCAGAGGAAGAGGAACTATTTCTTTTGATAGAAGAAACAAAACTGGTAATGTTCTATATGTTGAAGGCTTGAAGCACAATCTTCTCAGTGTTGGACAGTTGGTGGACAAAGGCTATGATCTCCGGTTCAAAAATGGCAAATACAAGATCTTTGAAAGCTCCGGAACAGAGATTGCATCCAGTACCCAAACTAAAGGTAATATCTTCCACTTGGTTGGTACTGATAAAAGTTGTTTATTTGTTCAAATTGATCAGAGTTGGTTATGGCATAGGAGAATGTGTCATGTGAATTTTGATAATATCATCAAGATAAACAATACTCAGGCTATAAGAGATCTTCCAAAATTGGTGAAACCTACTAATAGCTTGTGCAAAGAATGTCAGTTGGGTAAGCTGAGCAGAGTCACATTCAAAAGTAAGGAACTATCTTCTACCGGATTATTGGACTTAGTTTATACTGATCTTTGTGGTCCGGCAAGAATCAGAAGTATGCAAGGTGATAGATACTTCATGTTATTAATTGATGACTATTCTCGGATGATGTGGGTAACTTTTCTGAAAAAGAAATCAGAAGCTTTTGAGAAATTCAAAATATTCAAGGCTATGGTAGAAAATGAAACCGGATTGAAATTGAAATGTCTAAGGTCTGATAGAGGTGGAGAATTCACATCCGGTGAGTTCATAGAGTTCTGTAAAAAACATGGAATAAAGAGACAGTTGTCTGCTCCTAGGACTCCACAACAGAATGGAGTAGTGGAAAGAAAGAACCGGACCATATAGGAAGCTTCTGGGACCATGATGATGGAAGCAAATATTCCTCATATCTATTGGAGAGAAGCTGTCAGCACTGCAGTCTATAATCTCAATCGAGTTCAAATCAAAAGCAATACTGGTAAGACTCCTTATGAACTTTGGTTTGGCATCACTCCTACTGTAAGGTATTTCAAAGTTTTTGGTAGCAAATGTTACATTAAAAGAGATGAAGATCTAGGAAAGTTTGATGCTAGAAGTGATGAAGGAATATTCTTGGGTTACTCTACTCAAAGCAAAGCATACCGGTGTTATAACAAAAGACTGAGAAAGATGATAGAAAGTACAAATGTGAAAGTTGATGAGGGAATTGAGAAACCCTCAAAGTTTTATGAATATGATGAAGATGATCAGAATGTTGTTCTGACTCAAGGAGCCCACGCCTCATCTGTCAGTCAGATTCAAGCTAATCCGGTAAACCAGGAAGAAGAAATGAGTCTCAATGAGCTTGATCAAGAATCAGAAGTGCAAGAAATTCCTAAAGTTCCCAGGTATGTAAGACTGAATCACTCTGAAGATTAGATCATAGGTGATAAAAGCAAAGGAGTACTAACAAGAAGGAGAATTGCTCAAGATTTAGAAGAGTATTGTTTGATTTCAAAGATTGAACCTAAGACAGTGAATGAAGCTTGCAATGATGAAAACTGGACTAAAGCAATGGAGGAAGAGCTGGTGCAAATAGAGAAAAATCACACTTGGGATCTTGTTCCCAAACCTAGAAACAAGAATGTGATTGGAACCAAATGGGTCTTCCGGAACAAACTAAATGAAGTTGGTGAAATAATCAGAAATAAAGCCAGATTGGTCTGCAAGGGCTACTCTCAAATAGAAGGAATTGATTTTGAAGAAACTTTTGCTCCGGTGGCAAGAATTGAAGCAGTCAGATTATTTCTTGTCTTTGCTACCTTCAAGGATTTCAAAATATATCAGATGGATGTCAAGTCTGCCTTTCTAAACAGTGACTTGGAAGAAGTGTATATAGAGCAACCGGATGGATTTTAGTTGTCTGATCATGGTGATATGGTCTGCAAGTTGAAGAAGGCACTATATGGATTAAAGCAAGCCCCAAGAGCCTGGTATGAGAGATTGGATAAGCATCTTTTGAAGATTGGTTTCAACAAAGGTACTGCTGACAGTAACTTATATTTCAAAATTGATGATGAAAACATCTTGATTGTTGAAGTATTTGTTGATGATATCATCTTTGGAGGAAGAGATAGTATGTGTAAAACTTTTGCAAATCAAATGAAAAGTGAGTTTGCGATGTCTATGCTTGGTGAAATGAATTTCTTCTTAGGTCTGCAAATTACTCAAACAAAGAAAGGAATCTTCATTTCTCAGACCAAATATGTGAAAGAATTGTTGAAGAAATTTGGGATGGAAGATTCAAAGCCAATGAATACTCCCATGGCAACCAGATGTAAGTTGAGCAAAGATGATGACTCTCCTAAGGTAGACCAGAAAAAGTACAGATCAATGATTGGAGGATTGTTGTATCTCACTCAAACTAAATCAGATATTATGCAAGCTGTTGGTCTTGTTGCTAGATTCCAAGCTGATCCTAGAGAATCCCATGTCATGGAAATCAAGAGGATTTTTAGATATCTAAAAGGGACAGTTGAGTATGGTCTGTGGTATCCTAGAGATCATGATTTCTCTCTTCATGCATATACAGATGCTGATTGGGCACGAGATGTGGATGACCGGAAGAGTACCAGTGGTGGAGCATTCTTTTTGGGGAAGAGATTGGTTTCTTGGCTAAGCAAGAAACAAGAGGCAATATCTCTGTCTACAACTGAAGCAGAATATATTGCAGCAGTAGGTAGTTGCACTCAAGTTTTGTGGATGAAGCAGATGCTAAGAGATATCAAAGTAGAGTATGAGGAACCTATCACAATCTTCTGTGATAATTCAAGTGCTATAAGTATATCTAAGAATCCGGTGTTGCATTCAAAGACTAAACACATATCCATCAAGTTTCACTTTTTGAGAGAGCAAATAAACAAGAATGAAGTCAGATTGGAGTTTGTACCCTCCAAGGATCAGATTGCAGACATCTTTACTAAACCTCTACCTAAGGACTCTTTTGAGTATCTCAGGGAGAAGTTAGGGGTTATTGCCCCTCCGGTGATGAACTAAGGTGCACTGATGTGCATCAGTCCGGTGGGTATCACAATCACATCTTGTGATCCAGATTGATGTTGGGGAGCTACTACTCAGAGGGAGCAGCAAGTATGATTCTAAAGTGGTTAAATTGCAAGTATGTGCCCTTTGCCATTGATGTCAAAGGGGGAGAGAGGACACGTGAAAAACAAGTGGTTGTTGATCAAAGGGGGAGCAGTAAAGGGAGAAAAGACATGTGAATGGTTGCTGTTGATAGGGGGAGTTGTGACAGTAAGAAGAAGTTCTTGTCTTGATGGTTTTTCACATCATATGTTGCCATCAATGACAAAGGGGGAGATTGTTGCAAGTATGGGCCTAACCGGTGTTGTCATTGATGTCAACATACTCCTGTGCATTAATTATAAGGTTTGGATGAGCCGTGAGCTGAGGATATTGAGAAAATTAGTCTCAATCAGGAACAGTGAAGAACAGTGATGACTATAAGGCAAAAGTCCAAGATAGGATGATGATTAGAGGATGCGGATTAAAGGGTTTGTAGATATGTGTCTGTAGGTGATCCAATAGAGATTTCAGAGGTCCGCATGAAGATATGAAGAAGTTGTGGCTGCTCAAGTAAAACCGGTTTCGGTAGGTGTTCAGAGGTGACAGTGTGTATCAAGAAAGGTCCGGTGAGATCCGGAAATGAAGTTTCCTGTTCTGCGGTTTAAGGGAGTGTTGCGGAAGTCTTTGTGGTGTATCAACTCTATTGGTGCGTGGTTTGAAGGTCCGCAAGCATCTATTCCTTTGTGACAGTTATGACAGATTGTGTTCTTGAGGTTCCGGATGAAGGAGAGAAGGATTTCAGTAAGCAGAAGAAGTGTGGATGTTCTTGATGTTTCAGGCAAGCTTGTGGAGGTCTTTGGATCGTGTCCAGTTCGTGTTAGTAGTCCGCATTGAAGTTGGAGCTCGTAATTGAAGAGTAACTTCTATATGATGGTGTTCTTCTTGAGACAGGCCGACCGAATGAGTTATGCATCTGTCACATGATCTTATGAATGTTTGCCGACTTAGATGATCATTCCTAAGTTGATGCCTTGTATAAATAAGAGATTGCGAAGTCAGTTTGAACTCGTCTTTTGTGTGGAGATGAAGGTGTGGTAGCGAAAAGGAGAGCGAAAGGCAGAGCAGAGGTATTGAGCTTAATGGAACTGATTCAAGCATGGTGAAGATGCTATTCTCCAATTCATGTATGTGATACTTATTTCTTTGTAAACAGTGTGTCTCTTGTAGGCAGTGAGCCTCTTGTGAGCAGTGTGCTCGGGCAGTGAGCCCTAATTGGCATGTGTCATTTTGTTCTTTCTATTCTTCTAATAGAGAATACAATCTTGGGTTAATCACCCCGTGGTTTTTCCCTTAACCGGGTTTTCCACGTCAAAATCTTGGTGTCTTATGTGTTGATATGTTTCTGCTCTTGATTTGAATGCATTTGGTTTATGATTAATATACAACTAATCACTAAGAAGACTTAAGTGTTTAAATTGGAGAAAGTTTTTAACAACTGATTCACCCCCCCCCCCTCAGTTGTGTGCCCTAAGTCTCACAAAGTCTTCTTTTGGGAATCTCAGCCATGCAAGGAACTTCTTTCGGCTAGACTGAAACAGAAATAGGTTGGACTTCTTCCTTATGCTACTATGCACAACTGCTAACAGGAATATGAATGCTTAGAACGTGTGGGAAATTTCGATACCAATTCTCTTAGTGTGAGAACCAAATGATAAAATGGAATGAATTTGTTGTGATACCAATTCCCTATATTGGTGTAAAAACCAAACAAAGAATAGCATGGGGATAGAAACTCATTCTTAGGTGAATGATCCACACCGCACAAGCCAAAATGGTATCACAAAAAACATCACAATGACCTATCTAGTATATTATCATGTTATAAAGAATATTCAACAAACTACAATGCAGAAAACCACTATACATTCATAAAGACAATGAGATAGCAAAAGAAATCTCTTCTATTCGCTATGAACAGGGCTCATACATATGGTCACATGGTTCCTAAATACTGAAAATGAGGACTCCTGTAATCAGTGACTAGGTTGATTTTTCTAAATGGAATAAAACTGTTCCTTTTACATCCCTTCCTTGGTGTCAAATTCAGGATCTTATTCATATGATTACAAGGATATTACAAACAAGAACAGTTATAGAATGGTTCAAGTTCTGTAACAGTCAACATTTCACCTTCCTGTTGATATGTCAAGTTGTTTACTTGATGTGCATTGCACAAACTACTCACTGAGGTAGTGTCAGCTTGGGGAGCTCCCTTTGCATGGATAGCAAATGCTAAGAGGATAGGACTAGATTTTGGTACAATGTGGTTTGACGCTTCTCTTTACAATTATGCCTACACAACCTAGGTGAGAGATGGATCAAACAATCTCCCCTCATCAAGAGATTCCTATGTATATTGATGGTTTGGATGAGTTCTTCAGGAGGCATCACAAAGCTTTGAAGCCTGGTAATATAGACGAGACCATTCAATAGAAAAAGACCTACGAGAAGTTGTAAGAGCCAATTTGAAAAGCGTTTAGGTCCCAAACTCCAAGTATGGCAAAGTTTTCGGTAATTAAAATCCTGAATCCACTCTACTTTAGAATATTGACTCATCAAAATCTAGCATTTGACTCCATGCAATGGGCCTAGTTTATATTTATTAAAGTTTTCTTATATTAGGGCCTTATATTAAAATGCATATAACCTACATTATATTCTATATTATAGTAAGGTTATATAATAAAAGATAGATTGGTAGGTCATATCATTCAAGTTAAACCCTTTGCATATTACAAATATCCATTTACCTATTATCTACTTTGCATCCATCATTCACTTCTATAAATATTTGTGAGTCGAAGCTCTATGCCTTTCCCCTTGTACATAGTATTAAGGGTATCCCCTAGGAACAAAGTTTTAAATGGCAAATACCGAGGGAACCCCGCCTTGCCAAGAAGAGTACCTAGAGAAGAGAGCCTAGCTCCCTCTAGTGGGAATGCTCTCCTCTCCTCGTGCTTCCTCCCCAAGGCCAAGGGTAGGTAGAGGATTTATTCCTTGCTCCGCTCAGAGCATTCGATACTATATCGGATATGGCATCTCACCCAACCACCACTCAACAAATGCAAGGGTTCACTAGCCAGATGAGGGATTTTAGGCTTTAAAAAAACAAATTTAAGATTTTTTGTAGAAAAAATTGTCAAAAAGAACCCCCCCCCCATGGTCTATCATAACGACAATTTAAAATGGATTTTATTACAAAAAAACTTCAAATCTAGCATTTTTCGAATCCAACTACCCTATAAATGACACTACTCTTGGGTCTCAAAATGTGATGTTGGCACTGCCATTGCCTACTAGAATTGCAATGATGTAGTGGGGTCTTCTCCAGATACTTCTAGAATGTTGTCAACTTACAAGACCTTATTTTTACTTAGTGAGAAGTGAGAACCATGAGAGCAATGAATGGGCACTACCTCCCATTACAAAATACTTTTGGGTCTCAACCTTTTGACAAGAGACTCATAGGTCAAACATTTTTAGCAGTTCTAGGGACATGGCTTATCTCATTCTTGGTTGCCTTCGGTCCAAGGTGTCGCTTTAGCCTCTAATGAGAATTCTAGGTATATTTGGCTTCAAGTTCAGCACGAACCCCCTCCTTTTCAAGATATCTTCATTGCAATTTGTTATTTCCACCAGCTTCATCACCATTTTCTGAGTTCTAATGGTTGTTTGTATCCTAACCTCTACCCAAAGATCTCTCATTATTCCTCATCGGGTGATGTCATTCTTTTAGATAATTTCAATGCTTGCACTAGGACGACCCTCAGACACATGTACATTATCTTACAAAGGATAACTATGTCTTAAAGCACTGTAAATTTGTGATATGGAGAGTTTGGCCTCAAAAGGACCTCAACTGATAGAGAGAACCTTATACTAGACTATACAAGCCATTTCCCTCTATTGCGCAAGTTGTATAACCTTCATATGCTTATTGTTTTATCATGTTTCTGGAATCCAACTAATTTGCCCGTTTCCCTTGTCATAGGGGCACTCGTTTCCCTTGTCATGGGGGAACAAACATGTTGCATTACGTTCTCATTAGCAGATCTCTAATTACCCACATTCTAGAATTTCTTTTCTACAATCAGCTCTTCCTTGCCAATCATGCAGTTTTGTTCTCACCATCTATGCAACTTATATGTCCTCCTCACCTTCTTGTGTTGCATCCTCTAATACCCATCACATCACACTTCACTTTGGCGCTTTGTATGCCATTATATACTCCACCAACCTTTCGCATCCTATCTCCAACTACAATTCCTTCTCTATCGCTGCAATCGAGTATGCATTTTTGTTTTGTGTCTTTAAGGAGGCAATATTGACTCATTTCCCCACATGGTTCATCATCATATGCCTTCCCTTCTATAAATCATTAGTATGAAAACTATTGCAAATCCATGCATCAAAGGCTCTATTTTATCTTATCCCATGACCCTACTTTCATACCCTCCATGTGTAGAGATTATTGTCATCCCATTCAATAAAAGAAAACATCTAGGCAACATGAGCGCTTTGACACCCTCCATCATTCTCCAAAAAATATTTTGTCATACTCTGCTCTTGAGGAAAACCCTCCCTTTATGACAATGACCCCCAACCTAGTGTTCTATTCCAATTCTCTTTATGATATCCCACATCAGCATATCATTAGAGTCTACTCTTTACCTTCTTGATTTTTATTCTCTTCAGGTGACCATAGGAGACTTATAAGGATGTTTTTTTCTACAAAGAAGCTGATTTGGGGGAATTACATGGAGTTCTTCAAATATGATGTAGATTTGCTTGTTTTCCCTATGGCAAAGCTATTCAATTAGGATGTTCACTTGGAATTACCCTCCTGCTCACAGCACATCATCTATCCCATTCACAAGTTAGGGGATAGTTCTCACCAAAATAACCACATAACTATCATGATTAACAATATACTTGCTAAACTTTATGCCACAATATTGGTGATGAGGATAAGCACTTGGAGAGTGTTACGTAATCTCAGAGAATGGGGTTAGGCAGCCTTCAGGATAGACTTCCAAACTATGACCATATTTTTACTCTTCAAGTTATTATTGAGGAAGCTTGTCAACAGTCTTCCAAAGTCTTTTTTGCTTTGTATAAACTAGACATTGTCATTTTGTGTGACATTTTCTAATTCATTTCAAGTTGAATGCACATACCAGCTAGCTTCCAAAGGGAATTTTGATAGTTTAAGAAAGAACAGTAAGTAAAATTGGAGATTTGTAGTTTCCTAGCTAATTGTTTGACAAAATTACAGACCACACGCCCTTCAAAAACATTTAAACTGTAATATTATTCAACAGATATATATATATATATAGGGTGAATCACATGAGACGAGCCAACAAGAAAGGGCCAAGCCATTAGGCATCTGAGCAGGCAGCAGCAACAAAAGGATGAATTAAGGGAATGCAAATTTCCAAAGTTGAAGAGGAGCCAAGGCTATAAAATTGAATCACATGGGCAGACTTGGAGAGATCCGGGTAAGTACGCACAAAGACAGAAGATCAGCTAGTCATCAAATTTCAAAGTTGGTTCATAGAGGCTATACAAGAGGGCATTTTTCCAGATGACATTCAAATTGAATTTTTCTACAAGAAAGGAGCAGTCTAATTGCAAGAAAAATGAGCTTTAAAGCATTATAAATTCCACTGAAGAGACTGCCACTTTTCAATATAAAAAGTTTTAAAATGCATAGAGAGGGAATGGAGATCAGATTTACCTAGATAACAACCATCCATGACTGAAATGTCCATAAACTAAGCCTTTCCACCTTCCAATTCTTACCTGTTTACTGTAGAGAATAACCATGAAGGATTTGGCAACATTTTACTTTTAGTTTTGCATTAGGAGAGGAGCAAGTATCCCACTCCAGTCACATCAATTAAGAAAAAAGCATGCTGAAGGAGGAAATTGATCATTAATAAGAGAACAGGGTAGGAAGGCAAGGAAAGAAAGGAGGGGGAAAAAAGGTGGGTGGGCATGTCTTCAACCATAATCTCTTTAAATAATCAAGGAAACTTTTCTCCTAAGATTTCTCATGCGCATCCTCCAATCTTAGTATGTCTACCCCTTCATTAGTAGTATGTCTGCCCCTTCATTAGCAGTGAGATCTCTAACCTTATTAATCACTTTTTTGATAGGGATAAAGCTAACCAGATCTCTACTAATCAGCCACATTGTGTCCTCTATTATTGATTTTTGCCTTCATGAGGACAACCCATGGCATTGATTAGAATTTGTGAACCAAACTCAACCACAAGTTTATTGAAATGTCCCTTTCTAAAATAATAAAATTTATATTTAACCCTGGCCAACTTCATGATTACCGAGACAAAATGAAATACATTAAACTATAAAAAGATGGCCGACCCCCTAATGGGGCCGACTCATACAAGTCAAGCGATCTACACACAAGTCTTATAAGGTGATACGTAGACATGAACAAAAATATAGTTAAAGAAAGTTGAGCGATCCAAAAGGAGATATGATTCACTAATAAGACAAAAGTCTTATTCAAAGGCATCGCTTAATACAAGTAAGACCAAAGTTTTATTTAAGAGATGTCATGCGATTTATTTTGGAAAAGATACAATTGATAAAAATGTGTAAAGCAATATCTTTGGCAGCGATTAAAATTGTGAAGTGGTGCGACTCTTTGTAAGGATATCTCTCTTGGTAAGAGATACATCCATTTGTTGTAGGCACCTCCTTTGAGAGGCTATAAAGTGTGAAAGAAAGAATGGATGGGAGGTAAGCAATTCCATGTTTTATTTCTGAGTTTTAAGAGCAGAGTTGAGAAAAGAAAAGGGGAATAGAATATAGGAAGAGAGATAAATCTGCAGGAGTGGATCAGCAGTGATATACGTATGCAGTAATTGATAATGAGCAGAGAATTAATATAAAGGATCTACAGCAGAGAATTATTTATTGCAGCCATTCTATCATGCTATAACTATATCATCCTCTCATTCTATCAATCTATTAATCCATCATTCTATTATTCGATTATTATATCATCCTTTCATTCTATTCTTCTATCATTCTATCATTCAATTATTCTTCATTCTATCATTCTATTATTCCATCATTCTATTATTATATCATCATTTCATTTTATCCTTTTACTCTTCTATCATTCTATCATTCAATTATTCTATCCTTCTATTATTCTATCATTCTATTGTTCTATTATTGAATCAATCAAATCAGCTTATCTGCACTCAGCAGACAAGGGCAGAATCAGCAGTTAATACATTTGCTTCTGAGAATATAGCAGTCTTATGTTTATAATGATATATTTATTATTGTATAATCTCTATGAATCTGGATGTATTTAGTGTTTGTAATTCTCATCAAGCAACCATGAGGAGTGGGGGAAACACCAGTAGGGTGAGTAGATACTAGATTTCTTTCTAAGTACACCACTCCAAGTTGGCCACTTGGAGCCAAGGGGGTGAGTGTCTACCCTTGGGCTTAGAAA
This sequence comes from Cunninghamia lanceolata, assembly GCA_027924645.1. Classification (NCBI taxonomy): domain Eukaryota; kingdom Viridiplantae; phylum Streptophyta; class Pinopsida; order Cupressales; family Cupressaceae; genus Cunninghamia; species Cunninghamia lanceolata. Next base: position 2,845,985 of record BSBN01000536.1, read on the forward strand.
GGAGAATCTATGGGCCTCCTATTGTAGTTTTTCCTCAATCTCTACATGAATTGGTTGTTGGGATGGATTCAAGGAGTTTCAATCATAAGAGGGATGGATATGATAGCATGGATAGGGAAAGCAAATACAAGTTTATCCACTAAGTACGCCACCCCATGTTGGATGCCCACATGTCTACCACTTGGGGCCAATAGGGATGGTATATCCGCTCTTGGGCTTAGTAGGGATAGCTTCGGGTGGACTTATCATGTTTCTCATCCAAGTCCTATAATGATTAAACTTCCACTATATATTATGGATATGATGTAGTTTATATAGTTTTGAAAATGCTATATATTTTTACAAGGTTTAAATAGATAAGACATTTATTATATATGTTTTGATCATATGAATTATATTTCCAACATGATTGCAGGACCTAAAAGAGGATTTATCTTGCTTAAAGCATTTAATTGGTAAGTTATAACCCTAACTATATTAAACTTGTGATTCTAGGCCAAGATTTAGGGCAATCACAGGAATGGGACGTTACATTTATCCACCCTCTTAACACAACAATTTGACTACTTTTTAGTTTAACTTAAGCAATCTCATTGCTTCAGCTTGATTATTTGTATCACATCCCATACTACTGAAACAATCAATCACGGTTCACATTTTCATCTCAAAGAAAAAAAAATGCATCACCCACATACAAGAACAAGATTCTTGTTTTTTTGCACCATTATAATTAAGCTTCGTAAATCCTCACAGAGGAGGGGCCAACACAACCCTATGGTTCACTAGCCCATTATTTCCAGTTCAATTATCAGGAGAAATCATCACTTTTAGGCCTAATTTTGAACTGAATTTTGAATTAACCCTAGTCTTCGATTAGTCAAGTTGTAGAGACACTTCTTGGGTTCCACATCAATAAGGACACAATTAACACAAATCACACAATGTAACGTCCCAAATATAGTATTTTTGTATTTTCTTATTTTTTTGAGATTTTCTGAATTTTGAACAAATTGCAAAACTGAAACAGCAAATTAAATTCAAACAACTGACTGGAAACTTGTGAAATTAACCCCCAACTTCCATAAGAGCAATTAACCAATCAATTATGCACTCAAATCCTTCAATTGTACTGCAGATTTATTAATTTGTAACAGTATAAACCCTAGGGCAGAAATATACTTCAGGTCTGGAAATAAAATAATTTGTAACAGCAATCACAAATTCAACTGGAAACTCCAAGTACCTTCCCAAATGGAAATTTATTGCAATCCCTTGCTGCTGGGAAAATACCAATTTGGTGTGACAATATGACAATTGTACAACAATTTTCAGATCAGATATTATCATGAATTTTACTCACAAACCCCACAGAAAATGGTATGTCTGGCTGATACAGCTGGTTCAGAACTGTACGGCTGCAATGGATGATGTGGCGGCTGGAAATTTGATCCTTCAGCATTCAATGAACCTTCCAAACTGCTGCAACCCAAACCCTAGCACCTGGACTGATGGATCAGACATCAACAAATGCATTTATTGCTGTTGTACAGCATATGGAGGATGGTACGGTAGGGGTTGGGAGCTGTATGGCTGCAGCAGAGGTAGCGACTAGTGATTAGCAGTTGGAAATGAGTATGCAAATGATCCTCAAGGTGCATAAAATTCCTTCTTTGCTGGCGCCTCAGTCTGTAGATGCAAAACCTTCCAAAATGATGCCCTATAAAGTGTATGGTCGCCCTTAAATCGCCTCTAGAATGGTACAGAATTGATGTCGATGGCTGGCGCTCCAAAAATAATGTGAAATCAGCACACAAAATGGTAGATAATTCTAAAAATGAGATCCCTTGTTGACAATAAATTATTTGCTTGCAAATCTCATTCACAATAACCTGAAAATTCGCACAAATTGCTGAATTAGCACACCATGCAAACCCTAGGTGGATTTGCCAATGCCGGAAAATTAAGGGTTTTCGTCCTCACCTCCAAAAAGAGACCCAAGAGGGTTTTCTTCTTCCTGAATCGTAGAATTGCAGCCAAGGGTTTTCATCCTTGAATGCAAGATTGTACTTGAACTCAAAATTGAAGAATGCCAAATGAAATCGCGATGATTGAAATGAAGATTTGAGCCTTATTGATATACCCTTTCAATTCGGGCCATTGGATCTTAATCTCCTGCCAAGTATTTAAAAATACTTTTATTTGATTTGTTTTGTTTTATTTTATTTATTTTTTATTTTTTATTTTAAGTATTTAAAAATACCTTTATTTTAATACTAGTGTTTAAAAACACCTTTTAATTTTATTAATATAATATTATTAAGTTGCCCTTAAAATTAGAAATTATCAAGCCCAACTTAAATAATATTATTAATTATTTTAATCCAAAAAAAAAAGGAGACATGACACAAAAATCAACCATGATCTAGGAAACTTGTGCAGTGCCACCTTTTGTTTCCTTTGCATTCAAAATGACATTAAAAGTTACCACCAAGAATCCTTTCAACTTGGTTCCAAGTCTGTCGTAACCTTTATAGGATTTATCCAACAATCTCTCTTGTTCCCATTTCCCATGGATCCTTAGAACATGCACATTATATAGTACAAAATTCAATGACCTTCAAATTTTCAATGATTAAATTAATAATGGATGGCATTTGATGAGAAATCATACCTTTAATAGCTTTGGGATTCCACATTATAGTCTATCCTCCAGCACTCCCAATTGAATCCTTGGCCACACAGACACATCTTTTCCATATACTATCAGCTAAAATTTCAAAATGTTGTGAGATGATTTTAGTTTTCTATAGAAATACAACATTTGGACCTTTATCCGAAATAAGTCACTTCTTCAAGCAACATTTGTAAGAGGCATTCAAACCTTTGACATTCCAACTAATGGCTTTCATGGGGCCTTGGTGGAAGGCTTCACCCTTCGACCCAAAATGAATGATGTTATTTGTTGCCCACTCTGTAAGACAATTTCCTTTTGAATTTTGGCTGACTTCAACTTCCTTCCTCTAGTGTTCTTTGTGCCTGTATTAGGGTGGGTCCTAGAAGCATGTAATGTGACAATTTTAGCAATTATCTTTGAGATTTTATTTTGGCAATTGGGAGATCCATTAGAGTATCGCTTTCTCTCAAAGATAAAAGGAGGGCAATCAATCCCGGTTTGCTAAGATTTCCTCAGCCCTATGATGTCCTCAATTAGATATCTTTGACCTGCCTGCATAGCCTTTATGATTCGCTACTCAATCTGCTCATCCAAGATCTTCCTCTACATACCTGAGTTTCCTGATTAATATTGGCCTTCCCATTCATATTTTGATTAGGGGGAAAATCACTTTCATTTTCTATCTACACATCATCAAAGCCTCCTTTATCCTTTTCCCCTGCTTTTGTTTTTGTCTTCTTTGCAAACTTGCCATGACTTTACCATCTAAAGGCTCTTTGCTGCTGCTTTGAGGTCACTTTAGGTTTCCATTGCAAGCTGATTTTCCCAGGGTTCCTTCCAGATTCAGCCCAAAGATGGGCAGCTTCACTTTTTCCATGCCTCCTTAGATTTCGGCTGTTTATAGTTCCAGGCTTTATGTTCAATCTTTCTGCACTTGTAGCATCCAAAGATAAGACATTCATAATCTATCTCAAGTTTCCAAACCCTGAGGATGAACAAATTCTGATTGATAGTCAGATTTGTTTGTCCAAGATGACCTCTATACGTACTCAGACATAAGTACACAATTCCTAGCTTTTGGTTACATCTGTTGTGCTAATGAATTTGCCTATTGAGTTAGCCAACTGCATTAAGATATTTTCAGCCTAGAACTCAATGGAGAGGTAAAGAGAACCCACGAGGGAATTTCAGTTCTTAGTTCTTCCTCCAAGTTGAAGAAAATTTTCACTTAATAGTTCTTTCAATTTAATGCTTTTTGTATTTTCATTTGTGTCTTTTTAATTAAATTTCTACTAACCATGGCCATATGAGGACTGTGTGGGACCCAAAAGCAAAACACATGAATTTGATGAAAAGAGGCTGAAACATTTGAAAATTTGTCAGGAAACATCCATAAATGTTTTTCATGTAGTTTCTAAAATGGAAAAGGTCACCAGAAAAGTTACCAGGCACTCCAAATGCATGTGTTTCTGATGAATTTCTATTTCAGAAAAGTTCCCCAGATTCGAAATAACCCCTCCCCTGCAGATTCCTATAACTTCAGTGCAAAATGTTAATCACATGGGAACGGGACTTACCTCCCACACAAGCTTACTTTGATCTTTTCCCCAGTGAATTTTACTGTTTACAGCTTCATGGTTTTCATATGTCTTGGAAAACAATGATTGGAACAAAACATATTCAAACTTTTGTAACTATTATTAAATGTGGCTGCGGAGACACTTAAAATGTAATTTTTATCAGGGGACATAGCTTTATGTATGTCAGAATCTAATGTAGCGTCTCTTGAAATTCCTCTTTCTGGCAATGACATCTATGAAGTTATATTGTAAATACTGATGGAAACGTCAATCATGGCCATGGTTCTGGAAATTCTGGTCTATTTGCCTTAAATCTCCAATCCTAGAAGAAATAGGTTCCCCGATTAAAATTTTATATGTGTTGTGTAAACGAAGTGATGAGACCTGGGTTACTCCCGAGCTTGGATATGCCTGAAACCTAAAAAAAGACAATAGATAGATGTATATGTATATATATTGAAATGAAAAAGGTTTTATCGTTTAGACAGAAGGGCATGTGTAAAGAAGCCGTTCCATGGAAGGTGCTTCCATTTTAAAATTCATGGAGAGACAGGTTCATGTTATTCACAAAAAAATGGCTACAAGACTAAAAAAGAATTTTTTTCCTGTAAAATTAGAGCCCTGATCTTTTTATCTGCAGATTTTCAGTGGTTACTTGGGAATGGAGCTGAAAGTTTCCCCCGCAAGTCAGGAGTTTATATGTCCAGCATGGAAAGAACTGTGTAAATTGGTAATATTTTAAAGAGAAATTTATCCTTATTACCCTTCTGCCATTTCTCTGCAACTCATGGAACCACCAGCTTTTTATAATTTCACACTTAAACTTTTTCACACTAGTTAATCAATTTTTTTATGAAATCCATCAGGCCACCTAACTTAGAAAGTCTCTTAAAAAATTTATCAGTAACACCCATTGAAAATTTTAAGGTCCCTTCATGGGACCATAGGCCTAAGTGAGACCAAAAAAGTTCCGTTGTTCTTGGCGTGTTGATTACATTTGCCTCAATTCTATATAAGCATAAATACATATATAATCCATTCAAATGGTTTGAGCGGGGAGGGAATACCTTGTTCATGTGGTGAAGAGTTAAGTTTGACAGCTGGGGAAGGAATGTGCACGGAATCAGCAACGGCTACAGCAGCTAAGGTATGCTGGGCCTGGAAACCACCCACCACCAATATTTCAAGCTGAGAAAAATGAAGTTGCAGAAGCTAGATGAGAATGAAATGCCTGCATTACCTTAGAGAATGAAAAACGAGCAAAGGACAAGATGCCCATGCCCTTGCACTTGCCAGCAAATCCCACTGTTTCCATTACTAAAACCTCCCCTACACTTCGCCTTTCATTCCAGACCGCCTATGCAAAATCTCTGCAAACGCTGTGTGGATAAACCCCATTAACCATTAACATGCGACAACTCAAGTGTAAGGGCAAGTAATATCTCGCATAAATGTCCTGTGTAGACTAATTAATTTTTTTTTCCTTTTAAGTGCTTACATCATCTAGGTATACTTATGAAATAATATTACACATATTAAAAAAAAGTGGGATGAAAAAAGTCACATCCCCAAGGCCAAGCACAACGAGAGCTATATCATTAGGGAGGAGGGGGTCCTAGTCATCTGGTTTGCCCCATACATCAACGGGGTTTGAAGTGTCCATAGGAGGCTCCCAACCATCATTGAAATGAAATGAATGAATTTTAATGACATCCACGAGACCAAGCGGTCTAACGGACCAAGAGCCGTAGCTCTAAGTTAGTTTCAAACTCCTCTCGATGTTGGATCTCCTACTATGAATCTTGACCAAGAAACCAATAGTTTTGCCAATCTTCGCTTCCTCGAAAAGCTCGCTTAGACTACCAACTTTCAGGTTGTTTTTGTATTGAATACGAATATCCTCATACGCTATGCATTCCATGATAAAGTGGCATTCTGTCTCCACCACCTCCTTGCTGCAAAATAGGCATGTTCTCTCTTCCCAACCTTCCTTAGGCGTAGTCCATCTACCGGTCTCACACCTAAGATGGTGTGATCCAATCCTCACTATGCAATTAGCAACCTTGCTTTTCCCTTAATAGCTGCTCCTAAGTATGTTTTTTCACCATGATCCCAGGTGGGGTTGATCTCTTTGATGTAATGCACTTTCTTCCTTCCAATCTTCTTTGTCCACATGGCAATGCTAAATTTTTCTATCACATATTTTTTTTATTTCCTCATTAGTGTTAGGACACTTGTGCAAATCGATGTCCCACTTGCTCAACCAATTGTCGTTTTGATTCATCCATGTTTTCTTCCTACGACCTAATTCCTCCTCCACAACCAACTTGGGCCAGCGATGGTTATCCGTGTTTTCAACCTTCTTTAGATAACTTAGCAATTGGGTTATCGCTAATGCTTCCATAGCAAAAGTTCCCGCTTCAACCAAAAGAATCTCATAAGGGACTGTGCTTTTGACTTTGAGGCTAGACGTGATTAGATGCTTTTGAATTCTTTCTAATTGTCTCTGTCTACAATTTGACATGCTACTTCCCCAAACTTCACAACCATACAGCACAATCAGAGTGACCAGCAAACCAAAAAGGGTTTTCTTGGTTTTCCAATATCAGAGTTCAACTTTCCTACACCTTTTTTGAAGTAAGTATGAAGCTTTCCAACCTCCTTATATCCTTTTCACGATACAAGTCTCCCAATTGAGCTTGTTGTAAAAATTAATCCCAAGATACTTGTATTTTTTCACTATTTCTAGCGGGCTTCCATCGAGAAGAAAGTTAATTTGCTTATCTTTCCTATTTAGTGAAAAATCATGACCTTGGTCTTACTAGTGTTCATTTGCATACCGACCTCTTGGCAAAAGAGCTCCAAGGCCTTCAAATGTTATCTCAACCCATGAGTTGTTTTAGAAATTAGGATAAGATCGTCGGCATATAAAAGTAACTTCACCACGTATCATGCCAACTGGATACCCCCTCCATCAATTTTTCTTAACCATTCATCAAGTTTATCAATATATAGACCAAATAAAGTGGGGGATAGGGGGCATCCTTGTTTGACCCCAATGTCACTGCGAAAACATTCAGACATACTCTCACTAGTTTTGATTTTAGCTCTAACATGTTCATAAGGTCTATGAACTGTTGCTCTATACTCATCCAGTATACCCAACTCCTCCATTCTATTCCAAAGCTTATCTCCAAGCACCATGTCGAAGGCTTTTTTTAAATCAATGAAGCAACAAAAGGCATCCTCCCCTTGTGTGTCCCATATTGTAGTGCCCCTCACCTTGCTTCTGTCAGACTGATAGTTTTCCTAGTAGGATTAGATATCATGACATGGGATTCTTTGTTATTACGTTGAGTTGTTTATGGACCTATTTCTTTGATGACGATTGATGATATTGGATTATTGATATTTTATGTTTCGTAGTTTGATGGACATATTTGATATAATGGATTACTGTTATTTCTGAGTTTAATGTGATATTTAATCTGGGTTATGATACTTTAACAATAATTGTTATACTAGATCATATTGTTATTGATTATTCTATAGACAACTGAATACTTAATTGTTGATGTATTTATGTGAACAGAACGGTGTCGCATTACTCGTGTCCGAGTACCCTACCACGCTGCAATTTCTGTTTACTGTGTGCATGACTTCATGTTTGTATATATATATGTTTAACCTTGAGGTTTGCTGTAGGATGCAGGTATCAGGCACCGACTCCACCTGAACTAGCAGGTCTGAGCGTGCCCTAGCCAATGGAATTGTTGATGGGAGTTAGCATAAGGTTCTCTAGTCATCCGTCATCCTTGTAGAGGATAAGTCTTCAGTTTTGCGTCTAGTCATTGTTCTCAGTTTCGTTTGTCTCTATGGGTTGTCGTCTTGCTTTCTCTGCATGCTTGATGGTCGAGTAATTGCATGATTATGATTGGTTAATTGTGGGATATAAACAGATAAATTTGTTTATTGATTATTAATAGATTTATAAATAATTATTAGTTGTTATATAACATATATATAACTATATATATATATATTAAATAAATAAAAATGAATAATAAAGGAGTTAAATTAGTTATAAAGTGGCATTATAAGTTGTGGAATTGTTTTATAATTAATAAAATAAACAAGAAAGTATATATTTGTGGCCCAGTAAATAAATGACTAAATAAAATAATATATATATTTATGAGTTGTTATATATTAAATATCTATATAAAATACTAAATTAAATTAAAAAAAAAAAAATTATAAGTTGTAATGTATTAAATGTAAGTTATCCTTGAGTAAATAAAAAGAATAGGGGTTATATTGTAAGGTTATTAAAAATTAAATGAAAGTATGTAGGCTGTATTTTCATTGACAGTTGGCATTGGATCGTGTGTATATTCCCTAATAAGGTGGAGTACAAGCAATTAGGGTAGGGGATTCTATATAATAAGCAGAGAGAAGGAGAGAAGGGGAGGAAAAATGGGAATTGGAGGGCTAGTTTTGACAGCTGCAAGAGAGAGATCCCAACATTGAATTCTAAAAGCGGAGAATCCAGGTTCCATTTTCTTTAATCTCTAAATATGAAACTAGATGTATGTTCATGCCTTGATTTGTCTTTCTGTCGACTGTTGTGTTTGTGTGTCTCTAAAATTGAATGCATTCATTGAATCGCCTCCTTGAAGTATTTTGTTAGACAGTTCGTGATCCTTAACATAATTAGCTCTCGCCCATAAGTCAATATTAGTCCAATTTCTACTGGACCGTACGAATCCACTAACCCTCCTTGTCATTGTTAATTGAGGCAGTCTTTCATACTCAATCGTTTACCTGCACAAGTTCAGAACCCGTTCCAAAGCTTTCATTCTGGCACGCACAGGGAGCGTACAACCAAAGGTTGTAAAATTCAATATTCTTTCTAACTGGCTAGATCGTAATGCCATCTTTAATTTGATTTGATTCTAATTTTGGCACCTATTACGAGCATCTGAAGCCTCTCTCAGGTTTCCAATAGTAGCAAGCAACTGAGTCATTTGGTTATTGAAGTCAAACTCTATAATAATTTTGTAGGTGGATGTGTCGATCTTTGGGGCTTTTGGATGTTGGTCACATATGCATCTAGACTGCTGTGTCAATATTAGGGCATTCTCGGCCTAGGGGTTATTTCTTTTTATATATGAATTTGGCTCTGTGAATGAAAATTGTGTCATTCTCCAAATCAATGTAGGCTGCCATGATGCCGCCATGACAAGGCATAGCACTCATTTATCAGTTTAGTTTCTGAATAGTGTCCTCTCTCAGAGGGGTCTTTTAGCCTTGCCCACGATAAGAATGTGAAATAACTGATAATGTAGCATCGGATGGTCTCTGTGATTCAGGAATTTCCAAGCCTCCAGGCTAAGACTGCAATGTTCAGTCACAATGATGGGAAATTAGACGAAACTAAATAACTTAGGTGAGTATATTAACAAGATTTGAAGTGAACTTAATGGAGCGGGATCAACAAACAAAAGGATCGCCCTTGTTTATAAATTCTAAACCCTTCTCAACAAATCCATTTGGTGATTACCTTTCAGTCATCATTTGTTGCATAGCCGTTTGTTTGTGCAATCAAGCAGTGGCGTTGAAAATATTCTTAAGCCTATTTTCACATGTAATCGACAGGCACTAAGGGAACACATCGTTCGGCCTACACATATTTAACAGGTTTCTCAATGATAAATTTAGGGTGTCTTCAAGGTCGCCAGTGCGGGTAAAAGAGTCGATCATGCACACTAGTTCAATGCTTTCCAGGTTGCTAGTATGATTGAAGTATATACAGACCTTATCCTCTAACCTCCTGGGGCCGCGCCTCGTTTTAACCTGCCAATTGTTTTATTAAAAGTTGTCAAGGTTGCTTTCCTCGTGCTTTCTTCCTGTAATTGTTTATAGCTATCATCATTATCAGGCTTCAATGTTTATGGTTGCAGTAGAAATACTCAGTATTATAAACTGATTTAACATTTTTTTTTGAAGATGTATCAAACTGCCGTCATTATAACTTGCCTATTCATGAATAACTTTAAAAGATTAAATATACTTTATTATTTTGTTTAAAATGCTGGCTAGTAGACGCATTCAGGAAATGGGTGCAATGATTATTATATGGACTATTCGTGGCCGATCACTTCAATTCAAAAGTATTAATTTATTTTTCGAGACATTTTATTATATTTCTTTAGCCAACGGTCAGGCAATGACAGGTCGCAGTCTCGCTGGAAGAATCAAATAACACTGCATTGCCTTTTAAATTGTAACCTAGATACACTTATTGATATACTTTTGACAGAAATCTATTTTGGCTGTTTAGCTGTAAAATACAACTAAGATATTTAAAATGACTGTAGTATATGAAAGGAGAGATCTAATCAATCCATCAAAATTTATATAGGATTATGAGGATATATAGTTTTTTCTTATATTTGGTTTATATATAGTGTTTTTAAAAGGCATTACTGAATAGATAACTGTCATAAAAAATAAGTTATTTGACAGCCAAGGGTGACTATCAAATAAAAGCCCTACTTGAATAAAAATAACAATTTTCTTCTCTTTGGATGAAAATATTTGCTATTGAATGATTTAAGGTTGTTATTATTATTATTATTGTTTAATAATATTATTGTTATCATTAGTTTAAATGATGTTGTTGTCATCTCCTAGCTGTCCGGGAAAATGTATGGGTGAAGTCTAATGAGAATTGCATAATTTATATGATTGTTAGTTTTAAAAGTGCAAAATCAAATGTAGATTAATATTTTAGTTAAGTTATTAGATTTAATTCATTGAACTATAAAGAAAAGTAGGTGATATTAATTACAAGGTTTAATTTAAATTGTTACGATTATTGTTGATTAATTTAATTTTGGTAACAATCTTATTACAACATCATTATGAAGGTTTTGTTAATTGAAGTTTGGTTAAATAGTCTCGATAGTAGGTTTATTAACATTGTTATGAGATTGTTGGATGTAATGGGGTCCACTGTGCAAGTTGTTAGGTTGTCAGTCCAGAGGCATAGGATAACGTGATTGGTTTTCCAGTATAGTGTTTTTATGTGTATTGAATATATGATGTTATGTTGTCTCTAGTCATGTATGAGGCAAAGGGTAACGTGAATGATGCATGATCTGATTTGTGAATGTACCTTGGGGTGGTAGTAATTCCTTTGTGGATGATTTGTTGACCATTTAATTGTATTTATTTTGTAATGAATTTTTGAATTGGATTTTGTGAATGGGGAGGCATCAGGAAATGTAAAAGGATTATGTGATTTTTGGATTGCTTCACTTGGAAGCTATGGAAAATGTTTGAGAGTATGTACTTGTAATTAAGTTGATATGCAAGATGGTGAATGCCTTGCAGTGGTACATATACGTGTTCATATCAGGATAATTGTTATGCAAGATGGTTAAATGCCTTGCATGGTTCATGTATCATCATTGTCATGATGATGTTTGTTGTGCTTGTTGAGTAGGGTTTTCTAGTTGCAGGTAGGGGAGTGGCTCTTAATGGGGGTCGGAGCCCAAAGTGGCATCCAGGACAACCCATGTGAGAGTTTGTTAATTCAGTGATAACCTAATTAATGAATTAGGGGGTTGGGTAGCTAATCACACTAAACAAGATAAGTGGATGCCTCACTCATGGTTCAAGTGCTTGTTTAGGCTTGAGATGAGATGAGAAGGCCTGGAATGGCAAGATCAACTACCTTGTCCTCATGAAAGGTATGTTGATTCCGCATGAGCGTTGTATGGGGGCCGAGAGTCGGGAGAGGCTGCCAGGACAACCCAAGATGGGGGCCGGGGCCTAGGAAGGCTTACCAGGACAACCCATGACAAGCCTTGTGATGACACTCCTCCCTACTGCAGTCTAGCATTCCCTATGTTGTACTCTCCCCATTCGTTATGTGCTTGCCTCTGGAAGTGTTGTTATGTTGTTTGTGATATTGACTTGTGTTGTTGGAATTATGTGTTGTCTTGTCTTGTAGTCTACAGTCTACCTGACTGTATGTTGTAGTGGGAACCTTATGTTAACTCCTAGCTCGGGGGGTGGACCTTAGGGTTCCACATGGTCGGGTGGAAGAGCTTTTATCCATTGGTTTTACTCCTTGCTATTGTTCGTGTGCGAGGATGTTGTATCTTGTGTATCAGCCGTCAAATCTTGTACCAGATATGAAGTAAGTGATTTGTAACCATGTACTTGTCTGTGTATCAGTTGATTTACAATGTATGTGTTCAGAAGGTGTTAAGTAACAATGTATTGATGTACTCGTATGTGAGAAGAAATTGTAACTATGTACTAGATCCTAATGATTATTTATCTGATGTTATGGAGATGTAAATGTTTATTGATTTAATGTAATAGGTTCAGAATGATCTATTAATGTTAGTTAAGGATGTATGTCAAATTATGTTGTTTGACTTGTCAAGTAATGTTCCCATGAAAATCTTAGGGTAACAAGTTGATAGTTAATGATGTGTAGTGATGTGTTATTTTATTCATATAAAAAAAAAAAAATTATTCCATTTTTGCATAGCGTAGATGTGTTGTTCTCTAAGGTGTTCATGCGAGGCGTTACACATATGTTTTCAATCAAGTGTCTAAGTGTGATGCAATGATCAATGGTGGAATGTCTCGATCAAAAGCATGCCTACCCTTTTGCTCTTTTCCCCTCTTTTCCACCCAACTACTGATTCTATGTTCTATCATGCTCCCAAATAGTTTGCCAAGAAGAGGGTTGACCATAATAGTGTGGTAGTTAGATGAATTTTTGGTATCCCCGCTCTTATAGAGAGGGATGACGACACTAGTCATCCATTATGTTGGAAAACCATCTTGAGTGACATCATTAAACATTCTTTTGATGTGTGGGGCAAGGGACTCAACTCCCCATTTTAAAAATTCAACTTGTAGCCTGTCTATGTCTTGCACTTTACCGCTTGCTAAGTTCTTTATGCCTTGTTTAATATCTTCAACCGAGAAGAGCTCATTTGATGTGTTAATTATGGGAGGGGATTCTTTTTCTTGGGCCCACTCATTGAGGAGCCTCACGTACTCTAACCACTGGGCATTCATGATATTATTTTCCATTTGTTTCCTCCTTTGCTGCAGTTCTCTCCAAAAACCTTTGGGATTGTGTATTTCAAGGGAAATTAATTTTTTCCTTCTTGTGTTCACATATCTTTCTTTTTTTTATTGCACCAACTTCTCATACTTCTTGTTTTCTTTGTTCATCCCACTCTCTTTCAAGGATATTTTGACAGCCTTACACTCTTCATCATACCATGGATTTGTTGAAAAAGTGTTAGCATCCCCTTTCTTGGGCTGAGATCTTTTGCAAGCATTCAAGGCCTCGTGGATTATAGGAATCAACAACTTACTACAAACACCACTTTCAATCTCACTAGTTGCCTTGTTCCTTGAGTTATTCTCTATTTCAGGAAGGTGATGCTCAAGGGCAACACTAAAAAGCCCCTGATTTTCCTAATTCAAGAGGATTTTATCCTTGTTATGTACTTTCTCTTGCATGCAGTTGGCATGTCTACCATGTTGATTGTTTGAGAGGATGTCAAGCTTAACAAGGAGGGGTTTATGATCCGATTTCAACTCTATAGGACAATCCCCAATATGAAACTCCAGCAACCTTGAAATAGAATTCTAGAAGCACATTACGTAATCCACCACACTTTGACCATTGTATGTTTTGCAAGTGATACCATGTGATCTTAACCAATCTCTCATGCCATTACAAATAACCATGCCATAAAAACTACAAAGTCATAATAATTCACCCCCAAAGTTCATCATAGCCCCCTTCTTGTCTTGTGATTCTCTTTCCCAAAGTTGGCTTCTTCCTTCCTCTAACCACAAAGGATTGTTTTCCCCTCTTTCCTCACTGCTTAACTGGAGAGATTGATTGTTAGCAATCCTTGCATTAAAGTCACCCATTCGAATTATTTCCCCTGAGGTGCTAAACATAGAAATGTCTTTTTTTAGTGAAGCATATGGATCTTCACTATCTAAATTTCTTCTCTTATATATCTGTGAGTTTTTCGGTGCAAAGTAGCAAGCCGCATTTTACCTCATTGTCTACTATTTTCAGCCATATATATTGTTTATTTGGGTCTTCTTTCTCAACTTCTATGCTTCCATGTCACCTTTCTTTGATTAGCACTGTAACCCCTCCATGTCCTTTTCTTGTTTCATTCCCCTCATTCCAAACTGAAATTTTCTTATATCCTTCAAAATCTAGAACTTTGCAACCATCATGCTCATGTGTTTCCGTAAGTACAATGATGTCCTTCCCTTCTGCTATGGGCCCCAACCCAAGTCCTCTTCTCCACAAATAGCACCTACAGTTCCAACTTACCACATGTAAGTACTCTCGTGGGGCCCCTAATCCCTATTTCTTGTTTAACAATCGATCGCTAATTTGGGCTTTCCCATTCTTCAACCATGCCCACTTTTGTTTGTCTCTTGTTGCTTTCACTTTCTCCCATTCCCTCTTCCTCTCCTCTCATTGAACAAAGGTAAGGTTTTCATCTAGGTAAGTATGTATGCCTCTAAGAAACCCTTCATTCTTTAGGATTGCATTCTTGTCCTATATGTTTCTCATGGTAACTCTAACATGTTTATCCCTTCATCTATTTTCTTCCCAATCCTATTCGCTTGTTGAATATACCCTGTCCACTTCGGTTTGTCTTTAAGAAAATGCCTTGCTAAAATGTCAGTTCTTTCCTTCTCACTGAAGTCTCTCAAACCCTTGATGATCATATTTACTGCCTTGTCATGTTTTTCTTTTTCTTCTTTAATTTGAATCTTGGTTTGCTTCTCTGAGATTTTTTTTTCTCGTTTGATGGTCCACCTACAATTTGGGACCATGATTTGGCCTTTTCTATCAGATCCCTTAGTTGATTTTCCTTGATTTCCATGTCCACAATTGCAGACTGAATCTCCTTTATCTACATTGTGTCCCCTCCTTTCCTCGCTTCTATCTTCTTATTAACATCTTCATTATTTTTATCATATTTAGATGAATTGTCACAAACAGAAGAAATAGCAGGAGCCAGCCGGGGGAACTTGTTAGAGACTAACAAGGAGTGGGGAGAAGTAGAGTAGTGGCGAGAATGCTCATGCCACCAAAATAAATTTGACTTAGCATAAGAATGCCTACACATAAACTAATAAATATCTTAAATACATCTATTTTATTTACTTAAAACTATTTTATTTTACTTACATTGTTTACTTTATTTTTATTTTTATTTGAAGAGCTATTTTTATTTACTTTCAGAGTTATTTTATTTTATTTTAATTATTTTAAGAGTTATTTTATAGTTTTTTTATTTACTTAAGAGTCATTATATATATATATATATATATATATATATATATATATATATTTTATTCGTAAAGATAGGTTTGTATTGATTCGAATGGAGAATTTACATGCGGGTGCCTATAAGCCATTTACCTGCCACAGCCAGATGACATCAAACACCTAAACCCTTTCTTGAAACTATAGGGTTTGCCAAGCTTTAACAAAATCAGCCACTAGGCTTGCAGGTCTGATATTGATGACTTTCCTTACAAAATTTAGCCATTAGGCTTACAGTATTGATATTATCTGTGTTATATTTGCAGACATATTGCCATACCTACTAGGTCAGATCCCACTAAACTGAGAAATAAACTTAGAAATCAAAAGAGGTCGAGCTCAACGGCCATAGCCTGCAGCCTATCAACTCATACCTCTTCACCGGGTTCCACATTCTCTTGCAGCATACTCTGAAGGAAGCCATAGGCCTGAGTGACATGATCCTGATGCTCCTCCAGCGCCAGGCCTTTCAAGTCAAGGATGAAGGGCAGAACCTTCGTCACCTCCAGAGGATCCTTGTCTGAGACAATGTCCTTTGGGCGAGGAATGCCCACCCCAGGAATAGCCGCCTCCAAAATGGGTCGAGGCCCCGAAGGATTTCTGCTTTGAATACTTTTACCATGAGCGATTTCGCCGCCGCTGCAGACACCCCAATATCCAGAATGGAGGCGAGGAAGCGGGAAGAGATGTGGGAGTCGACTCTGTAGAACTCGTCGGCTGCTAAGAAACCTACCCCCAAGATGATTTTGACCGTCGGGAGGAGTAAGCCCTCATGCAGTCACAAAATGCTTTTAACCTCAAATCTGTGACCACTCCCTTGAATGCCATCTGCCTAACTGAACTCTCCAATTGTAGAGGCGTCGACACCCCTAGATTGATCAGCCGATGCACTGAGATCCTTGCAATAAAGCCCGAGCCCTTCTCCATGCTGTCCGCTACTGCCACCGTCTGCACTAGCAAAGAATCGCTCGAAACTACGAAAATGGAATGAGCGTCGGGAAGGATACACTGACTGCGTTTAAGAAATGCCGTATACATTAAACCAGAACTTCTAATCAATGCAGAGAGAGGCTTGCCAGCGGAAAGCGTGCGACTTCTCAAGTCGAAACCGTCAGGGAGGAGCTCTAGCTGCAATAATGATTGTTCTCAAACATAAAGGAGGCCATAATGACTTTGTATGGCAACGACCCATCCAAGTGTTGTCATTTTATATTTTTTTAATTTGTATGTACAAGACCTATTTCATTTATTTAATAGTTATTTTATTTACTTAAGAGTTATTTTATTTACTTGAGAGTGGTTTTATTTTACTTTAGAACTATTTTATTTACTTAAGAGTTAATGCATGAATCCGATCCTATTAGTTGTACACTCTTGCTTCTTGATTCATTGGAATCTTTACCTCTTGTTAGTTGTCAAAGACTAGCGATATTTATAAATGCCCTAAGGAGGTTGTCAAATCCCCGAGGGACAAGTTCTCCTACATCAAACCCTGGGAGAGAGAAGCTTTACAGTCTTGCTAAAGATCAGCAGGCATGCAAATGTCCTAGATGATGATTCTAAAGTAAATTATGTTCCTTTTAGTGCACCAATTGATGTGTTCTTCAAATAAATGTTCATTGTATGTGAATAATTATATAATTAATGATTACTAAGAGTCCCATTAAGCATGTCAAAAATTGTTGATGCCCTAAATGTCATTTCACAATAAATGCACCATGAAGGCCCACCAAGCATGGAAAGCCTCATAGATGTTGGACAAGTCTATAAGTTAATCTCCATAATTGAAAGATTGGCTCCTTATCTATTATAACTTAAGCTAGGATTTGAAAAAGGAAGAGGGAGGAGGATGCAAAAAATAAATCACCTATAAGTAAAAGGTTCGCGTTGAATAGATATATTTTTATAATATTTACCAGGTCCTTGCAACTCACAATATAATAGTTAACAGAAAATGATGAAAACACAATCATAAGCATGCATTAAACAAATTCATCCACAAAAAATGAGAATCAAAACTTCATGGGTAATAATTTCTTATATTGATGTTTTAGATAGTATTGTGTAGTTGCATATGATGAGAGATTAAACACCTCTAAACATATAAATAGAGTTTTCCTTGGGCTCCAATTATAAAAGAACTAAGAAAATGCTCTATATATAAGCCTCATAAGCTCATCTATAAAAGGTGGGATATAAAAAGCTACATGGCACACATGTCTCTATATATAGGAAAAATACTTAAGCCATGAAGGGATACATGCATGGTCCTTTTCTTTGCAAGTGCAACTATTAAGGTGGTTGAGATCGATTGTCGATGTCGAGAAGAGAATCACTGGTCTTAAATGCTACCTAGTACTTGCAAGATTGAAATTTGAATATATCAACTCAAATCCTACTCAATATGCACTTTTGCAAGCATGCAGTCTTTGAATCACTCAGTAGACAACACAAGTGTCAAAAATGATTGTTAGTGTCTATCACTACTAAAAATGTTTAAGGAATGGGGCCACATTCCTTGCGGGATGTTGGTTGGATGGATGGATGGATCCTTTTTATAGTCCACAATGTCGGGCGGTCTGTTTTTGGCTCTACAGGTAGCTTATAACATATGGGACTACCTCATACTCCAGAATGCAGGAGGCACCTAACTGTGCTTCAAATATGAGGCATACATACCCTAGCTGGATGACATGCGACATGGAAAGTTTTGATGGTTTGCACTACTCCGAGGAATAAATGTTTTACTTTTTGCTTTGAAGCCTCAAGAGCATGCCACATGACACTTATTAGGGAGCCATACGATAAAAATATAAAGGAACAAAAAGGTGGGCCCTCGCACTAATGAAAAATACTTAGCACTGAGGCAAACTCTTGAGCTTACCACGTCGATGTAGACCAATGGTGGAGATTAGCACCAGAAACCTTTACCTATTGCATCTCAGATCCTTGCATGCCATCAGATGAAGATTGATGTGGTGCAATCATATGCCATGCATTGCTTGAACCTTTAGAACTTAACTAATTACTCGACTTGCACCTCAAAACCATAAAATTTTACTAAGGCAAGGGATTTTACCTTAATTGCAAGCCATATTGAACGTCCTTGTAGCAAGGCAAAAGAATTTTGATGTTTATAGTAAAAATTCACTACAATGTCCATGAGTGTGAAATGAATGCAATTGAATGGATTTTAATACAAGTGCATAGCAATAATCACACTAAACATGTAGCAAGTCATCTTGTGGAGGGGGTAAGAGTTGGCCAAATTTGAATTTGAATTTTTGAATCTTAAGGGTTAGAAATGTAGATTTGGGATCAATCCTACACTCGTAGGATTAGCCCAGGATGAGGGAATGGTAAGATCAAGGTGGGAATGAATGTCTAGACAAAGTGGATGCAATTAATGCTAGGTGTGTGTAAAAATGGACTAGATAAAGTTGAATAAATAGGAATAAGTAGAAGTGGGGATATGTAAAGGATCAAGGAATGAGCCCAATTTCACACAAGATTACATCATTTGTCAATATGTAATGAAATAAGAAATTGTCTCAAAGTTGGTCAAAACTAATTGGGAATTGGCATGGGTATACAAATCTCACCATTACAATACTATAATTAATGAGGGATTAAATAAAATAATCAAATGGTATTTAACTCTCAATCTGATGAAGAAAACATTGTCATAGACATCACAACTTGATTTGTCAATGTAAAGAAATGTGGATCTATTAGACAATGAACTTGGAACAATAGATTTTTTGTCAAGCATCCATTATAAGGTCGTGAATATAGATTTCATCTCCAAACTACGTAGAAGTGAACTTAATTGTGCATATCTAAACTTCACTTGCAAAAATGATCTAATAAAATTCCAACAACTAGAAATGGTTTGCCTTGGTCTATTATGGCTACACTTAGGAAAATAGTGTATAGTAATACTTTTTGGGAACTTTCTAGACAAGGGTTTGTTCACTTTTTCTTAAGCCACTAGGTGAGATGATTCAAAGACGATAAACAATTATTGAAACAATAGGCAACTATGCAATATGCTCCTGGTATGTAACACTTTTTGTCTTTTGTAAATGATTTCAAGACATGCTTAATAATTGGAGATTCTTCCTAGATAATTCAAATAAATTAGGGTTACTCCTTAAACACACCATTAAAACATTCAATTTGAAATAATTCACACTTTAGTTGACTCATAACAACTAGTATGGGAGCAAAGCACAGGCCCAATATGAAAATTTTGAAATTAAATTTTAGGGTTTAGATTTGTGTGAGTAGAATTAACCTAGGTCAAATTTGCACCTACTAATCTAAAATACAAATGGTGCATTTAGCAAGCAAGTCTAGACTCTTAGGATGTGTGGAGATGGAAAAGTTTAGTTCTCAATTATTGACACAATATTTTAAAAGATCTAACATATCTTTGGATTCACATTTGTTGTTATGTTGTTGTGATTAATTAGTCTTCTATCACAACAAATGTAAAAACTTTTGAATACATCACATGGGATGTTGTGGATCAATAATGAATCATTAAGGATCTTCATAGAAAGCATTAGTTGTCTCATTTTGAGGTCAAAAGATCTTAAATATAATGTTGATCTATATCTATCCATTTAGGTTATAAGGATTTACATTTTCGTTCTACATTAACTTTAGAATTTGACTCTGTCGCCCATGGATGAACACACCGGTTTAAGAAGTAATGGATCAAAGTTTATTTTAATGATTATATTCTTCACTTTAATTTATAGTCTCTTAACCTACATATTGTTCTTAAGCATTTAAAAATCATTGTAAGAAGCACCATTTGGAATTATTTACTAAATACAATTGTAGATTGTAATTCAAAATTAGTTCAAAAGGTCTTTAGCAACAAAGTCTTAAAAATAGCATAGAGAGAAGTTGGTGATGAATAATTGGATTTATTTTATGTTGGTTAAAGTTTACTCTTTGTTTGTTGTGTAATTTTATCTTTTCAATAAATTATGTTGTAAGATCTAAAGGGAACACTCTCCCAAGTCTTACAGAGGTTGGAGCACCAACAAGTGGATTGGTAGATTGTGTGATAAAGGATTGAGACTACTTGACGAGTTATATGAGTTACTGAAGAACATCAAAGGAGATCAAGAGAAAGCAACAGAGTTAAATAATGTTATGGCTATTGACATTTCAGATTGTAAAAACATCATTAGTCACTTGGATCAAATCAAATTTGTGTCTTTTCTTAGAGAGAAAATCATGACCTAGATTTAGAGGAAGCTCTTGAAGTTAATTATGCACTTGCAACAATCAAATTTCAAAGATTTCCCAAGCATAAGAAATCCACTAAAATAGGGGAGATTTTAGTTGAACACCAAAAGGGGATTTTTGATCAGTGAAAGTGGCATCCAAACAAAATTAATAAGTTAGAATTTTTTTATCATTTGAATATTTCTCTTTGGAGGGATTAGGGATACTTTTTAGTTTGTAGTAGTTCCTAGACACTTTGTTGTAATAGGAAGATAACTGCATACTTGAACTATAATACAAGTTGGTTAGATGTTAATCATGTTGTTAAGATGAGCATTGCCCTCTTGTTATTTAAGGAGGTTGTTTCGCTTGTAGGTTTTATCTTTTGTTGTCTTAGGTTTCTCAATGTTGTTCTACTCCAAAACATATTGTAGGGTGTCAACTTAGTATGTCTTCTTTTGGAGTTTCTATTTTAAAGATTGTAAAATCCTTTTTGAAAGTTAATACATGCCAAGTTGTCTTACATATAGTTCTCCATTGTTGGCAAATTTTTTTTTAGGATATCTAACATATCTCTAGGTTTACATTTGTTATTCTATTGTTGTAATTAATTAGACTCTTGTCACAACAAATGCAAAAACTTTTTAATACACAATATGGGATGTTGCGGATAAATAATGGATCATTAAGGATCTTTATAGAAAGCATTAGTTGTCTTATTTTAAGGTAAGAAGCTCTCAAATTATATAACGGTGATTTATATATATCCATATGGGTTATAAGGATTTAAATTTTCATTCTACATTAACTTTAGAATTTGACTCTATCACCTATGGATGAACCCACTGGTTTAAGAAGTAATTAATCAAAAATTTATTTCAATGAATATCTTCTTCACTTTAATTTATAGTCTCTTAAACTACATATTATTCTCAAGGCTATAAAGAATCATTATAAGAAGCACCATTCGGAATTCTCTACTGAATACACATATAGGTTGTAATTTTAAATCTTTTTAAAAGGTCTTTAGCAACAAAATCATATACACTAGCATAGAGAGAAGTAGTGACAAATAATTGGATTTATTTTATGACAACTAAACTTTAGTCTTCATTTGCTACATAGTTTTGTATTTTCAATAAATTATTTTGTAAGATCTAAAGGGAACACCATCTCAAGCATTCCAAAGCTTTAAGCACCGACAAGTGGATTGGTAGATTGTGTGATAAAGATTTGAGACTACTTGATAAATTATATGAGTTACTAAAGAACATCAAGGGAGCCCAAGAGAAAGTAATAGAGTTAAAGAATGTTATGGCCATTGACATTTCAACTTGTAGAAATATTATCAGTCACTTAGATCAAATCAAATTTGTTTCTTTTCTTAAAGAGAAAATCATACCTCGATTTAGAGGGAACTCTTGTAGTTAATTATACACTTGCAACTATCAAAATTTAAAGGTTTCCCAAGCATAAGACATCCACTAAGATAGGAAAGATTTTAGCTGAATACCTAAAGGGAGTTTCTAATCAATGAAAGTTGCATCCAAACAAAATTAATAAGTTAGAATTATTTATTGCCATTTGAATATTTATCTTTGAGGGGATTGGGGATATTTATTAGTTCGTAGTAGTTCCTAGACACATTGTTGTAACAAGAGGATAACCACATACTTGAACTATAATACATGTTGGTCAAGTGTTAGTCATGTTGTTAAGATGAGCATTGCCCTCTTGTTATGTAAGGAGGTTGTTTCTCTTGTAGGATTTATCTTTTGGTGTCTTAGGTTTCACAATGTTGTTCTATTACAAAACATATTATAGGGTGTCAACATAGTATGTCTTGTTTTTTATTTTCTATTTTTAAAGATTGTAAAGTCCTTTTTGAAAGTTAATACACGATAACTTGTCTTACATATAGGTCTCCATTACTAGCACAATATTTTAAGAGATCTAGCACGTCTCACGTTTGTTGTTTTGTTGTGATTAATTAGTCTTCTGTCACAACAAAAGTGCAAACTTTTTTATACAACATATGGGATGTTGTGGATAAATAATAGATCATTAATGAACTTTATACAAAGTGTTAGTTATCTCATTTTGAGGTCAAAAGATCTTAAATATATTGGTGATTTATATCTATCCATCTAGGTTACAAGGATTTACATTTTCATTCCATATTAACTTTAGAATTAGACTTCGTCACCCATCGATGAACATATTAGTTTTAGAAGTAATTGATCATTTTTTTCAATAAATATCTTCTTCACTTTAATTTATTGTCTCTTAACCTACACATTATTCTTAAGGGTATAAAGATGTAAGAAGCACCATTTGGAATTCTTTATTGAACACACCTAGTGTAGGTTGTAATTTAAAATCCATTTAAAAAGTCTTTAGTAGAAAAATCATAGAAACTGGAATAGAGAGAAGTTAGTGACAAATAATTGGATTTATTTTATGCCTATTAAAGTTTAGTCTTTGTTTGTTGTGTAGTTTTATCTTTTCAATTAATTGTTTTGTAAGATCTAAAGGGAACATCCTCCTAAGCCTTATAGGGTATGGAGCACCAACAAATGGATTGGTAGATCGTGTGAAGAGGATTGAGACTACTTGATGAGTTATACGAGTTACTGAATAACATCAAAGGAGAGAGAAAGTAGCAGAGTTAAATAATGTTGCAGCTATTAACATTCCAGCTTGTAGAAAAGTTATCAGTCACTTGGATCATATCAAATTTGTGTCTTTTCTTAGAGAGAAAATTGTGCCCTAGATTTAGAGAGAGCTCTTACACTTCATTATGCACCTACAACTATCAAATTTCAAATGTCTACCATGAATAATAAATCCACTAAGATACGGGAGCTTTTAGTTGAATACCAAAAGGTGATTTCTAATTAGTGGAAGTGGCATCCAAACAAAATTAACAAATTAGAAATTTTTACCATTTTAATATTTCTCTTTGAGTGGATTGGGGATATCTTTTTCTTTGTAGTAGTTCCTAGAAACTTTTTTACAATGAGAAGATAACTACATACTTTAACTATAATACAAGTTGGTCAAGTGTTAATCATGATGTTGAGATGAACATTGCCCTCTTGTTATTTAAGGAGGTTGTTTCTCTTGCGGGCTTTATATTTTGGTGTTTTAGGTTTATCAATGTTGTTCTCTTCTAGAACATATTCTAGGGTGTCATCATAGTATGTATTATTTTAGAGTTTCTATTTTTAAAGTTTGTAAAATCCTTTATGAAAGTTAATACATGACAACTTGTCATACATATAGTTATGCATTATTGACACAATATTTAGGAGATCTAACATATCTCTAGGTTCACATTTGTTTTTTCCTATTGTTGTGATTACTTAGTCTTCTATCACAACAAATGTAAAAATGTTTTAATACAACATATGGGATGTTGTTGAGTAATAATAGATATTAAGGATCTTTATAGAAAGCATTAGTTATCTCATTTGAGGTCATAATCTCTTAGATATAACTGTAATTTATATCTATCCATCTAGGTTATAATGATTTACATTTTCATCTACATTAACTTTAGAATTGGACTCTATCGACTCATGGATGAATACACTAGTTTAAGATGTAATTGATCAAAAAAAATTCAATGAATATCTTCTTCACTTCAATTTATAGTATAGTAACCTACATATTATTCTCAAGGGTATAAATAATTGTTATAAGAGGCATCATTTGAAATTCTTTACTAAATACACCTATAGGTTATGATTTAAAATTCATTTAAAAGGTCTTTAGCAACAAAATAATCTAAACCTTCTCCCAACCTTTTGTTATCCAACAGTTTGTTGACGACACTATCTTGTTTGGTATCACTTCTGTGGTGGAAGCTAGAAGATGGAAATGTCTTCTCAAAGATTATGAGGTTGTTTATGGGCAAATCATCAATTTTGAAAAGAATCATATCTATTTTTTGAACACTCCTGAGGTTCTGCAGCATAAGATCAAGGGAATCCTTGGTTGTTTGAGTGCTTTTTTACCAACAACATATCTTGGTCTACCCCTCACGGTTACTAAACTTACTTCTAACTATTGGAACTTGATCATTGAAAGAATGCAAAGGAAGCTGGCAGGGTGGAAAGGCTAGGAAATTTTAGCTCCTTAAAACCTCTCTCCAAGGAATCTCCACATATTTCCTCAACTTTTTTAAAATCCCCAAATGTTTAATTAAGAGGATTGAGCAAATCCAGAAGAAGTTTCTATGGTCAGGTGTGGAAGAGAAAAGGAGAATTGCCCTTATTAGTTGGGAGAAAGTTTGTTTACCCAAGGCCCAAGGGGGGCTGTGGTTAAGACGAATTCATCTCATGAATAAAGCCCTCGTGGCTAAGATTAGATGGAACATGATCCAAGGTAACAAGGACTGGGGAGATATCATGTATGCCAAGTACTTCAGAGGGGATCAGGTGTGCAGATTGCGTTATGAGAAAAATCTCCCTAAAGGATCAGTCATCTAGAATGGGACCCTTAAAACCAGGGGTCTTCTTCGTAAAGGAGTTAGGTGGGAGGTGGGGGATGGTAGGAGCATTAGCTTATGGGAGGATAGATGGTTGAAAGACTTGCCCCTCAGAGAATTAAGTTGTGGCAGGCTTGCTAATAGAGCCAGCAGTTTCTTTGGTAACTTGGTTTCAAATTATATCAATCACAATGGGTTCCTTAGAAGCTGGAAATGCCTTATTAACTGTGGCTTTGTTCACAATGAGGATAGACAGATTTATCTTTAGCTTTAGAAGGAATTGAACAATCTTAGGCTCACTTTGCTCCCTAAACAAGATCAAATTGTTTGGGAGAAGGACAATAGGGGTCTGTTCACTGTGAAGAGTGCCTATGGTCTATTGTTAGACCCAGGAGAAGACAACTTGTGGGGAAAGATTTGGTTACCGAAGCTCATTCCCAAAAAAAACTTTTTTTGGTGGAACCTCGTTCACAATAAGATCCTCACTTTGGATAATTTGAAGAAGAGAGGATTTCAGATACCCAATTGATGTGTTCTTTGCTGTGAAGAGGAGGAGATTATCCCATATTTGTTGTTGTACTGTAACTTTTCAAGAGAAGTTTGGAGCCTTATTTTGCAGTGATTGAATGTGTCTTGGGTTTTCAATGCTAGCTTGGCTACTCTTGTCAGGGAGTGGAGGTCCCCCTTCCTACCCTCATTCTCGGTGACCAGGGAATTATGGAACAAAATCCCCTCACATTTAGCATAGAATTTGTGGAAAGAGAGAAATAATAGAATTTTTAGGGAGAAATCCATAACCTCTCTAGAGGTTTTCCAGGCCTTTTCTAAGCTCCTAACTGAAAACATCAACAGAAGCACATTACTAGAGTATGTGTAGTAATGCTAAAGCATGTGTGACATTATTGGAGTGCATGCAGTAATAGTAGAGGACAAGTAGATGTCATAGAAGGTGCTTTAGAGTACCACATCTCACGAGAGTCTTGTCTTTGCTATTGGAAGCCATTGGAATAGTTTTTTCACTATTCTTCTATACAATGAATGTATTAGTCAACAATTAATGACTGTCATTTGCGAGAGTGTCTAAGCTAATGAATAGTTATTCCATTTGGACAATCTTGATGGGAGTAACATGTGGAAGGTATGATGTCATGGTAAGGTCATTGTGTAACGCCCCGCCAAGGAATCTAGAGGATAACACAACTAAACTTACAAAAAGGATAATTTTTTTTAAAGCGAAAGAAATAACAACAATCATATATTTATTCATAATGTTTAAATTAAGCTTTATCCTCTAGGGTTCCATGGCTGCATTACTAACGAACTAAAACAAGACCTAACCAACATTATAAATTAACTAACAACCACTGTTCATTATAAGTCTAATTGCATCAGATAAATAAACACATACAATTCCATATTATATCATCGGATAAGTAACATCAGGACCCTACACATAGAATCACGAGTACATAGACAAGTTATTTTACAAGAGAGTACATCATTACATTGTTTACAATATTGCTATCCAGATTACATTAGAGTACATATATCAAGATAACAATACATGATTCAACTGATATACAAGACTGAAGCATGACCATAAGTATCTGTCTCCTCAAGCTAGAGTAAGATCTGAAATCTACCATACAAGGTACATCCTTCTCGCGCACAAACAACAACAAGGGAAACCAATGGAGATAAAAGCACAACCACCCGACCATGTGGAACCCTAAGGTCCACCCCCCGTGCTAGGAGATAAAAATAAGGTCCCACAATATAAAACAGTTAAGAAGACAGGAACACAACACAAAAGGCTAACATGACTCCAACATACAAGTACACATGACATTCACAACAGAGTCACCACTTTCTCCAACAGTCAAAAAGACAATAGACTAATAGGTGCAAGGACTACACATGACTCCAAAACAACACCAGTCAATAAGGACAACACAAGTAACTCAAACATCACTTCTAGAGGCAATCACACAACAAAGGGGAGAACACAATTAGAGAATGCTAGACTGTAGTAGGGATGAGTGTCATCACATGGTCCTAGCATGGGTTACCCTGACAGTCTCTAGTTAGATGCCGACCCCCATCCATGGGTTATCCTGATAGTCTCTTGCTAGGTGCCGGCCCCCATCTATGGTTATCCTGACAGTCTCTCCCTAGACACCGGCCCCATAGGGTGACACATGCGGAACCAACATTCCTTTTGTGAGGACAAGGAAGTTGATTTTGCCAACCACAACCTTCTCATCTCATCCTTAGCCTGAAAGAGCACTACAGGCACGAGTGAGGCATCCAATTATCTTGATTAGTGTGAAAACTACCCAACCCTCTAAATTTATTATTAAGTTATCACTAGATTAACAACTTCCAATGGGTTACCCTGACAAGCCACTTTGAGCATCGACCCCACATTGAAAGCCACTCCCCCTTCACTGCATCTAGATTCTCAAAGCCCAAAACAAATCCCAAGCATGAACTATCACATTTCTCATCATGATACATTTACAACACAAAATATACATCATTTCATATTACACAGAGCAAGGCATTACCATTCTTGCATAATCATCATAACCACATGAATAGGTACATTGAGCAAGGCATTATACATCTTGCATAATCATCGTAACCACATGAATAGGTACACTGAGCAAGGCATTATCCATCTTGCACATGTACCATACCAACATGAATAGGAGGTAACATTCCAGAATAGCAATTTACTCAACTCACATGATGCACACATAGCCAACTCCCAAAAAATCACACCCTCCTAGGCCTCTAGAATTATCTTCCCCAAATGACACAAACACTTGACACCACTAAACATAATAGTCACGCGTCACATTCACTCTCAAATGCACAACATAAACTACGATCCTTCATCAATATTTCAAATACAATACCACAAATGCAACATATGATATAATGCACTAATTATGGGTCTTAAAGAATGCAACATTAATCCAATCATGATCAATCATCTAACAAATATAAAGTGAATCTACCTCATCAATACATAACTATAACTTTCTAATCACCAGTAGCAGTTATAATATGATCATAAGATATAAGTGTCCACGAGTATCAATATTTTAACTAATAATTCTCAAGACTTAATTTAATTTCATTTAATTAAAATGATTGCGAACAACATGCAAATAACCCTAAGGCATAGAAATTAAACACAACAATTATTTACACTAATGTAGATTTCATTAATAACCAGGACAATTTTGTAAATACTATTAAATATAACTATATAAGCAAGACTAAAAGCCCATGCTATAAATCTCTTACACTAGTTAGAATCACAAGATACAAAACCTAAAGCTACAATAAAAGAACCTTGTTCTAAGGTTAGCTTGAGAGGAAAGAAATACAGAACAACAAAACATTCCTATAGATCTAACATTTTCATCAAATCTACCTCACTTTTAACCACATGCATAAGATAGGATCAACACAAAATGAATTTCTTGAGAAGGCTTTAGAAGCTACCAACAATGCAAAATGTGAAAGCATAGACAAGGCACGCAGACTGATTGGTAGAATGCCTCAAAGAGAGTCATATGATGGAAAGAAATGATCGTACGATATGCACAAAATGAATTTGTTGAAAAATCTGAGAGAAACCCAGTTCAAAAATATAGAGTTATTGGTGACACAACTAATTGTTTTAACAGAGACGAAATGGGTGAGAGGTAGACAGTCACAAAATATTCATATCTCAAAAATAACAAACTAAGTATGGCTAATTTTCAGATATGATTTAGATATCTAGGCCATGCACCATATATAAAGAAATTAGAGAAACCTAGTTTGTAAAAGTAAAGTTATGGCTAACGCAACAGACTACTAAAATAGAGACGAAATGGGTGAGAGGTAGACAATCACAAAATATTCATATCTCAATAATGACAAACTGGGTATGGTTGATTTTTGGATATGATTTAGATATCCAGGCCATGCACCATATATAAAAAAATTAAAGAAACCCAGTTCTTACAAATAAAGTCATAGCTAATGCAACACATTACTAAAACATAGAAGAAATGAGTGCGAGGTAGACAGTCACAAAATATTCATATCTCAAAAATAAAAACTAGATATGGCTGCTTTTCGGATATGATTTAGATATTCAGGTCGTGCACCATATATAAAAAATTAGAGAAATCCAGTTCATAAAAATAAAATTATGGCTAACGCAATAGACTGGGTTCAGAAAATGTAGAAGAGAATTCACAGAATATTTTACTAAATCTAATGCAACAATAAATCAGATTCATATCTCAATCCATACCTGGAATATTACTTCTATCACATCTTCATAGAATTCACATCTCGTATCCATTTTCCCCCAAATCTTTTCTTCTAGAAACTATGGTTTATGGTGCCAAAAGAAAAATGAAAACTTTCTGAGAGAGAGAGATCCCCAAAACATAAAACATATTCTCCATTTGAAATGCATGCTCCTCCCCAAATTATGTCTTTTGATTTCAAAATAAAGTTGAGCATGCATAACCACCCCCATAATTTCTTCCAGAAGATTCTCCTTTATTACTTTCTTACAATTTGCTATTTTTAACCAAACAATAATTTCTTTGATTTTATTTATTTTAGACTTTGATATTTATTTCATTTACAACCAAACAAAAATAGTTTCTTCTACTTTTCTAAAATTAGTCTCTTACACAAAAGAAATAATTATTTCTAAGATTCCCTCTTGAGGTGCATAATTGCCACGTCTTCCAAGTGGCTAAAATAGAAAATAATTACTCAAGGCAATAATAATAGAGAAAGAGAATCTTTTTCAGACATAATAATACATATTTCTACACAACTATAATTTACATAAAAGTATCTATATTTATTTATCAAAGTGCCCTCTTGACTTAATAATTTTATTGTAATGAAGCAATTAACCAAAACATTAGTCAAACAATTCCAAACAAAATAACCCAAATGCCAAACAATACCTGACACAATGCATGATTGAAAGCATGACCGCAATGACAATGACTGACCATTACGCCCATACAGACAACACTGACTGGGTGCAAAACTGGATACTCATCCTTTTCAAGGATGATGGCTAACTAGGGGACCACATGTTATCTCCATTCAACAGTTTCCATTGGGTTTAAGGGACGCTCAGACCTATCAATTCAGGTGGAGTCGATGCTTGGTACCTGCATCCTGAAGCAACCAAACAGTCGAACAAATATATATATAATCATATAGTCAAATACACCGTGAAAGGGAATCGCAATGTAGCAGGGTACTCACGCATGAGTAATGCGACATTGTCCCTTTCACCATCACATAATCACAACACACATAGCAATCAGTTACTGAACGACTAAATAAGAACCATCATCAGATAATCACATGATACGCATAATAAGATTAATCCACACAAAACATCACAACATACATTTTATGATACAAAATCAGTCGCATAAAAACCAATTTTAACATATGACAATCATAGTAAGATCAACATCATAATCACCTGAATGTAAAACAATGTCAGAGCATATAATTATCAGTGTCGCAACAAAGATTATCGATAGAACATACTAACTGTCATATGAAACCACACAAGCATAATCAGGAATGTCATCAACATGAATGTAGCATCTACCAACATCATATAGTGTACAACATCAACTGTCTAACATACCCTAAATATTCCTATTATTTTACCTTCATCTTCATGCTCCTTAGCCAGACCATCTGCACATCCAAGATGAGAATGGAGGGGCATTACACATTGCCTAGTTGTGTGACATTTGACATTCCAAGGTGGTTAGAATGTGGAGTTGGTTGGGATTTTAAGAAAATGACTCAATTTACATCTAATCTATGACATGGAATGAATAGGTTGATGAGATGATGATGTTGAGATACTTTATCAATAGGTGACTAAGAATTGCATGTAGAGGTTTACACTAGATACATCTATAGATTGAGGAAGGTGGATTAAGGAGACTATATTATATTTGGATTTGTGTTCATAGATTAATGCAATTGTTTGCTCTCTATTGCTACTAGGTTTTTCCAAAAAGGATTTCCTAGGTTAAACCTTATATCTCATGTGCTTTTAGATTGTGTATGATTTCATGTCCTTCTATAATGTTTTTTAATTAATTTGTTAATAGTACAACATAATTATAATTTGATCACATAAACTAAAGTTCCAAGGCAATCGAGTTATCGATATTTCTATAAGATTTTGTAAGAGATACTACAAAAATGAATGCAAACCCTGGTGACCTCATTAACAACCTTCTAATTGTCAGATCTAAATAAAATAAGTACTCGTAGCTAATTTGATACTTCTAGATATAATGGTGATCTCAAAATGACTCCATTCACCAAATATGCATGCAACTACGATCCTAGTGCTTTCAAACTAGAAAATAAACTAATCTTAAAAATATTACTCTTGTGATATAATGTTAGGTTTGCTAAGCAAACTTACCTAAAACCATAAAAGTTTCTAAATTAGCTATTTTATCCTATTTGCCTAAAATAATAAAAGACAAGATTTAAAAATAATGGTTGTTCTATTCTCATTCACATTAGCAATTCAAAGAAAAGTATACATTTATAGCCTCATGGATGGAGGATTCATCATAACAAATGTTCAAGAGTATATGAGTTAACTCCAATTAAGAGATGAGTTAACTCAATCAAGTAGAGATAGTGATGACATTTGATCAGGCAAAGGTGACATCTAATCACCATAAATCAAGAATTAATAAAGCGGAGGTGGTACTTGATTCCCTCCAATCAAGAATGACATGTGTCATTATTAGCTACATAGGCGAGAAATGTATTTTCCTAAGTAAACTTAATAAAATAGGTGCAATATTATATTAAACCAACAAATAAAATGGGTGCAATATAATATTACACCAACAAAACTCAAACTAGAATAGTATGTGAGGTAAAACCTCCCTTAGAATTATGAGGGCTAACTCCCTAAAACATATACTAGCCCTAGACTCTAAACTATAGATAAAATCTACAAATATGAACACTATGCACAATAAATTCTAGGAGTTTTTGTAAACTAAAAGAAACTAAAGGAATTTCTACCCCATCTTTTGGGCCTCGGGTATGAGCACAAAGTTAGAATCAGTTTCTCTCTCTCAAGTGAGATTTTATATTTTGAGACTTAAAATTTAAATGAAAAAACAACTAAACTTACCCAAAGTGAATGCTTTCCCACTGGCTAAACTAAAAAATCAGGACACACAAGAATAGGATGAATGAATTATTTTGACACATAAACAACTATAATTTTTTGGATATTGAATAACCTAGCTACATACAAAGTTGCAACTAAGATGAATCATAGTGTTAATACAAAAGCTTAACACTAGTCTTAACTTTCAATCAATCAACAAAACTAAACACTTTCAACTAACATGCATAAAACTTAAATTAAACACTTGAATGACAATTTATGCAACATGAGCATAAAAGTAATTACCATTAAAAAAAATTGTGCTTAAAGCACTTATTTATAGTTTACAAAACCCAATTTTAGAGATTTTATGATAATCATGAATTAACCCCCAAAATTAATGTCTTTATAGAAAAACATAAAAATAATCAAAAAAGTTGGGAAGAAAGCACTTTAAAACATAAAACTAATTTAAACAAAGCTTAAATAAAATCTCACTAAAGCAATTGAAAATTAAGCTCTCTAATGACTACCCAAAAATATGACCTCTCTAAAATAGAATTAGCTAAAAATTCCTCTAAGTCTAGAGAATTTGGAGCTAGTGTTGTCTTTCTCCTTAGAAAGCTAAACTTTATTTGTGAAACTTTTCACCCTATCATATATAGGCCTAGAAATCACTCTCATCACTAAGTTGATGCAAAAATACCTACAATCTTCAACCACATCATAGACAACTAGCATTTCTTTTTCGTGCACTAACAAATTCACAACAAAGTTCATTAACTTTTCCATGTTATCTACACCAAAGGAAGAGCCTCCAAATTTTTCTTACACTAATTGATCAAGTCTAGCTCTTACTTCCTCCAAATTATCTTCAATGAATCTACTAGGGATATATGAACCAAATGTAGCAATAGCTTGTCTTGGAGTCTACAAATTCTTGATTTGTTCTCTAATTACCTTATATATAGGCACCAAAAATGTATTACCAACTGATATGCCACCATCCATTATGGAAGAAGATTCTCTTTTGGATCATCAATTATCCCCAACTTGATTAATTATTGGGTGTCAAATGATGCAGTCAAATCCAAGTGATCGATAACATTTCTACAAGCTATAATGTGAATAGTCATAAGATTCTTTAACTCTATTACTTTCTCTTATGCTCTCTTGATGTTCTTTAGTGACTCATATAACTCATCGAATAATCTCAATCCTTTATCACACAATTTACCAATCCACTTGTTAGTGCTCCAAGATTTGCAAGACTTAGGGGGGTGTTCCCTTTAGATCATACAAAATAATTTATTAAAAAGATAAAATTACACAACAAATTTAAAGACTAAACTTTAATTGGCATAAAAATAAATCCAATTATTTGTCACTAGCTTCTCTATATGCTAATTTATATGGTTTTGCTACCAAAGACCTTTTAAACAAATTTTAAGTTAAAACCTACAAGTGTATTTAGTAAAGAATTCTAAATGGTGCTTCTTACAATGATTCTGTATACCCTTAAGAACAATATGTAGGTTAAGAGACCTTAAATTAAAGTGAAGAAGATATTCATTAAAATAAACTTTGATCAATTACTTATTAAAATGGTGTGTTCATCCATGGGTGATAGAGAAAAATTCTAAAGTTAATATGGAATGAAAATGTAAATCCTTATAACCCAAATGGATAGATATAAATCATAGTTATATTTAAGAGATTTTAACCTCAAAATGACATAACTAATGCTTTCTATAAAGATCCTTAATGATCCATTATTGATCCACAAAATCCTATATGTTGTATTAAAAATTTCTTACATTTGTTATGACAAAAGACTAATTAATCACAATAATAGAACAATAAATTTGAATGTTATATCTCATAAAATATTGTGTCAATAATGGAGAACTATATGTAAGACAAGTCATCATGTATTAACTTTGAAAAAGGATTTAACAATATTTAAAAATAGAAACTCCAAAATAAGTCATACTATGTTGATAACCTAGAATATGTTATGGAATAGAACAACACTAAGAAACCTAAGACAACAAAAGATAAATCCTATGAGAGAAAGAATGTCCTAAAATAACAAGAGGGTAATTGTGCTCATCTCAACAACATGATTAACAATTAGCTAACTTGTATTATAGTTCAAGTATCTGGTTATCTTCTTATTACAAAAGTTGTTACAACAAAGTGTCTAAGAACTACTACAAACAAATAAAATCTTGAATCCCCTCAAAGAGAAATATTCAAGTGGTAGAAGATTTGTAACTTGTTAATTTTGTTTGGATGCCACTTTCACTGATTAGAAATCCCCTTTTGGTATTCAACTAAAATATCCCATATCTTAGTGTATTTCTTATACTTGAGAAACCTTTGAAATTTGATAGTTGCGATTGCATAATTAACCACAAGAGCTCCCTCTAAATCTAGGGCACAATTTTCTCTCTAAGAAAAAATACAAATTTGATTCGATTCAAGTGACTAATAACATTTCCACAAGTTTAAATCTTAATAGCCATAACATTATTTAACTCATTGCTTTCTCTTGTGCTCCCTTGATGTTCTTTAGTAACTCATATAACTCATCAAGTAGTCTCAATCATCTATCACATAATCTACAAATCCAATTATTGGTGCTTCAAGCTCTCTAAAGATTGAGAGGGTGTTCCCTTTAGATCATACAAAATAATTTATTGAAAAGATAAAACTACACAATAAATAAATATTAAACATTAATTGGCATAAAACAAATCCAACTATTTGCCCTGACTTCTCTCTATGTTGGTTTCTATGATTTTGTTGCTAAAAACCTTTTAAATAGATTTAAATTACATCTTATAGGTGTATTCAGTAAAGGATTCCAAATGGTGCTTCTTACAATGATTCTTTACACCCTTAAGAATAATATGTAGTTTAAGAGACTATAAATTGAAATGGAGAAGATATTCATTGAAATAAACTTTGATTAATTACTTATTAAATTGGTGTGTTCATCCATGGGCGACATAGTCAACTTCTAAACTTAATGCATAATGAAAATGTAAATCCTTATAACCTGGATGGATAGATATAAACCAATGTTATATTCAAGAGCTTCTTATGTCGAAATTAGATAACTAAAGCTTTCTATAAAGATCCTTAATGATCCATTATTTATCCACAACATCCCATATGGTGTATTAAAAGGTTTTTTACATTTGTTGTGATATTTGACTAATTAATCATAACAATACAACAACAAATGTGAACCCAAAGATATCTTAGATCTCCTAAAATATTGTACCAATAATTGAGAACTATATGTAATACAAGTTTCCTTTATTAACTTTCAAAGAGGATTTTACAATCTTTAAAAATAGAAACTCCAAAACAAGACATATTATGTTGACAACCTAGAATATGTTCTAGAATAGAATAACACTGAGAAATCTAAGATATCAAAAGGTAAAGCCTATAAGAGATAAAATCACATTAAATAACAAGAGGGAAATTACGCTCATCTCAACGAGATGATTAACAATTAACCAACTTGTATTATAATTCAAGTATGTGGTTATCTTCCTATTAAAACAAAGTGTCTAGGAACTACTACAAACTAAAAAATATCCCTTATCCCTTGAAAGAGAAATATTCAAATGACGAAAAAAATCTAACTTATGAATTTTGTTTGGATGCCACTTTCATTGATCAGAAATCCTCTTTTGGTATTCAACTAAAATCTCCCCTATTTTAGTGGATATTTTATGCTTGGGCAACCTTTGAAATTTGATTGTTGTAGGTGCATAATTAACTATAAGAGCTCCCTCTAAATCTAGGGCATACTTTTCTATCTAAGAAAGACATAAATTTGAATTTATCCAAGTGATTGATAACATTTCTACAAGCTGAAATGTCAATAGCCACAACATTCTCTAACTCTATTACTTTCTCATGTGCTCCCTTGATGTTATTTAGTGACTCATATAACTCATCAATTAGTCTCAATAATCTATCACATAATTTACCAATCCACTTGTTAGTGCTCCAAGCTCTATAAGGTTTGGGAGGGTGTTCCCTTTAAATCATATAAAATATTTTTTTGAAAAGACAAAACTACATGGCAAATGAAGTATAAACTCTAATTGACATTAAAAAAATCCAATTATTTGTCACTAACTTCTCTCTATGCTAGTTTCTATTATTTTATTTTTGATTAAGTCAGTTGGAAAAGAGGGTCCAAGTCCCTATACAAAATGGCCCCAAGGGAAAAGCAAGGCCTCACAAAATCCAGAAACAACACATTAATAATTCATAAACAACTGATAAACAACAACAAGAACATGATCAGACTATAATAAAAAAAGACCTAGAGACCAGCTAGGGATTCTCATTAATCCCATACTTGGATAGGAACTTGAGCATGTCCTTGTAATCCCCCAGACTATCAACTCCAATTCCCTTAACCTTATCATCAAAATCTTTGACAACAAAGAACACAAAGGCCATGCAGTGTAAAGCTTTTGCAGCAAATTCTGACATAACCTGCCACTTCTTTTGAAGCTTCTCCATCTAGGCTTTAAGCTCAACAACATCTTTGGCCATTTTGGTACATACAGAGCAACCCCCTTTATCACCTTTCTATTCCTGGACTTCCTCCTCTTCATCAGAGTACGGTAAATTCAGCTCGGGGAAGTGGTTGGTCCCCTCTTCCTCATGATAGGACTCAGTAGGAGTCTCATCCTCCCCTTCACCCAGAGTATCTTCAACAAATTTAGAATCCCTTGATAGTTCCACACCCTGTGGAATGACAGAAGGGATGCTAGCTATCCGGCTCAATCTTCTAACACCTTGCACAGGGTTACTAGCAACACTCAAATCTCCACCTTCCCCTTATTTAGCAATAGTCTCCAGATCAATAAAATCTGAAGCAACCACTTCCTTCTAAACTTCTGCCTTCCCAATTTTGGCCTTTTTGTGAAGCTAAATTTCCTCCTTCATATTTAACTCCCTCTTCCCCACAACAGTAGCATCCTTCTTTACATCTTGGGTCAAGGATTTGTTCTTTTTGCTAGACTTTTTGGGTATGGTTTTACTTTTTGACTTAGAGCCTGACTTGGGGATAGGGGTAAAAATTGGTGGGGAATCATGGACTTCTTCAATTATGGGCCCCTCATCAAAGCCACTAGGGGACGGGGTCGTGATTTTGGGGGCCTCAACATATTTTTTGCCCTCGCCCTTAGAACCGGGGTCAACAGTGGCCAGAACCAGAGGGGATTCTTCAAGAAGGCTAACCTTAATCTATTTGGGAGGACACAAAGCTAAATGAAAGTGGTAGAGCTGGAGAATGAGTCCCTAGTGGAGGGGAATAACCAGGGAGTTAGGGTTCTTGGTCTGGATATCTTTGGTAGACCGGATAGAGCTTGTCAAGGAGGACAATAGAAAGAAAGGGAAGCTTAACTCCAAGTTTTGTCTAAAATGATTTAGCAAAGCAAAATGATAGTGGTACTAAACCCTAAAGCACCCCTCAAGGGTGAAGTATTTCATAAAAATAAGACCAACCCGGTCCCACGGGAGGGCAACTTCTACATTTCGAATCCTCCCTGGAGCTTGACTGCGTCTTCACCTTCCTTAAAAAACAACCCGAATGCTCTCTGGGTCTGACACTTTGCTCCTTCGATAGTGCTTCTTTCCTCTGGTAGGCATTCTAGTGGCCTACCCAATAACTTCCTCCAATACCTCAAACCCAATGCCCCCCACGCGAACCTGCTTGTTGTCCCAAGATTCCACAAATTACCTGGAGAGGTTCTCGTCATCGCCAATCAGAGCTTCTAGGAAGGAAGCCACCTCATCCTCCTAGATAATGTGCCACACCATAGGATTGTGTTTGAATTCATCTAGAGAGGAAGGCTAAGTTTTCACAATATCACCCCCCATGTTGGCCGTCTGGAACTAGTACAATAGCAGAAGCATGTAACGATTGTTAATGATTTTATTATGTGAGTGAGGCCAAACAAAAGATACTTGAAAACAAATAATATTGTCTGTGCTCTCCCATCTCATCCATGGCCTATGAATCATAAAATTAAATGTGTTGTCATCATAGAACTGGTGCAGAGGGTCCTTGCTACCCTGTTCCACTACCTGAGAAAAGACATCCACTTGCCACCTCGTGCGGGAGTAATTAACTCAAAGAATGGGGATGGAAATATGATTATTACAGACTTGCCAACCTGTCATCCATCCTTCATCACATGGGACTCCCCTCCACCATGACATCCAGTCAACAACTGTCAGTTGAGTCAACCTCTGCCAATCGATGCCATCACCTTCGCCTCGAGGATTTTGAAATCTAGTGGCTCCTTCAACAATTTGAATTTTTCTGCCCTCCCAATTATTCAAACTAGCCTTTTAGCTCCTACTAATAATGTAGAGATAAATCAGAACACACCTCCAGCTAATCCCCCTCCCCCCATTGAACAGAGAGCCATGAATATGATTTAGATTTGTGTCCATCATTCTCAATAAGGGTTTGTATTCTGTGAGGCAAGTTGAAGTACTGCTTCCATCGTCTCCAAAAAGAATTGTTGATGCCCAAGTTAGCCATGGAATCCACCACAACATTACCCTCCCTATAAATGTGGGACACTTTATACTCTTCGAAAGTATTGAGGAGCAATCTGATATCCCCCATCACATCCATTAAAGGTTAGCCTAGGTTGGCCAAGCCTAAGACAACATTGACAAGAAGCTGGGAGTCTCTCTCAAAATGCAATTTTTTGATGTTTATAGAATGTACAATTTTAATCCCCCAAAGCATAGCCAGTGCCTCAGCTTCATTGTTGCTCTTAGTCCCTATCCCTCCAGTATAGGCAACCACAAGAATTCCATAATCAATCCTGATTATACCCCCTCCACTAGCCGCTCCTGGGTTGCTTTTAGCAGCCCCCTCAAAGTTCAACTTACACCAATTCTTCTATGGAGGAACCCAATAGGTTCCAGCACTAGCAATCTTCTTAGAAGTATCAATGTTGCAGATATCAAGGTGTAGTTGTCTTCTTCTATAAGTTATAAAGTCTTTGTATTCCAGATTCATAAAGCATGCAAGTTGAAATTTTTTATTTTAACACCAAAAATCCACAAAGGGTGTTAGCAACCAACAAGCTAGTAGGAAGACTAGCTTTGATACCACTGTAATAATCCACACCAAAATCTTCTTTGAAAGTTGTAATAAACAATAAACAATGTCCTCAATACTTTCTAATCACCCAGTTCCCAGTATGGGCAAGGTGAGAGCATACAATATTTTTTGGATCTTTTACAAGCAAACTATTGCAACAAAATTAAACATCCACTTATTCAGTAGGTGTTCAAATGAAAACAAAGGCACATCCACTTATGTGGCAGGAAGCCATTACAATATGACCACTTATTCAATGGTGTAAGAGGCATTAACAAGAAACTATCAATACACACTGGTGGTCAAATCATCCAAGGTTCAAACATAAAATTAATAATGTTCTTTGGCACTAATTACAATGGTGGATATCAACAGTTAAATCAGTTTCATAATCAGACCCTGCTGCAACCAAGAACTTGTATAAAAACTTGCCAAGAATCACCAATACTCATCAGAAATAATATTGAATCATGGGAAGCCTACACACAGTCTTATCAACATCAAAATACTTAGTAGAAACCATCTAAACTAAACACAAACACCTTCACTCAATGTTGTTATCTATCTCAGATCCAAACAAACCCTTGTAGCTATTATACGTCAACCCAATGTGTTCAAATAACCCTTATTATTACCATGAACCACATGAGATGGTTTCCAATAGATATGTCTCTTCTAGGTAATGAACACCTAGCCAAAATAGGTGTTTTGCATCACACAATAGGCAATGACTTCTCTTGTTTACCTCACGCCCAACCCATGGAAGGGTTTGATAACATAGGAGTACGACATCATTGAAGATGCTTGTTGCTAACTTCTTCTTTTGCAAACCTATCAATACATTCATCAAAACCATCAACATTCAGTGCCATCATAAATACTTTTCACTTCAAACATCTCAGCAACATTTATGGGAATCACGGGTATAGCTGGTATGGCTATCACGAAACGATGCAACCAATAGAGAAACCTTCACAAAACTTCTCATAATGATCAAATACCCAATCTTATATCACCACAATATAAAGAATAACACTGCCATTATCAAAAACATCAAAACCAAATAACTCCATCGATATGCAAGAGTGATCTCTGAATGAAATCACTCCTTTTAGCTAGGGAGGATCTTTCACCCCCGAAACTAAACTTCTTTGAGAGGGTTTTCATTCTCAATAAGGTATGGAAGAACTCACAAGTTCATTCCTACAGCATAACAGTATAATCTTCAGCATAAAAACAAACAATGAGACCTTACTTCTCTTAAATAGGCACTTTTTAAGTTACATAGGAATATAATTCTTTCTTGGAAGTAATTACTTTTTTCCTCCAACTTAAATAATTCCTTTTTCCTGTGTCAAGGTGTGCACTTTTATGTGCCTAACCAAATAATAAAACATTTTCCCTTTCTAATGAGCTATAACACTTAAGTCACCTTTAAATATTTCTAACCTTAGGAGACTTAAGTGAAATTAACAATTAAATAGCTCAATTAATCACCCAACTTAAGGAAAATCCCAAACTGAAGCAAATTGCAAAATAAACCATACCAACACCATCCTGAAGGTTTGGGATGAAGAATGATGCCAACTAGGTGACTTATTATAAATAGACAGATTCTCCAAGAAGTTTGGAGAGCAAACCGAGAAGACAAAAATTTTTCTAAAAATTGCATTGCAATCCTGAACAACAACTGAGTTCAAGGCCAACAAAAATAATGAATAAGAATTGAACTTGTGTTCTCTAAGAATTAGGGATTTTGTAGTGTCTTTACAATGCTTGGTAAACTTGGTGGTAATCACTCAATTCAAAGGAATATCCTATTAAACAATCCACTATAACTTCTTGAAAAGACCTTCATCAAATTGTCAACCAGGGCTTGTAGACTTGTGATGGCACTTGCATTGTATGTGCTTTTAGGGATCAAACTATCTAACTTATCTACTACAATACTGATAATCAAGCTACTTATTTAACAAGAGAAAGTAATGTTGTTATAACTACTATAGATACTTTGCAATGTAAGACTGTAGCAACAGATTAACTAAGGAATGAATTCTAATTTGCTAATGACAATTGTTCTTATCCTCCAGAGTACCACAAACTAATTGAATTAAACAACTCTAAGAATCTAATTGATCTTGTATTCATAAATTGACTGCTACAACAATTGTGATATACAAGAAATAAAGTGAAGGTTAGTTATCCTGAGTGGCCCTTGCTCAGGTGACTGCCTCACTACTTAAACTCAAATATAACTCTTTTAGATAGACACAATCATATTGATTCTAACATACATTGCTCAATCTTTCAAATCACATAAAATCAGGCTCAACTGTAATATTCATAACTCATAATAAAATAACATTGTCTGCATAATCTAGAAAAGATTCAGATAGCTATATCTGTGGTAGAACAAAAACTTATGCAAACTGAACTTAACTAACTTCTACCTCAACCACCGAACCATAATATAGGCACGGGGGAGTCATTGAAATAGGTATCTTAATTGTAAACATAAAACACCACTCTGCATGAACTAGAGTGTAATGAATACTAGCAATATTGACAGGAAAAGAAGGAAGGAAGTGTCCTAACAAAATTAGAACTCTTTGCTGAAACAAGGGAATATGGATCGATTGAATCAGTCCCATTAGTCTTCTAGTTGTAACAGAGTCCTCCAAGCTTCCAATCATCTTTATTGATCACCTATCATGATGCGTGACTCTCTCCATCAAGTGTCATCAGGCCGTGGTTGCTACACTTAGTCAAGATTGGAATCTCCCCTGCTCTGTGCCTGGAAATGCTGTTGTTGCAGGCTACATCCTATAGTTGTTGCAGGTTACAGTCCTTCCTCTTTTAGCTACAAGGTTAGTCCATGAACATGTATAAAATACTAACAACCATAATCAACACAAAAATTCTCAATAATCCATACATTTTCATATATAACATACAATTTCATCATATTATAATCATATCTCCATATACTTAATTAACCAAGTTCAAGTCTGCATAATGATCATAAAGGATAACATAACATAGAAATATGCTTAAAACAGTGTCTGGGAATGTCTTTCAACTTGCATAAAACTAGAAGAAAATAGGCTAATAACTAGGCTCATCAAAGTTCCCTAACCATTACCAGATAGCCTATGGGAGCTCCAAAAATAGGCTATTAGACACAAACTTGGCCAAGCGCCAATTGGGGACATTACAATACAATCCTAACTTCTTGGTACTCAATTTGCTTGTAACACTACACAACCTACAACTTTGAAACATCAGGTTGTGTATATGTCTAATGAACATACTATTGTAAATTGGAAATGGTCTTTGTGACCTCAAATTTCCTAGCCATCTTGGAGCTTTGAGCCTCTCTCAAAAAGATCAATCTTCTCTCCTTTGAAACATACAACTCACCTAACTTAAAGAGTATCCCATCTTTCAAATAAAAATCAGTAGGAGAAAAATCATCATTCTTACCTATCTAATTTATTGATACATCTCAGAAATCATTTTCACTCTCGTAATCCTCCACATGAACTTCCTTTGTGAATGGTGCAAGAAGAGATAGAGTGCTTTCCATTGTCAACAAAGGTGGTCTAGAAAACACATCTACAAGTTTGTTGGTTACACCCCTCTTATAATTAATTACCAAGTATAATTGATGAACAAATCCCATCCACTTGTAGTGACATTCTTGTTGTAGCCTTGATTGAGCTTGCAA
This sequence comes from Cunninghamia lanceolata, assembly GCA_027924645.1. Lineage (NCBI taxonomy): Eukaryota > Viridiplantae > Streptophyta > Pinopsida > Cupressales > Cupressaceae > Cunninghamia > Cunninghamia lanceolata. The sequence continues at coordinate 2,889,490 of BSBN01000536.1, forward strand.
GTATTGTCATGGTTGGTGATCTATGTGAGAAAATTTCTCTTTACCCAACAAATAATGTTTCCACTTTTTCACTGCTTCCACTGATGCATAGAGTTCTTTGTCATAAATGCAATACCCATGATTGGGCCCATGAAACAATGTTGAATGATATAACACTAGGTTATCTCCTTGCATTATGACAAATCCTATTGAATGGTGACTAACATTTATTTCCACCTCAAAAGATTGTTGTAAGTTTGGAAGAGTCAAGACATGTACATTACTTATCTTCTTCTTTAACTCCTCAAAATATTTGTGCTGAATATTACCCCATTTGTGGCCCTTTCCATGACCTTTGATAGCATATAAAGGTCCTATTATGGAAAAGAAAGATTTGACAAATTTTCTCAAATAGTGAATTTCCCTTGCAAAGCTCCTTGTTTTAGTGATACATGTAGGTTTGGGCCAACTCACTATGGCCTCCACTTTCACTAGATTAATAGAATTTACAAAATCCCCAACTACATGACCAAGGTATACCAAATATTTATTTGCAATCTCACATTTCTTCCCATTTACAAAAGAAGCTTGTTCTCCTTCAAAATTTGCAATACCTTATCTAGGTAAATTCCACATGCTCTTCAAGTCCTATTGAAAACATGTATGTCATCCAAGTAGATAATCACACATTCATCTATAAGAGGTTGTATTACCTCATTCATGAGCCTCATAAATATTTTTGTGCATTACACAACCCAAAAGGAAGCACTTGTCACTCAAAAATTCCTTATCTTGTTTTGAAGGTCATTTTCCAAACATCATTCTCTTTGATGTGTACTTGGTGATACCCAAACTTTAAATTGAACTTAGTAAAGTACCTTGCATGTTGAATCAAATCAATCAAATGATCTATGTGAGGTGATAGACAATTCTTTACTGTGATCTTGCTCAATGCTCTATAGTTAGTGCATATGTGCCACATAACATCCTTTTTTGACACCATTCCCATAAGAGAGCCGCCTAGAGAGGTGATAGATATAATTACTTCATGCTGTAATAGATCTTTGAGTTTTTCCTTCACTTCATTAGCCCACAAAATAATCTAACAATTGGGAAGTGGATAATCAAGTACCAATTGAATTTCTCACTCCCATATAAGCTATTAACCTCTGCAACATACTCCTCTTTCTTTCATCTCATCATCAAGAATACAAATTTCTCATTTTTTTGTAAATAGATTTGTCATTGCAATATTTTACTACAAACAACTTAGATTCGGTAAACGGGCAACAACAAATGTTCCAACAGTTGGAGAGATCACTATGAGATTAGCGATCTTCCTTTGTGTTTGAGAGGCACAGCTCCCTTGTATGATGGGGTTTTAAAAATTTTTGTGGTATTTTAACCCAAAATACCAAAAGGAAAAGGGAAAAACTAAAGGAAAATGATTTACAGAAACCATAGCAGTAGACACATGAATACCAACTCAGATTTCATATATTTATTCAAACCATGATAAGGTTCATCACAGAATTATAATACACATTCCTAGATTTATATGATGAATAATAACAATAATAAGTATGATGTTGTGACAACAATGGAAGAATGACATGCAAAACCCACACACCATGAGATAAGTTATGTCAACACACTCAAATCAAGATACCAAGATATGACTATGTTTCTTCACATCAATTGCATAGTTGTATTTCAATGGATGACTAATAATCTTTCACAAAGATAAAAGGTATAATATTACTACTAATTTGACATATAAAAAACCAGTAATAATACATAAAGACACACAAAACATACAATCCTAATGATTTCTTTAATGTTTATGTGAAGATACACAACTCCAAAACCCTTCTGTCAAAAACAGGAAATTTAAAAATCTCTTCTTTCCCCCCCAACCAAGATGAAATAGAAAAAAAACCCTCTTACATTTGAAATCATTGTCTTTATAGTCTCCTAGTCAATAACTAACTAATAACTGCTTCTTTTCACTTTGGGAGTTTATAAAGATTATAAAATACAATTAACTCCTGACAACATACTTTAGAATAACTTTTGTTACAAACATTATGATAATGACTTTATTATAAAATATTAACTCATTGTGTAAATTTGATGAGCTAATGGTTGTTATGGCATTATGTCAAACAATTTGTATGTGATGTTTGTAGATATTAATTTCTTCAAGAATTTTGTGGAATGATCAAAATACATCGTAGACAATCTACTTTTTAAACCAAATAAGAAGATTTCAAAACACCTGACTTGGTCAGAGCATATAATATAATAGAAGAAAATCAATAAAGACAATGTTCCTGCATTCTTATCTTCTCAATTGGTGCACCTTGGGTTTGGAAAGATATGAAGATCTAACATCACAATTATTCATTCCCATGCATACATCTACCCCCTACCTTATGTTATCAATATCAGGATCAGTCCAAATATTTAGTAGATTCCTAGTTTGCACATGTAATGACCTTGCATTTTCATTCTCTAAGTCTAAAATATGTTCTACAATATATCACCTCAAATCAATATTTCCATGGATTCATCATGCTCCAAGCAAGGTACCCTACACACTAGCACTATATTCTAATGGTATCTTCTTAATAAATTCATGTGCCTCATCATTGAAAATCATGAGTTTTTACTTCCTTATATGCTTAGGTATAGGCTAATGAATAAACTTTGTTTAGCTCCCTGAACCATTTCCTCCACAATAAATTTATCCTACAAGTGCATGCTATGTTCTTGAAAACTACCTCTACTTCTTCAAAATGGCCACAATGCCTAAGAACCTCCATCACTAGGTTGCAATCCATATGGTTTGCTTGGAAGCCAACATTCTGCATATCTCTATAAAGTTTTAACATAGTTAAGTACTTCCTAGCCTATTTGCTGCATTCTCTAATATATTTCCATGGCTACATCAAGAAACCTAGCTTTAGCATGGATGCCAATCAAAATACATAGGTGACCTTATCAGGTTTGAACCCATCTTTTTGCATATCATCAAGCAACACATTTATAACATCAGATCTCCTCACACAACCCAAGATGCCTATCATGGTTGTGTAAGAATGTTCATCATGCCTTAGACCTGCTTGTCATTTTTCCCAACTAAAGAACTTCAAGGACAAGCTAGGTTCCTGCTTCTATTTGAGAACTTGATTTACTTGATAAACATTCAACTTCATATTCAAATTGGCCAATCCCTTAATAGTAACAAGTCTCCAATACATTTATCTCAAAATACTATAAACTTACTCTATAAACACCCTTTGGCAGGTAGAGAAGCCCATTAAGAACCATTTTCTTTCGAGGCATTCGATCAAATAGTTCATATGACTTGTCTATGCTTTGACGTTTTGCATACATGTTTACAAGCGCAGTTGCAATTACAATATTAATGAAATATTCTTTATACTTTATGTTTTGACATATGTCCACACCTTTGCAATCACTGCAGCCAATAAAACAAATTTTCTGTAGGGTGTGTTGTCAAACGATTTGTATGCCTTTCCTACACTTTGCATTTTGCACAAATGTCTACTAGGATAGTCGCCACTACAACATTTGATGGAATTCTCCCAATCCCTTATGCTTTAATAGGATAGTCACCACTACAACATTTAATGGAATTCTCCCATCCCTTATGCTTTAATAGTTGTACATACCCTATTTCAATGTTGTAATTTAGCACAGGCTAGAAGTTTGTTTGTAAATCTAAATTGATTGATTTGGGGAAACTTGTTAATATATTCATTTCATGCATCTCTTGCAATCCAATAATCTATGAGACCAAATTTCTTAGAAGCATTTTGTCAAATGATCCATTTGACTTACCTATGTTTCTATATCTCATTAAGACATGTTATCAAACTATTTATGAGCCATGATGAAGCTTCTGCATTTTGGATATGTTTTTAAATGCTTCTACACCTTGATGAATGTTTGTTCTCTATTCCAAAGTTCATGTCGACACAAGCAAGGAGGACGGTACCAAAAGTGAACTTGTTGGGCTAGAAATATGTTTATTGCATTAGTTTAAGAGTTTTTAAGACTCTTTTAAATGACTCCATCCTGCACATGTATCCTGCAACCATTGAAGTCCATGACATCCTATTGCATGAAGGCATTTTATCAAACATCATGTGTGCTTCCCCAATATCACCCTTTTGGGCACACACAACAATCATTGCATTCCATGAGACCAAACTCCTTTGAGGCATTTTATCAAACAATTCACATGTCTTATATGTGCTTCTACATTTTTATTAAATGTCTACTAGAGCATTTCCAACTATAATATATGATCAAAAGTCTCCTTTCTGTTATATTTTGTTGGAGAGGTCATGGAACTTGGCTTTATTCCTACAAAGTACATATTCACCTGAAAGTTTCTAATGCCTAGTTTAACAGATCTTGCAAACCATGGCAACCCAAGACTTAAAACAGTTTACATGCTTTACGTATCTTTCCACATTTGCATATATGTTTACCAGGGCATTGTGTTTTGATGGATGTCCATATGTTGTTCCAAAACCTTGTTTAGAGGATGTTGGTAAAGGTTGAGGAGTTCAACTTTACACCTGGGAGCAACATTTGCCTGAAATCTTTTGAAATCTATTTAATAGATCCTATGTTGCTGCTGCCTACAATAATGGTGGCCTATTAATTGTATTTGCAAGAAAGTTTCATCCATTCACATAGCTATGAGGAGGAAAATGTTTTTCAGTAGAAATGTTAGGAGTTCAGGAGTATTTGGGAACCACTGAACCATACTAGTGAAGTGTGAGGTTCCTAGGATTCCCAAAACCAAAGGAACATCTTAATAGTTCCATGTAGTTTTAAAAATTCCAATGAGTTCAATTTAGCTTTAAAATGCTTGACAAGTGGGAAGTGTCGGAGCTTTAAATACCTTTTGGAACTATTGGGGGTTTGAATGGTTTTAGGAATTATTAGAGGTTTGAATGGTTTTGGGAACCACAAAAAGCCTTGACCAAAGTGAATTTTTAGAATTTTAAATTTTTTTAATCTATAAAGTGCCACCTATTGGTGCTCAAAGTTGAGATTCCTCAAATCCATAAAGCCAATCAATTCTTGAGTGCCAGGGGTGTCAAACTCAAGACAAGGATTACAAACTTATACTGAAGATGAGGCAACTAAGGACAACATTGATAAGATGGGTAAAATCTTCTTATTTTGGCTCTACTAGACTAAGGGGGTATTCCCTAAAGTGTATGAGAATAATGAATGATAATAATGTTAAGCTAAGCCTTGAATCAAACCATACCTAAGGCACGAGAAACTCCAATTTTTTTTATCACTAAGCAGCTTGTATGTTGGTTTGAGGAATTGAAGGGTGTTACACCTTCATATAAAAGATACACAAATGCAGAGACTCTAAAATGATGCTTTAATAGCCCCTAATGCATAAGCATATATCTAGAAATGGGTGTGGGAAGGACAAATAACACAAATAAGGTAGAAGATTGAGATTTTTGTTGTATTTGACTGCTTTGAAGGAAAAGGCAAGGTTGACAGACAACAATTTAGTGCCTATATCTAGTTAAGTCAGTAGAGTATGGATAATCAATAAAAGGGGACACTACTATAATTAGATTAAATGCTACCTAATAAACATATCAACAAAGACCATAACTGACAATTTATTGCATAAGCTAGGCACTACACAAACAAATAGGTAACTAGAAGATTGCAGAACACAATTCCAAGCATTACTTTAAGATCCATGAACAATCCATAAATTTCATACATTCTCATGCAAAGATACCTTGAACAAGCATTGCAGAGGTGTTTTACAATCTACAACAATCAACTAATCATGAAGAACATTCAAATCAGAAAATGTGATTAGAGTAAGTTGTCAAAATACAAAAAACGCATAGAATATTCATGGAGACATTTGAAATGGTGTCCAATCTGCACATTGAGTTCATTCTTTGAATATTAAAATGTCTTATCATAGCCCTCAAGAGAGAATCCAAAAAATATTAGAATGTAATTGATGTAAAACCAATAACTAGAAGAAACCCTAGGTTTCATACAAGTTTTTATATCTTTTTCAGCTCTACTCTACAACCAAAATGTTTTCCATCCTTTGCAAATGAATACAAATTTCAGTATATACCTCATTCAATCCATCAAGTAGCCTTGGAAGGAGGGATTTAACGTCTGAAAAATGAAACTAGGAAACCATGCCCACCTGTATCATAACCACATGGGTTGTACTAGAAAAACCTGCATATTTTGAGTGTTTTTCCATGCTTTGGTACAAAGATTTCATCATTGAAGGGCCTACAGGAGTCTTGGGGTGTATTGATCTCACATACCATACTATCAAGCCTCAAAGGATCATTAATGGTTGTCTTGAGAGTTGCTAGATTGTCCTATCGTGTCTTGAAAAAATGTGAAAATTTTAAGTATTTTGCTAAAAAACAAAATCCCAAAGGGATCAGGGACACAGGGACATTTGAAAAGTGCCAGAAACTGGAATCCCGGAAGGACCAGGAACATAGGGATATGGACACCCAACATTGGAGAAATTAGAAACCTGGAAGGATCGGATACATAGGGATTTTTTGAAAAGTTTCAGAAACTAGAATCCTAGAAGGGTGAGAGACATATGGATATGGGGCATCCAACATTGGGGAAACTAGAAACCTAGAAGGATCAGGGACACAGGGATTTTTCAAATGCTTTCCAAAAACTAGAATCCCAGAAGGATCAGGGACATAGGGATATGGGGTGCCTAGCATTGGGGAAACTGAAAACTTGGAAGGATCAGGGACACAGGGATTTTTTGAATGCATTAGGGAAACTAGAAACCCAAAAGAACCAACGGCACAGGGATATTTTGAATTGGTTTCGATGTCCATGAAAAACCCAAAATTCCCAAAGTCAACAAAACACTTGAATGAAAGTTTCACATGATAGAAAGTGATAAAAATAGCCCCAAACTCTAAGATCAACCCAAAATTTTAAGTTTTAGCCCTTGAAATCCAACATGGGGAAATTGGGGGTCTAGAAAGATCAAGGAAAACCCAAAAATCCCAAAGTGATAAAAACACCCAAACAAAAGGCCAAATAGATGTTGGGGGATTGCAACAACCATAGTCTTCAATTTCATACCAAGATTCCAAGTTTTGACCTTCCAAATTGAACATGGGTGAATGGGGATTTCGAAGGACATTGGAACAAGGAATGTCCCAGGTTCTGATAGGATTTGGAACTTGAAACCTTGCACTCAAAAGCCAAGAAAAGACAAGGGAAGCACAAAAACTAGAAAATTAATGGGATTTTTTTAGGCAACAATAAGAAATGGCCATAGCATGGGGAAGGCAAAAGTCACCACAATTCAAGGGATCCACAAGACCCTAGTACCAGAGATATTTTGAATGATTTGGCAAGAGAGCAGCAAGAAATGGTGAGAAGTCAACAACAAATGACTAGACTCTCATATCAATTGTTGAATCAGAATATTGGTGGTGGTACCCCTCAGAATAGGGGCAATAATGAGAACCACAAAGATACAAGTAATTCCAATAGTTGGAGCAACCCACCTGTCAACACTATAACCTCTCGGGCTTCTACAGCTAGGCCCGTGATGCCCATTTTTTTGGGACAATAGCAAAATCAAGATGGTGGACAACAGATTGTGGGTGAAAACTTTACTGATTATCAACAAGAATGGTTGTCTTTGGGAGAAGAATTTTAAAATGCTATGAATCTGTATGATTTATGTAGACTCAAATACAAAAATCGACCAAGGAACTAGAATTAGGACCTTCAACGAAAGCTTAGGAAAGTATCAATACCTTCATTTGATGGGTCTACAAAATGCACTGCTATATCATGGGTTCAAAATCTTGACAACTACCTCTATTTGAATTTTATGATGGAGAGTGAGTCAATCAAGTTTCTCACTCTACATCTTAATGGAGATGATCATGATTGGTGGACTCATGGAATGGTCACTCAAGGTCATAGCCTAATCAATTCCTATGTTGATTTCACACAAAGGCTTATTGACTGTTTTGATAAGAAGGATCCTGAAAGTCATTTCAAGGAGCTAGCCCAAGTAAGGCAAAAGGATTCGGTTGATGTTTTATGTTACAAATTTTTAGAGATTGGTTGTTATGGGACTTGATGTTTCAAAGATAAGGTTGACTTACCTCTTCATTGAAGGGTTATCTGAGCCTTTGGGAGGATGGATCAAAGCTTTGGAGCCCCGATCATTGAAAGAGGCCATTAAGAAAGATAGAAACACGGATTTTTTAGCTCCAAGAAGTAAATTTCAGTCAAGACATTCTCTGATAAGAAGGATGACAAGAAGCAATTGCAGAAAGAACAAATGTAGCCTAAAACAATAGCACCAAAGGTGGATGATTAGCTCCAAAATGAGCTAAGGAGAAAGAAATTATGTTTTACATGTAAAGAGCCTTGGGCCTTGGGTCACAAGTTCTATGAAAAGGGAAAATCTCATCAGTTAGAGGCTTATGTAACTATTGAATCTGAGTCAGAAAATTTAGAACAACAAGCTGATTTAGAGACTAGTGAGGAAGAAGAAGTCCTAGAAAGGTGTAACAAGAAAAAGTTAATGATGGCATCTTTTGCCGAATATCTTGTCAACAAAGGAATGATCCTTTTATGGTCCTGGTGTGTTGTGTGGACAACGAATCACTGCTCTAATTGATACTAGTGCCACACACAATTTCATTGATGAAGGAGTTATAGTGCGAAGATGCCTTCAAACTAAGGAATTCGAGGGATTTGATGTTATAGTTGTAGATGGGTTTACTATCCAATGTACAAGAATTCCAAACATGAGTCTCCATTTGGGAAATTATGAAGTAAAGGATGTCTTTCATGTAGTTACTAGTGGGAATTCTGATATAGTCTTAGGCATTTAGTGGTTAAAGTCATTGGGAGAGATGTCCTTGAACCTACAAACCATGGAACTAAAATTTAAAGATGATGGTAAGACAATGATTTTGAGGGGAATGACTAATGGTGCATCTCGAGTTCCCATTGCAAAAAGAATGGAAAAAAATTCTTTGTTGATGTGCAAGCCATATCCAATAAGCAAAATGAAGGTTTCCACAATATTTTGCTTGCTAAGCTTCCAAAAGATGGCTCTGAGCTTGCTGGAGTTTGCAGAACAACAATAAGAAAGTCAAGTTCAAAACTTGTTTTGCATACAAATTTGGTAAGTCAAGGATCTAATCATGATTTTCACTCATTTGTTAATCCACTTTATGATATAGGACTTGATTTGATTCATCACAATCCTCTTTTTGAGTGGAATGTGGAGGCATTGATTGATAGTAGATCCTTGAACATTAATGATGATATAGTGAAGATGCAAGAAGATAGAGATGAAGTTGTCTTGGACATTCAGTGGAAGCAGGAAGATGATTTGAATAATGATGCATTATTACATGATGATAACAAAAATCCTAGTGCATCAAAGATTCCTTTTGTTGATAGTACTCAGATTGATGATGAGAGTGAGTAGCACATGCATGGTGGAGCTGCTCCATTAATTCCAAATCAATGGAGAGGTCACCAACAAAGTATGTTGGAAGGTTATGGAGACTAGAGAGATGTACCTTGGAGGGAAGAGGTTCAAATTTTCAGTTCTAACTTTGCTGTTTTGTTGCAGACCAACCAACTCAAACTTGGGTTTGCACTAATTCATGTGGGTTGGTAAAGTAATTCAAACTTGGGAAGGAGGAACCTTCAATTGGAAGATGTGTGGAAGTCATTTTTGACCTTTCCTAAATTAGATCTGAGCATTTCAATGCTCATTTTTCATAGTCAGACAAGGAGATTTCATTTGTGTAGTTGTTGTCCTACTTCTAGAATGTTGATTTTAATAAAATTAGGTTATGATTTGATGATTGTTTCCTTGGAAAACCACATGCTGACTCAAGTTGGGGCTCCTATACCTTGGAGGGATGTTGGCGAAAGGCTTTAGTTATGGGAAAATTATATTTTAGCCTTCATAGCCTCAACTAGAGCATGGATATTTTAGAGGAATGTTTTGAAATATTCCAGGTGTTTGCCAACAACTTATGTCATGAGAAGGTTAAAATATGTTGGTGATTTAATAAGATCTATTTTGGGGAATGGTGAGTTGCTTTATGGCCATTCTGACTTGTAATTGCTTGAGGACAAGCAATTTCAGGGAGGGAGGAATGTAATGTCCCCAATTAGCGCTTAGACAAGTTTGTGTCCAATAGCCTATTTCCTGAGCTCCTGTAGGCTATCTCGTAATGGTTAGGGAACTCCATGATTCTTGGAGAACACAGGTTTAGTTCTTTTTTATTCTTTTTATTAGATTTGAGCTCATTTATTGTTCAGGATTGTAGTGCAACTTTTAGAAGTTCTTTCAGCTTCCTGGTTTTCTCTCCAAACTTCTTGGAGAAGCCATCTATTTATAGTAAGTCACCCAGTTGGCATCATTCTTCATCCCAAACCTTCGGGATGGTGTTGGTATGGTTTATTTTGCAATTTGCTTCTATCACTAGGATTTAAACTTTCAAACATGCATAAATTAAACTACAACAAAACCCTAACTACAATGAAGTGCAAGCAAGCCTAGAAAACAATCAAATAAACAGAAAATGAACTAATATAAGCTACAACTTGACTAATCTTCATTGTTCTCCTCCATCTTCCATAATGTTCTCAGATTTGCAAATTTTGCACAATCTTAAGAAGCTCAAATGGGTGAAGGTGGCAAGATATTGGAGAGAAAGAGATTCAAGAGCATAAGAGCATGAAAAATGAACTAAGAGATGTCTAGAGCTAAGAGATTAAGAGATCAAAAACTAAGAGATGTCTAGGAGACTGAAAATGAGCTAGAGGAGGTGTTTTATAGAGGAGCCTGTTTGAATGGAGGGCTAGAATTTGATGTTGACTTTGGAGCCAAAATGAAGGGTGGAGATCAGCTAGGGTTTCTCTCCACTAGAGGACAAAAGTGAATTTAAAATTGGGAGAAATGATGAGGTGTAATGTGATTTTTAAATTAAATAAATTATGCTCGTTTATTTAATTTATTTGAGAAGGGGAATAATGTGAGATGATTAATTTAAATAGGTGAGACCTATTTAATTAGGACAAGGCCTTATAATTTAAATAAATGTTTATTTATTTAAATTAAAGGCGGAAAGGGGATAGTGAATAATTAAATAATTAATCAATTAAAATTAATTATTTAACCATAGAGGAAAATTAGGGAAAATAGTAGAATGTGGAAGAGATGGGTGTTTTGCAATCTGAGGACACTTTTAGGTGTCTACATTTTGCCCCTCTTTGAGATGATGTTCGAGATGATGAGATTTACGTCGAGTAACATCATTTCAAAGAAGCTAAGGAAATGGATAGAGGAAAAGGATGATGATGGAAAGATAGGATGATGATGCCCCCTCAAGAGGATAGGGGGGTTGGACAAACATGGGTAGGCTCTTGAAATGAAAGGGATTGATCAAGGAAGAAAGATAGGGGAATGGATAGAAGAAATGAATGATATGTTAAGCTACAATGAAGGTGGAGGAATGAAGATGCGAGAGAGGGATGGTGGAGGAATCAAAGATTTGGCTAGAAGAATGGAAATGAGATCTTGCTTTGATAGATTTTTGAGCTTCTCACTTGCAATTTTTTCTATTTATCATCATAGAACTTATTATGTTAGGAGATGACAATCACAATGGTGAATCAGAGGCCAAAGTGCAAAAATGTGATCCCTTGCGAAACAGGCACATGACAGACAAGGAATGCCTGACTTAGACTAGTAACTGTGGTACCTTGTCGAAACATGCGATGAGATAACTATGAGGTGTGCAAATCCTTATGCAAGGAAGCAATTATTCTTTCCAATGCATTGGATGCCTTTGATTCACACCCAATGGAATCCTAATCACATGCAAGGCACCAAGTTGCCCCATTCATTTTGCCAAGACAAACTGCAAACAACAATCAAAGAAAAAGGTCTCACTCTATCCTCACTTCTCTTCATCACTTAGGGACTGCCTTGAGAAGCACAAGAACGAGACTGCAAAACAATCTAGTAAAATAAGACAGACTAGACCAACAACCATTTGGACCTTTTGCGAAGTGATATGTGTTTGATTGCTTACAATGATTCGATGAAGGAGGCCTAGTTTCAGGATAGGAAGCATGTCATATAAGATGCCCGGTCTGGTTTCGACAATGCAACATCTTGTATAAGGCAAGTGATAAGATTGGGACATCCCGTATAAGACACGTGGTCTGGTTTCAAGAATGTTGCAAGTTGTGAGATGATTGGCATGTGATGATCTTAGAAATGATGCATGTCGTATAAGGCGTAGAGTCCTGGTTTTGACAATGCCCCATTCCATATAGGGTATGTGATTGTTAATATTGATAGTAATTAGTCTATTTTGGCTGATTGAATAGCTTGTCTTGTTTGATGTTTGGGCTTGTTTTTCATGTGAAAGATTGATTGCTTTGTCTGATCAAAGTGTTCATCTCATCAAAGGATGGCTTATTATGATAGTTGACTTGACAGGCCCTAAGGGACTGACCTAGTGCCTCGGGGGTGCATCAAAGATGGCCTTGCCTACGTGAAAGCTTAGAGGTGCTGTAGTTCGACCAGGTGAACTTGGTTTGATTTGAGAATTGATTTGACTGATATAATGATGTGATTGATTAGGATGTTTGAATGGATTGATCGAGAGATTTGATTGAGTGATTTAGTTGAGGAATTGAATGATTTGAAGAATTGATTTGGTTGGAATGATGTGATGAATTGAAGTGGTTTGAATGATTTGGTGGATTGATATGATGAGTTGATTGATTTTATTGCTTGGATTTTTGTAGGATATTTGATTTTTTTAAAATTTTGGGAAATGTTTTGATTTTTTGGATTTTTGAAATGTTTTGATTTTTTGGAGTTTTTTTGAAATGTTGTGATTTTTTTTTGTATTTTTGAAATGTTTTGATTTTTTTTGATTTGCATGTGTTTTGGGAATGGCATTGGATGACAATTTTGATAGCCTTTATGCTAGATACCAATGACAAGGGGAAAACCAAGTCTAGGTGCAAGGAGGTAGGTGGGATGAATGGATAAAAAGATGGGCGATAAGGGATGGAATGGATGACTCATGATGTACGTGTAAAAGGGCAAGGATGTTCTCCAAAGACTATGTCACATAGGAACAACATGCCCCATTCTTGGTGTAATGCTTAGGATTTGGCATGTCAAGGCTTATGACGAAGGATGATGATAGGATTATTTTGAAAGGGTGAGGTATATCAAGAGATATCCAAAGCATGTTTCAACATTTTGCCCCCAATCTTTATCAAGATCAAAAGAAGGGTAGATGAATGGATTCAATATGATAGGTATGGTATGTAATGGCTAAGGATGGTAGGATGGGATAGGAAATGATATGGAAGAAAATGATAGGTTGGATGAGACAACGTGCCCCCAAGTGTAAGTGACATAGAAGATCAACCTACACATGATGCCTGTTTGCTAGGTTTTCATCATGGTACTTATCTAAGGCGCCACCAAGGGTGGTTTTCACCATTGGACGTGTTAGTGCCTGAATTGACTGACAATTTTTGAGCAATTTTCATTCAGGCACTCTCCCTAAGTATCCAAAAAATGTTCTAAGTGTTGGACCTCCTCAGCAGTTTTCAGCTGCATCATCATGTTTCTTTGAGGAGGAGGTCATCATCATCATGTTTGTTTCGATGAAGGTCGGCATCATCATGTTCTCCGTCGACCAGCTTCTCTTCGTCATCATCATATTGAAATATCGGGTGATATTTGGTTATTATCCTGATGATGCTGATGAGCTACAGTGCGCCCTGATCTGCTTGCGAGGGTGATTTTTCAAGGTATCCGGTGATCTTCCATTCATCACCTTGCCCAGACATGATGATGATGTTGCCCCGATATTCTGAAGGGGTTATTCTCTAAGTTGTTCGACCTGACTTGTTTTTTCCTAAGGGTCGTCGTCATCATCATCATATTTCCTTTTATCACCGTGTTGCTTGCGAGGGTCATCATATTAGCTGCATCATGATATCTCGCCGGGGTGATATTTTTATCATCGGGTGATCTTGGTTATGATCATCCTGATGATGATGTTGAAGATTTCTAAGTGCGACCCGATATTCACTGGGGTCATCATATTTTGAACGTCAGGATGATCTTAGTCAATATCATCCTGATGATGTTGTATCACTTCTTGTTCGTAGTTTTGTCATCCTGATGATGCTGACGTCATCCTTATATCAGGGTGATATCTTTTTCTCTGCCTATCTGCATCATGATATTTCCGAAGGAGGGGGTGATATTTTCATATCACCCGGGTGTATGTTTGTTCCAGCATCATGATGATGCTGATATCAAGGAGATATCCGCCTGCTGGCTTCGTGCGCTATCTAGTGGGGGTGATCTTTTCGAGCATCATCATATTCATCAATCGCCCCGATCTTACAGCTGAGCTACAGTGCAACATGATGTTTGCACATCAGGATGATATTTCCAAATATTCGGTTGTCTTCCGAATATCATCCTGATGTTGATATGATGATGACGTCATCAAGGTCCGGGGGGGGTCATATTTCTAACATAGATCATCTTGTGGAGATCCCCCGATATTTGCAAACATGATGATGATGTCATCCGGATATGAGGAGGTGCGCAGTAGGCAGATATGACGATGACGTCAGCAGGATATGATGATGACGTCATCGGGATGTTCATCGGCCAGACTTTTGGTATAGGCTCAGCGGGAGGATGTTCCTCCGATGGATCAGGTTGTGCCGATGAAGGCGATTATCATGCAGGTTGTATTGCGATATGATGATGACGTCAGGGTGATATTTCGGGCAACAGGATATCATGCTGCTGGAGGATGATGATGATGAAGTCTTATACTGGTGTCGTTAGGAGCAAAAGCGCCGACATGATATATGCTCATGACCTAGTATATAAAGTGTTTATGAGGTTGCTGCGGGGTGCATGTGGGATAATGTTATCCTGCATATTCGAAATATCATGATGATGAATCTCGGCGGGAAGTGGTTGCGATCGACTGTCTGATGTTCTTCCCAAGGCCGCAGGTTGGTGCGCCATTAATGGCGATTGTTGCAGAGGTATGGGCGATGGCGTGGACGGATGTAGTACCTGATTGAAGATCTGAATCCCTAGGCGGCGACGCAAGGCTCGAGAAATCTTCCTGTCTCCTCCCCTACCTGCTGCATTAATGTTTGAGCGCCATCTTTCTGATACTGTATATCTGGCGGGCTTTTTGGTCAACCTGGTAGTTAATGCTGAAGGCACCTTCCTGCTATATAATGCAGACGGTGTTATTCATTCAAGGTTGTTGAAAGTTATGGGTTTTTGGCTCTGTAATCCAAAACCAGCTGATCTGGTTGCTCTGTACAGCTTGATCTTGTGAGTTTATGTATCTCCTATTGTAGGACTTGGCATGAATCCACTGGTTTCATGGTTGATCTTATATGAGTAATGCTATCTTAGCATGTGTTGTGTTAATTCTGTCTCCAGTATTGCATGTATTCTTCTTCTGGATCTGGATATTTGTGTGATGTTTAGATTCTAGAGCATAGAATTCCTATGTTGAATGTCTGATCTTTTAACCTCTGCTCAAGGGGCAGATTAAACTGTTTTCAGGTTGAACATTGGGAAGGGTATACTGCAGTAGGGATGCCATAAGTAGAGATAACTTAACACTCTTCATTGGGAGATATCTGTAAGGCAGATATCATGTGTATCCCCCTGAAATCCAGTTTTAGCTATTCATGCTGATCATTCACAGGTGTATGTCTACCGACTCCAAGCCCTGGATAGGCACCAATCATGCTGTGTTCTTGTGTTATACACCATGTCCAGCTTTGCATCCAAATTCATATCAAACCATTTCATACTTCCACCTGTTAGTTGTAGGAGTAGGATTAGGAACCCCCTGCATGCTCTCATACCCAACCAGACATCATGTCCAAGAATGTTGCCAGCCTTGTGATCTATCATACAGATCTTGGTCCATACATGAGAGTATTCTGCCTGTTGTTGTCAAGTTAGATCTTTCTATCTTTGAGCTAGTCAAGGTTACATCTTGAGTTATAGGGATACCCCCCTTGGTGCGGCAGAACCAGAAGTGAAGGGGAGGAGCTCACGCAACCTCTTGTATTCAGTTGGCCTGAATCTGCCTGTGCATTAGAAGTGGCAAACCCTAATGCTGATTCAGAAGAAATGTCAACAGGACGAAGGGATTTCTCTTTACTATTTTGATTTTTTTTGAGATAGGTGGAATATGGATGAGAGGGACTCAAGTGTCTAGTTCCATGAAAGATGATAGTCCCATTAGAGATGGATGTCATCACATGGACCATGTCATTATGCTCATTGATGTTGGTAAGGATTGCATGAAAGTGAGATGGATTAGGCAGATAGTGAATTATCGAGGGAATGATAGTGGATTATAATGTGGATTATGTAGGACTTATGATGTGGATGGATGGAAGGCTTATGCAAAAGCATGGACCATATGGAGGTGATGAGTGAAATATGTAGGATAATAGTCGAATGATGGGGTGATGGAGGTATGGAAAGGAATCATGACCAATGGTTGCACACATCGTGATAAACGTTGAATCTTGTGAGTGGAAGGTGGTGTAGGAAGCAATGGAGATGTTTGCTTAGTGGATTGATGACGTAAGCATTTAGGGACCCACATTGACTTAGTATTTTTATGACTTTTGCTTTGGATGTGGGATTGAGGAATTTTATATTTTTGAATGGAGTGGATGAAGGGGATGGTTGGGATTTTTGAGAGGTGGATGCCTCATTTGACTTGATTACTTTTTGCTTAGGGACCCATACCATTTTATTTTTTGACTTTTGTTTTGGAGGTATGGGCTTGGGTAGCTTTGTAGATGGATTTTGCTTTGATTTTTTGCATTTGTACCCTAAGCCATGAGGACCCTTAGGATTTTTGGATTTATGAAAGGAGGCATCCAGATGTTTCTTTTTGAATCCCATGGGATGGGTGGAAGCTTAATGTTTAGACGATGTGTGCTTTTGTTGATCATTATTAGGAAGGGATTTATGGATGATAGGTATATTAGGTGTTGGGAGCAATGGTAGTAAAGTGGATGGATGGATAGTAGGAGTTAGAAGTAGCGGAGGCACAGTGGAAGGTGGAAGGTGTATGGTCACATGCTTTTGACTTTTGTAGGATGATGGAGGTGGAATGACAACATATGTTTTGGGTATATGATGGGATTTGTGACGGAATGAGATGGACTTAGGATGCATGGAAGAAGTACCAACATCTTTAGATTGTTGTCCTCAGGGTGTATATCCAAGGCCATATGAGCGTGGAGGGACATTGACATGGATAGGCTCCAAAATTCCTTGTTCATGAAGGCCTAGGCCTTTACCTTGGTAGTTCATGTTTTGGAGGATGCGATGGACAATGGGACTAGGTGTAGTTTGAACACTAGACTTGAGTTTGTTATTTGATGTAGAAGGTGAAGTGGAAGACAATGGTAGTTGTTGTCCTAAGGAAGAACACTCATGGATGAAGGTGGTAGACTAATTGGATATGATGGTGGATTTGAAATGGGATCAATGGTGGATGAAGAAGGATCATTAGGATCGTGATCGTGCTCATTAGTATCCAAGCTATTTGTTTGATATTCTATGCATGCTTGGGAGGCATGTGTCTCATCATGACAAGTGGATGTTGTGGGATCATGAATGGGTGAGGTGGCAAGCTCTTGACCATGGAATGCATAAAGTTGGCTAAGAGGATCATCATGGTCTTCTTGATCATAGAGGGGATCTTGATCATATATGGGAGCTTGATCATGAAAAGGATAAAGTGTGTTATGGATGGGTGGAATGGGAGGGGTTTGATCTTGATTGGAATTAGGGACTAATGTTTCCTCATGCTTAGGATTGTGCTCTTGACATAGCTCTTAAATTGGAATGGAAGTGGATACTCTTGATGGTCAACAACATGAGAGGGTAGTGAATGTTGACTTGGACTCAATGGTGGAGACTCTTGAATAGGGTAGATGAGTTGTGGACCATATTATTGGGTTGAAGAATTGGACATGGCATTTGAAGGTTCTTTGATAGGATCATGAATGGGTGTTTGACATGGGGATGGTATAATGCTTTCTAGTAACCCTTGGATCACATCCTTGGTTGGCATATGGGTGGATGAAGGGGTAACAAGTGAGGAAGGTGAAGGCTTAGGATTAGAATTAGGTGGAGTGGAAAGTTCCCATGGTGGAAGGACAAGAGGGGTATTGGATGGATAAGACTTAGGGCTTGGACTTTGGTTGGATGAAGGATCAAAAGGATTGGATGAAGTGGTAGATTTGGATGACTCCACATGTTTACTTTTCTAATGTTTAAACTTAGGGCATGGAGTTAATGGGGGATTAGTAGATGGTAATGATAGTGAATGGCTTGCATGGACTAGGTTGATGTCTCCCTTGTCAAAGGTGGCATTAGGATTCAAAGGCACTTTATTTTGTTTCAAGGGGTGACTTAAGCTCACATGTTCTTGTTGGGGTGTGAATGGATATGTTGATGTGGCGTTGACTTGACATGTGGATGAACTAGGTTTTGGACTTGTCTCATCCTTGTAATTAAAGAGATAACCTCCTCGAAGTATGAACTTGGGCTTAGGAGGAGGGGATCCTTGGAGTACAATCTTAGGTCTTGGTTTTGTCTCGTCATTAGGATTAAGAGGGCCAGCTCTAAGTATGATTTTGGGCTTTGGTTTGGACATAGGATCTCCAAGGATTGGGACCATGTTGACAAGTGCTTGACTAGGATTAGGGTAATGATAAGGTGAAATGACTAGGAATGTGATAGAGTATGAGATTGATTGGATGATTAGATAAGTGATTAGGGATGATTAGGTTATGGTTAAGGTTGTGATTTGGATGACTTAGAAATGATTAGGATATGATTAGGGGTGAGGTGATTAGGATGGAAATGACAAGGATGATGTGGAATGACAAGGATGAATGTGTTGGTTAGAATGTTGTGAATGATGTGTTTATGTATTCACTATAGGGATGACTAGGAGGATTTACACCCTTTCTCTTCTTTTTGCAACCGTGTCTCTACAAAATGAGATTTGTGAATTTTGGGATGCTATGGGGATGTCAATGCAAGGTGATGAGGCCTAGACTATGATAGAGGCTAATGGATATTAGTCTTCAAAAAGTCTAGCTCCAAGAGGGTACTCTCATCTACTAATGACCTTGTCAAAGTATAAATTAGATTTATCGAGACCTTAAGGTGTGGAAAAAATGGTTGATTAAAGTGAACCCATGAGTTTCAGAATTCACTTGGAAGGATGGACTTAAACTAGCCTTGTGCTATTAAGCCCAAGTTGTCATTGATTTGAAAAAGATATCAAGGTCTCTTGGTCCAAATTTGTACTTGTGATACAGTCAAGCTTCAGTAGTTTCTCCTTATGTTTCAACCTTAAGAGTACTATTTTTGGGAACCTCTTAGATGTCAAAGGCTAAATGAAATTGAATATGTAGTGGGTGAATAGAACCAATAGGTCTATAATGTTTTTACACAGTTGCAATCGAATTTGATAGGGAGGGTAGATGATCAAAGGTTTCCCTACGGTTGTGGTGTATTGTGGTTAGGAATGATTAGGATGAAATTGATTAGATTGGAATGAATGGTTAAGATATGATTAGGATGTGGTTGATTGGATTAGAATGAAGATGATGATGTGTAGTGATGAGATTAGAGGACTTTGATGGATTAGGAAGAAGTTGATTAGATTAGAATGAATGGCTGGGATATGATTAGGATGCGGTTGGTTAGATTAGAATGAAGATGATGATGTGTAGTGATGAGATTAGATGACTTTGAATTGATTAGGAAGAAGTTCCAAGATTGATTATGAATGAATACGATTATGTGTAGCGATAAGATTAGATGATTTGGATTGATTAGGAAGAAGTTGATTGGATTAGGATGAAGATGTGTAATGATTACTATAGTGCCCCTCCATTCGTACCTTGGATGTATAGGTGAACTGATCAAGGCGCATGAATATTAAGGTATAATAACAGGAATAATTAAGGTAAGGCTTTGACATTGTTTTGCATTCCTATGATTAAGATGTCAATCTTACTACAATTGCTATATGTTAGAATGGATCTCATGGACTGATTTTGTTAGATTTATTTGTTATGATAGTACTTCTGAGACTTATTCAATTTCATGCACCTATATGTTCAGTGTATGGGTCCATTCAGATAATGAGGTAGATTCGATTTGGTTATGATTATGTGTTATCTAACCTAGATTGATATAATGTGGAAAGGATGATGTCGCATCACTCGCTTGCGAGTGCCCTGCGATGTTGTGATTCCTTTTTCACCTAGTGTCAGCTTATATGCATCTATACATGCTTGACTGTGTCATTTGTTGCAGGATGTAGGTATCCGGCATTGACTCCACCTGAATTAACAAGTCGAAGCGTGCCTTGAACCTAATGGATAAGTTGTTCCAGAGATAACTTAAGGTCCCACATCTCAAGTCATCATCCTCGATCAGGATGCATGACATGTCTAGTTCAACTTGTCAGTTTTGTCAGTATGTTAGGTCTTGCAACTGATTGATATTTGATGGAGCCTGTTGGTTAAGTGTGTGTTTGGCCCTAGCTTGTGAACATGTTTGATTTGGCTTTTAAACGGTTGTCCTACTCAGTGGGTTATGTTGTATGCCTATATTTCATTATATAGTCAAACTAATATTTGACCCACTTTAATATTTAATAAGGTCATATAATATTATTATTAATATTTAATAAGATTAAATTGGTAATTGATAACTACCTAGTTCAAATAATTATTTAAAGTTGTTTGAATATGAATTATTTTATTACTACTATTAAATTGATTTAATTAAGGGAAGGTCGCTGAACACTAGTAAACGCACTAACCAGATCCTAGAGTAGAGAGGAGACAGTCCTATCAACCAATTGACGAAGCCTAACAATTGGATCAAGAGAGTATTGATTCAGCGTTACACTATGGTTACTAATGGATTTGTGATAATATGTTATTTATGATGGATATATTTTGGCTATATATTGTACTAACACTTCTTGTTGAGTGTACATGTAGAATTATTATGTCAATGGATGATGGTGGTCATTTAGCCACTTTATGTCTTTTTGTGTGATGTCTGACCTAGGCATGGGGCCCTAAGGTCTATTGGCCATGATGTTAAGAAATATTATTTTTAGTTTTATGTGATAAAATGATTATGTTCTTGTATGGGATTTAACCTTGTAACTTTTAAAATAATTTTTAAGTGTTTTTAAGAGGTTTAAGTTGTATTTTATGTTTGAAAAATTGTCTTATGTCTAAGGTACATAGGTAAGAAGTTTATTTTTGTCATTTATAATATTTTAAAAGGTTTTTAGACCCTCCTTTAAGCCCCACTTACAAAAGTGACGAAAATGGGAAGGTGGTTGGTTGAGTTAGTTGGGTGGTTGAGTTAGTTTTGGGTAGGAAGTTACTCTTTCCTTCTCTTTAAAACCTCTTCATGGAGTGGGGGTGACTTGCTCATTTTATGATTTTCATTTCAAGGATTCTACCATTAGTGGGATATTGTGATTGAGGTATCATGTTTTCTTTATTAATTAAATATAAATATTATATGTTTTTCTTTATTGATTAAATGTAAATTTTATATGTTTTTCTTTATTGATTAAATATAAATATTATATGTTTTTCTTTATTGGTTAAATGTAAATATTGTATGTTCTAAATATTATATGTATCCTTTATTTATTAAATGTAAAGGTTGTTTTTCTAAGGGTTGTGAAATTGGAAAAGCTAACATTTCAATGTAAATCTTGAAAGAAGCATATTTGTTGCCTTATTTGCATGTCATAAACCTAGATCATCATAGCATAAGTGGATCTTGTGTAAGTAGAATTAATGTTTCTAATAAGGTTATGGAAGTAATGTATAATAGTTGTAGAAACCATATTTTGTACTCTAGAATTGGTGATGTTTTCTAAGAAGGTTCCTTAAATTGTTGGGCCTTATTCGTAAATAAAATAGAATGTTGTGAACCTCGGGTTTTGATTAAGATAAGTATAGACTAGATTCCCTCTTAGGTTCTTCCCATCTTGTATTCTTATTTTGTTGACGATGCTTAGCTAAATGGAAGTATAGAATGTGGATGTTTTGTTACTAAGTAGGGAAAACATGGCTAATTAATAGTAGTAGCCTTGGGTGCTGAATATCATCATTAAGTTCATATGGTTAGTATTTTACATTTTATTAATTTCATTACCTCAGACCTTTTATTACCTCCTTACGCATAGTTAAACTTTGGTGCTCTCTTGAGAGATACCTTGGGCAATGTATAGTCATGAGACTTTAACTCTAGGAAATGTTGATAACCTTGTCTTGTTTTAAAAGGGAGTTATGTTCTTAATAGTTTAAGGAATAGATTCCTATCGATCATGTTGTTAATAGAATTCTAGGTTTATTCTTTTATGAGTAGGGGAATCAATCTTTTAATTGCGGGTTATTGTTGCAAAGAAAAAAATCAGGATAAGACTTTTGTAGTACCATCATAGTAATGTTATCATTAGAGGAAACGTTTTTCAACTCTTTATTAGTGCATTATAGTATGCTGCAATTGTGGTTAAATATGAGTTCAAATTAATTATTCTACCTAACAAAAAAATTGTATTTAGGATTGAATAAGTGGTAATTCAAGTGTATTATGTTAAAGTTGTTTAGTATCTAATTTGGTTATAATTGTTCTTCATTTGCATTTGAAGATAGGATGTTGTATTGAGTTGGACTAACTTATTCTTATTTTGATTTACTAGAATGGCATCCATACTAGAATTTAGCTAGTTGGGAACTCCTTGTGTAAGAAAAGTTTAATTATTGGCATAATAAAGGTTATACGAGTGATCAAGTTTGAATTCTCGATACCTAGCTTGTCTATGTTTTAATCCAGGTAATGTTGTTAACAATAATATGTTGGTAGAGTATTATGTCTCCTGTATGAGAACTTTAGTTATCATAAATAAGGTAGGATGTAGGGTTTGGATCTTGAGGTTCTTAGTGAGTATCACATCTTAGTTTAAAAGTGATATGCTTATCATGTTATTGGGTTAAGAATAGAATCAATTATGATGTATTTTAGATAGTTTAGTTCTAAGCGTTGCTCATCAAGTGTCTTGTCGAGTAATGGTTATTGTTAACTTTTCCTAGTAGTGAATTAAATGCTGAGTATAAGTGCTAACTCTTTGTTATAAGTGTTTTGGATGAGATGTTGTTTGCATTCATAATGAAGTCCACATTCATGGATCCCATTTGATATAATAAATTATGTTGTTGTTTATATCTTCTTAGTTACAAGGAATAGTAGAATAATTTAAGTGAATGTTGTATTGATTCATGGGCATCTTATGAGTATGGTACTGTCTTGAAGACCCATGGTTAGTATGTCACATTATATATTACACTTAGGGTATGTTAATTGGATTGGTCTAATTGAAGGAGTTGTGCATTTAAGAGTAAATGTTAATGTGGGATTGTGGTGTTTCAGTGGTGTCTAGTGAAAGTTTATTCTAGAGGCCAGTAGGGGTAGTTGTCGGTTTGATCCTTGTATTATTGCATTCTGGTTAAAGGATGAACATGTTTTGGTTCTATGTGATGTTGACTTCTCTCTCTACTTATGGTTTATATGAGTTTAACGAATGTGTAAGAGGGACAATGCCTTGCTCTAGATTACACTTTGTTATGGTTGAAATTTTGGGAGCAAGAGGACCCATGCCTTGCTATGGATTGCACCTTGTTATGGTTGAAATGTTGGAGCAAGAGGACCCATGCCTTGCTCTGGTGATTTATTACTTGTGATTGGTTGCAAGATGGTTGATGCCTTGCATTGTTATGTATATATGTTGTCACGATGATAGTTGTTATGTTTGATGGATAGGGTTTCCTAGGTGCAGATAGGGGAGTGGCTTCCAATGTGGGGCCGGCGCCCAAAGTGGCTTGTCAAAGTAACCCATTGGGAGTTGTTAATCTAGTGATAACTTAATAATAAATTTAGGGGGTTGGATAGATTTCACACTAATCAAGATAATTGGATGCCTCACTCATGCCTGTAGTGCTCGTTCAGGCTAAGGATGAAATGAGAAGGCCGTGGTTGGCAAAATCAACTTCCTTGTCCTCATGAAAGGAATGTTGATTCCACATGTGTCACCCTATGGGGCCGGTGTCTGGTGAGAGACTGTCAGGGTAACCATAGATGGGGGCTGGTGCCTAGCGAGAGACTGTTAGGGTAACCCATGGATGGGGGCCGACGTCTAGCTAGAGGTTGTCAGGGTAACCCATGTAGGACCATGCGATGATACTCTCCCTACTGTAGCCTAGCATTCCCTAGTTGTACTCTCCCCATTTGTTAAGTGTTTGCCTCTGGAAATACTGTGGTGTTGTTTGTGATATTGACATGTGATGTTGGAGTCATGTGTTGTCTTATAGTTTACTGTCTACTTGACTGTCTGTTGTAGTGGGACCTTATGTTATCTCCTAGCTCGGGGGGTGGACCTCAGGGTTCCACATGGTCAGGTGGAAGAGCTTTTATCCATTGGTATTTTCCCTTGCCATTGTTTGTGAGCGAGGGGGTTATATCTTGTGTATCAGGCATCAGATCTTGTACCAGTTACGAAGGTAGTGATCTATATTCATGTACTTGTCTTGTGTACCAGTTGATTCATAATGTATGTATTCAGAAGGTGATAATGTAACAGTGTAATGTTGTACTCATATGTGAGGAGAAATTGTAACTGTGAACTAGATCCTGATGATTACTTATCTGATGTTGTAAATGTTCATTGATATAATGCAATAGGTTCAGAATGATCTGCTGATGATAGTTAATAATGTATGTTAAATTATGTTGATTAATTTGTCAAGTAAGGCACCCATGGAACCTTAGAAGACAAGTTGTTAGGTTAATGATGTGCATTGATTTGTTAAACATTACCTTGTGATCTTATACAAAAAAAAAAATATTCTGCCTTGCTTAGCATAGATGTGTTATTTTCTAAAGTTTCATGGCAGGGCGTTACAATTACGAATGATAATTAGGATATGATTAGGATGAGGTGTAATGATTAGGAATGATGAATAGGATATGATTAGAATGAGGTGTAATGACTAGGAATGATGTTTAGGATATGATGTGGGATGAGGTGTAATGACGAAGATATGATAAGAATGTGATTAGGATAGGACAAGTAGGATGATCAAGATGTGGATGGTTGGATGATGTGATTAGGGGATGATTAGGATATGATTATGATAATGTGATTATGATATGATCAGAATGTTTAGGATGAAATTGATTGGCTTAGGAGGATGATTAGGATATGAAGGTTGAATGATGAGGATATGATAAGAATGTGACGATGATATGATGATTTGGAATGAATGTGTGGACAAGAATGTTTAGGGGTGATGATTAAGCAAGCACACACATCAATCATAGAAGACACTTGGTAATCAGATTGGTTGTTTTTAGTGACTCTTGACAAGTTTGAAAACACTTGTAAACATGCACAATCCTAGGCTAGTCAAGGATACTACCTGCTGAGTCCCCACTCAGATTTCTCCAAATACTATGACAAGGTAGACAACTAGAGAATTTGGTGACACTAGATCCCCCTTACATAGCACGGGCACACCAACTTCTCTTACCCTTCGATCCTAGGGACTGAGAGAGTTCCTATCTCCATAATGAATACTACACGTGGGGCAGCTTGGGAGGTCCAACCTCCTGCTCCAGCAAGTAAAAAGGGTTTTTGGCGACTAGCACAAAGGTTCTTAATTAGTGTTTTGGGATATAATAGTGTCTATACATGCGACGGTTTTCTCATTTAAGAGGCCTCCCAGCCCTCAAAGAGGGTTTTCATGCATCACATGGATACTGAGGGAGACTTCTGTTGGTATAGAACAGCGACACTAGGTGATTGATGACTTTTGTCACAACCACAATTATTTATATAGCAGAGCGAAATGAAAGTACCACTTGGGTCGTTGCCTCTCACAAATTAGGAGGTAGGCCCTATAAGGGTTTAGACAAAAGCGATACAAACACACATTTTTCATCTCCAAGGTCATACAAAGATGCGAGGAGAGAGCATACACATGTGTTTGACCACACTAGACAATGTTCATTTAACCTTCGAAATTTGAATATGTGGTGTGATAATGAAAGTGTTGAGAGATGCTTTTGATTCCAAAGATCATATGATGTGTGAGGGAAGAGAATACACACCTCAAAACACAAACAAGATCACCAAGCAAAGAAGACACTGATTCTTTTTAAGCCCAAACCAAGTGTGAAAATAGCAAGATGATGTTCATTTTAAGCCCCAAAATCAAAGTGTTTCTATGATATCAAAACACACATAAGAATGAAAGGAACCCTGCATCAAATCTGTTAGTAGTTTTAATCAAGATTCTTCTCCTAGTGAATGCCACAAGTTGCAAAATAGAAATCAGTAGCATATAATCCCTCATCAAAGTGTGAAAAACATGAAACATCAAGTAGACACCCCTTTTGAAATCCACCAAGACAAAAGGTCGTAATAGGCAATTTAGAAAATATCTAAAAATGAAGATCAGTCACAACAAAACTAATAATGGCATCAGAAAATTTAGGAAATTTTAAGCAATTTCAAAAACAAATTCACTGAAATTGGACCAAATTTGCACCAGTTATGCTCATTTGAAGTTTGAAATGAACATTGACTTTGACCAGAAAAATATCTAATAAAATGATGTTGTTACCTACAAATGACCTCACCACTGCAAATCTGGTTGAATCCTCTTTCTAATGCCACAAATTTCATGAAATTTCATTTACGTATGACCGAGTTATGACAATTTGAAGAAAACTACCCAATTAGGGCATGTAGAATGAAAAGGCAGTTTTGGCAGTTTAACCTGACCGCTAGCAGTCTATGTGCATGTGGTCACATGTCATGGTTAGCGTGGTTGGCAATTATATATTGGTAGTTAATGTTTCAGTAGCACCCCTGGTCACCCATATGACCAGGGGTAGAACGGTTTAAAAAAAAGAAATAGATGAAGGGGGCGCCAATCACTAATATGACCGTACCCTACAGGCCACCAAATCGTGCTAAAAAACACTAAACAATGAAAAGAATGTTAATTCTATTTATGTTTTGGTTTTTATGGTTTGATAGTATTTAGCGGTTAGGGCTTTGAAGGATAGCAGGTGGCGACAGGATTTTGGAGTGTCGACAGGGGTGGTTGTTAGGGTTTTGGGCGACAACAAGGCTCAGGATGAGCGACGACTAGGTTTACATAGAAGATTTAAGGGTGTCGTTGAAGTGGTGTTGTAGGGTCGAGCGATGGGAGGGGATATGTGGAGTGGCGATGATGGTGAAAGCTTGGCGGCGACAGAGAGGAACAAAGGTGTCAACGGGGAACAGATGGAGGCAACCACGATGGCACGGGGGTTGGAAATAACAGGAAAGGGAGAAGATAGGGTTTCGTGGGCGGCGGAGGTAGGTTGATTCACCACTGGTGGGTGGAAACCATGGAAAATGGAGAGGTGAATGGGAGGAGACCTGGTAGTGACGAGGAAGAAATATTGGAACAATAATTGACAGGGTTTTAGAAGAGCAGAGGACAGGAAAAACAAGCGGGGAGTTAGGGTTTCACACAGTGGCGGGAAGGAAATTTAAACAGGCAGTGGAGAAACCTACAAAGAGCAGCGGAAGGCTTCATCGGTGGTGGTTAGCATTTTAGGAATGTTGCAGAGGAATCTTCAACAGGTTGCGACCAATGTATAATGGTGGCGACTGGATTCTTCAATGGCGGTAGGATTTAAACCTATAGACATAAAAATCAAACCTACAAATGTTTACATCTGTAAACATAAAATTACCCTGCAACAAAATTTATAATATTAAACCTTGCAACAAAAAAAACTTTAAGCCTGCAAACATAGAGTGCGACTAGAGACCAGAGTGGTATGGCCTGTCCATACGGATCCGTACGATATGGACTATCCTACAAATTTTTTTTCAAAGAAAATAAAAAATTTCACAATGAGCAAATTAGGTCAAATTTATAGTCATTTTTCACCGAAAGGGCCTCCTGGACTCAACGACGAGGTTCGTTTGAGACCAGGAAGCCACTTGCAAAATTTGTCTTTCAGAAGTTGACTAAAATTAATCTATTCACATTGGGTTCACCATTTGTCGCTAGGATTTAAACTTTCAAACATGTAGAAATTAAACTACAACAAAACCCTAACTGCAATGAAGTGCAAGCAAGCCTAGAAAATAAGCAAATAAATAGAAAATGAACTAATCTAAGCTACAAATTGACTAATCTTCATTGTTCTCCTCCATCTTCCATAATGTTCTCAGATTTGTAGATTTTGCACAATCTTGAGAAGCTCAAATGGGTGAAAGTGGCAAGATATTGGAGAGAAAGAGATTCAAGAGCATAAGAGTATGAAAAATGAACTAAGAGATGTCTAGAGCTAAGAGATTAAGAGATAAGAAACTAAGAGATGTCTAGGAGACTAAGAGAGGTGAAAATGAGCTGGAGGAGGTGTTTTATAGAGGAGCCTATTTGAATAGAGGGCTAGGATTTGATGTTGACTTTTGAGCCAAAATGAAGGGTGGAGATCAGTTAGGGTTTCTCTCCACTAGAGGACAAAAGTGAATTTAAAATTGAGAGAAATGATGAGGTGTAATGTGATTTTTAAATTAAATAAATTGTGCTCATTTATTTAATTTATTTGAGAAGGGGAATAATGTGAGATGATTAATTTAAATAGGTGAGACCTATTTAATTAGGATAAGGCCTTATAAATTAAATAAATGTTTATTTATTTAAATTAAAGGGGGAAAGGGGATAGTGAATAATTAAATAATTAATCAATTAAAATCAATTATTTAACCAGAGAGGAAAATTAGGGAAAAATAATAGAATGTGGAAGAGATGGGTGTTTTGCAATCTAAGGACACTTTTAGGTGTCTATAGCTTCAGTTTGGGATTTTCTGTAAGTTGGGTGATTAATTAAGCTATTTAATTGTTAATTTCACTTAAGTCTCCTAAGGTTGGAAATATTTAAAGGTGACTTAAGTGTTATAACGCATTGGAAAGGGAAAATGATTTATTATTTGGTCAGGCACATAAAAGTGGATGCCTTGACATGGGAAAAAGGAATTATTTAAGTTGGAGGGAAAAAGTAATTATTTCTAAGAAAGAATTATATTCCTATGTAACTTAAAAAGTGCCTATTTAAGAGAAGTGAGGGCTCATTGTTTGTTTTTATGTTGAAGATTATATTGTTACGTTGTAGCAATGAACCTATGAGTTCTTCCATACCTTCTTGAGGATGAAAACCCTCTCGAAGAAGCTTAGTTTCGAGGGTGAAAGATCCTCCCTAGATGAAATAAGTGATTTCATTCAGAGATCACTCTTGCATATCAATGGAGTTATTTGGTTTTTATGTTTCTGATTATGGTAGTGTTATTCTTTTTGGTGATATAAGATTGGGTTTTTGATCATTATGAGAAGTTGTGTGAAGGTTTCTACTATTGGTTGCATCATTCCATGATAGTCACACCAACTGTACCAACGATTCCCATAAATGTTGTTGAGATGTTTGAAGTGAAAAGTATTTATGACGGCGTTGAAGGTTGATGGTTTTTATGAATGTATTGATAGGTTTCCAAAAGAAGAAGTTAGCAACAAGTATCTCTAATGATGCTATATTCCTATGTTGTTGTACCCTTCCATGGGCTGGGCGTGAGGTAAACATGAAAAGTCGTTGCCTATTGTGTGATGCAAAACACCTATTTTGGCTAAGCATTCATTACCTAGAAGAGTCGTACCTATTGGGAACCATCTTATGTGGTTCATGGTAATAATAAGGGTTATTTGAACACATTGGGATGACTGTACAAAAGCTACAAGGGTTTGTTTGGATCTGACATAGATAAAAACATTGAATGAAGGTGTTTGTGTTCAGTTTAGATGGTTTCTACTGAGTATTTTGATGTTGATAAGATTGTGTGCAAGATTCCCATGATTCAGTATTATTTTTGATGAGTATTGATGATTCTTGGCAAGTTTTTATACAGGTTCTTGGTTGTAGCAGGGTCCAATTATGAAACTGATTTAACTGTTGATATCAAAAATCGTAATTAGTGTAAAATAACATTATTAATTTTGTGTTTGAACCCTAGATGGTTTGACCACCAGTGGGTATTGATAGTTTCTTGTTAATGCTTCTTACCCCACTAAACAAGTGGTCATATTGTAATGGCTTCTTGCTGCATAAGTGGATGTGCCTTTGTTTTGATTTGAACACCCACTGAATAAGTGGGGAATTCCCATTGAATAAGTGGATGTTTAATTTTGTTGCAATAGTTTGTTTATAAAAGATCCAAAAAACACCGTGTGCTCTCACCTTGCCTATACTGGGAACTGGATGATCATAAAGTGTTGAGGACATTGTTTATTGTTTATTGCAACTTTCAATTTTTTTGGGGTGGATTATTGCATGTATCAACCACTACTAGTTCCATATCATCCAAGCGAAAGCATATTAATGGCATTGAAGGTGGTTTACCCATGTCAAATAAAGGGAATAACTATATCTTTGTGGTGGTTGATAGATTTAGTAAGACATGTGTTCAATCTCATGTAGGAATACAGTCATGAGTATGGATGCTACTAATTCATTCTTCACAAATACTTGATACATTTTAGTTTTATTGAGTATCATATCAAACTAGGATTCAAGGTTTCTTGGTAAAACTTGGGGCATGTTGTGGGATAAAATAGACATCCAATTGGAAAAGGTCCACCACATTTAATTTGCAAATGGATGGGAAAACTAGGGTAGTTAATAAGACTTTGGTGCAACTGCTATGTGGTTATAATCATAAGCATTTAAGGACATGGATAGAAGTATTTCTTATATTCAACACTCCTACAACTAGGAATTATAAATTTATCTCTTTTTGATACATGTTTTGGTTATTTTTCTTTGAGCCCACTTGATATTGTTACAAATAGTCAAAATAAAGAAGAAATTCTTGAATCAAAGGTTGCAAAGGCTAGGAAGTTCATTGATTTTATATGAAAAATCCATCTACAAATGCAAAATAAGCTAAAAGAGAGCCATAAAAAGTACAAACAAAGGTATGCTTGACACACACTGACCACAAGTTCAAGGTGGATGATAAAGTTTGGTTGTACTTGGGAAAGGATAGACTCCAAGGTGAAACACATAAATTGAAACTTCTAATATATGGACCCTTTGTAATTTGTTGAAGCAATTTAGTTATAATATATTTGAACTTCATTTTACATCTTACATGAAAATATACTTGGTAGTTAATGTTGATAACCTCTATCTATTTGAGTCCTGAATGTTAGATGAGGATAAAGAAATGATATTGCATTTATTTGATGATCTCACTTTAAGTGTTTTGGAAGGACTAGAACATGATGTGGTTCTCCAAATTAAGGAGAGGCAATCACATAGGGGGTTCACTAAACATGGTTGGTTGGATTGAAAGAGAAAATCCCAACCAAGGCCAAATGGTATCCAATAGAGAATGTAGGGAATAAATTCCTTCACCTAATTAGTCCCTAATATTTTGGGGATCAAGAACCTCCAAATTGGGGAGGTATGATCCAAAAATGGATCTAATTCATGATTAAAATATCACTTCATCCGCTTTCAATCAAGAAGAAATTTCAAGAGTACCTTCATAGAGGACAACATGTTTTTTTAGTTTCAATGCTTAAAGAACTTGTATGTAGTCCAAATTTAAATTTGGTATTATCTAGAGCATCATAGGTAAGAAGAGTGAAACATTACACATTTATAACCTAAGTGTTTTCTTAGTTTTGGAAAATTTGTTGTTTTCCATAAGAGATAAACTCATCAATATTATAGTGATCTTGTCAAAGACAATGATAAACACACCCAAACCATGGAAAACATGCAATTGCCCTACGGTGAAACCAATGAATTTGTTATAGGCAATATATGGAATGGAATGTGAAGGGTTTTGATGTTTCATTCAACTTCTATGCATTGGTTTTCATGTTTGGAGGTTAGAGGGACATGGGCAAGTCTAAAATACTCAAATTTGGACACAATGTAAGGATTGGCACTTATGTTTTCCTCTTAGAGTTCTCATGTTGCAAGTGAATATCTTACAACAACAGGGGTTAGTGATCTACAAATTATATTGTGAGTTGTATAAGCTCTTTTTTCATGTTTGGAGATTGGTTGGAGGTGTAAAAACCTCAATACAATATACTTTACTAATTTTATACTGGAGACAAGGAGCTCTTAACTCCCTCTTGCTAGTTTTTTCTCCCCAAATTAGGGTTTCTCTAGGTTAACCCTCATGTTCAATCATTGTATAACAATCTCTTTATGTCCGTGCTCCATTCTTTTGTGATGTCAAACTATTTACCCAAGATGTTTGTTAAGTGTAAGAATGAATGAACAATCTAACATGGTAATCTAAGAGATGTTTTGTTAGAATCAATAGTTAAGAATTTGTCAGTGATCGGTTATTAGAGAGTATCTCTCTAAGTTTATAGATCAACAAGTTAAGTGTGATCCACTAATGTCATTTTATAAACAAAGACTCTTGTATTGACGGTACTTGTGATGTAATCTTTGGAGAATTCACCTTTTTCTTGATCTTGAGATGTTTCTTTTATAATCTAGGTCTCACTTTAATTTTCATGATTTAACTTTGTAATCATATCACCATATATTGTTCCATTGATGTGTACTTGTACATAGACCTTGTCTTGCTCTATGGTGTGTATGTTATATGATGTGATAGATGTAGATCAACATAAATTTATTTCACTAACCTTGGAAGAACTCTCTCTATCATGATGAGGTGCTAAAGGTATATCACTTTATTTTCAATAGAATGAGTGAACCACACCAAGAAAGGAACATGAATAGAAGAGAGAAGAAGAAGAATACAATAGAATGAGAGAACCATAAAGTGACATAGATATACCCTAAGAAAACTCTCATAACGGAAAAATCCTACCTCCAAAGCACTAATTCCAATGCATTACTCAACAACAAACATTTACAATATAGTAGTAGTCTTCATGCTTCATTAGAGATCTACAATCTAAACCCACAAAAATTTCAATATGATAACCTTGTATAAAACATGGCATATTAATTATTCATCCCAAACATTGCATATATAGGACAAGGAGACCTATGAAAAAATAATGGCTTTAAAAAACCATGGGCTCAATACCATGAGCCAAAGATAAGTTGAGGTGGTTCACATTCAACATATGTGCACCACCTCTAAGTGTAACTCCTCCACAAATAGCATACATGAGATGATTAATTGCACTTGCATAAGGGTCTTGGCTCATGTCTTCTATCTCATCTGGTGTTAAATAACACTAATCAATAGAAATATTTGTTCCCATAGGTATGAGAACACTCATGTTTGCAATCTTACATCTTGAACTACTACAAGATAAAGTCAACATACTTCCTGTAGTTGGTCTAGAGTTTTCTATTCATTCTATCTTTCTTTGTCTCCATTCATAAGATGGCTTAGTTATCCCCAAGACCTTCATATCAAACTATGCTAAAATTTGAGATTTTAGAGCCTTGATCATATTATTATTGTTACTATAGAACATGTCATCAACATAGAGACAAATAAAAATAAACTAATAACAAGTAGGAGGTATTTTCCGTAGCGTGTCAAATTATGATATTTTATATCAAGATTAAATTACATATTTTTTGAGTCAAACACATGACCCATATTTCATGAGTAAACCATGATATAAAATATCATAATAAACTAATCACCATCCTATTTGAAGTAAACACCGTGATTCAACTTAGCTCTAACATACCCCAAATTTAGGACATAAGTGTCAAACTTATGATACCACATCTTGGGGGATTGTTTAAGACCATAAAAAGACTTTTTTTATCTTGTAAACCAAAAATTTATTACCCTTCACCTTGAAGTGCTCTATCTATGTCACAGAGATCTCCAAACCCCATGTGTAGAAAATTTGGCTTCACATCCATATATTCAACTTCAAGGTCAAACACAACAACAAAAGAAAAATAATTTAATCGATATCAACTTGTTAACAAGAGAGAATATCTCACCAAAATTGATTCCCTCTACTTGGGAATAGGCCTTAGGTACTAACTTTTCTCTTTGAATTATATTTATTCTTTAAAACAAATTTGCAACCAACAAGTTTCTTATCCTTAAGAAGCTTCACCAAGTCCCGGTACTATTCTTCTCCATTGTAACCATATCTCATCCATGACCATTATTAGGACTTATTATTTGTAGACTGTATTGTTTCATTCTCCCCTAAGTGGACCTCCTCAAGAGTGGGGTTTGAGGTTTTTATTCTTCTTCCTATGAACTCTCTAAACTATCCTCCTCAATAGTTCCTTGTTAAACCTCTAAAATCCAACATGCACAATCCTTAGTCTTTTGTTTCACCTTTACCACTTATTTCTCAACTCCAAGTTGTGAAGGTATAGAAGAAGATCTAATATCATTGAAGATCACATTCTAATTGCACATTGTCTTTCTAGTTTTAGGATTCCAAAGCTTTTAATATTTCACACCATCACTATAACTGATGACGATACACTTCTCTCCTTTGAAATCGAACTCAAATATGTTCTCCTTAGGGACATGTACATATGCCACACAACTTAAAACATCAATATGTTGCAACAAAGGCTTCTTTCCTAATCAAGCCTCTTTAGAGGTTTCTCCACAAGATTTAACTAGGAGATCCATGATCAAGTAGCAAGTCATTCTTATAGCTTTTGCCTAGAATTTACTTCTCCAAACCAGCTCCACTAGGCATGCTCTTAGCTATCTCCATAAACATATTGTTCAATCTTTATGTAACTTCATTCTATTGTGGGATGTATGGAGTTGTCTTATACCTAGCAATACCATGTTGCCTACAAAATTTGTCAAATTATATTGAATAGAATTGTCCACCATTATCTATCCTCAACACCTTGATCTTCTTCTTTGTCTAGTTCTCTACAAAAGTTTTGAACTCTTTGACCTTTGAGAACACCTTATATTTATGCCTAACAAAATGTACCCATGATTTCCTAGAAAGATCATCAATAAAAGATACATTTTGTAGAGACTTTCTTAGAGATGGTACATTTATAGGACCAAATACATCACTATTAGTCAAATTAGAATCCCTATAGATCTAGTAGAGCTTGAATAAAACTTAACTTGATTTTATTTTCCATCTATACGATGTTCACAAAAATCAAAATCTTAGGAACAATTTGTTAGCCCCTCTACTTAGCTTTTACATTTTAAGGCCCTTAGGCATTTATCACCAATATGGACCATATGCTTGTGCCATAACATGGTCTTCTTTGCAATAAGATTATGATTCCCTAAATCATAAACCTAAAAAATGTTACATTCCATGGTGTTAACATCCAAACACAGTAGAGCTTTAGAGTTAACTCCCCTTATCCAAGATCATGTCCCCACATACCAACTTGCACCCATATTTCTTGAAAACCACTTACACACCAAAATCATTCAACTTAATTATAGAAAAAAGGTTCCTTGCCAAACCTAGAATGTGCAAAGCTTTGGAGACGGTTTTAGTAATTCTTTCTCCGAACATGATCATGACTATGCCTTGTCCAATGACTTTGAGAGAAGAGTTATCTTCCATTAACACTCAACCACTATCAAATCTCTCATAGTCTGAGAACCACTCCTTGTTGAGAGTCATGTGAAAGGAGGCTCCAGAATAAATTAGTTGTCATCCACCCTCATGTGCATATGTAGAAAGGGCTATAAAAATGCATCACCACCATCATCATTATATTCTCTCGAGTTGGAATCATCATCAAACTCCTTGTCCTTCTTTTCCTTGTAGTCCTTCTTGA
This sequence comes from Cunninghamia lanceolata, assembly GCA_027924645.1. Lineage (NCBI taxonomy): Eukaryota > Viridiplantae > Streptophyta > Pinopsida > Cupressales > Cupressaceae > Cunninghamia > Cunninghamia lanceolata. The sequence goes on from BSBN01000536.1 coordinate 2,925,629, forward strand.
TGTGCTTGATCTTACCATAGTTCCAAAATTTCACCTTGGATCTACTAGGAGACTTAGATCTCCCATTTGACTTAGCATGTATGTGTTGCAAGTATGAGCAGTAAGTGTTGTCATTGATGTCAACACCTAAGGTCAACATCTAAGGAAGTTATTTGGATAAGTTTGAACAAGTGTTTGATTGTTCTGTCTCCCAGAACAATGCTGTGTTTTGCTCTGCATTTCCTCAGTATTGTTTAGACTAGAGTGTGAGATCAGGATATGATTTAGATAAGTGTATGAAGATGCTAAATCCTGAGTTTGGTGGTCTGAAACACTGTGCAACAAAAGATCTATTCACCAGTTTGAAGACTTTGTCTGGCAATGTGTGTAGAGTGACAGGGAGAAAATGTTTTGCTCCGTAGATTGGAATTTGGCTTTGCAGTTCTAGACTTAAGCTTACAAAGTCCTTAGCTATCTTCATTCCAAAGGATTTGTGATTTGGTGCTCCGGAAGACAAGTTTGTGGTGTTATACTTTAGGTGAAAGTTGTTGAGTTCAGGTGATATTTGTTATCTTCAAATATCTCCAAGTGAGATCTGTTGCGGATGGATTTGTCAGCTCTTAGGAGAATTTATGTTGCTCGTGGATGTGTCAAGATCATGTTAAAGCATTGCAAAAGGTTTGCTTGTTATGATTGTGATCAAGGAAGCATATGATCAAGAATCTTCCCAGTTTATGTTGTTTGGCTGACCTATTCAATTGCGATGATCAAGAAGATGTTTTTGATGAATGTTTAAGTGATGTGTAGCATGCTTGGATATATTTAAGTCGAAACTAAGGTGTAATACATTATGCCCTCATTCTTTTGTGGTGTGTGATGTTTAGGTCTAGACCTAATTTGATGTATGTATGAATGCTGACCTAGGATATTGTTCCTATGGTTGATGAATGTAATGCCGACCTTGATGTACATTCCAAGGTTGATGAATTGTATAAATACATGTAATGAATTTGTGTTTGAGTGTGTTGTTATGCGAAGATGTGAAGATAAGTGCAAAGTAACGAAGCAAAGCATAGCAACAGAGTTTGATTGTGCTTCAATAGAACTGAACCTTGGCATAATGTAGATGCTATTATCTCAGTTCACAATCTTTTGGCAGTGAGCCTCATCCTTTGGCAGTGAGCCTTATCTCTTGCAGTGAGCATTATGGGAAGTGAGCCTCTGTTTTTGGTATTTCTATAACATATTATTTTGTGGGCTAACACTCACTGTGGTTTTTCCCTAATTAGGGTTTTCCACGTAAAAATCTGGTGTCTCATGTGTTGAATGTGTAATTGTGATTAAGCTTCTGGTTTCATGATTTCATGGTTAAATCTCATTATCAGTAATTAAGTAGTTGATGGTTTGATAGTCATAAGAAGTTAAGTTTTTGAGACAACTGATTCACCTCCCCTCTCAGTTGTCTTGTGCATTTCAACAATTGGTATCAGAGCAAGGTTCCTCGAGAGAAAGCTTAACAACTTGAGGTAGATCTGGGATGGCACACAAGAAGGTTACTCTTGAAGACATGGAAAGAACTGAAGAAGAAATCAGAGATCTAAAGGAGAATGTTAAAGAAGCAGATGAATGTATCAAAAAATTAAGAGAGCAAATCAAGAAGTTTAAAGAAAAATATAAGGAGGCTACTGAACAACTGATATCAGCAAATGAATCCTTGAATGATTTGAAAGTGGAAGTTGTAGGAAGAGCAAAAGCAGAAGAAGACCTAAATCTATTAATAGAAGACAAATCAAAAGAATGTGCTAAGCCTGAATAGGAAATTTGGATCCTGAAGTCAGATTTAGAGAAGACAAAGAGCTATGAAGAAAGGTTCAAGATCAGTTCTACTAAACTTGATGAGATGATTACAAGTCAGAAGAGTCCTGATGACAAAGAAGGCTTGGGATTTGAGAAAGGCGAAAGCTCCAAAGAAGGTCAAAGAAAGAATACTGAAATCAAAAAGAACAAAGGCAAACATATTTAGAATCAAAGGAATAGATCTGGAAGATCACCAATCAGGCAACCAAATGCTCAAAGGTACCCTTCTTTCAATGGCTATTGTAATTCATGCAATAAGTTTGGTCATAAGGCTACTCAGTGTAGGAGCAAAATGAATCAAAATATCTCATCATTCTCTGGTCAGTGTTTCAATTGCAAGAAAATTGGTCACAGAACAAATGAATGTAGAAGACAGATTAGGAAAGGTTTTAACAATGGAAGGAATGATCAATCTTTCAAAGGTAAATGTTTCACATGCAATAAAGTTGGTCATATAGCTGTTGTATGCTGAAGTAAAGTGAGTCAGAACTCTATTAGATGCTATGCATGCTATAAGATGGGACATAGGGCTAATGAGTGCAGAAGTTAAGTAAGAAATGACTATGGCAAGAATAGGACATTTAAATCCTTCAGTGGCTACTGTTATACATGCAATAAATTTGGGCACAAGGCTAACCTATGCAGGTCAAGAACAAATGGAAGGAACAATGGCCAGAAAAACACTGTGTGTTTCCATTGCAATAGGCCTGGACATATTACAAAATTTTGCAGAAGTAAAAACATGAAGAAGGATACTCAGGCATAATTGAAGAAACCAGTTGAAAAGGTTGATCCAACAGAAGTCAAGAAGGAGATGAACAAAGTTTAGTTGAAGAAGGATGTAACATAGGTTAAGGATGAGCATGTACCGATATCTGGTGCAGATGTTCCCTTCGGAAACTAAGATTAGAGATTTGGCTCAGGGGATTCTTATTGAGAATCTTTTCTCCCTTGCCAAATGATTGGTGCTGATGCCTCAACATGAAAAGACAAAGTCAAGGATTAGTAACAAAGGTTTAAGTCAGGACAAAGAACTATGTTTGTAAAGGATAAAAGAAGATTTGTGAAGTCTGCTATGAAATTTGATCAAGAAAAGAAGATAGGTTATGAATTTGGTAAAATCAAATTATAGTGTTCCGGTAATTTGGTCCGCATTGGTCCACTGTTGAAGATAATACTCTGTAGTTCTGACATATTGTTATTGATCATTGGTTACATGTACATCTAGAAATTTGTTTGATTCTAATAATTGGCTTGAGAATAATGAGTAACAGAAGTTTGGGTCAATAGAACATAGTTGTTTCAGCATAAAGCAGTTTTCATGATGATTAAGCATCACAATGAAGACCAAATCTTTGGTAAAAAGAGCAAAGGAGCGATGACAAAGAAGAAGAATTACAGATGAACAGATAAATCTCTAAAATTTAAACAATGGTTGAGGCATGAAAGGAAAAGTCTTGGATTAAGGCAATAATTGAGAATGAGACAGAACTAAGGATCAAATGCTTAAGGTATGATAGAGGAGGTGAGTTCACATAAAATGAATTCAATATTTTCTGTGAAGAACAAGGGATAAAGAGACAGTTGTCTACACCTAGGACTCCCTAGCAGAATGGAGTTGTTGAGAGAAAGAACAGGATAGTTCTAGAGGCATCTAGAACTATGATGAAGGAGGGTAACCTACCGGAAGTGTATCTATACATACTACTATCTATATTCAAAATAGAGTTCAAGTCAAAGATATAAGTGATGAAGGAATTTTCCCTAGATACTCTACTAAGAATAAGGCCTACCAGTGCTACAATAAGAGACTGGAAAAGATCATTGAGAGCGCTAATGTGAAAGTTGATGAAGATAAGGAAAGAATATCAGATTTGAGTGGCTATGAATCAGATGAACCTGTTGCTACAATGAATGAAGAGAAAATTGAACAAGAAGATAAGGCTTCAAAAATTTTTACTAAGACTCCCAGAAGAACAGTTATGAAAGAAAGAACTGATGCAGATAGAGAAGAATCAAACTTGGGAACTGGTTCCTAAACCTACTGATAAGAATGTGATTGAAGCTAAATAGGTTTTCAGGAACAAGATGAATGAAAATGGAGATGTGGTAAGAAACAAAGAAAGACTGGCATACAAAGGATATTCTCAGGTTGAAGGGATAGATTTTGAAGAGACCCATGCTCCGGTGGCAAGAATTGAAGCAATAAGAATGTTTTTGGCATTTGTAGCACATAAGGATTTCAAGTGTATCAAGTAGATGTGAAGACTTCTTTCTTGAATGGCAGGATAAAGAAGACATCATTTTATCTAATGATGGGGAACTGATAGTAGTAACTGATGATAAGGGAAGCCTGCAGAAGAAAAGTTGCAGACAGATGAGTATTGACCTAAGAGTCAAGTCTGAAGTTTTGAGAAGATAAGATATGTTAATCCAGAGGTCCTCTGAGATGTGAGCAAGAGCTGACACAGTTTTGACATGTACTCGTAAGGGGGAGTATTCAGAGTAGTAAAAGAATAAGATGTAGTAGTGCAGGTAGTATTCAAAGATGGTTGTTGAAGTCAGGAGGAGTAAAGAATAATCTCAGATTGATCAGAGCAGTAGTATCTAAGTATGTGAAAGAGTTGTTGAAAAAGTTTGGAATGGAGGACTCTAAGCCAGTATGTACCCCTATGGTAACTGATTACAAGATGAGCAAGAATGATCAAATATAATGCATGGAGTTTGTCTTGTGGCAAGATTTCAAGAAAATCCTAGAGAGTCGCATGTGTTGATAGTCTAGAGGATTATGAGGCTACCTCTCAGGAGAAGCAAGTAGATGATGTTGATATGAGTTTCTGATAAAGAGCAGTAAGTGTTGCAGTGTTGTTGACAAGGGAAATAGTGCAGTGATAGTAAGATCTGAAGTTGAGCTTTGATAACTAAAGAGGGAGAAAAGTAAAAGTTCTGACACCCTTTGCCATTGATGTAAAAGGGGGAGAAATGCTCATGTGAACACCCTAAGAAGAAGATTGCAGACAGAGAAAGCATCAAGTGAGGGGGAGCAAAGAAGCAAAGCAAGATTATGTCTTGATGGTTTTTCACTTCATGTGTTGCCATCAATGACAAAGGAGGAGATTGTTGCAAGTATGAGCAGTAAGTGTTGTCATTGATGTCAACACCTAAGGTTAGCATCTAAGGAAGTTATTTGGATAAGTTTGAACAAGTATTTGATTGTTCTATTTCCCAAAACAATGCAGTGTTTTACTCCGCATTTCCTCAGCATTGAAGACCAGAATGTGAGATCAAGATATGATCTAGATTAGTGTATGAAGCTGCTAAATCCTAAGTTTGGTGGTCCAGAATGCTGTGTAGCAAAAGATCTATTCACCAATTTGAAGATTGTGTCTGGCAATGTGTGCAGAGTGGTAGGGAGAAAATGTTTTGCTCTGTATTTCTCCGCAGATTGGAATTTGGCTTTGTGGTTCTGGACTTAAGCTTATAAAGTCCTTAGCTATCTTCATTCCAAAGGATTTGTGATTTTGTGCTCTGGAAGACAAGTTTGTGGTGTTATACTTCATGTGAAAGTTGTTGAGGTCAGGTGATATTTGTTGTCTTCAAATATCTCCAAGTGAGATCTGTTGCGGATGGATTTGTCGGCTCTCAGGAGAATTTATGTTGCTCGTGGATGTGTCAAGATCATGTTAAAGCATTGCACAAGGTCCACTTGTTATGATTGTGATCAAGGAAGTGTATGATCAAGAATCTTCCCAATTTATGCTATTTGGCTGACCTGTTCAATTGCGGTGATCAAGAAGATGTTTTTGATGAATGTTTAAGTGATGTGTAGCATGCTTGGATAGATTTAAGTCCAAACTAAGGTGTAATACATTACTCCCTCATTCTTTTATGGCATGTGATGTTTAGGTCCAGACCTAATTTGATGTATGTATGAATGCCAACCTAGGAGATTGTTCCTATGGTTGATGAATGTAATGCTGACCTTGATGTACATTCCAAGGTTGATGAATTGTATAAATACATGTAATGAATTCATGTTTGAGTGTGTGGTTATGCGAAGATGTGAAGATAAGTGCGAAGTAAAGAAGCAGAGCAGAGCAGAGGAGTTTGATTGTGCTTTAATGGAACTGAACCTTGGAATAATGTAGATGTTATTATCTTAGTTCACAATCTTTTGGTAGTGAGCCTCATCCTTTGGCAGTGAGCCTTATCTCTTGCAGTGAGCATTATGGGTAGTGAGCCTCTGTTTTTGGTATTGCTATAACATATTATTTTGTGGGCTAACACTCACTGTGGTTTTTCCCTGATTAGGGTTTTCCATGTAAAAATTTGGTGTCTCATGTGTTGAATGTGTAATTGTGATTAAGCTTCTAGTTTCATGCTTTCATGGTTAAATCTGATTATCAATAATTAAGTAGTTGATGGTTTGATAGTTATAAGAAGTTAAGTTTGTGAGACAACTGATTCACCCCCCCTCTTAGCTGTCTTGTGCATTTCAACAGTATGTCATTTTTTCTTGTTCTTGCCTTTGTCCTTAGAATGACCTTTGAAAGTCAAAGAATATTTTATGGATTTTGATTTTTTTAGCCTCATCTCCTTGGAAAGTAATACATCCACCACCTCATCAAGTTTCAACTTCAAGATGGTGCTATTTATTGCCATAACTAGGTTGTCCTAACTATGAGGTAAAGAAAACATAGAGTTTTATGGTCATTTTCACTAATTTTTGCATCCATAGATGTTAACTAGATCGCCACAATATTTAACACATTTAGATGCTTTGTCATAAATTCTTCATCACTGATCCTCAAGGAGTAAATATTCTTTTGTATAAAAAAGATTGCTTACCAAGAATTTTGTCTAACACAAATTCCCTAACTAGGCAAAGCAAAACAAGGCTCTTGCCTTTCTATCAATAACAATCAAGTCCTTGCCTTTCATATCAGATTGTTTCTATCTAGAAACTAATACCTAAAGATCTTTTTCAATGAGAAAATCCTCTCTCTTGAGCTTCCAAAGATCAAAGTTGGTTCAATTTAACCTCTCCACCTACATTCTATAAGTGTTTTCCATATTCATTTCTTAAAACAAGTTCTGATAAAAAACAAACCTCCCACTCAAGGAAAGATTAATACAAAAATAGACCTACTCCCCCTATAGATCTAATAACCTAGCTAGACTTTGATACCAAATAAAAGGAAAAATGTGATAATTCCAAATTAATCCTACAAGGATAAAATTATAATTTAATTAATCCTACAAGGAGAAAATTATAATTTTTCAATGAACTAAAATTTAGTATAGTTTTGGCATATAAATTTGACACTAAGAAAGGAATAAGAATAAAAAAGAGAAGAAGAGGAATAGAACATAACAATAAAACCAAAAAGTGGAATAGATATACCTTGGGAAAACTCTTGTAAGGGAAAAACCTAGCATTCAAAGCACCGAATCCAATGAATTACTCAACAATAAACAATTACAATATAAGTCTTTGTGCTTCACAAAAGATCTATGCTTTGAACTTGGAAGAATTCTGGCAGCATAACCCTGGATAAAACATGACATAATATCTCCATCTCGAGCCTTATATATAGGCCAAGGTGATTGGGGAAACCAAGAATGATTTTCTAAAACTATGAACCAAAGACAAGTCAAGGTGGTCTATAATCAACCATGTGCCCCACCTACAAATGTAACTCATCCTTAAATAGATTGTAACTCTTGATTGACTTGTTTGACCCCCATGATCAAGTGGGATCAAAGTAACTCCCAAGCACTCCATGTAGGTGCAATAATATCACTTACACACCTCTTACACATGCCTATAAATAGTTGGTCAAAGATGCTAGTCATTGTCACCTAGAAACCCCTATTCAATGACTTCTTAAAATTGTCATAAGACCAATAACACATGGAAATGAAGATTCCATCTAAGTGGGTTGCCCTTTTCCAAGTGGGCACATTATTTATAATGTTACAAAATATTAAATAATTACAACTAGACCTAGGACTTTCAAGGTGTACAACACTTAGTCCCCTAGTCCTAGTAGTAGTATGTCCATGTATTTGATGATAACCACAATAGTAATGCACAATATGATTATTTGTCACATGTATTATTATTGAACAATGGTCTCAAGATAGGAGGTAACTTGAGAATTTGTTCTTGCAATAGTTGGTTCAATATCACATGTGGACGATTCACCAATCTAGTGGACATCCTTAGATTACTTACTTATGGTGGAGTGATGTGCTCATAATCAATAATATGAACATAATTTGTGTACCCTCATACACATGTAGTTTCTCACCTTGGATGGTAGGATATGTGTATGGTACAACATGATAATCTTTTGATGCTAAAAGATTAGTATGATCCTACAAACACTCAAGTAAACTAAAAGTTAAATCTTTTATGAAAGCGAACACAAGATCCATGAATGAAGTGTAATAAGCATGACACAATTAAAACCATAAAAAACTCAATCAACTAAAATTTCTTTAAATCTATATATTAGAAACCTTTCATCATTGATATGAACATAATAGATGAGACAACATTTTTTTAAAAATTATGTATGCACCTCTATGATAACTATTCCTATCACCATTAAAGCCATCAACCCATGTATCTCTAATGATATGGAACTATAAAGCATATGATCTAAAATATTATGAAATATGAAAACATTGTTAACATGAATATTAGGAGTATTTGTTAATAGAGAATAATGATCATTATTTGTGACACCATGCAATATAGAAGGTAAAGCATCATCATCAATCAAATAAGAAAAATAGAGATCCTCATTATATAAATCATCAAGAGACACAGAGAAAACATCATCACAGGGATTACAAACCATAGATGAATCCATAGAAGTTAGGGCTAAAGTATTGAATGTAGATAATATAGGATCACAACTAACATGTGGATTAGAGACACGAGCTATACTATCATCACATAATAAAACATCATTAACATCAATAGGTACATCACGAGTCAAAGAGGCATCGACCATATCATGTGAAGATAAAGAAAAAAGATGTAAAGGCACATCACTAGTGGTAGAAGAAATACGATCATCATAAAGCTCATAACTAGGATAATCATCATGGGTAGGCACACCCAAATCATCAAACACATCACTAGGCTCCTCAAGGAAAGATAAAGTAAAAGAGACACATGTAAGAGAACTTATATATGCAAGACGAGATGTAGAAAGAATATGATCACAAGTACAATGACATCACATGAAGTAAATCCATAGATGTATCATGGAAAAGTAAGACTAAATCCTCATCCTCATTTGTCACACAAGGTGTACAATCATCATGAATCATGTGGAAAAATGAAGAAAAGTATTTTCAAATAGATGGAAAAGTACTAACAAGCTCTATGAAAGATGAAAAATTAGATATATTGTGAACCAATGTATGCATATAATGTGGAGAACCCTTCATGTGGTAGAAAGAGACAATATCTTTAAGGATATGTGTGTAAGATGCAACAAACTATGTAAACACATTAGGATCCTTGATATATGATGGAAATAGGCTAAGGATAGGTGTTGAGTAGAAGCTATAATGAAGGATCTAACAATGAACCACAATCAAAAGGTGAGAGGGTAGGGATCAAAGAGAAAGTAAACAATGAAATCCCAAACCCTAATCAAAATATAACAATGAAGTACAAGTGAGGATCGATTCCAACCCTAAGTAGATATGAAATGATAAAATACTAGGTTTGAAAATAAGAATAGGTTATAAAAATCCCTCAATAAATATTTAGGGTAAATAAATGGAAACGAGAACTAATAATCAAAATACCCTAGATAAAGAGTTGAGTAAGAAACACATACCTAATCGGATCTAAAAATAGAATGAAATGTCAAAAGGTAAATGTATACCTTGATGTTGATGAAGAGGAGATGGATTTTATTGTGATAGAAGATTTCTACCTAGTTTTTGATGTCAGATTTGAGATGAATGGAATAAGACAACTAATTTTTATTACATCTAGAACTATCTATAACCCTAGGTCAATTTTGATCTCGGGGGATCTACTTAGTAAACTTATTCTATAGTTCCTTCAGTCATAGTCTTAAATAATACCCTTAATTTTCATTTTTACCTCTTAAAATTGAATTCTTATAACCCCTCCTAGTACACCATTCCTATTAAAATACCCCCTTTTCCCTAAATATCCTAAGCACCTATTTAGTAAATGACATTTTTTTATACCCCTCATATGTTTAGTTGAACATTTCATTTTCTCTACTATCACATCCATATCCAAATAATAATTCTTGAATGAATTAGAATTGGAGATTATGAAAAGTAAATATATTAGAAATATTTTTTTATATTGTAATAATTTGGCATTGATCGCTAATAGAAAATTTAGTTGGAAAATTTAAAGGGAACTAGTTGATATGAATATGTGATCATTCTTTACTTCCTCTACACTTCTGTATTGAGAAAATAAATTAATACTTATACATAGGGTAGATACTAAGAAAATATAAATATAATTGTTCACCCATCTCAAATTTATCCATGAACATTGAAAAATTCCTCTTCAGTATTGTAACAATCCTTTTAATAAAGTGTCTATTAAGCCTCCACAATATGTTGATGGAAATACCAAATAAGATATTTAAAATGGTTAAAAAAGGCAAAGGTTGTTTTTCTTATTATTGATAAGTGAGACACTTATTTGATGTATGAAACCGTCTCAGTGGATCCCACAAAGAGATTCCTACATAACATATCCCTATTTTTGAATCAAGCCTATATCTCCTCTATTGAATAGAAACATCTTCATCATTAGGCCCACTTGACTAAAACAAATCTATTTGCAAGCCCTACTTAAATGCTATAAATAAGTCCTATTTATGCTCTTGTTAAAGCCAAAAGAAAAGAGGGATACTTTTAAACTTCTATTTTTATTCACCCAACTTCCCATCCCTTAGACCAAACTCTCCACCTCTTCCATTGTCTTATGCCAATACTTGAGTAAAAATATTAATAAATTACTCTATTTACACTGAATACCTAGTGATATATTCATCTATTTTTCTATTATCAAATACTCCATTATGAACTCACGTGTTATGATATTGTCTATTCAATGATGCCCATAGAATTTTGTGCTTGTAGAAGTGGTCTTTATGCTTGTCGATTTGAACCTTATTTGTGGATTCAACCTATAACTGCAAAAATGACCCTATGGCCTACAAATCTTTTGTATATGCAAACAAAGATTTGCTTTAGTATCTAGACCTACAATAAAAGATTGGTTGTGTTGATGAACACATTTGGGAACTTGCTAAGCAAGAATCTTCTCCTTATGACAAGCCCCTTGATCTATTCAATGATTTGGATAAAAGTAGGAAGACAACACACAATGAATGTAAGTGACATTATGATGACGAGGGTAACTTGGATTATAAAACTTGAAACTTGAACAAAATGCAAATGGGTGATGTAACGACCTAGTGTGAAACTAGGGGTTTGGAGCTTGACAAAGAGGTGAAGCAATCAAAATATGTTGATTTAACTTGATGCTATGACATGGGCAAGAGTGATTCTGAGAGGTACAATGTTGGAAGTGATTGATTTTGAGTGATGAGTGATATGTGACCTAAATTCTAGATAATCTTCCTTATGAAATGACCTGAGGGACGATGTCGTTTTATACACGAACCAGGCACACATTTTGAAAGTTTTGACATAAGAGTTAGTACATAACAAATAATTGAAAACTAAATTGATTTTAACCTAAAGTAAAATGTAAAATTTAAATTTCATCAAAAATAAATATAATAATTTAAGAACTGATCAATTATCTAAACAAAAAAAAAATTATTTATAAAAATTAACTAAAATCAGAATAAATAGAAGTAACAAATCAATCAAAAAATTATGTGTAAGGATTATATACTCAAAACACCTATACAAAATAGTGTAAACTAAAAGTAAAAATTCACGGTATACTTTCACCCTTACAACATACTTCATACCTTAGAAATATATAAACACAACCAACATTCTTCGATGCAATCGCTGATGTATAGCGACCTCTTTCACACTTATTACAAAATATACCTAGTAATTTGAAAACTTTTTAAGTGTTAAGAGCACAGCTCATGGCGGTATCCTAAAACTAAGGACAAGATCATGCCAACCAGTACCACCCTTAGCTAACATTCTTAGTGCATTCTTAGAATCTATATCCAGAAGATTCTTCAAATTATCAGTCTTGTTGATGCCCCAAATACTACTATGCCAGCAAATTTGGTGCATTTTCCCCTAGTGTTGGAAACATTTTTATAACATGCAGTGGTTGGTTAAACTCTTGTCCAAGAGTAAATTGCTAAAACTTATCCTATTTAGTCAAAGTTTCATTTCTTTACATCAGGGCATAAGATCGATGTTTTTTTAGTCTTCCCAATGTGAGATTTTTGACTTTTGTAACATATTTGTCACCTCCACAAATGTGAGAATCAGAAGCTCAAACTGGGTCCCCAAGGAAGCATTTTGTTCTTTCGAAAATAGATTTGTAAGCATTTGATCAATATGTTTACCGTGTCCTCCACTTCCCAAAATTGGCAAATACATTGCTGAAAACAAGGCCTATAGTGAGGAGGTCCTCAAAAGTCCACTAAATCTATCCTGAATTTTTTTATCCTAATTTAGTGATTCATTCCTCAACTTCACAATAAGGAACTCATGACTTAGCATTTAGCAAACTTTTAGAAATCATGTGCTTGTAAGTTATGGGTATTGATGACATTCTAATTTAATGAAGTCAAAGATCACATGTGCTGAGAATGTGAATAGACTGATGTAGGTCAATACACAAAAAAATGGTTGAAATTTGATAGTTTATTTATGAAGGCAGACTAGCCTAAATTACTTCTGGATGGTCTTCACAGTTTAGAAGAAGAATGCTGTTTAGAAAATTGCACCCAGATGGCTTCAAACTTCCCTAACCAATGTATTTTGCACTTCAACAACTATGCACTAAATTTTCAATTGTGATACTCTGTAATGTCAAAGTCCTCCTCATAATTCCAACTTGATGCTTGTCTTATAGTGTTGAAGCTGTTGGTATCGGGGGAACATTTTTGTATATATATATGGTGGGTATGAGTGCAAGAAATCATCAGTTTTTTCAATTTGTTTAGAATTAGAAGGCCATTGAAAATATTTCAGCGATGAAGATCTTGATGGTGGTGTTTGCATTTGTATGTTTTATTGTAAGAGCAGTACTAGTTCATGGTTGGACTGAAGGGCACGCTACATTTTATGGTGGTGGTGATGCCTCTGGAACCATGGGTCAGTTTGATTTCACTTCTTTTCTGTTACAGAGTTTAGTATTTTCATAATGCTTTTAGATTTCCAAAGGTTATGTCTGGATATAACTCTAGTTTTAATCTAGTTTTTATTTCCAACATTTTGGGTCCACCTTCCATACCCCTCTCCAGGGATATTTGATATTATTTTCTTTTGTTGCATAGGAGATTGAATGAAACTAAGTAGGAGGAAGATGTTGTTGTTGCAGGTGGTGCTTGTGGTTATGGTAATTTGTACAGCAGTGGATATGACATACATACTGCAGCTCTGAGCAGTGCTCTGTTCAACAATGGAGCAACATGTGGAGCCTGTTATAAGATTAAGTGTGATTTTAAAAAGGATCCTCAGTGGTGTCAATTTGGAAAATCCATTACAATTACTGCTACTAATTTTTGCCCACCTAATAATGCCCTGCCAAATGACAATGGAGGGTGGTGCAATTTGCCTCTTCAGCATTTTGACATGGCACAGCCTGCCTTCCTGCAGATTGCTAAATACAGTGGTGGAATCGTGCCTGTTCTTTACAAGAGGTATGCCAATTTATTTCTTATTCTTTCTATATTATACTCATGAGGAAGATTTGTATTTTATAATGGAGGTTACATGTTAGAATTGTTGGATTTGTGACAACAAGGAAAACAAAATCTTATCTTGAAAAGAAAATATAATCTTATCTTTCAAAGAAAGATTTAAAATTAGGACTCCTAAGATGTACAAGGTAAATGGAAAAGACAATTCCCGGCCAAATCTTTCTATAAAGAGCTCTCACCTCTCATAATCCAATTGGTTTCCAGCTTAAGAGTGAAAAGAAAAAAAACTACCTTTTCTCTTTTTAGCTTGTCATTTATAAATTGTTTTAGATATGTAAGAAATAGATGATCTGAACTTTTGTGTTTAGGATGTCCAGTACTAAATTGTCAGAAGTAGAAGTAGATAATCTGAACTTAATTTCTAGCTTGTCTTATTTACAGTGTGCTAATTTGTTAGAAGTTTCTGGAGTGAACTGCATATGATAAGGTTTTAGATGATCTGAACCCTTTGACATTGATTACAGGGTTCATTGCCAAAGGACTGGGGGGATCCGTTTTACCATAAATGGGCGTGATTACTTTGAGCTAGTGTTAATAAGCAATGTGGGTGGAAGAGGAGATATTATAGCAGTTTGGATAAAGGGGTCAAACACTGGATGGCAACAAATGAGCAGAAACTGGGGAGCAAATTGGCAGAGTAATTCTTATCTGAATGGACAGAGTTTGTCATTCAGAGTGATGAGTAGCAATGGAAGAATTATCACCATGTACGACGTGGCTCCTTCCAATTGGCAATTCAGCCAAACATTCACTTCCTCTAGAAACTTTCGATAAGTCAAATTGTTGCAGATGGGTTGCTGCCCTGCAAATTTTTTGTGGGTCTGTAACAGTTATAACTTGATGATGAACCGCACTGCATGGTTTTAAAGCCCATTTTTTCAATCACTGTAAAAGTTTTTTCAGGAAGCTATGTTTTTCACTTGTTGGGTTATAGAGAAATGCAAGTTTGTCCGATCTTTATCCTCTTGTTTTTTTTTCCCTCTTGCTCCGGCTATGGCTATGGTTATGGAGAAAAAATGTACTGATTTGTTTGTGCTGCTAAATTGAAAAATGGTAACAAATCTTAATGGTTATAAGATGTAACAAATCTTAAATCTTAATGGTAACAAAAAAATCATTAGGGTTAGAGTTAGAGTTACAGTTTGGGTTAGAGATAGAATTATGATTAGGATTAAAATTAAGATTATGAATATAATAGGGTTAGGGTTACAAATAGGGTTAACGATAAAATTACATTGGGTTTACGGTTTGAAATTAGGGTTATGGTTAACAATAAGGGTTAGGGATAGAATAAGGGTTAGGGTTAGGATTACCGTTAGTATTAGGGTTAGTGTTAGAGTTGGCTATGATGGTAGCCACCCAAGATCTAGGACTTCATGAAAGCACAAGAGAGATCAAATGAGAGAATAATTCTATTCTATCAATGAATGTAAAAAGATTGTTACAATGTACATGATATGCCTTGCTTATAAAGACAAGGATGAGATATAGGATGTTGTAGTCATGTGACAAGTGTCTTAATCCTATGACATGTGACAACTAGAAGATAAGATGCCAACTAGTTGATAATACAATTATAAGACAACTATCAACAACTAGAAACATATATAAGCATCTAGAAGGCTCACTAAGTCAACTTAACATGTGAATATGTGTGTGAATATTATTTAACTAATAAATAGTTAAATAATATGAATTATTCACACAATAAGGGGTAAACTCGATAGGTAATAACCTTGTTCACATCAACACACCCCCCTTAAGTGCAACTTAGGGAGAAGTAAACAAATGCAAAGGTGGATGGGTCCCGACTACTAGGCAATGTTAGGTACCTATGTACACAATTTTCTCTCACAAACGAAGTAAAAGAGAAAAAACCATAGGAAAAAAACCGCTCTCCAAAAGAGAGAACATGAAAGTCAAAGAAGAAGTGATATTAGGACTCAATATGACCCCCCAAGGACTACTATCACATATATACAATCAAATACCCCCCCATAGGAGAGCAAGAGTGAGACTATAGGTCACCCTCAGAAAGAAGTAGCTCTTGTGCCAATGGTGAACGCCTGAAGACGAATGCTGGAAAGTGTCATGTATCTGCAAACAACATTTCTCCCCTTAGGAAGAAACCAATCCAAAGGCTAACGCAAAAGAAATTCCATCTCCAAGAAGAGAGATGAGGGAAGAAGTCTCATGATGGGTGCCTTTGAAATCTGCTCAAATATCCACATGTCATAATCAAAGAATGACACTATGCAATGAGGTGTGACCCGTCCAAAATCCTGGGTAGACTCATGAAGAACAACCTCCAAAGACAAAGTAGATGGAATAACAATTGTGATATAACTATTATCGAAGAGGAGAAATATCCCTCAAGTGTGTCCTCCAAATCTGCAATATGAGACTCACAAAACAAGTCTGATATACCTACCAAGAAAGTATCCCACAAAGTTTATCTGAAAGACTAGAATGATCCTGCTCAACTGAAGTAGATGAAGCCATGTCGATGTTGATCTCTGAAGAAGCAGGAGGTGGAGGAGATGGAATCTTAGCACTAGTCTCAAGAACCGAAATAGATGAAAGAACACCAAGGTTCAAGTGACCAAACTTCTCCTCAGAAACATGATTCACACTTGATGCATGAGTGTTAATATCAATAAATGGATCTGCAGACACTAAAATTTGTCCATGTCTTGTCTACACCTAGTCGACGTGACCTTGTAATGTTTTGCCCAAGGTCCTAGGTCATCCTACTCACAATTCCAACTTAATCACATTTCTAATTAATTAAATAAATCACATTTATTTAATTAATCCCTCTTGTCACATGTCTCACATAATTCAAATTAAATATTTGAATTAAATCCCTCACCTCTCATCACATGCAAACAAGTGTCACATGCTACATCTTCCACTTAACCCCTTCACATGTCAAACTAATTTAAATAATCTTTTATTTAAATTAGGTCTAATTTATCCTCCATCGCACACTTGTCACATGACTACAATTTCTCTTGAAGTGGGAAACCCTAATAAACCCTAATCGATCTCAACTGTTCATATCATTCAACATAACTTGCAATCTCAACCATCTATTCGAATTAGGCCTTTTCTATAAAGCTAGCCTCTCACAAGTCATTTTGACATCAAGTTTTCAAGTATTGTTATGCTGTCAAAATCAGTCTAGAATCATCATACAATCTAGCTTTTTAGTACTGTTATGCTGCTGAAATCTTGAGCAACCAACAATCCCCCATTGATCAACCCTTCAAAATCTTGCAGTCTCATGTGAGGTTGAGAAGAGCCATGGAGGTCAATCACCACTAGTATGAATCTAGTTTGCATTTGATTTGTTTATTTGCATTTTTCATTCTAGTTTGTGCTTCATGGTGCTAGTTAGGGTTTCATTTCTACAATTTGGATTTCTGCCCTAGATTTAACCCTGACGACATTTGGTGAACCTGACGTGAACATGCAAAATCTAACATTTTTGGTTGAGTTTTGGTGACTGACTTTTAAAGGAGGCCTCCTAGCTCGATTCTGACTGCGCCATTGAGTCTGGAAGACGCGAAAACCCTAGAAATCATATAAAATTTATCAATTTTCGTCATTAATATTTTTTTATTTTTTTGATTTTGCCTCTGTCACAGGGCCGTACTGTACGGATCCGTACGACCTCTGTGCAGGAGGGCTGGTCGACATATCAGGTTTTCATTGTTTTCATTGTTTGTTTGCAGGTAGCTGTTGGCAAGCTCTGTGTCGCAGGGTTAATGCTTGGTTGTATTTTTTTTAAAAAAAACCTTAAGCCTATAAGGATCTGTCGATTAACTCTTACTATCCGCCGACCTTGAGCCCTAAGCATCGCCTCCTATAAGCTTCCTTGTTTTGCCACTATGTAAAACCTTAGCTGCTCAGCCTTCACGCTTTCTCTGCCCACCGCTCAATCAGCGCTTCCCATACTTCCTCTGCCCTTTTCAAAACCCTAAGCATTGGAGCTTTGGTTTCCACTGGTGTGAAAACCTTGTCACTGCTACTAAAATCTTGTCGCCACCATCAAAGAGCCCATCTACCACTTCGTATACATTGTTGCTGCCTTTACACCACCCGGTCGTAGTTTGTCCTCCACCACCGTCTTCTAAATGCTCGGCCACTACCTAAAACACTCTCCATCAAGACCTCTAATCGACCTCAAGATTTGCTCTTGATCTGCCTATTTGGATCCCGTCACTTCCTAGCCAGATTGCCACCCCTCACAGACTTCTCCACCGCCACAGTTGACTACAATCGACTACCACTATTTGTTGGCTTTGGGTTTAGCCCTAATCCACGGGCTTTGGATTTACTCGCTAACACTTAGTCTTTTGCAAAGCCCGTCTACGGTTTAGGGTTAGGCCTCAATCGTTGGGCTTTAAGCCCCTTTCACAGCAGGGGATTTTGGTCACGTTGGCAACCGCGGGTGGAGGGATAAGCCCCTCACCTCTCTATTTTATTTTTTACACGCCTTTAGCCCCTAGTCACATGGGTGACTAGGGGCCTATTTGACCCTAAACTGCCACAATTACCTTGACCACCAGATGCCCACCATCCATTGACCACATTTCTTTTAACATCTGACGGTCAGTCAAATAGTTAGGTCAGCGTGCCCTTCACCTTTACATGCCCTAATAGGGCCTTTTTTTCTTTTTCTCATAACTTTCACATACGGAGGCAAAATCATGCAAACGAGGGCTCGTTGGAAAGAGGACTCTGTCAACTTTTCAATTGTTCAGAAATTATCAGGTGAAAGTACCATTTTGATTCTTTTTTCACAGTCAAAGTCAAAGGTCATTTCAAACTTCAATCGAGCATAACTTTTGCATTTTTTATCCAATTTTCGCAAATTTGTTTTAAAAAGTGCATAGAATTTCATCTAGAATCTATTGATGCTATTCATTTTTCTATTACTATTCATCTATAGTAGATTTTTATCAGATTGCTTATTTTCCCATAACGGTCTTCTTGGCTAGTTTACTTGTTTCGTTTTTGTTTTGGTGACTTGCAGGTGATTACATGGGGCTGGAATAGTATCAGCATCAGCAAAAGCAGTAGGTTAGAAGTGAAATAATTAGGTGCACTCCTTCTAATCTTTCATTTCTCAATCAATCTTGTTTGTCACACATTTTGATTTGGGCTTCAAATGAACATTGTTTGCTATAACACATCAAAATTGGGCATTAAAACAAACAAGTGTCTTCCATTCACATTTTGACTTGGGCATAAAAAGAACCAGTAATTGAACTATTTGGTGATTTTGATTGTGATTAGGGGTGTGTATGCTCTTCTCATGTGCTTCGTGCGATCTTGAGAATCAAAAACACCTCTCATCCATTCATATTCACACCTCACATTTCAATTTCTTAAGGGCAATTTACAAGTGTGAGTGTGATTCAAGTGACAACTCACTTGGTTCACTTTTGTTTACCCTATCTTAGGAGGCCTGCTTGGAGAGACACCACTCCAAGGGATGACCTCAACCAAGGCTGAATTGAAAGACACCTTCCGTTGGAGTCAGAATCTTGTCACTCTTGCCTAAGCCCCAAAGAACTTTATACCTTTGGGAAGTGAAGGTGAAGGGTGGGTAACCCCTTTCTTCTGGTTGTGTGGCAGAATTTTTCTTTCAATCCATTTCTCTAGTCAACCTTGTGCTGCCTAGTTTAAGACCTAATTGTCTATAGCCTACTTGACTAATCATACGGCTTGTTGATGTGCATTCCATGTGTGCTTGTTTAATCATCAGCACATTCTTCAAATTCAAAATTCAAAATTGCTTATGTGTCTTGTGTGAGTGATTCATGTTTGTACATGTGTGATCATTTGATTGAACATTGCCAAGTCAAGCTAAACACCAAACACATAAGACAAGTCAATCTACACATTCTTCCCAACACATTCAAATCCAATCACTTTCATCCTAATCACCCTTCTTAGCCACTTCATATCTTAATCATATCCAAGTCATCATAATTCAAACCCTAATCATTCCTTGTCACCTTCCTAATCAAATCCAATCATTGCACATCCTCATCATCTTCATTCCAATCTAGTCAATTTCTTCCCAATCATATCTTGATCAATCCTAATCATTTCTAATCACATTCTAATCATATCTTCATCATTCAACTCTAATCATCCTAGTCATCATCCTAATCAATCCAAGTAGCCCAATCTTGTCATTCCACATCATTCCTAATCATTCTTTCCAAATCATTATCCTAATCATCATTTCACATTAATCTCATCCAAATCATTCCTAATCATAGTCTAATCATATCTTTATCATTCAACTTTCATTCTAATTATACTACATCAACCTATTCCTAGTCACCACTTGTCAAAATGGTCCTAATCATAAACAAGCCCAATCATAATCCTAAGCCGAACATCATAGTTCAAGGGGTCCATCCCTCTAGTGCAAATAATGAGACAAATTCAAGACCCAAAATCATAGTCCAAGGCGGCCATCCCTCTAGTGCAAATCATGAGACAAGACCTAAGCCTAAAATCACAATTCAAGGAGGCTACCCCTCCAATTCAAATAATGAAATAAAACTTAAGCCAAAAATCATAATTCAAGGGGCCCCTCCTACATCCAATGATGACATGAACCATGTTGCATACCTTGAGGAACAAACCAAAATACAAGAAATTAAACACATGTGTGACACCATGCCGACATACGAAAATAAGGTCCTAGTACCCCAACTCGAAGCCCTCATTCAAAAACTCCACCAAGTACCTCAACCCTTTGACCAACAAACCACACAAAGACTCCAAGCCCTCTTCCAAACATTCCAACACATCCAATCACCTCAAATCCAATGCCTGCCAGCACAAGCTAATCAATTCATCGCCACTTGTCAAATTCAACCAACACAACAACAACCTCACCAAATTCCATCTCAATCCTATGTGTCAACCCCTTCCATTTCATACCAATCTAATTCATCCATATGCCAAGTCAATACCACATCAACCAATCCATCCACTTCTTCCCATGTCAATGCCACATCAACCTACCAAGTCACTTCACAACAAACACATGTGAACTTAAGTCCTTTGCAACAAGTCCAAATGCCTTCGAGTTCTAATACCACCATTGACAAGGGGAATACTAGTCTAGTTCATACACTCTATAAGTATATCATTCCACTATCCAATCAAAGGCCTATCCAAAATCCACCATGTCCTAGCCCTAACCAAATGGTCCCTACACCTTCCAACCCATCAAACCCTTCATTACCCTTACCATCCTCTAATCCACTAGCCAATACATCAACTCCACGTCCTAAGTACAAGCATTACAAAAGCAAATATGTGGAGCTACCCAAATCCACCAATCCATTCAATTCATTCATTTCTTCATCCAATCAAAATCAAAACCCTAAGCCAACACCTTCCACCCCTACACCTATAAAGGATGTGACCCAAGGGCTACAAGCAAGGAGTCAATTGTCGCCATGTCATCCAATACATATAGTTGACCCTACCAAGGATTCCTCAAACACCATGCCAAGTCCTTCAAACCAACCATGTCATCCAAAACCCCTTGAACCTATTCAAGAATCTCCCCCTATGAGTCCAACTCAACCTCCATCATGCTCCTACACAATCGACCATCAAGAACATGTCAAGCCTCTCCATGAGTCATCTCCTTCCACCTCCATTCAAACAAGTCATGATGTATGTCAAGAGCACAATCCTAAGCATGAAGAGACATCTAACCCTCACTCTAGTCAAGATCAAATCACTTCCATTCAACCCGTTCATAACATGTACCTTTTTCATGATCAAGACATTATGCATGATGAAGAACCTATCCATGAGAATCTTGATCCTATTCAAACCTCTACAACCACTCATGAGCAAGACACTCAACCTAATGAAAGTCTTGTTGGCCTACTTAAACACTCACCCCATTTCATGGCCTTCCTATAAAGTGAAGAAACTCCACCAATCCATGATCCACAAACTTCCACTTTTCATGATGAGACATGTGCCTCCCAAGAACACATAAACATAGAAGACCAAACAAATAACTTGGATCCTAATGAGCAAACTAAAGATCCTAATGATCCATCCACATCCACCACCAACTCCATTTCAAATCCACTATCATATCCTATCGGTTTATCCACTTTCATTCATGAGTGTTCTTCCTTAGGAACACAACAACCATTATCCACTCTACCTTCTTCATCCAATAAGGAACTCGTGTCTTGTTCCCAAACTACACCTAGTCCCATAGTCCATCGCATGCTCCAAAAAATGAACTACCAAGGTAAAGGCCTAGGCCTTAACGAACAAGGTATTTTGGAGCCCGTCCATGTCAATGTCTGCCTCACTCATATGGCATTGGATATGTTAGCGCCTGAATTGACTGGCAGTTTTTTGAGCAATTTTCATGCAGGCGCTCTCCCTAAGTATCCAAAAAATGTTCTAAGTGTTGGACCTCCTCAGCAGTTTTCAGCTGCATCATCATATTTTCTTGAGGAGGAGGTCATCATCATCATCTTTGTTTCGATGGAGGTTAGCATCATCGTGTTCTCCGTCGACCGGTTTCTCATCGTCATCATCATATTTCACTGTCGGGTGATGTTTGGTTATTATCATGATGATGCTGATGAGCTACAGTGCGCCCTGATTTGCTTGCGGGGGTGATTTCTCAAGTATCCGGTGATCTTCCATTTATCACCTTGCCCAGACATGATGATGATGTTGCCCCGATATTCTGAAGGGGTTATTCTCTAAGTTGTTCGACCTGACTTGCTTTTTCCTAAGGGTCGTCGTCATCATCATCATATTTCAAGTTATCACCGTGTTGCTTGCGAGGGTCATCATTTTTTCTGCCTTCATGATATTTCGCCGGGGTGATATTTCTATCATCGGGTGATCTTGGTTATGATCATCCTGATGATGTTGTTGAAGAGTTCTAAGTGCGACCCGATATTCACTGGGGTCATCATATTTTGAACGTTAGGATGATCTTAGTCAATATCATCCTGATGATGTTGTATCACTTCTTGTTCGTTGTTTTGTCATCCTGATGATGTTGACGTCATCCTTATATCAGGGTGATATCTTTCTTTCTGCCTATCTGCATCATGATATTTCTGAAGGAGGGGGTGATATTTTCATATCACTCGAGTGTGTGTTTGTTCCAGCATCATGATGATGCTGATATCAAGGAGATATCCGGCTGACGGCTTTGTGCATTATCTAGTGGGGGTGATCTTTTCAAGCATCATCATATTCAGTTATCGCCCCGATCTTATAGCGGAGCTACAGTGCAGCATGATGTTAGTGCATCAGGATGATATTTCCAAATATCCGGTTGTCTTCCGAATATCATCCTGATGTTGATATGTTGATGACGTCATCAAGGTCCGGGGGGGTCATATTTCTAACATAGATCATCTTGTGGAGATCCCCCGATATTTGCAAACATGATGATGACGTCATCCGGATATGAGGAGGTGCGCAGTAGGCAGATATGATGATGACGTCAGCAGGATATGATGATGACGTCATCAGGATGTTCATCGGCCAGACTTTTGGTATAGGCTCAGCAGGAGGATGTTTCTCCGATGGATCAGGTTGTGCCGATGAAGGCGATTATCATGCGGTTGTATTGCGATATGATGATGACGTCAGGGTGATATTTCGGGCAACAGGATATCATGCTGCTGGAGGATGATGATGATGAAGTCTTATACTAGTGTCGTCAGGAGCAAAAGCACCGACATGATATATGCTCATGACCTAGTATATAAAGTGTTAATGAGGTTGCTGCGGGGTGCATGTGGGATATTGATATCCTGCATTTTCGAATATCATGATGATGAATCTCGGCGGGAAATGGTTGTGATGCAGAATTAATGTTCTTCCCGAGGCCGCGGGTTGGTACGCCATCAATGGCGATTGTTGCAGAGGTATGGGCGATGGCGTGGGCGGATCTGGTACCCGATTGAAGGTGTACATCAGCGGACAGTGGCGCAGGGCTCGAGATATCTTCCTGTCTCCTCCCCTACCTGCTGCATTCAAGTTTGGGCGCCAATCTGGTAGTGTTTGAGCGCCATTTTTATGGTACTGTATATCTGGCGGGATTTTTGGTCAACCTGGTAGTTAATGCTGAATACACCCTCCTGCTATATAATGCAGACGGTGTTATTCATTCAAGGTTGTTGAAAGTTGATGATTTTTGGCTCTGTAATTCAAAACCAGCTGATCTGGTTGCTCTGTACAGTCTAACTTGTGAGTTTATGTATCTCCTGTTGTACTACTTGGCATGAATCCACTGATTTCATGGTTGATCTTATATGAGTAATGCTATCTTAGCATGTGTTGTGTTAATTCTGTCTCCAGTATTACATGTATTCTTCTTCTGGATCTGGATATTTGCGTAATGTTTAGATTCTAGAGCATAGAATTCCTATGTTGAATGTCTGATCTTTTAACTTCTGCTCAAGGGGCAGATTAAACTGTTTTCAGGTTGAACATTGGGAAGGGTATACTGCAGTAGGGATGCCATAAGTAGAGATAACTTAACACTCTGTATTGGGAGATATCTGTAAGGCAGATATCATGTGTATCCCCCTGAAATCCAGTTTTAGCTATTCATGCTGATCATTCACAGGTGTATGTCTACCGACTCCAAGCCCTGGATAGGCACCAATCATGCTGTATTCTTGTGTTATACACCATGCCCAGCTTTGCATCCAAAATTCAAACTAAAACATTTCATACTTCCACCTGTTAGTTGTAGGAGTAGGATTAGGAACCCCCTGCATGCTCTCATACCCAACCAGACATCATGTCCAAGAATGTTGCCAGCCTTGTGATCTATCATGCAGATCTTGGTCCATACATGAGAGTATTCTGCCTGTTGTTGTCAAGTTAGATCCTTCTATCTTTGAGCTAGTCAAGGTTACATCTTGAGTTATAGGGATACCCCCCTTGGTGCGGCAGAACCAGAAGTGAAGGGGAGGAGCTCACGCAACCTCCTGTATTCAGTTGGCTGAATCTGCCTGTGCATTAGAAGTGGCAAATCCTAATGCTGATTCAAAGAATGTCAACATGATACACACCTCAAGGTCAACAGTCTAAAGATGTTGGTACTTCCTCCACTCTTCCTAAATCAACCACTTTCCATCACACATCCTATCATATTCCCAAGACATATGTTTCTATTCCACCTCCATCATCCTACAAGTGTCAAAAGCATGTGACCATACACATTCCACCATCCAATTTACCTCTATTGCTTCCAACTCCTAATATCCCTCCATCCAATTTACCTCCACTGCTTCCAACACCTGACATCCCTATCATCCATAAAACCCCTAAATATCCTAATCATAACCAACAAATGCACACATTCTCTAAACATAAAGCTTCCACTCATTCCATCCACCTCATGGGATTCAAAAACAAACATTTGGATGCCTCCTTTCATAAAGTTAAAAATCCTAAGGGTCCTAATACCTTAGGAAATCAATCCAAAAATTCAAAGCAAGGTACATTCAAAAATCCATCCAAGCCCATACGTCCAAAAGCAAAGTCACAAACTAAAATGGTATGGGTCCCTAAACAAAAAATCAATTCAAATGAGGCATCCACCTCTCAAAAATCCCAACCATCCTCTTCCATCCATTCCATTCAAAATATCAAATTCATTCAACCCACAAGTCAAGAAAAAATAATAAAAATTCTAAGTCTATGTGGGTACTTAAACTCTTACATCACCCATCTCCTAAGCAAACATCACCATTGCTTCCTACACCACCGTCCACTCAAAATCTTCCATGTTTACCATGGTGTGTGCAACCGTTGGTCATGATTCCTTTCCATACCTCCATCTCCCCATCATTCAACTACTATCCTACATATCTACCTTATCGATCACCTCCCTATGGTGCATGCTTTTGCATAAACATTTCATCCATTTTCCTTGCATAAGTTATATATAATCCATTATCTTGCTGTACATAGTCCACTATCGTTCCTTTCACAATTCACTATCTACCTTTAATCCATTTTCCTCTCATGCAATCTCCTTACCAACATCGATGAGCACATTTGACATGGTCCATGTGACGACATCTTTCTCTAATGGGATTATCATCTTTCATGGAACTAGACACTTGAGTCCCTCTCATCCCTCTCATTCATATCCACCTATCCCATTCAAAAATCAAGAAAAGTAAAAAAAAAGTCAAAAAAGTAAAGATAAATCCCTTCGTCCAATGGTGAAAACCTGGTAAACAGGCGCCTTGGATAAGTACCATGATGAAAACCTGGCAAATAGACATCATGTGTAAGTTGATCTTCTATGTCACTTACACTTGGGGGCACAATGTCTCATCTATCCAAACTATCATTTCCCATCCTATCATTTCCTTCTTATCATATCCTATCCATTACATACACATTCCTATCATATCAAATCCATTCATCCTCTCTTTCCTCCTATTTGATCTTGATAAAGATTGGGGGCAAAATGTTGACAATTTTTTTGGATGTCTCTTGACATACCTTATCTCTCCAAACCAAGCAAATCCTTCATTATCCTATCATTATCCTAGTGTCATAAGCTTTGTCATGAAAAATCTTAAGTCTTGCACCTAGAATGGGGCATGTTATTCTTATGCGACAGAGCCTTTGAGATCACATCCTTGCTCTCTTACGCATACGTCTTTTCCATCCACTATCGCCTATCCTTTTACTATCATCCATCCCATTCATTTCCTTGCACCTAGACTTGGTCCCCCCCTTGTCATTGGTATCTAGCGCAAAGGCTATCAAAATGGTCATCCAATGCCATCCAAATATCTCAAAAATCCAAAAAAATCAAAACATATCAAAATCAAAATCCAAAAAAATAAAAATATTTCAAAAATCCAAAAAAAAATCAAGATATTTCCCAAAATGACAAAAAATTCAAATAACCACTCAAAAATCCAAGCAATAAAATCAATTCAATTCCTTCTTCCAATCCAATCAAATCAATTCATCATCATTATCCATTCAATCAATCACTCATCCAATCATTCCAATCCAATTCCTCATTCCAATCAATTCACTTCATCAAATCAATCCAAATCACTTTATCAATTCAATCAATTCGATCAAGTCATCATTCCAAATCAATTCTTCTAATCATCAAATCAATTCCTTCATCAAAACAATCCTTCACATCAATTCAATTCAATCATTTCAATCAACTCATCCAATCAATTAACTTCTTCCAATTAAATCAACCAATTCTTCATTTAATTCTTCAATCATTCAAATCAAAATCATCATTCATTCTAATCAATCATTCAATCACATCATTCAAATCAAATCAATTTATCAAATCATTCCAAGAAATAACTCAAATGCAAGTCATATCAATCCATACCAATCAACTCAATCAATCAAGTCAAATTATCCAATCACATTCAATGGTCTTGATCCTAATCTTGACGTAAACCAAATCAATCAATCAATCATCAATTAAATCTTGGTGTTTCTCGCATGGCCAACAACACTAGTATCAATCAATCAATCATTGTCTTAGACAGGATGTTGCAATGTCGAAACCAGACCGGGCATATTAGACGACATGTTTCATTTCCTAAAACTAGACACCATTATCATCAATCAGTTAATCAATTAATCATTGGTTTACAGCTTGACAGGGGCAATACCTTGTTTGTTTTTGGATCATTTGTGCATGCTTACTTGTGTGTGTTATCATTTTCAACTTGCATTTGCATCGAATCCAACCCAACTAATATTCATATTTTGTATCTAGACAAGGTTGTATTACGCTAGGGCACGAGACACATCGTCACCTTGGTCCTTATACCTTGGTGCATAACGTCTAGTATTATATCAAATACCATGGCTGCTCACCTTGATTACAGCATAACACATCCTTCACTTCTCCTATCCATTCCCCTATCTTTCTTTCCTTGACCAATTCATTTTCATTTCAAGAGCCTACCCATGTTTGTCCACCCCGCCTATCCTCTCGAGGGGGCATCATCACCCTATCTTATATCGTCATTCCATTTCCTTAGCTTCTTTGAAATGATGTTACTTGACATAGATCACATCATCTCGAACATCATCTCAAAGAGGGGCAAAATGTAGACACTAAAATTTGTCCATATCTTTTCTACACCTAGTCGACATGACCTTGTAATGTTTTGCCCTAGGTCCTAGGTCATCCTACTCACAATTTCAACTTAATCACATTCCTAATTAATTAAATACATCACATTTATTTAATTAATCCCCCTTGTCACATGTCTCGCATAATTCAAATTAAATATTTAAATTAAATCCCTCACCTCTCATCACATGCAAACAAGTGTCACATGCTACATCTTCCACTTAACCCCTTCACATGTCAAACTAATTCAAATAATCTTTTATTTAAATTAGGTCTCATTTATCCTCCATCATGCACTTGTCACATGACTACAATCCCTCTTGAAGTGGGAAACCCTAATAAACCCTAATTGATCTCGACTGTTCATATCATTCAACATAACTTGCAATCTCAACCATCTATTTGAATCAGGCCTTTTCTATAAAGCTAGCCTCTCACAAGTCATTTTGACATCAAGTTTTCAAGTATTGTTATGCTGCCAAAATCAGTCTAGAATCATGATACAATCTAGCTTTCTAGTACCGTTATGCTACTGAAATCTTGAGCAACCAACAATCCCCCATTGATCAACCCTTCAAAATCTTGCATTCTCATGCGAGGTTGAGAAGAGACATGCAGGTCAATCAACACTAGTGTGAATCTGGTTTGCATTTGATTTGTTTATTTGCATTTTTCATTCTAGTTTGTGCTTCATGGTGCTAGTTAGGGTTTCATTTCTGTAATTTTGATTTCTGCCCTAGATTTAACACTGACGACAGGATCTACATCATCATCAGAAGCAAAATGGGAGAATGTATACAAGTGAGATGCATGATCAGCCATCCCAACAATAATGATATCTCTACTCTCCAAGCCTCTTACAATCACTGAAATAGGATTGAACTCAATTGTCTTCCTTGCACCACAATGAGTAATCTAGTAGATGGAAAGAAGATTGGTTGACAAGGAAGGTACACACAATACATTATTGAAAGTACCCTCACCAATATCAATAGTCCCTTTTCCAGTTACATGCATGTATGTGTTGTTACCCATCAAAATAGGTGGCAAAGTACATGAATCAAATGAAGAGAACATCCCTTGTGAAGAAGCCATATGATGAGAAGCACCAGAATCAAGAAGCCATCCCTCTGACTGAAGACTTGTAGAAGCAAAGAGTGCTTGTGCTTTTCCCTTGTTTGTCCCATCAGCAATACCTGTTGTCCCTGTCTGTGTGGATGATGATGGTGTCGAAGAAGAGGATGTACTAGGTGACATCGATGATGGCAATTTGATATTGTGCTTTTAAATAATGTGAGTCAACTTATTAATTTTCTTCTCATAACACTTATGCTCATCATATCCTAGTTTCTTGCAATATGCTTGTCTATCTCTCCTGATCTTCTTAGTTTTCATATTGAATCTTGTAATACACCTAATGAAGTGTGGACTACCTTAGAGAATCTCTTTGGTAAGCAAGATACTATAGACACCAAAAAATGTCCATGTCTCGCATCACCTAGTCAAAAACATTATTAGAGACATCATATAGCATTTTGTCCTATCCCACTCCTAATTCCACTTATCCATTAGCCAATTAATTAAATAAATTCTATTGATTTAATTAATTTCCCATCATAATCCCATTTATCCTTCCATAGTCAATTAATTAAATAAATTATATTTATTTAATTAATTTCCACTTTTCCCTCATCTAAATTAATTAAATAAATTAATTCCACATCATTCCTTTCCAAAATGGAAAATTCCATATTTGTCTCTATCTCCACATTTGTCTCCATGTAAGGTGGAAGCCATTTATCTCTCTCTCCATATTTGTCTCTATCTCCACATTTGCCTCCTTGTAAAGTGGAAGACTATTTGACACTTGTCACATGACTACAACTCCCTTGAAGAATGGGATAACCAAATCAATCCTAGCCATCCACATCGTTCAATTAGCCTTTTAATCTCAACCATCCATCCAAATCATCCCAAGCCTATAAATCAACCTTCTCCCAAGCCATTTGAAGCATCTATTCTTCAAGTATCCTCATTCTGTCAAAATCACTCTTGAATCTATCACATTCATCTCCATCTATCATCCTCATATCAATGTTATGCTGCAGAAGTGAGCAATCAACATTCCAACCAATCAATCATTCATCAAAGAGAACAAATCTGGTAGATTTGGGTGCATCTATCGCGTTCTATCACATGTGGAGGAATTGATTCAAAGGCAAAGGTAATTAGGTTGTTTGTATTATCTTTATATTGTCCTTTGTAACAATTTTTTATCTACATTTTCTGGCACGCCTATGGCTCTAACCCTCGCTTTTTGCAGGTTTGTGTGTTTAAATTTGCATTTTTAACATCTTTTTTGTCTAGTTTTGGTGGTCAAGTTTTGCAGGTTGAGTCCTACATCAGATCTAACATCACTATAGCGTTCGGGAGGCCTCTTAAGCGAAGATTGACATAAAATTTGCTATCTCGTTTGTCAAAGACAATTTTTATCAAACTACTCACAAGTGGGTTACAGGTTTTTGCTTGTCAAAGATATATCATTTGAAACCTTGTACTTGCTTTATCCCGTGGACTTGATTGTAGCTTGCGGCGTGTGCCTCGTTGTCAAATTTGAAGACAACATATTTCCAGGCGCACTTGACCCAACTTTCATCTTTTAAAACAACTTGTTTGCAATCACACTTCCATTTGGACTTTAAAATGAACTCTTGTTTGTAATCACATCATTGAAATTGGGCTAAAAAGAGCAAGTATCTTCCTAAACATTTGGCTTTGGATCTAAAAAGAACAAGTGCTTGAACTGTTTTCCACACATTTCATTTCTAAAGGCCAATTAACAAGTGTGAGTGTGAATCAAGTGACAGCTCACTTGGTTTGCTTTTGTTTACCCTACCTAGGAGGCCTGCTTGGAGACACACCACTCCAAGGGACGACCTCAATCGAGGCTGAATTGAAGAACACCCTCCTTTGAGAGTTGAAATCTTGTCACTCTTGGCTAATCCCCAAAGAACTTTATACCTTTGGGAAGTGAAGGTGAAGGGTGGGTTACCCCTTTCTCCTGGCTGTGTGGTAGGATTTTGCTTTCATTGCATCCTTAGTTAACCTTGTGCAATCTAGCCTAAGACCTAATTGGCCATACCCACTTGACTAGTCATAAGGTTTGTTGATGTGTCTTCTTGAAGTGTGTGCTTAATAATCATCACATTTAATTTTCAAATTTAAAATTGCTTGTGTCTTGCATGAGTGATTCATGTGTGTACATGTATAATCATTTGTTTGCTAATTGCCACATCAAGCTATAAACACACACATTCCACATCATCGTCAACATCCTTGTCATCACATCCATCCTACGCCAAGTCCTCTTCATCGTAATCCAAATCCTAATCATCCTACTTGTCATATCCACACCATCATAATCATTATCCAAGTCAATTCATTTTGAGAGTCTACTCGTGTCTTTCACCCCGGCTTATCCTCTCGAGGGGGCATCATTCCACATCATCCTAAATACTCTTATCATCAAATCCATCCTATATCCACATCATCAGTCATTATCCACTTTAATTCATTTGTATTTTGGAACATTTCAAGCCATGGTTGTATATATTGCATCCCCTTCGTTTGGTCTTCACCAAAAAGGACATGCTCAACAATGATTCATCCCATAATGAACCCCTTTAAATAGAAGTTGTAATCAAAAGGCATCGAGTCAAAAGGGTCCTAATAGATTGTGGCTCAAGATTATTCTTGTGCACTCTAAAGTTGGTTAAACAATTGGGATACTCCACTGTAGATATTGAAAAATACCATTCCATCACTATTAAGGCCTATGATGAAACTGAAAGCAGATCTAAAGGTACTATTCGATTGCCCGTTCAATTAGGTCCAGCCCTAGTGGAAATCACTTGTCAAGTCTTAGACCTTGATCTCCCATATAATATCCTTCTAGGACACCCATGCATTCATGCCATAAGGGCTTTTCCTTCCACCTATCACAGATGCATCAAATTTACACTTAATGACCAAGAGGTTACCATCCATGTTGGTCCAAATCCTTTTGAATATTACCCCTAGTTGGAAAGACCATATCATAGACCTCATTATTCCCCAAACAATCACATGGCCCAATCACCTGTCTCATATATTGATTCATCCACCTTAGCCTCTTCATCCAAGTAACCACCATCATCCATACAACATCAACAACTTCCACCTAAATTCTATGAGTCATCACCCTCAACTTCACACTAACCATTACCCTATGCAATTCCTCCACCACAACACCATCAACCAATTCAACAATTTCAACCATCACATCAACACATTCACCAACATCAACAACAAGTCATATCACAACAACATGTCATCACCCTCAACTTCACACCAACCATTACCCTATGCAATCCCTCCACCACAACACCATCAACCAATTCAACAATTTCAACCATCACATCAACACATTCACCAACAAAAACAACAAGTCATATCACAACAACAAGTCCAAACACCATCCCAACTTCAACAAATCCCATATCAACCCTATGTGTCATTCATCCAACCTAATCTATCCACATCAACCTATGCCATATCAACCAATCAACCTCCACCTCAACATTATCCAATTTCTCATTCTAACATTTCAACACATTACCAAACCCATCCACAAAGCAACCAAGTGTCCTCACAAGAAGCATATCCAAGTTCAAGTGGCCCTTTGTACATAAATCAAGTGAGTCCAAGTTATCCTATGCAAGACCTAATTACCTTTAACAAGGGAGATACCAATCTGGAGTAGCCTTCACCATCCAATCACATGCCAACACATGAGCCAACTAGTCCTATCCTAACACCTTCATGTGATCCCAATCCTAGTCCATTGGTCCATCAACCTTCATCACCTTCATCCCCATGTTCCACTAACCCTTCATTAAAAGATTCCATGGAAATACTTTTACAAAGATTGGTCCAAGCAAATTTGATTGAGCTCTTACTGCTAAGATCATATTCTACACCTATTTTTAAACCTAATTGGTATAATGAAAACCATTATTGTACATACTATAGGTGTAAGGGCCATGCCATATCCACTTGTGCACAATTTAAAAGATTGGTCAAGAACCCAGAAGATTGTGGTAAGATCGTGTTAGATAAAACCAATCTAACTAATTCCATTATTCTTCCAACTAGCCCAAGTTCCAATCCATCTAATCCTATTATCCATCCCATAAGTCCTAATCCTAAGCCTACAACACCATCTACCCTTACCATCCATCCATTATATTGCTCATTTACCCATACTCTTGCAAAGGATGTGATCCATTGGCTACTAGCAAGGAATAAACTATATCCATGTCAAACACCCATTCATGAGCCTACCAAAGAACTTCCAAAGGTCATGTCCAATCCTATAATCCCATCATGTGGTCCACCTATCCTTGAGCCTATCCAAGAGTCCTCCATTAACATGCCTAGCCTTTCAAGCCCTTCATGTGACCCACAATCCATTAAGCCTATTCAAGGACCTCCCATAAGTCCAAGTCAAGAGTCATCATGTTCTCATGTTGTTGACCAAGAGCCTATCCAAGAGACTTCCACTTCCATTCAAGAAAACCAAGAGGTATGTCAAGATTTTAATCCTAAGCATGTGGAAACATTAAGCCCTAGTCCAAGTCAAGATCAAATCACTTTCATGCAACCTATCCATAACATATATCTTTTCCATGATTAAGATGATATCCATAATGATGAATATATCCATGAGCCACTTGATCCTATCCATCTCCCAACAACCATTCATGAGAAAGATATCCAAATTCAACCTATCCATAACATTTACCTTCTTTATGATGATAAGATGATACCTATGAAGAAGCTATCCATGAGAGCTTGATCCTATCCATAATCCTAAATATATCCATGAACAAGATATCCAAATTGCTCCTAGTCATCCACCATCTAGCCCTATCCATAATGAGCAAACATCCACTTGTCATGATGAGACACTTGTCCCCCAAGTAAGCATAAAAGATTAAACAAATAACTTGGATCTTAGTGAACATAATGCTAATCAAGATCCTAATGATCCTCCTTCCACATCCACCATCGATTCCACTTCAAGTCCACCATTGTATCCACTTGGTCTTACCACCCTTATACATGAGTGTTCTTCTTTAGGACAACAATGACCTTTATCCACTTCACCTTCTCCATCCAATAATGAACTCAAGTCTAATGTTCAAAGCACACCAAGTCCTGTAATCCATCGCATCCTCCAAAACATTAACTATCGAGGTAAAGTCCTAGGCCTTCACGAACAAGGTATTTTGGAGCCAAACCATGTCAAGGTCCTTGCAAGCTCATATGGCCTTGGATATACACCCCAAGGTAAACAATCTAAAGATGTTGGTAAATCTTCCATGCATCCTAAGTCCACCACTTTCCATCATAAACCCTATCATACACCCAAACATATGTTGCCATTTCACCTCCATCATCCTACAAATGTCAAAATCATGTGACCATACACCTTCTTCCATCCACTTTGCCTCCACTTCTTCCAACTCCTAACATCCCTCCATCAACTTTACCTCCACTCCTTCCAACTCCTAATATCCCTCCATCTACTTTACCTCCACTTCTACCAACACCTAATTATCCATTTATCCATAAATCCCCTCACATTCCTAATCATGGCCAACAAATGCACACATCATCTAAACATGAAGCTTTCACCCATTCCACCAACCCCACGGGATTCCAAAATAAACATTTGGATGCCTCTACTTATAAAGTAAAAAATCCTAAAAATCCTCATGCCTTAGGGCACAAACATGAAAAGTCAAAGAAAAGTACATCCAAAAAGCTACCTAAGTCTAAACCTTCACAAAAAAAGTCCAAAACTAAAATGGTTTGGGTCCCTAAGCAAAAAGAAGTCAAGTCAAATGAGGCATCCATTTCCACATCTCAAAAATCCCAACCATCCCCTTCCATCCAAAATTCCACTTCCATTCAAAAGTTTCAAATATCCCAAAAATCCCACAAGTCAAGCAAAGATCATAAAAATCCTAAGTCTATGTGGGTACCTAAATCAGTCAACCACCCATCTCCTAAGAAAACATCACCTTTACTTCCTACACCACCTTCCCATCTAAAGCTTAAATGTTTATCACGGTGTGTGCAACTGTTGGTCATGATTCCCTTCCATTCCCCAATGTTCTCAGATACCTCCATCTCTCCATCCTTCATCCATTATCCTACATATCTATTTCATCCATCCTTTTCCATAAGCCCTACATAATCCACATCATAATCCACTATCCCTATCCATCCATCCATCCTTGCATAATCCATTTCATAATCCACTATCCACCTAATCCATCTCCCTCTCATGCAATCCCCTACCATGATCGATGAGCATAATCACATTTGACATGGTCCATGCGATGACACCCTTCTCTATTGGGACACTATCACCTTTCATAGAACTAGACACTTGAGTCCCTCCTATCCATTACCATGGTGAAAACCTGACAAATAGGCGCCATGTGTAATTGTCATGCTATCCCATTAAAAAAAAGAGAGAAGAAAAAAAATAGTAAAGAGAAATCCCTTCGTCCACTAGTGAAAACCTAGTAAATAGACGCCTTGGATAAGTACCATGATGAAAACCTGGCAAATAGGCATCATGTGTAGGTTGATCTTCTATGTCACTTACACTTGGGGGCACCTTGTCTCATCCAAACTATTTATCCCATTATATCATTCTCCATCACATCTTATCATATCCTACCATCCTTATCCATTACACCCACATACCTATCATATTGAGTCTATCCATCCTCCCTTCCTCCTTTTGATCTTGATGAAGACATAGGGGTAAAATGTTGAAATACGCTTTGGATATCTCTTGATATACCTCACCCTTTCCAAACAATCCTATCATTATCCACCTATCATAAGCCTTGTCATGTAAAATCCATCATGTCATCCTTTTGTCATAAGTCTTGTCATGTAAGATCTATCATATCATTCTTTTGTCATAAGTTTTGTCATGCAAAATCCTAACTATTGTACCTAGAATGGGGCATGTTGTTCCTATGCGACATAGCCTTTGGAGATCACATCCTAGCTCCATTATGAGGCGTACATCCATCCACTATAGCCTATCTTTTATCTACCCATCTATCATGAGTCTTCCATCCCATCCATCTATGATGAGCTTGCCATCCCATTTATTATCCCCATCCTTTTTGTCCATCCATCTTACCTCCATCCTTGTACCTAGACTTGGTTTTCTCCCTTGTCATTGGTATCTAGCATCAAGTCTACCCCAATAGTACATCCATTGACATCTCAAAACATTCTAAAAAATCCAAAAAAAATCAAATATCCCAAAAATTCAAAAAAATCAAATATTTCCAAAAATACAAAAAATTCAAGCAATAAAATCAAATCATCAAAATCTTATAAAATCTATCAAAACAATCCATCACATCAAATCCATCAAAATCCAATCATCAAATCCATCAAAACAAATCAATCCACTTCATCAAAATCAAATCATCAAAACAATCCATCACATCAAATCCATCATCAAATCAAGCCAATCTATCTATCAATCAAAATCACATCAATCCAATCCATATCACCCCATCAATAACATGTTATATCATCAAACATCCAATCAATCCAAATCCCAATCAATCCATCCACCTTCATCATCACCATCAATAAACACAAAATTAGAACTACATCTCATCTCTATCGTTAAGTACCTTGATCTTGTGGATACAGGGTATGTAGGCAATCTAGGATACAAAGGAAGTATCTAGATTCAGGCATAGGCGATAAACCATTCTCATCTTCCATCTTTCTTCCAATCTTCACCAATCATTATCTTCATACATATCTCATTTCTTTTATCATCTATCTCCCACATCATCAATAAACACCTAAAATCCAATCAATCCATCAAACTCAAATTCATCAATCCAATCAATCACCACTCAATTCAATCGATCCATCAAATTAATCACTTCTTCAAATCAATTCTCCAAATCACATTCATTCATCATCAATCTTTCAATCAATTCTTCAATCATTTCATCCAATCATCAATTTATTATCATTCCAATCAATCATTCCAAGCAATAATCCAAATGCAAGTCAATCATTAATCCATATCAATCAAGCTAATCAATTGTGTCAAATTATCTAATCACATCCTTGGTCTTGATCCTAATATTGTCGTAAACCAAATCATTCAATCAATCATCATCATCATCATCAATGGGATATATCGTTCCTACATCCTCATGTTGATCTAGGGATATATCGTTCCCCACTATGACAACACTATCATCATCATCAATAAAATAATCAACAATTAATCATTGGTTTACAGCTTGACAGGGGCAATACCTTGTTTGTTTTTGAATCATTTGTGCATGCTTGCTTGTTTGTGTGTGTTATCATTTTTATCTTGCATTTGTATCAAATTCGTATCATTCCAGCTAATATTCATATCTTGTGTATGTTGGAATAACTTTTTGCACTATCCTTTGCATCTAAGGTCATATCATACCTTTTGTGCATTAGGACTTTAATGCTCTAAGTTTTCTTCCTCATATGTTATACAAGGTTGTATTATGTTGGGTGCACAAGACACATCGTCACCCTAGTCCTTATACCTTGGTGCATAATGTCTAGTGCTATATCAACATCATGGTTGCTCACCTTCATTGTAGCATAACGCATCATCATTTCTTTTATCCTTTCCCTCATCTTATCTTTCTTAACCAATCCCTTTCATTTCGGGAGCCTACCCATGTTTATCCAACTTGCCTATCCTCTCGAGGGGGCATCATCATCCCATCCTTTTCCTCTATCCATACCTTAACTTCTTTGAAATGATGTTACTCAACACAAATCTCATCATCTCAAAGAGGGGTAAAATGTAGACACCCAAAAATGTCCATGTCTTGCATCACCTAGTCAAAAACATTATTAGAGACATCATGTAGCATTTTGTCCTATCCCACTCCTAATTCCACTTATCCATTAGCCAATGAATTAAATAAATTCTATTTATTTAATTAATTTCCCATCATAATCCCATTTATCCTTCCATAGGCAATTAATTAAATAAATTATATTTAATTAATTAATTTCCACTTTTCCCTCATCTAAATTAATTAAATAAATTAAATATTTATTTAATTAATGTATTCCACATCGTTCCTTTCCAAAAATGGAAAATTCCATATTTGTCTCTATCTCCACATTTGTCTCCATGTAAGGTGGAAGCCATTTATCTCTATCTCCATATTTGTCTCTATCTCCACATTTGCCTCCTTGTAAAATGGAAGACCATTTAACACTTGTCACATGACTACAACTCCCTTTAAGAGTGGGATAACCAAATCAATCCTAGCCATCCACATCATTTAATTAGCCTTTTAATCTCAACCATCCATCCAAATCATCTCAAGCCTATAAATCAACCCTCTCCCAAGCCATTTGAAGCATCTATTCTTCAAGTATCCTCATTATGTCAAAATCACTCTTGAATCTATCACATTCATCTCCATCTATCATCATTCATCTATCATCCTCATATCAATGTTATGCTGCAGAAGTGAGCAATCAACATTCCAACCAATCAATCATTCATCAAAGAGAACAAATCTGGTAGATTTGGGTGCATCTATCGCGTTCTATCACATGTGGAGGAAATGATTCAAAGGTAAAGGTAATTGGGTTGTTTGCATTATCGTTATATTGTCCTTTGTAACAATTTTTCATCTACATATACCTTAGAGAATCTCATTGGGGGTCATGTTGGGGCAAAATGTTGACTTCAGGAATACGATCGCCAAAATATGCTCAGAACCTACTGGAATATTCCATGTACGGCACCGAGATGCTGATGTCACTGATCAAAAAGATGACATCAACAAGGGTACATGGATAATGAGATCATCTACCAGAATGCTAATGTCATCATGGTACAAACATCAAGAAATGTGTACGACCGCCAGATTATGACGTCATGTTGACACCATCAAAGAATTTTTGTTTTGGTCAGTTTATGTCAGATGTGCCAAAATATTCTAAAACCATCATGTTTTTCCACCAACAGCCACCTTTTCGCACAAAACCCCTGTTGCTTTTCTAAAACCATCATTGACCTAAGTCAAAACTATCAGAAATTTATCGAAAACTGCCTGTATTGGCTGACAGAAGTGGTTTGTTGAACAATTTTAACTGTTTGTGTCATCGGGAAGAGGGGTTACCGCTTGCGGGCAATTTTAAGGCCGCTGGAGCTGGAATAAACTCTGCCAAAGTCTTAGATTGCCACTAATCTATGTGGGAGGCGGGGATGACGAGCTAGCCACTTGCCACATGGTGCCTCTGGGCAGAGTTGTACTTTGCGAACTACAGATACGACCTGCGAAATATGTAGAAAATTATTATTTTTTAACCAAAATATAAAATATTTAACCAGCGTACAACCCTTTTTCACCGATGGACAATTCGATGCATTGAAGTAGAGTAAATATTCCTATTGCGTAGGGAATATTCCTTGTGATCCATACGACCAAGTGGTAAAATTATTTTTCCTTTCGCTGCAACTTTGTCTGATTTTGATGAATTGATAGTCGATCTTAGGGTTTTTGGGCCTCCTAAGCGCGATGGTAGGGTCAGATTTGACTTAAAGTGTTCCAAAAGATTAGGTACCTATTGGATCTTGCATGCACCTTCTAACTTCAAACCCTCATAGATTTGGCCTCCAATGTTTGATTTAGATGAAACAAAAGGCGATCTTGACTATATCAAACCTCCTGAATATAATGGTGTGCTCAGATTTACAACAATGCGCTCTAAAATGAACCTACAATACAAGGCTACAAAGAGGAAACCCTCACAAATTTGATTTTTCCATCAAGTCTTTATAATTCTCTAGGTCATCATTCAATGCAAGAGAAGAGCATACTCAACTATCAAGATCCCCCATGATTTGTACTCAAGATCTCTAAAAAAATGACTAACAAGAAGTGATTCTTCCT
Source organism: Cunninghamia lanceolata (assembly GCA_027924645.1). Lineage (NCBI taxonomy): Eukaryota > Viridiplantae > Streptophyta > Pinopsida > Cupressales > Cupressaceae > Cunninghamia > Cunninghamia lanceolata. The sequence goes on from BSBN01000536.1 coordinate 2,965,690, forward strand.
AGCTCTGATTTCATGTTAGAGTTGGCTATGATGGTAGCCACCCAAGATCTAGGACTTCATGAAAGCACAAGAGAGATCATATGAGAGAATAAATCTATTATATCAATGAATACAAAAAGATTGTTACAATGTACATGATATACCTTGCTTATAATGACAAAGATGAGATGTAGGATGTTGTAGTCATGTGACAAGTGTCTTAATCCTATGACATGTGACAACTAGAGGATAAGATGCCAACTAGTTGATAATACAACTATAAGACAACTATCAACAACTAGAAACATCTATAAGCATCTAGAAGGCTCACTACGTCAACTTAACATGTGAATATGTGTGTGAATATTATTTAACTAATAAATAGTTCAATAATATGAATTATTCACACAACAAGGGGTAAACTGGATAGGTAATAACCCTGTTCACACCAACAATTAGAATTAGGGTTACATGTTTGGTTATAATTACGGTTAGAAATATTGCATATATATAACCAAAAAATATTAGGATTAGAATTAGGGTTATGGTTAAGGATAGAATTAAGGTTGATACAATTACGATTAGGGATTGAATTAGAGTAAGAATTATGCTTAAAGATAGGATTACAATCAGGGTCGATATATATAATGTAATGTCCCCTTCTTGTTAGTCAAAATTTTCCTTAACCTTGGACAAATTTTCAACTTACAAAAGAGAACATTAGTATTTAATTCTTCTTTTTCATATCATAATTAGAGTTAATAACTAAGTATCAAACTTATATATTTTCCACAATTGTATTTAAGGCTTATAATCTTTAATCATAATCACATATATTTCATCTCTATACTAGTAGTTATGATTCATATCAAGTTCATACATTTCATATTCATATTATTTCTCTCATCGTTCCCATGCATAATCTAAAGAGAGTTCTTGGTTAGCCCTATCATTAATCAACCTTGTCTTCCACATGAGCATGGTTTTGTTAAGGCATTAACCATCCCACACGGAGGCCCAAAGGTTTCTCCCAACACCCGGGGTCCTTCACCATTTGGCTCAATGGAACTTCACGCAACACCCGGCATTCTTCATCCCATTGAGAGTCACCAACCGTCGGGCACATTTATTATGAGCTCATAATACCATAGGCCCAAGAGCTTCACTCACACCCGGAGTTCTTCGTCTCTTGGCTCAAGGGACTTCACACACACCCGGTGTTCTTCATCCACTTGAGGGTCACCTAAGTCCAATTTACATCCTTAACTTAACCCCATACTCATAGGTTGATAAGATGATTAAGGATGAGGCTTGAACATCCCTTTTCGAATATGTCATGAGTTGTGAATTATCAATTATGTTTGTGGATTGCCATTCATTGACATTATATGCTTTTCATCATTCTAATCAACTTTCTTATTTCATATGTTATTTACATGATAGTCATATCTATCATAGAGAATACACTCCATTTATATGTTGATCCTTCTTTATATAATTATTCTTTATTATTTGATTTTAGATATAGTTAAGACATTTCTTATGAGCCATAATGATTTACATAAATTCTTATTAACTATGCCTACTTGGTTTTATATATTTATTTATTTATTTATTTATTTATTTATTTATATGGATATATTACATCTTAATAATTAAATATATCAAAATACTTACCTGCTGTTTAGACGGATCTGCAGATACCTTTTTAGGCTGCTGTAAATATTTATTCTCTTATCTTTCTTTTTTCTGATTGATTCCTACTTTTGTTAGAGGGGTCGGTTAATATTTATAAGTTTGAAGGGATGCAATTTACCACGGGTCACCACCCTTAATAAATAAATATTATTAAATTTTGATGATACTTGATGTTTGAATTAGTTAACCTCTCGTCATTGGAGATGACATCTTTTCAAGAGACCCAATTCCATATATGAATGCCTTTATATTACACAATGAATAAATATATATTTACTATTATATATTCTTATTATACATATATTATAATTACTATTATATTGATAATAATAATTAAACTGATAATATTTATAGTTATATTATTAATTATTTATATTAATAATCAAATATATGATTATAATAATATTTAATTTAATGTTTATATTTATATATTAATAATTATATTTGTTATTTATATTATTAGATATATTTATAATATATTATATTTATATATATTGTTATTTATAATATGGATATTATATTTAATTATAATAAAATATTCATACAATAATATTATTTATTAAATAATATATAATGTATGTAATTATTTCTATCATCCGAAATAATATTTTAGAAACCATCTTTATCGTGTTCAAATCTTTACTTTAACAATGTCTTGATATGGAGACATGACATATAACCAAAGGGTTGGGGTTAGAATTAGGGTTAGGGTTACGCTTAGAATTAGGGTTACAAATAGGGAGATATATAACCAAAAAAATATTTAAGTTGGAATTAGGATTATGGTTAGAATTAGGGTTACAATTAGAATTAGGGCTATAGATAGAATTAGAGTAAGGGTTATGATTAGAATAAAGGTTAGAATTAGGGTTAGGGTTAGGGCTATAATTAGGTTTAGTGTTACAATTACAATTAGGTACATGAATAAAATATTAAATGTAACGAGATTTAGAAACATAACCATAACCCTAATTAGATTAAAACCTTATTCTAATCCTAATTTTAAGCATAAGCCTAATTCTAATCTAACCTTTATTCTGACCCTAAGTCAAACCCTAATTGTGAACAAAACCCTAATTCTAATATAACCTTGGGTTTGACCCTAACCCAAACCCTAATTGTAATCATAACCTTGAATCTAACCCTAATTCTAACCATAACCATAAGATTACACTTAGCATTGATTTATAAGCCTAACCCTATATCTAACCCTATTTATAAGCGTAATCCTAACCCAATCCCTAAACAAAACCATAATTTAAATCTAACCATTCCAACCTTAAAAAAAAAAAAAAAAAAATTACTATTATTATTATTATTATAATATTATATTATATAATTATAATAATTCTTAAGATATATAATCTAGTTAGAATTAGGCTTGCTACCTTTGGTGCTACTAACATACCTATATTTTAAAAATATATCGAAGCGCCTAATATTAAGATTAATGATTAAAAAATAAGCGTTGAGATATGCTACCAACATATTAAAAATAAGCACTTCCAAAAAGATATCTCTCAGCGTACTTTAGATATATTTTTTAAATATGAATATACTAGTTTAAAAATTGATCAACTAAATTTTATTTATAAAAATTAACTAAAAATCAGAATAAATAAAAGTAACAAAATCAATCCCCAAAAAATTGTGTAAGGATTATATACTCAAAACACCTATACAAAATAGTGTAAAATAAAAATACTTTCACTCTTACAATATAGGTACTTCATACATTAAAATAAAAATATATAAACACAACAAAACATTCTTCGATGCAATTGCTTACGTAGAGCGACCTCTTCTTTGACACTTACTACAAAATATACCTAGTAATTTGAAAAACTTTTTTAAGTGTTAAGAGCACAATGACACTATCCTAAAACTAAGGATAAGATCATGCCAACCAGTACCACCCTTAGCTAACATTCTTAGTGCATTCCTAGAATCTATATCCAGAAGATTCTTCTAATTATCAGTCTTGTTGATGCCAGCCAATTTGGTGCATTTTCCCATAGTGTTGGAAACATTTTTATAGCATGCAGTGGTTGGTTAAACTCTCGTCCAAGAGTAAATTGCTAGAACTTATCTTATTTAGTCAAAGTTTCATTTCTTTACATCAGGGATTCAGGGCATAAGATCGATGTTTTTTAAATCTTCCCAATGTGGGATTTTTGACTTTTGTAATATATTTGTTACTTCCACAAATGTGAGAATCAGAAGCTCAAATTGGGTCTCCAATGAAGCATTTTGTTCTTCCATTGAAAATAGATTTATAAGCATTTGATCAATATGTTTACCGTGTCCTCCACTTCCCAAAATTGGTAAATACATTGCTGAAAACAAGGCCCATGGTGAGGAGGTCCTCAAAAGTCCACTAAATCTATCCTAAATTTTTTATCTTAATTTAGTGATTCATTCCTCAACTTCACAATAAGGAGACTTGGCATTTATCAAACTTTTAGAAATCATGTGCTTGTAAGTTATGGGAAGTGATGACATTCTAATTTCGTGAAGTCAAAGATCACATGTGCTGAGAATGTGAATAGAGTCATAGACTGATGTAAGTCAATACAGAAAAAAATGGTTGAAATTTGATAGCTTATTTATGAAGGCAGACTAGCCTAAATTACTTCTGGATGGTCTTCACAGTGTAGAAGAAGAATGCTGTTTAGAAAATTGCACCCAGATGGCTTCAAACTTCCATAACCAATGTATTTTGCATTCAACAACTCTGCACTAAATTTTCAATTGTGGTACTCTGTAATGTCAAAGTCCAACTCATAGTTCCAACTTGATGCTTGTCTTATAGTGTTGAAGCTGTTGGTATTGGGGGAACATTTTTGTATATATCTATGGTAGGTATGAGTGAAAGAAATCATCAGTTTTTTCAGTTTGTTTAGAAGTTCATAGAAAATATTTCAGCAATGAAGATCTTGATGGTACCAGTGTTTGCATTAGTATGTTTTATTGTCAGAGCAGTACTAGTTCATGGTTGGACTGAAGGGCACGCCACATTTTATGGCGGTGGCGATGCCTCTGGAACCATGGGTCAGTTTCATTTCACTTCTTTTCTGTTACAGAGCTTAGTATTTTCATAATGCTTCTAGATTTCCCAAGGTTATGTCTGGATACAACTGTAGTTTTAATCTAGTTTTTATTTCCAACATTTTGGGTCTACCATACCCCTCTCCAGGATATTTGATATTATTTTCTTTTGTTGCATAGGAGATTGAATGAAACTAAGTAGGAGGAAGATGTTGTTGTTGTTGCAGGTGGTGCTTGTGGTTATGGTAATTTGTACAGCACTGGATATGACATACATACTGCAGCTCTGAGCAGTGCTCTGTTCAACAATGGAGCAACATGCGGAGCCTGTTATAAGATTAAGTGTGATTTTAAAAAGGATCCCCAGTGGTGTCAATTTGGAAAATCCATTACAATTACTGCCACTAACTTTTGCCCACCTAATAATGCCCTGCCAAATGACAATGGAGGGTGGTGTAATTTGCCTCTTCAGCATTTTGACATGGCACAGCCTGCCTTCCTGCAGATTGCTAAATACAGTGGTGGAATCGTGCCTGTTCTTTACAAGAGGTATGCCAATTTATTTCTTATTCTTTCTATATTATACTGGCGGGAATGGAGGTTACATGTTAGAATTGTTGGATTTGTGACAACAAGATAAAGCAAAGAAAGCAAAATCTTATCTTGAAAAGAAAGCGTAATTCTTATCTTTCAAAGAAAGATTTAAAATTAGGACTTGAAGATGTACAAGGTAAATGGAAAGGACAATCCCTGGCCAAATCTTTCTATAAAGAGCTCTCACCTCTCATAATCCAATTGGTTTCCAGGTTAGGAGTGAAAAGAAAAAAACGACCTTTTTCTCTGTTTAGCTTATCATTTATAAATTGTTTAAGATATGTAAGAAATAGATGTTCTGAACTTTAGTGTTTAGGATGTCCAGTACTAAATTGTTAGAAGTAGAACTAGATAATCTGAACTTAATTTCTAGCTTGTCTTATTTACAGTGTGCTAAGTTGTTAGAAGTTTCTGGAGTGAACTGCATATGATAAGGTTTTAGATGATCTGAACCCTTTGACATTGATTACAGGGTCCATTGCGAAAGGACCCGGGGGATTCGTTTTACCATAAATGGGCGTGATTACTTTGAGCTAGTGTTAATAAGCAATGTGGGTGGAAGAGGAGATATTATAGCAGTTTGGATAAAGGGGTCAAACACTGGATGGCAACAAATGAGCAGAAACTGGGGAGCAAATTGGCAGAGTAATTCTTATCTGAATGGACAGAGTTTGTCATTCAGAGTGATGAGCAGCAATGGAAGAATTATCACCATGTACGATGTGGCTCCTTCCAATTGGCAATTCACCCAAACATTCACTTCCTCTGGAAATTTTCGATAAGTCAAATTGTTGCAGATGGGTTGCTGCCCTGCAATTTTTTTGTGGGTCTGTAACACTTATATCTTGATGATGAACCACACTGCATGGTTTTAAAGCCCATTTTTTAAATCATCCTGTTAAAAGTTTTTTCAGGAAGCTATGTTTTTCACTTGTTGGGTTATAGAGAAATGCAAGTTTGTCCGATCTTTATCCTCTTGTTTTTTTTTCCCTCTTGCTCCGGCTATGGTTATGGAGAAAAAATGTACTGATTTGTTTGTGCTGCTAAATTGAAAAATGGTAACAAATCTTAATGGTTATAAGAAGTCTGCTGAGGCTATGTATAACCACGCAATCAGCTTTATATAACAATCAGAACTAATCTTGGAATTTACATTCAATGAATAGAGGACAAATTATTCTAAGAGGGTTGGGTCATTGTTAGAATTAGATGCAGTTCATGGGCGATCTGCTTCCCTTCCTACTGGGAATTTTATAGGGTAAATTAAACTATGGACATCCTTATGTAAGAGGGCAAGCTTGTGAGATCCAAGGCAAAGGTAGCAGCTTTTGTACAGCTAATTTTACATGGGAGAAGAGCTGTTCATTGGAAAAATAAGATAAAATATAGTAAGTTAGTAATAGTACGTTAAAGGTGTTTATGAAAGGTCCATAAGTATTACCATTAATATTAAAACTAGAAATATTATTAAAATATTTAAATTATAAATATTAATTTTAGGCTTCAAATTTTATGGTTTATTTATGGCTATTGAGCAAATTTTCATGTTAAGGGAGATGGGGTTGTCAAATATTTATATGTATTTTATGGTAAAAATGTTAATGTCTCAAAAGTCTATGATTAAGATTTAAATTGTAAGTGCTCAGTTGCTCACTAAACTAGTATGGCATCAAAACCCTCCCTAGTATTTAGGTGGGTATGCCCCTTTTAAGCAGAAATATTTTTGGAGAGTTTTGGGAAAAAATTATCACTAAATTCTACGATAAAATGCTCCCCTGGAAATCAAATTCACTTTTTGTTGTAGGTTGACTAATTAAGATCAAAGCTATCTTCATAACTCTTCCTATCTTCTTAATGGGTGCCTTCTCGTTCCCCAACAAATTTATAAAACGAATGGAAGATACAATGACAAAATTTCTTTGGAGAGGTAATATTGAAGATAAGAAAATCCATCTAGTAGCTTGGCATATAGTTTGCAATAGCAAAATGTGAGGTGGTTTGGGAATCATAAATTTTTGAGTGGTTAACATGGCTATGCTAAGTAAATTATTCTGGAGAATTTATGCAAAGCATGGTTCCCTTTGGAGTAGAATATTTCAAGCAAAATACTTGGAATGGACAAACTAGAGAGAATCTTCACAACTTAAGATACCCGTTGGGGATTTGTTAGCTGGAATAGCATAAGAAGAGTTGGGAATTTAATGTCTTTCTTTCTCAAATGGGATGTTCAAAGAGGTTCAAAGGTAAATTTATGGAAAGACCCCTGGCTTGAAAACCAACCCCTTGACTTTGGGGATAATTTAAAAAACTTTAAGTGCTTTCTTTGCAAGACCTTATGAGAATATGTTGAGAGCTACTAGAATTGTGAGGAAGAAAATGGTAGAGCAATTAAAACATGGAAAAGTCTTACTAATGTCTAAAATGAGCTTTGTTAGGAATGGGTTGTCCTTAACTCTCTTATGCTCAAATTTAGATTAATGGCTTCTAGAGGAGAGGACAAACTTAGATGGAATCTCTTATTTTGTGGGGAATACATTGTTAAATCTACCTACTTTGATTTCATTTGTAAGGAAACTAACACAATTCTTTCAGTTGTGTGTCCAAAAGGGTTTGGAACATTAAAGCCTAACCAAAAGCTTCTTTTTTTCATTTGGCTAGTTATTCATTGTGATAAATTTATATCTGGAGAACAATTAAAAAAGTGGTTGGCTTCAAATCCTCAAATGTATTATATGTGATAATGTAGATGAAACCAACCCACATATTCTCCTTCACTTCTTCGCCTTCAAGTTATGGGGGAAGATAATGGGCAAATCTAAAATCTCTTGAATTACACCTATGTCTCTTGAGTCATTATTGACTCAATGGAAATCTCTATTCAAAGGAAAGTTCATTCTTTTCTTATGGGATTTGATCCTAACCATGCTTGTTTCAAGTAGATGGCACAAAAGGAATGAGAAGATCTTCAGGAAGAGTTCTTTCAATGTAGAGAAAGTATGGAGTAAGTTTGAAGCTCACTTTGCAAAACTTTGTGAAGAGTAGTTTCCCCAAATTTAGCACTCAACTTAGGAAATGGAAATTTTAAATTCTTGGGAAGCCATTAGATCTGGTTGGACAAACAACAGTTTGGCCCTAAAAGAATCAAAATCATTGATGAGCATACTAAGGATCTCTCTTGGACTGAGCTTATTCATGGTTATTGGAAACTCAACTTTGATGGCACAAGTAGGGGTAATCCTAGCTCAACTGCTTATGGATGGATCTTGCAAGATGATCATGGCTCTCCCATTGCCCTGGGAGTTGGCTTCATTGGACAAAATACTAACAATCTTGTTGAAGTAGAAGCTATTATGAGGGGTATATTATGTTCCTCTAATCTGTCTCCCCATGTTTTTGTGTGGAAGTTGATTCCCATCTTATTATTCATGCTTTGTAGACTAATACTATTAAGGATTAGGTCCTTTATATCAAGATTGAGGAAGCATGTGCTCGTCTCTTGACAATATTCTATTGGTTTCCTTTCATCATGTTAAGTGCTCAACCAACAAACCAATGAATTGGTTGGCTAACTGGGCTCTCAAGGAAATCGATTGAAGAGCAAATTATCCTTGGAGACAAGATCTAACAACAAGTGGAGTTTAGTAGATTACCTGACTTGATTCAATATGATGTAACCTAATTTGTCATTGGTTTGTTTTTCAAATGTTTATATTTAGTTTACTTTATTCTTGTATGTTTAATTGTCCTTGTTACACCTCATTCTGTAACTAATTGTGTTCTAAATTATACAAAATTTATGATCTCTCAATCTATATAGATTAGCCTCTTCCTCTACATTGTTGATTATCAATAAAAGCTTCTTTTTATTTTTAAAAAGAAAAAGAAAAACTCTAAAATCCACAAATAATCTAATTTTACCATTATTTTTCCTTTGCATCTTTTTGTATGTATCATATCATACTTCCTTGGTTCAAGTTCTTCTGATTACCTTGTCATGGATTTGTGTATCCATTATTTATTATGGACTTCTATATCACTCGTTCCATGTCCAACATTTATTGATGCTCCTTATTCTTTTTATTTAAATTGTATGGAAAATAATTCATTATAAGTCCATCACATGTCATATTAGATACAACTAAATGGATAATTCATACTAGTGTATGTCCCTTGATGCAACACACCATGTACTATACTTATTTCTTATCCTCTCTCAGTTCCTTAAACACTGGATCATAATGCACTTCCTTAAAGTAGTTATATCTTAGGACTTATAGTCATCATCCTAGTCCTTCGAATCACTAAGTTAGCCTATGTTATTTTGTTTGCTTCATTTCACTTTCCATGTTAAGGGCCTTATAGTACACTAGCTTGTCAAAGGAGCCACTCTTATCTTGCACTTATATATTAATATCAAACCTTTGAATAAAACATCTCTTCTTTAATTCACATGCCAATGGATAGTCCAATTTTGATACAAGTTCTTTCAATTTCTAGTTGTAGATGCATCTTGATCATTTTTCTTGATCATGTATTCTAAATTTGTCAATATCTCATTGTCATCACAAATCAATTCAAATCCTTTCTCAAAGGCTTTCCTAAAATTTTCCCACTCATGGATGTCATTTTTGTTCTACTTCATATACTAGTCTTTCTCAATGCCTCTCAAGGTTGTAAGAAATGATATGTACCAATATCCCTAACCATTTTGTTTATACATTTTCTAAATTATAATGGAGTGTTACAATGCCATATGAGGTGTTGATTACCTTCACCTAGTAACTTTAGTGATATTTTTTTGGACTCCCTTCAATGTGGACTCCCCATCATGCCTAGATTACTTAGTAATTTATTGATGATATTGGTTTTCATGGTAGTCTCTATGGAATCAACCTTCTCACATTCAATTGAAATGTCTACCTAGCCTCTTGTCAGCCTTTATAATAAAAAGTATGTCACTTTTGGGTAAATATGGAATGTTTTATACTTGTGTTGATACCAGTGATAACTTTGACAAAAAGGCCCCCAAAAAATCTTATAAAATCTTAGTGAATCTTTCCTTTTTTTGGAAAAAAATATTAATTTTTATTGGCAAATCTTTTCTTTAAAATATATATATATATTAATTTTATTAGCAAATTTTTTAGATCATTATAAATTTATAAAAAATCCTTGTGAATCTCGATGAATAATAGGCAAGCACATTAATTACCATGGAAAATCCTTCCTTTAAAAAAAATAAATTCCTATGGAAAAGTAGGAGCCCGAGGGTGGAAACCATCGATGGGGTCAAGGGGTAGTGCTCTTTGCAAGGGTTGAGGGGGAAACACTCCCTCACGGGGTTAAGGGGACAATGCCCCCTAGAGATAGCAAACTCGATGTGCTCCTTAAAGGGGTGGAGCCCCTCAACGCCAAGCACAAATCTACTATCAAGAAAGCATTAGAGCTCACATAGACTAAACATTTTAAATCAACATCATATAAAGAAAATGCTTATATAATGGCCTTACTCAGAGCTATAAACTCATCTCTAATCTAACAATTATCTTTACTCTCTAGGAGCTAAAATGTATTTACACTTTCAAATGTTCATTGAGCCCAAAATTTCTTTTGAATCGTTGATCTCCTCTAATCTAACGATTACCATTGCTTTCCGGGAGCTAAAATGTACCCACACTTTCAAATGTTCATCCGGCCCAAAATTAATATTGGACCAATGGTCCAATATTAATTTTGGGCCGGATGAACATTTGAAAGTGTGGGTACATTTTAGCTCCCAGAAAGCAATGAGAACCATTAGATTAGAGACAAAATCGATGATGGGAAATGACGATTGGCGATATGGCCCTAAAATAACTAAGAATTATGTAATATTAATGGCTAATCAATTTAGATTTGTAATATCACTTATAAACTTTAGGTGGATTAGATCTAATCACACATTGAATACTGTGGTGAAATAGTTGAGTTTAAAAGTTTAATAAAATAAATGGTCAGGCGATTTAACTAGCACTAATTTTTTTGTAAAAATGTGGCAATTTAGGTCACCTTACAACTTGTACTATTCACCAAAAATTGAATCCCCAATTTTAACTATTCGCCATTTGGAAAAAATTTGCCACTAAAATTATCACTGTTTGATACTTCCAAGTTGCAATGCCAATCTAAAACTCATCCCTCTTATAGATACATGCAAAATCATACAAACTTTCTATATATGCTACTTGGTATTTGCCTCCTCTTTAAGGTGTCTCCTTTGTCTCACCAGATGCTATATACATGCATTCACTCACACATTCACTTCCATAATGGTCATCTCATGACTCTCATGTCATCACCAAAGTATTCCCTCCACCCTCACACCCACTTCTAAATGATGAACCTCAAATCAAATGATCTAATTAGTTTATAATAAAATACATTTATTTCCTCAATATATTTATTTTCCATTCTAGGGATCTCAACCACATTACCCCTATATTATAGTTATAGATCATCCTCTTATCCTTCATTGGCATCAAGATGAGGAAAATAATGCTAATTTTTTTTTTCAAATGCTTAAATTATTAATATTGTGTTTGTTGTTTGTGAAAAGACATGTTCATTTCTTGTCAAAGTAATTAGTTTGCTATGGGGAGTGTTCAACATGTTTGCCTCCTAAATTGGCTTTCTAGTGGGTTCTAAAATCATCAATTTTAACACAAATATTTGAAGATGTTTTAGACCATCCTATATATCCAAAAATCATTTTTGTAGGTGTCATTCCATTGTCCAATCTCTTTGGTAATGAAAATATATCTCCAAGTTTCTTGACAACTCTTGATACCTATAGTGACATTGTCTTTAGGACCTACAAGATCTAAACAATTGATCTAAATTTTGGATCATGCCTCCCTAACTAGGATCTTTTGGTTCCCCAAATGATTCAAGACACAATCAATTGTGGGAAATTTTATCCCAGTCTTCTCAAGACATCCACTTAGCTTTACTTGGTCCTTTCTCACTAATGAACCATATTTCTCGTTCACCATGCCTAGTTTGCCTAACTTTCTTGTCAAGAATGATGTCATTTCTAGCTCCTCCATCTTTTTAGGTGTACAATCATCTAATGGAGGCAACCCAACATCTTCTTGCTCTTCATCCAACATGGAAGGCTTGAACAAGTGCAACTTATAAACATTGATCACTAATCCACCTTATGTTGACCATGTCTTCTTTTGTACTTCAAATAACTGTTTCAACTTATCTTGGACCCAAAGTTGTACTTACCCTACATTTTTAATGAATTTTTTAACCTTATCAACCTTCAAATCCTGATGCAGGAGCATCCTTGGTTCAAGAGCAATCTTGCATCAACCAAAAACATTTGCATTTTAGCTTGTTTCCTTTCATTTTCCAGTTTAGTTCAGACAGTAGCAGTTTCTATATTTTGGTCCGCATTCTACCGCAGTTGCATTTCAGACCTTGTGGAGCTAGACTTAGCATCTAGAGACATTCATGCACAACATATCCAAAATTCAGAGCATTTGGTTTAGGTCCCGGAAAGATATCACTATCAGAAGATCAATTATTTTCTAGCATCCTGACAGTCTCAAACAATCAACTAAATGAGAAGACTTGCAGAGCATTTCCTAACTTGTGAAGCCTAATGACACATCATTCATTGATATTTGGCTCATGGCCAACCTTCCCCAAGATCCGCACATTATTCCATTCATTTGCAGAGGAGTTCTATTCATTTAGGTCTAACCTATCCATGTACACACGTTACAACTCTTCATTGGAGTTTGTGATCTTCCTTGGCCGACATGGAGGAATCTTCAGTTTCAGATATGATATATAATGATGTAATAGATCTCTAGGAAAGCAGTTAGCATAGTTATGATCGATAGCATAAGTTCATAGTTTGGATTCTTTGCGAAGGAGCTTCAAAGCTATATCTTGTGATATTTTGTAATCAGGCCTGTGAGCCCTAATTGTAAGCCCGCATGTTGCCAGCCAATCTCTATTAGAATTTTGTGATATATTGAATGACTAAAACTGCATTTATTTATATCTTTGAGTTGTTTCCATTGTGTTTACTCTAGCTACATGGTCTAGACCGTTCCTTCTATGAACCCTCTTACCGTGACTGCACCAAGTGGTATCAAAGCGAAAGTTTGAATCTTTGGGAGTGAATTGAGCAAAGTTGGTGAAGGAATTTTGTAAGATCTTGTTGTGGACATATTGTCAAATCCAAGGCAAGTTACTTGTGTTGCAACTGATCGCCAATTGTGAGGCAGTTGTCACCTTGTAGCCCAATTGCCGAACTTGAGGCAGTTTACACTTGATCCTAGGAAGAATGCCACCGAGGAGAATCCCTGCTGTTGGAACAATGGTTGGTAGAATGGATGAGATGATGGAAATGATGAAAATGATGAGAATTTGATTCGATGTTGTTAAGGAAGATAGGCAAAGAGGATTGACGCTGAGACCTAATGTTGAAAGTGATGATGAAGAGGAATTTCAATTTGTTGAACAAATTGGTGAAACCCTAGGAGGTGACGAAGAAGAAGAATCAGATCAAGTGAAGATGTTGCAATCTATTTCAAAGATTGGAAAGAGACCTAGAGTTGATATACCAAATTACATTGGCAATTTGAACCTTGAAGAGTTGATTGACTGGATAAATGACATGGAAGAATACTTTGAATATGAAGAAGTTGAAGATCCGGAGAAGGTGAAATTTGCAAAGACAAAGTTGAAAGGACATGCTGCTATATAGTGGAAGGAAGTTCAGTTGGATAGAAACAAAAGAGGAAAAGAAAAGATTACAACATGGGATAGGATGGTGACAAAATTAAAGAATCAGTTTGTACCTGTTGACTATGAGTTGGAGTTGTTGAAGAGATTGTAGAACCTGAGACAAAAGGAGAAATCTGAGAAGGAATACACTGAAGAATTTCATAAGATGATCATAAGGATAGGACATAGTGAAGCAAGCAAAGAGAAAGTGGCTAGATACATCAATGAACTGAGATTGAACATTCAAGAAGAATTGAGTTTGGTGAGGATGACAACACTGGAAGAAGCATATTAGTTTGCCCTGAAAGTTGAGAAGCTAAATAAGAGAATTGATTAGAAATAGAGAGGCAGAGGAAGTAAATTTTAGAGAGGCAGAACATTTTCCAGAGGAGAGAGATCATTTGTGGAGCAGAATAGACAAGAGAACACATTCAAGGAGGATAGAGATAACAATGCATACCAGAGAGATGACAAAAATTTCTACCGGAGAGGAAACCCTAGTCTGTACCAGAGTGAAGGATACATAAGAGAAGGAAGAGGACCCGATAGGAGAACATTCAGAGGCACTTGTTTCAATTGTGGAGGTGAAGGACATAGAGCATTCGAATGTAATCAAGGGAGTACAAGAAAGAGGACAGAGAAGAGTAGAAAAGCAGCCTATGTGGAATAACCTATTGGATCACCTAATTCAGTTGGTAAACCTGATAAAGGAGAATCACTTGTGATGAGGAGAGCACTTTTTCAAGCAGAGACAAATGAGGAACCACCGCAGAGGAAGAGTTTGTTCAGAACCAGATGCAAATCAGGAGGTAAATGTTGTAAAGTTGTAATTGATAGTGGTAGTTCTAATAACCTAGTTTCAGAGGAGATGGTGACTAAACTAAATTTGGAAAGATTGAAACACCCTAACCCTATCAAATAGCATGGATTTAGGATGATCATAAGGTACTAGTGAGTGAACAATGTTTGGTGAAATTTCATATTGGATCTTATCATGACGAAGTCTTGTGTGATATTATGCCTATGGATGTTTGTCATATTTTGTTGGGTAGACCTTGGCAGTATGATAGGAAAGCTATACATGATGGGAGAAATAATACATACACTATAACAACAAATGGAAAGAGAATTACTTTGATTCCTTTGGAGGATGATCCTAAGAGTGAAGTATGTGGGAATGCTAGAATCTATTTGGTAGGTGGAAGGAGATTTCTGGATGGTTTGAGACATGAGAATATGTGTTATGCTTTGATCCCTAAGAAACCTGAAAATTTGGAGAAGATTGAATCACAATCAGAGGAGATAACTGAATTGCTAACAGAGTATGAAGACATCATATCAGACAATGTACCTGAAGGATTGCCACCAATTTGGAGTATCAGTCATCACATGGATCTTATATCGGGAGCTAGTTTGCCTAACAAAGCAGTACATAGTATGACACCGACAGAAAATGAAGAATTGAATAGACAGATACATGAGTTGCTAAGGAAAGGTTTAATCAAAGAAAGTTTGAGCCCTTGTGCAGTACTTGCGGTGTTAGCACCAAAGAAGGATGGAGAATGGAGAATGTGTATAGACTCTAGAGCAATAAACAAGATCACAGTTAAGTATAGATTTCCTTTTACCTAAGATGGATGATATTATGGATTGTTTGAGTGGAGCAAGATATTTCACAAAGATAGACTTGAAGAGTAGATACCATCAGACCAAAATCAGAGAAGGAGATGAACAGAAGATTGCTTTTAAGACAAATGAAGGATTGTATGAGTGGTTAGTGATGCCTTTTGGATTGACAAATGTACCTAGTACTTTCATGAGATTGATGAATGAATTTCTGAAGAGATTCTTGGGTAAGTTTGTTATTGTGTATTTGGATGACATTTTGATTTTCAGTAAGACAAAAGAAGAGCATCTGTTGCACCTTAGACAAGTTTTGCAGAGACTGGGAGAGGAGAAATTGCTGATGAACATCAAGAAGTGTAGTTTCATGAAGGAAGAATTGGTATATTTGGGATTTGTGATTTCTGCGGAAGGATTGAAGATGGACCCTGAGAAAGTGAGAGCAATTGTTGAATGGCCTACACCAGAGAGCATTAGAGAACTCAGATCATTTCATGGATTAGCTAGTTTCTACCAGAAGTTCATTAGAAATTTAAGTTCAGTATGTAACCCTATGACAGAGACAATGAGAGGTGACAGAAAAGATTTCAAGTGGACATCAGGAGCAGATAAAAGTTTTGAGTTGTTGAAGCAGAAGGTGACAGAGCAACCTATTTTGGCATTACCGGATTTCAATAAGGTATTTCAAGTAGATTGTTATGCAAGTGGGAATGCAATTGGAGTAGTGTTAAGTCAAGAAGGTAGATCTGTAGTATATTTCAGTGAGAAGTTGAATGATGCAAGGAGAAGATATTCAGTTTATGATCAAGAGTTTTATGCCATAATTCAAGCCTTGAAGAAGTGGAGACATTACTTGTTACCTAAGGAGTTTGCGTTGTATACAGATCATCAAGCTTTGCAATATTTGAACAGTCAAGGTAAGTTGAATCAGAGACATATGAGATGGGTAGAGTTCATGCAGAGTTATACTTTTGTGTTGAAGCATAGGAGTGGAAAATCAAACAAAGTTGCAGATGCATTGAGTAAGAGAAGGAACTTGTTGACAGAGATCAGAGTTGAAGTGTTTGGATTTGATGAATTGAAGAACCTGTATGAGGGAGACACTGATTTTATAGAACCTTGGAAAGCATGTAAGGAACCTGTTTTGACATATAGGAGTAAGTGGTTGGACTATTTCATTCAGGAAGATATGTTGTTTAGAGGAAATCAATTATGCATACCTAGAAGTTCAATGAGAGATAATTTGATCAAGGAGAAACACAATGGAGGAGTGGCAGGACATTTTGGTGTTGATACTAGATTGTATAAACCTTTGACAGTACTGGAGAGACCTTGGGAAGACATAAGCATGGATTTTGTAATGGGATTGCCTAAGACACAGAGAGAACATGATTCAATATTTGTATTGGTAGACAGATTTTCAAAGATGACACATTTCATACCTTGTAAGAAGACAACTGATGTAGTGCATGTAGCTGATCTATTTTTCAAAGAGATTGTGAGATTGCATGGATTACCTAAGAGCATAATTTCAGATATAGATACAAGATTTCTTGGATACTTTTGGAAGACACTTTGGAAGAAGATGAAGACAGATTTGAGGTTCAGTTCAGCATTTCATGCACAAACTGATCGACATATAGAGGTAGTGAATAGGAGTTTGGGAAACTTGTTGAGATGTTTGGTTGGAGAAAAGGCAGGAAGTTGGGATTTGATTCTTTCACAAGCAAAGTTTGCATACAATAATTCAGTGAATAGGTGTACCAGAAGAACACCTTTTGACATTGTTGTCGGAGTAAACACTAGAGGAGTTGAAGAGTTGAGAGATATTAGTATGGCAGAAAAGAGAAGTGTAGAAGTAGAAGAATTTCAGAACATATGGAGGCAACACATAATCAAGTTAAGAAGAATTTGGAGGATATGAACAACAAATATAAAGAACAAGCAGATGAGAAGAGAAGACATAAGGAATTCTTAGTTGGAGATGAAGTGATGGTGTACTTGAGAAAAGAAAGATTTCCAATTAGAACTTATAACAAATTAAAGATGAAGAAGTTTGGACCTTATAGGATACTCAGAGAGTTTGACTCAGGAAATGCATATGAAGTAGAGTTACCGGAGACATTGGGTATATCACCTATTTTCAACATTGTAGACCTATATTAGTACCATGAAGCAGAGTTCAGTGACAACATTGAAGAAGACTTGAAGAAGTAGTTACCACAACAAGCACCGAAGCAGATTGAAGACATTTTGGATAGCAGAATTGGATGTAGCACCAGAGGAAGACAATACAAAGAATATCTTGTGAAGTGGAAAGGTAGACCAGAAGAAGATTCATCATGGATTTCTCAGGTTGAGGTGGACCGTATTGGTTTTCCTCTAGCCCTAGCAAAGTGAGGGACTCATTTTTTTAATAAACCCAGATGTCTAATGCAGGAGCATCCCTGGTTCAAGAGAAATCTTGCATCAACCAAAAACATTTGCATTTCAATTTGTTTGCAGTTCAGTTTGTTTCCTTTCATTTTCTAGTTCAGTTTGGACAGTTCAGTTCGGACAGTTCAGTCAGTAGCAGTTTCTGTATTTTGGTCTGCATTCTACCGTAGTTGCATTTTAGACCTTGCGGAGATGGACTTAGCATTTAGAGACATTCATGCACAACATATCTAAAATTCAAATCATTTAGTTTAGGTACTGGAAATATATCGCTATTAGACGATCGACTGTTTTCTAAGAACAGAGCATCTTAATAGTCTCAGACAATCAGCTAAAGGAGAAGACTTGTGAAGCATAATGACACATCATTCATTAATATTTTGTTCATGGCTGACCTTCCCCGAGATCCACACATCATTCCATTCATTTGCAAAGGAGGTCTATTCATTTAGGTCTGACCTATCCGTGTACACATGTTACAACTCTTCATTGGAGTTTTGTGATCTTCCTTGGCCAATGCAGAGGAATCCTAAGTTGTGGATATGATATATAATGATGTAAGATCTCTAGGAAAGCAGTTAGCATAGTTATGATCGATAGCATAAGTTCATAGTTTGGATTCTTTGCGAAGGATCTTCAAATCTATATCTTGTGATATTCTGTAATCAAGTCTGTGAGCCCTAATTGTAAGCCCGCATGTTGCCAGCCAATCTCTATTGGAATTTTGTGGTATATTGAATGAATGAAACTACATTTGTTTATATCTTTGAGTTGTTTCTGTTGTGTTTACTCTTGCTGATTATCTGAGACTGTCAGGATGCTCTGTTATGAGAAAATAGTCAATCTTCTAATAGAGATATATTTCTGATACCTTAACCAAATGCTCTGAGATTTGGATATGTTGTGCATGAATGTCTCTAGATGCTAAGTCTAGCTCTGTAAGGTCTAAAATGCAACTGCGGTAGAATGTAGACCAAAATATAGAAATTGTTACTGATTGAACTATCTGAACTAAACTGGAAAATGAAAGGAAACAAACTGAACTGCAAACAAACTGAAATGCAAATTTTTTTGGTTGATGTAAGATTTCTCTTGAACCAGGCATGCTCCTGCATCAAATCCACTTTTTCCAACCCCTTGCCTGACTATCCCAAGTAAGTGTCATTTGGGCTAGGTGGCATAAAACCAAAGCAAGCTTCAAATATCGAAATATTTGTTGAATAATGAATAGCCCTATTGTTTGAGTGATGAATGTATACCAAATGCTTATCCCTACCCTTGGGATACATTTGATTATGGTCCCTTAACAATTGCACCAATATTTTATTCATAACTTTAGTTTGCACATCCATTTGGGGATGGGAAGCGATAGATCATTTCAATTTGGTGTCCACTCTTTCCCACAACATGCACCAAAACTTGCTCAAGAAGTATGCATCTCTATCAGATATGATACTTTCCAAAATACCAAAGTTAAGCACACATGTTTGAAGAATAATTCTACTATGTCACACCTAGTTTTTGTCTTCTTGCAAGCCATTAACACACATTTTTATAAAACTATCCACAACCAAAAAATATAATCATTTCCATGCTTGGTTCTAGGAAGACCTCCACAAAGTTCATGGAGTAAAGTTCTCCTAAGGTCTCTTAGGCATGGGCAACAGTTTTTATAACACCAACTTCATATTGTTGGGCTTACTCACATTACACAATTGACAACCACAGATAAACTTTACAACATCAACTTGAAAATATGATCAATATACATACTATTGGAGATTATGCATTGTCTTTGTCACTTTAAAGTAACCATCAACATGTGATGTGTGTGCCTCTCTCCTAAGCATAATCCTACATTCTATTAGCACACAAAGCTTACTCACCTTGTAGAGAAGACCTTCTTGAAGGTAGTAGTAATTATGAGGCTCAAACCCCACACTTTTCTTGTTGCCTAAGGTCTGATATACCTCACTGAAATTTAGATCATGCTCATAATCTTCTACATATAATTATTTTACAAAAGGCTCCAACAAAGACAAACAACATATTTTGGATAAAAGAGGTGGTCTAGAGAGGATATCCACCACCATAATTTTAAAACCATGCTTGTATTTGACCAAATGATGGAATTGTTGAAGAAATCACATCCACTTATAATGTCTTGATTGTTGCAACTTCATTTATACTTAAATATTGGAAGGGCTTATGATTGGTATGCACCACGGTCTATTTTCCCATGAGATAACACTTCCATTTTTCACGGCTAAAATTGGAGCATATAATTCCCTATCATAGGTATTGTAGTTTAACACAAGCCCCTTGAACATCTTAGAATGATAGAAAATATTCCTACCTCCTTGTAAAAGCACTGCACCTATAACATAGTAACCATAATTTGTCTCTACCTCAAAAATTGCTTGCAAATTGGCTAGTGCTATAACTATTGCCATAATTATTTTCCTCTTCAACTCCTTAAAATAGCTTGTTGATTGTTTCCCTATTGAAATTTATTTCCTAGGACCTTACGTAATGTGGCAGCTACATATGAAAAGTTCATAACAATTTTTCTAAGGCATTACACAACACCAATGAAGTCCTAGTCTCACTCATGGTAGTGGGCTTTAGCCAATTAACAATGGCTTAAACTTTGTGTCTATCCTTATTTGTCCATTACCCATCATGTGATCAAGGTACACTAATGAAATTTTATCATACTCACACTTCTTCCCACTTAACAAAATCTTGTTCTATTATAGCATCTCAAACACCTTCTCAAGGTGAGGCAAGTGCTCTTCATAGGACCTACTAAAAACCAATATGTCATCCAAGTATACAATAACACAAGAATTAATCAAAGGCCTCAATACCTCATTCATAAGGTGCATGAAGGTGGTTGGAATGTTGCACAATCCATATAGAAGAATCAAGTTCTAGGAATAACTTTAAGGAAAGGACCCTAAAATTTTATATAAAATCCTAGCAAATCTTGATTGAGTGCATTAATTCCCATGGAAAATCTTGTCCTTATTTGAAAAAAAATATTGGCAAATTTATGTACATTGCTAAATATTTCTTTGTCCTTGGCAAATTACCAACTAATACTAAAAAATAAGATATTTTTTTGTGAAATATCTAATGATACTAAAAATACGTTAATTTGTTTGGCAAATGTCTTCCTATGAAAAATAAATTATTAACTTGGACTAAACAAAAAATTAGCATTAACTAAGTTGTGGGTCCATCACTATCTGCATAATTGGTCAACACATACCCCCATATATTATTTTGTTTTTCCATAGTGCTGGAGCAGGGGCCTAGGGAAAGTAGCCATCGGTAGGGTCAAGAAGCAACACCTATTGTAGGGGTCAAACATTTTGAAAATATTAAGGTGTTAGAGTCACATGGATTGAGCATTTTGAAAATTCTCATACCAAATAAAGAAGACACTTATATATGCCCCTACTCTAAGCTATGAATGAATCTACACCTTTTATTGCCCTACTAATTGAATGATTCTAATTTCTTTCCAAGAAGTAATAAGAAAATTCCATTTAATAAAATGTTTACCTAACCTAGACTTTCTTTTTGTTACATCCACAACTTATGATTTAGTTTAATCTTGCTTTTGTTTGGTAAACATGATGATTAATCATAGTTTAATGATTTGATGTTTGTGGAAAATATCAAATAGAATCATTGATTATATGAATATTGACTAATGTTAGTTAGAAATGAGATTACATGTTGATAAGATTATTTTATCTTAATGATTTGTGAATCAAATGATGGTACACTAGTCATGGTTATATGGTTGTGAGTGTAATTAGGAAAAGAATCTTCCTTCAAGGATGGAAGGAGAGTATCACCCGAGAGGAGGAGATAGATGTTGGGAAAAGGTCAGATTGTCATCTAAGTATCAAGGTTAAACTTTTGTGAACTCATGCAAAGATAGGGTGAGTTTAAGTCATTACCATGTTTGAGTCATTTTTGAATTCGACCAACGTCAAATTAACGATTTTTGAGTCTCCTGAAGTTTTCTTCGTTGTTTCGACTTGATAATGTCTTCAGATCATTTTTTCGGTTGATAGTAAACCTGGTTGTTTTGTTGGAGTCTTCCTTTTCACGTATCTATTTCTCTATATTTTGTGATTATAGTTTAATTATTTTGTTTATGGTTGAAACAAGGTGAAGAGGGGGAGAGGACTTGACCCCATATTCGCATATTAGTGATACTACCTTGATGATATTACTTTATTAATAATTAAGTTATTGTGATGTTGCCAATACATCATTTTAGTTGTAATTGATGTTGTATTAAGCATAATTTCTTATCGATCCACTTATAGTGGTCGAGTATTATTATTATTTTATGTCAAGTTGAGAGCTCTCGTGATCCACCACCTCACGACCCATAAAATGTGGAGTGAGTGGGGATTGTTGCGAGCTAATCTTAGATAACCTCTTTTTGCATTACTCCCAAATGGGAGGTAAGGCTCTTATGGAGCCAAGACTGAGCCTACGAGTTGGCAACCATGCCAACTAACTCACCACCTTTAGTGCGAGGGTGGCAAGGATAGGTGAAATGGAGAACCTTGCATGCAAGCGATCCTTTTGTGAAGGGGTTTCGTGGGTTGGAGAGCATAAGTTTTTGGGATTGTTCTTGGCAGTTATTGATAGTTGTCTCTCATGGGAGAAAGACATAGGCAATAAGGTAAAGCACTAGAGCTCACAAAAGGAGTCGAGCCTTCAACAACAATGCATTGCTTAATATCTTGCATCGGCACTAAGCTAACACACAGGTATGCTTGTGTAATTCAGTCATGAGTAATTTGTATATTAAATACTATTTTTTGCAGGCCATTCGATAGCCAATCAATGGCCATAGTTAAAGCTTATATTAGCTGTGATTTTGTTAAGTCTATAGGCCATAAACTCGTATTATCATGATTTATCAATGATAACTTCTTTAAGTTGATGATCGTAATGGCCAAGAGCACATATAGTGTTGCTTGTTATAATGATAACATTGCTTATGTATATAAGTATTCATGGTTGACTACATAGTAGTGCCATGCTATCCATGCGATGGCTTTGAAGTTAAACATGTCATGGCTTATCGAGCTTAAGTATTGAAATTTTTGTGTTTTTATTGTGTATCCTTCATAAGAAAGATAAAGTTTGGGTATGCCGACTGAGAGCCTTGGCAACGACTTTGGTAACTATGCATGCAGGCCACGAGCCTTTATTTATCTTAAAGAGAATAAAATAACAGTAAGGCCGACGACCTATTCTGAGTATGATGAAAAGAAATTGGTGTGAGTTGATGCTATCGACAACACCACACCATGGTGATTGTGGAGGAACATGGGTTGTGGAGTAATGCATTAGTTTGTCTATGTATATGATAATAATTCCATGCCTTTGAGCATAGTCTTGACTATGGATGAATATAAAGACTTGTAATACCTGTAAAGGGATAACCCATGGTTAAAGGTAACTATGTAGA
This sequence comes from Cunninghamia lanceolata, assembly GCA_027924645.1. NCBI lineage: Eukaryota > Viridiplantae > Streptophyta > Pinopsida > Cupressales > Cupressaceae > Cunninghamia > Cunninghamia lanceolata. The sequence goes on from BSBN01000536.1 coordinate 2,989,361, forward strand.
AATTTGTATTAAAATATGTGTCTACCTTGTGGGTCAAGAGAGCAAACCCTTAAATGAAAACATTATATGTTTTATTTCCTTTTTCAATGGCCATGCTTCATGATGAAGTATAGGGTGGTAAGAACCCTTTAGAAAAACCTTGAGTAAAGGTATATGTTCACCTTGACTACTTGAAGCCTATAATGGTTTAAGTATAGTTGATGTGATATGGAGAAAACCTGAAACTAGGAAAGCCTAGAAAACTAGACCAAGGTTGGTCATGTAAACTGAAACTATGAAATTGCAAAAGCAAACATGAGAAAGGGGTGATGTGAAGTCACAGATTCCCTTTTACCAAACATCGTAAGATGAGTAATGATGCACTCTTGAATCAAGTTAAAGTCCAACATAAATGGACTATGGGAGAAAGACCCATCTTTATCAAAACCTAGAAAGATGAAATTTTGAACACTGTAGGATGAAACAACTTCTAAGTCGAGTCGAGGTGGTGGACATACGACTACGTTCATTGCGAAATGTATATGTATGTAAATCTTTGGCCAAAGTAATGCATTCGTCTCTGCATGCATTAGTCGGTCCATTGTGCTCCATATGGCATAATGTTTCTAGTAGTGTCATACATAGTTAGATTAGATCTATAGCTGTATGACCGTGAGACATTATGGACACAACACCAGATACTCAGATGGAAAACCTAATGGTTCCTTATATCTTTACCTTCTGTGAAGGGTGGGGCCACTTCCAGGTAGGAAGTTGTGCAAGGGACCGCCAGTCTGTGGTTGGAGGAAAAGCACTTAGGTGATGCTCTCCTTCCCAAGCAGAAGACAAGCCGATACTTATGAAGACAAATGTCAAAGTCCCAGATATAGTGCATTCTTTATATGACTTGATAGTCAGTTATTATGTATAATCTTATCAATGATGCTATGAGCATAGCTTTGTATTTGTATAGTGAAAGTGATTCACTAATATGTTATCCTTGGATTTGTTGTAAATTTCAATTTTGGAATATCCACAAAAGATATGCATGTTTAATTTGATTATGAAATTGATTTATTTCTTGCTTAACAATGATTAAGTTAATCATGATTTAATCTTAATGTTAATTAAGATGGTTAATTATGGGTAATGAGAGATGGCATGTTACACTTTTGGACCATTAGATTATTTATTGATCAATTGTCCTATTGATAGGATGATTTTGATTCATTTTCGGGAAGTAATAAGCAAATTCCATTTAAAATGTTTACTCAACCTGGAATTTCTTTTGGACTATTAGATTATTTATTGATCAATGGTCCAAAAGAAATTTCAGGTTGGTAAACATTTTAAATGGCATGTGATTATTACTTCTAGGAATGAAATTAGAACTATTAGATTAGAGAGGAAATTAATTGCGGGAAATGAAGATTTATTCCTTCACATATTCAGGGAGGAAAAGACTCTTAAAGATTAAGTAATGCGAGTTGTTTTATTTTGACATGCAAATTTATTGCAAGCAATTTGTGAAGGCATCTACATGTGGCTTGATATGTTTGCATAAAACATCCCAAAAACATATTTTTCTTATAGGTTTACTTAGCTTTTCTACAATCTGTGATAGGTATAGTTTGGCCATAGTCATGGTAGAATTTGTCTACCTGGTGGTACTATTACACATATGGTTCATATGGTTACATTGGTTGTCATTGATGTCAACACTGTCATAAGGTTGTCATTGGTGTCAACACTATTATGAATGTGTAATAGTGTTCATAGTTGGATGTAATGCTCCTGAAGAAAATATATTGAGATGGGAATTAGATGTCATGCTCCTGAAGAAAATATAATCAGATGGGAATTAGAAGCATCAAGAAGACACATTAATATGGGAATTAGAAGCACCAAGATATGGTACTGATGGACTAAGATATGTTGTATGCATGTGTTAATGTAAAAAGAGTTAGCCTCTAGAAGTTCAGAATAGTCTCTGTTTCACAATGACCATCTTTGAAGATTGTATGGGAAATTGCTCAGCATTTCCATCGGTTTGGTTTTGGGCCTTTGCGGATTAGAATATAGCTTAATGAAATGACAAATCTTGCATATTCCAAGTTTCATGATGTGTGGACTACCAGAAGTATGGTTTGCAAAAGATAGAGTGAAGATAGTGTTGGTTATGTGAAGACAATCACTACATGAAAGCAAGATGCTCCACATTCCTATGCATTTGCAGATTTGGCTATGTGGTTCTAAAGGTATGTTAAGATTCCAATGAAGATGATAATTCTAGAGATTTAGATCATTTACCCTTCCACTGTGAAAGTTGTGCATGATAGAGTACCAACATATGTTCTGGCAAAGTAAGTCAGTGCTAAAGGTTTGTTGGAATGCTCCGCATTCCTCCACAAATGAATGATTGCCCTTGTGGTTTTGAGGACATGTTTCTAGATGTGTATTATATGCTTCTTTTTAATTTCAAGGTTCTTGGTGGTCCGTAACTCAGTTTTTCAAATGACAACATGTTACAGTGTGTTCCATTTGATAAAGTGTTCTCAGAGTTAATAATTGAAGCTATGCGGCACAATTCTTTAATGTGTGGTGGAAAAGGAGTGTTTGGGGATGTTTTATGAGTCATGTGGACTCATCTAGAAAAGTTTCATGAAGATCTTTCTTGTTTCCAGTACCGTACAAGGTTTTTCAAGTTGATGTGGCCGTTATACTTCATGAAGTCTTCATGTGTTTTCCTTAAATTTATTCTATTTCCAAATGAGCGGAGTGTGTGAATGTAATTCCTTGGTTTTTGAAGTTTTGAAGGATGTTTTGGACCTAGTTAAACAAGTGTTGGGGTCCGCAAGGCTTGGATCTTCTACTGGTGTAACGTGTGGCTTCACTTAGGACCTATCTTCTACACGTTTCATATTGTGTGTTGTCTGACTGACTTGTAAATGTATTTTCCATATTGTATCTAGTTGAAAAGCTATGTAATCAATGTAATATCATGTATAAATAGTGAATCAAAGTGAGTGGAGGAAGGTATGATTGTAGATCAAGATTGAAAAAGCTCGCAAGCAGATAAAAGGTATTATTGCTATGTGACTAAAGGAGAAAGAGCAAAGGTTGTTGATGCTGTCTGGATTCATCTTGAAGACATATTTGTGATAGTGATCAAGTATAGAGTGTGCCTAACTGATCATATCTTCAGAAGAAAGTGTGAAGAGGCAGAAGAGCAATCATCAAAGGTGTGAGTTTCAATGTCAGTTTTTAGACAGTAGAAAGACTGTCATACTGTAAGCTTTTGTGTGTTCTCATTTCAGGGAGTAGTGGCTTGCTCAGGAGTGACCCTAAAACAAAGTCATTAGGAAGTATAAGCTTCCTTGGGAGTGACCCTAAATCAAAGTTACTTAGGGAGTAGCAGCTTCCTTGGGTTGAAGCCCCTAAAACAAAGTTATTATTTGAGCTTCATATATTGTGAGTTAATCCTCACCATGGTTTTTCCCTTCTAGGGTTTTCCACGAATATTTGGTGTTATGTGTTGATATGCATTATGTTATTCTTTCATGTTGATATTGTGATGCTTAAGGTTTAATCTGCTCCAGATAAGTTGAAGTTGTTGAAATTGAAAATTGTTTAAATACTGATTCACCCCCCCTCTCACTATTCTTGTGTGTCTAACATTTGGTATTAGAGCCAAGTTCCTTTGAGGGAAGTTTAACCGCTTGAGGAAGGTCTGGGATGGCACAAGGTGGATCTAGTTAGATACATAGGTTTGATGGAACAAATTATGCTTTTTGGAAGTTAAGGATGGAAGCCTACATCAATTCTCTAGGGTGTAGAGTTTGCGATTCTATCAAGAAAGGTTACACTATTCCTGCTTCTATTCCTACAGATGCAGATGCTATTAAGAAGTATGATAATAATGCCAAGGCAAAGTTTGCTATCATGAGTGGATTAACTAATTCAGAACTTTCAAAGGTGATGATTTGTAGTTCGGCTCAAGAAGTTTGGGACAAACTTGAAACTATTTATGAAGGAGATAATAAAGTAAAGCAAGCTAAGATGCAAATATTCAAAAGCAGATTTGAAACCCTAAAGATGGAAGAGGATGGAAACATTGATGGATTTATGCTCCGGGTGAATGATTTGGTCAATGACATCACAGGCCTTGGTGGTACAATAAAAGAGGATGAAATTGTGAAGAAGGTTTTGAGATCTCTTCCCAAATCTTACAGTCGTAAGGTATCTGCTATTGAGGAGACTATAGACTTGGATACATACACTTTAGACCAATTGTTTGGTACCCTAACTACTTTTGAAATGAGAGAGTTTGATAGTGATGTTCCAAAGAAAGAAGATGCTTTCAAAGCTAGTAAAAAGACAAAGGATGAAATTGTTGATGAAGATGAAAGCCTGATGATGTTGAAGCAAATTTTTTAAGAACTTTGAAGAAAGGATATGGCAAATATAAAGGTAAGTTACCATTCAAATGTTTCAATTGTGAAAAGGTTGGTCACTTGCTTCTAAATGTCCTCTTAAAAAAGTTAGGAGAAGTAACAGAAATAGTAAATTCAAAAGAAGTTTGTTTTCCATAGAAGACAGTTGTTCTTCAGAAGATGAGGATCATGATTCAAATGATGAAACACTTTTCTTGGCCGTGAGTGTTGGTGACAAAAAGGATGATGTTGGAAAATGTGAAAAAATGATACCTTGCAAACAGTCCAAAATAATGAAAGATCAATGGTTATATGGACTGCCTTCCATGCAAAAGAAGAAACCAAAGCTTGGGTTATTGACAGTAGTTGTTCAAATCATATGACTGGTGACAAAGAGAAGTTTATCAACCTTAAGAAGTGGGATGGTGGAGCTGTCAAGTTTGGAGGTGATGAGTCAGCTCAAATCTATGGCAAAGGTGTCATAACTATTGATGGAAAGAGGACTGGGGATGTTCTCTATGTCAAAGGATTACAACACAATCTTCTCAGTGTCAATCAAATGTGTAGGAAAGGTTACAATCTTACTTTTCATGCCAATGGTTGTGAAATCGGGAAGGCAGGATTTGGAAAGCTAGTTGCAGAAGTGTTGGGACAAGGTTCCATTAACCTTGTAAATCCCAATATTGTATTTATTCCATTTATTATATGTAATTTGTAATTATCCATGAGGAGATGTACTAGTTTCACTGGTAGGGGTAATTTTGGAGTAACCAGAGGTAATTACGGAGTGACTTTTACTATTGGCAAATGTAAAAACTCAAAGTAAATGAGGGTAGGCCTTGAGGAATCTACTATTTTTGGCATGTATGACAACTGTCATAATGTTTGGTAAGTGAATCTATGACAGCTGCAAGTTCTCATAAGATTCTGAGATTATATGACGCATATGACGGATATGTTAGTTGTATATTTACTATATTTAGCCCAAGGTTCCTATCTTGGAAAGATACTCTTTTGTGGAATCTATAACAGTTATGACACGTCATAAGATGCTGTAAGAGGCTAGATTTAGTCGGCATGGTTGTTTTTGGACAAGTGTAAGATGCTTGTAAGATGGTAATTAATGTTTACATGTTGGAGAATCTTAGGAGAGAGAAATGAACACCTAGAATGGAGTGAAAAACATTTCTATAAGTGTTTTCCATGTATTTGTTGCTACAATACAGATTTTAGGTTCTCAGGTGCTGCAGGAATGTTGTCAGATTGAAGACTGAAGGAGAGATTGGTGGTGTTGATGTATTGTACAATCTTGTTGAGATTAATACAAACTTGTGCCTCTTTCCTAGTGGAGTTTTTACCCGCAAGGGTTTTCTCCATGTAAACACTGTGTCTTGTGTTGTGTTCTTCATGTTTGGCATTTTCTCTGTAGTGGGTTTTATGTTTTGTTATAATATCCATTGTTAATGCACACTTAAAGATTGCTGAAATTTATCTTGAATTAGATTTCCATTGAAGTAGTGTTGCTTTCATTTCTAACATTTGGTATCAGAGCCTGGCCAACTTTGACTCTTGGGTGGTAGTGTGGAAGCTATAGTTGCAGTGGGAGATTTGGTTGTGTTTGTTTTGCAGATCTTGTGTTGTTACTATGGTTGGATCCACCGTTGCATCAACCTCTCGCTTGGACATTGAGAAGTTCAACAGAACGGGGTATGAGTTGTGGAAGCTGAAAATGGAAGATTTGTTGGAAGAAAGAAACCAATGCTTGGTTGTTCAAAAAGAGAAGAAACCTAACGATGTCTTTCAAGATGAGTGGGATAGACTGGATAAGAAGGCACGGGGAACGATCCGATTGTGTCTTTCAGACTCTGTCCTGTTGAATGTCGCAAAGGAGGAGACCGCACACAAGTTGTGGAATCAATTGGGTGAGATCTATCAAGCCAAGAGTATGGTAAATAAACTTTATTTAAAAATAAAATTATTTTCCATGAAAATGCGAGAAGGTGAATCAGTTGCAGAGCATTTAAATTCTTTTAATTTGTTATTGAGTCATCTTGATTCAGTAGATGTTGAGGTTAGTGAGGAAGATAAGTGTATCTTACTTCTTTGTTCTTTACTCGAGTCTTGGGAGAATGTTATCCTTGCTATCACTGCTAACCTTGCGGATCTGAAGTTGGATGCTCTTGTTTCAGTGCTACTATCACAGGAATTAAGGAAGAAGAGTTTGGATAGTTCAGGGGATGCTCTCAGTGTCAGGGGAAGGTAAGGAAAGGGGACCTAAAGGAGATCAGCAAGGGGCTAAGGACAAGTCCAAGGGCCGGTCTAAGACTCCTGGTAAAAAGAACATAGTTAAGTGTTAGAATTGCGGTAAAAGGGGACATGTGAAGGAGTGTAGAAACCCCAAGAAACAGTGGGAGAGTGCTTCAGATAAGTCCTCGAATGTAGGTGAAGAAGTTTTACTTTCTGCATGTAATCTTATTTCTAATGATCACTGGTTGGTTGACTCAGGATGCTCATTTCATATGACCCCGCATAAGGAATGGTTCTCCACATTATAGAATACGATGGAGGTAATATTTATCTTGGTGACAACTCTTCATATCCGATTGTCAGGAAAGGAAAGGTATTGTTGTGTTTTAGTGATGGGAGGATTAAAACCCTCCCTAGTGTTTTGCATGTTCTTGGATTAGCTAAAAATCTGATTTCAGTTTTGAAGTTGAATGATTTGAGAATACATGTGACATTTGACAACCATGGCTGCAGATTGGTGAGAGGGAACTTGGTGGTAGCGAAAGGGAAGAGATTCAGGAACTTGTTTAAGCTTGAAGCCACTACAGTTTGTAATGCGTCTTATGTTTCTGAGGCTTCTGAAAACACTTGTATGTTGTGGCACCACAGATTGGGCCACACAAGTAATAATGTACTGAAACTATTAAGAAAAAAAATTGTTGGACGGTTTCTCTTGTTTTGATGAGCATTTTGATTTCTGTGAGCATTGTGTGTTTGGTAAACAAAATAGAAAATCTTTTCCTTCAGGAAGCAATAGAGCAAAAGAGAAATTAGAAATTATTCATACGGATGTGTTTGGACCTATGGATAATGAATCTATTGGAAAATCTCATTATTTTGTCACCTTCATTAATGATGTATCCAGATATACATGGATTTATTTTATGAAACATAAATATGAAGTTTTCACTAAGTTTAAGGAATTCAAAATCTTAGTAGATAACCAATCAGGTTTAAAGATAAAAATATTAAGATCTGACAATGGAGGGGAATATTGTTCTAAATAATTTGATGAGTTTTGCAAGCATGCAGGTATAATCAGACAAAAGACAACTCCATATACACCACAACAGAATGGTGTTGTAAAAAGGATGAATTGAACAATTATGGAAAGGGCCAAAAGTATGCTTAGTCATGCATGGTTGGATAAATGCTTTTAGGTAGAGGCTGTGTGTACTTCTTGCTACTTGATAAACAGATCTCCTTGTAAGGCTCTTGATTCGACACCTTATGAAGTGTGGACATGTAAGAAACCTTTTGTTTCACATTTAAGGGTTTTTGGCTGTGAGGTTTTTTTTTCATGCGCCTAAGGAAAAGCGATCTAAGTTGGATCCAAAGGCTAAAAAGTGTACATTCATTGGATATGGTGATAATGTCAAAGGTTATAAGCTTTGGAATCCACTAACCCACAAGATTATCTTTTCTAGAGATGTTATTTTTAGGGAACTTAGAGCTATTTCTGAACCTGAGCAGCCAAAAGAGAATGAAGAAAAGGTAAAAAAGGTGCACTTTGATTTAGAGAAGCAAGATGCACCTTAGGAAGAACAAAATGATGGATTGGGGGGTGAAGAAGAAGAAGAAGATTCAAGTAGTTTTGATGAAGATGAGTCTGTTGTTATAGAAGAAGTTGGTGCAGATGATCATGCAGAAGAACGAGTAGAGTCTCTTACTCCACCCTTGAGGAGATCCACAAGACAATGGAATCCAGTTGACAGGTATAGCCCACCAGATTTATGTTGTGTATATGCTTTATTAAGTACTAACGATGAACCTAGATCCTACAGGGAAGCTATTTCTGTAGATGATAGTGAGTCTTGGCAGTTAGCCATGCAGGAGGAGATGACGGCTTTAGACTCTTGTAACACCTAGAATCTTGTTCATTTGCCCAAAGGAAGAAAGACCATAAGTTGTAAGTGGGTCTTCAAGAAGAAGTTTGGAGTAGACGGGTCATTAGAAAAGTACAAGGCTAGATTGGTAGCCAAGGGCTACTCCCAGAGAGAGGGAGTTGATTTTGGTGAGATATTATCTCCTGTTGCTAAATTGACTTCTATTAGATTTCTCTTATCCATTGCTACAACTTATGATTAGGAGATTGAGAAAATGGATGTTAAGACTGTGTTCTTACATGGAGATCTTTAAGAAGAAATTTATATGCAACAGTCTACAGGTTTTGAGGTAAAAGGAAAAGAACATTGGGTTTGCAGGTTAAAGAGGTCTCTTTATGGTCTAAAACAATCCCCCAGAATGTGGTATCAAAAGTTTGACTCATTTGTTTTGAAATTGGGTTTTGTTAGAAGCGAGGAGGATCACTATGTTTACATTCATTGTGTTGATTATTCTATATTGGTTATTGCTTTGTATGTTGATGACATGTTGTTTTTCAACGATACTAAGGGTATGATCAGTGAGCTTAAAGCCCAACTTTTAGGTGCATTTGAGATGAAGGATCTTGGTGCTGCAAGGTATATTTTGGGAATGGAGATCAGGAGGGATAGAGTTAACAGAAAGCTTTGGTTGTCACAAAGTAAGTATGTGAATACTATTTTGCAGAGGTTTAGTTTGCAGGATTGTAACCCAGTTAGAGTTCCTTTACCCATTGGTACCAAGCTTTCATTAGATATGTGTCCAAAGACTAAGGATGATCTTGAGGATATGTCTAATGTGCCATATTCTAGTATTGTAGGGAGTTTGATGTATGCAATGGTTTGCACTAGACCAGATATTGCCCAAGCAGTGGGAGTTTTGAGCATATTTATGCCTAACCCTGGTAGACAACATTAGAATTATGTAAAGAGGGTGTTTAAATATCTTGTAGGTACTCCTGATCATTGTTTGGTTTATTCTGGTACTAATAGTGTTGATAAATTTTTAGACATACAGGGTTTTGTTGATGCAGATTGGACAGGTGACTTGGATAGTTGAAGGTCCACTAGTGGCTATGTGTTTACTCTATTTGGAGGAACAGTGAGTTGGATGAGTAAGAGGTAGCCCACAGTTGCTTTGTCCACCACAGAAGTAGAGTATATGTGATGCAGATCTGTACAGCGAAAGCCTTCAATTCAATGGTGAAATGCCCATAAATCGCATTCTCAACTTTCATACAATACTTTATTTATTATCACCGGTTTGCTATAGTGCATTATACACCAGTTTACCACGACAGCCAGTTACAAATTTTATTGGGTGCTTGTATGTACTTAATATATATTCGCAATATACATTCTTAATGTGCATTTAGGATATACATTCGGGATATGCATTTGGTGGGGCCCTCAATCTCCACTCAACCGTTGTATGTTTCACCACATACAACTTAATGTGCAATGCCGATACAAACAAATCTCATATGCAAAACATGACTTACTTTTTCGGTGGGCTAAAGGGTTCTTACCTGCTACTGCTGGTCAACACTTGTATCGCAACCCAATGTATGTCTCAACATACAATTGTAACATGCAATCGGAACATACAATCAACAACTTCCTATCACCAGTTCTCTTCACCGCTATTACCAGTCATTCCTTGTATCCGCAGACAGATATCCTTCCAACATACATTTTAGTTACCACTCCTGCCGGTCAACCTTTACATCATATGCAATGTATGTTTTCGTTGTATCTTCACAACATACAACCACTATATGTGATTGTAGGATACACACGAGATACACTCAGATTCGATTGCGATATACACAGGAAATGTACCTTCATACATTTTTGATATATACACTACTTGTATATCCGATGAACAACATGAACTCAACCTGAATGAACTATTATACATGCATTTCATTGCAGGATATACACAGAGCGATACTCGCATACAAATGCGATATATTCACAAACTATTCCTGGCATACAATTGATGGATATACATAAAATGTTTATTCAATTCTCCCGCCGATAACTTCCTCTGTAACAAATCCCGCAGCCTTTATCCATCGAACCCTAGCACCACAAAATGCTAGGCCCTCTACTGCGACTTTCCTTCCACATATTGGATCCACTATTCCATTCCGTCAAAGCCACGAACAAAAAGAAAAGAAAACAAAAAACTATATACAAAATCCATTCCACTGATTTCAAAGAAATCCACCAGTGGAATGGCCTTAACCTTGCATATTGACAATAGAGAACCAGATTATGCACAGAACTATTCGATGCAGAAAATGTACACAGAACACTTCGAGGCACAGAGAATTTACACAGAACGCAAGACTTGTAAAACAAACTGACAGAATTTCTCTTTTCTTCAATCAAATTTCTTCTTTTTCTTCTCTTCCAAAAATGTGGTTATATCCTCTTCTCCTTCAGTTCCAACTGGAATACCAAAGGTTGGATTCGTTACAACTTCCAGGTTTAACCAAGATTGTAAGCCAACGTACTAACTAGTCACATGACACATGTTTAACACAAGACATTATTTAACCACCCTCGAATACCAACAAAACATCTAAAACAACACAACACACTGATTTCATTATCCACATACCCCAATTGTCCAAGATATCCAAATTGGCTTATAAGGATGCCAAATTTGTGACACTGGTTCACTTGGTGGGGTTTTTATTACAAACATGAAATCCCAACAACAAGAATTTACATGACAACATGAACAAACATATAAATGCATAAACATAACAACATAACAATACCTTAGTCTTCTCCCTCAGATGTATAATTAGCTTGGTGAAGGGGTGCTCCTGCACCAATATGGCTGCTACTCATGTCTCTAAGGAGGCATTTTGGTTGAGGAGACTATGTACAGGTATTGGTTTTGATTGCAGGATCATTTAGATTGGTTGTGATAGCGAGAATGCTATCTGTTTGGCCAAGAATCCCATGTATCATGCTCAGACTAAGCATGTTGATGTTCAGTATCACTTTGTTTGAGAGTTGGTTGCAAATTGAGAGATTGAGCTGAAGAAGATAGACACTCAGGAGAATGTTGCAGATTCATTGACCAAGCCTGTGAGCACAAAGAAGTTCGTATGGTGCAGAGAGGCCATGGGCCTTGTTTCTAGTGCCTGATTATTTTTTCATTTGATTTCCTATGGGTTGATTTACAATGTATAATGTCAAGTGGGAGAATGTTGGGATAAGGTGCCATTAACCTTGTAAATCCCAATATTGTATTTATTCCATTTATTATATGTAATTTGTAATTATCCATGAGGAGATGTACTAGTTTCACTGGCAGGGGTAACTTCAGAGTAACCAGAGGTAATTATGGAGTGACTTTTACTGTTGGCAAATGTAAAAACTCAAAGTAAATGAGGGTAGGCGTGCTCCCTTGAGGAATCTACTATTTTTGGCATGTATGACAACTATCATAATGTCTGGTAAGTGAATCTATGATAGCTGCAAGTTGTCATGATTCTGAGATTCTATGACACATATGACGGATATGTTAGTTGTATATTTTTTATATTTAGCCCAAGGTTCCTATCTTGGAAAGATACTCTTTTGTGGAATCTATGATAGTTATGACGCATCATAAGATGTTGTAAGAGGCCAAATTTAGTCTTGGGACCCCAACCTTTGCATGGATATTTTTGGACAAGTGTAAGATGCTTGTAACATGGTAATTAATGTTTATAGGTTGGACAATCTTAGGAGAGAGAAGGAGAACGCCTAGAATGGAGTGGAAAATATTTCTATAAGTATTTGCCATGTATTTGTTTCTACAATATAGATTTTAGGTACTCATGTGCTACAAGAATGTTGTCGGATTGAAGACTGAAGGAGAGATTGGTGGTGTTGATGTATTGTACAATCTTGTTGAGATTAATACAAATTTGTGCCTCTTTCCTGGTGGAGTTTTTTACTTGCAAGGGTTTTCTCCATGTCAACACTGTGTCTTGTGTTGTATTCTTCATATTTGGCATTTTCTCTGTAGTGGATTTTATGTTTTGTTACAATATCCATTGTTAATGCACACTTAAAGATTGTTGAAATTTATCGAGTCAGATTTTCATTGAAGTAGTGTTGCTTTCATTTCTAACAAGAAGGTATCAAGACAGGTAGTGATATTTATCACTTCAAAGAGGTAAATGGAAGAACATGTTTGTTGGCTCAATCTAGTGAGTGTTGGTTGTGACACAAAAGAATGGGACACAACAATTTCGATAATATGGTAAGAATTAGCTCTACTCATGCAGTGAGAGATATGCCTAAGATAATCAAGCCTACAAATATTGTATGCAAGGAATGTCAAATGGGAAAGCAAACAAAGATAAGTTTTAAAAGCAAGGAGTATTCTTCTTCAAAGCCATTGGAGCTGATTCACACAGACCTATGTGGACCTACAAGAGTAAAGAGTCAACAAGGTGAAAGGTATTTTATGTTGCTCATTGATGATTATTCTAGAATGACTTGGGTTACCTTCTTAAGAGAAAAATCTGATGCCCTTGATAAGTTTAAATTTTTCAAAGCTTTGGTTGAAAATGAAATGGATACTAAGATCAAATGTTTAAGGTCAAATTAAGGAGGTGAGTTTACTTCAAATGAATTTGAAAAGTTTTGTGAAGATCATGGTATTAGGAGGCATTTGTCTGCTCCTAGAACCCCTTTTCAAAATGGGGTAGTGGAAAGGAAGAATAGGATTGTGCAATAAATGTCTAGGGCAATGTTGAAAGATGCAGAGCTGCCTGATATGTACAAGAAGGAAGCAATTCACACTATTGTCTGTCTAACTAACATAGTGCAGTTAAGGGTCAATAGCATAAACACCCCTTATGAGTTGTGGTATGGAAGACCTCCCACTGTCAGATACTTCAAGATCTTTGGCAGCAAATGCTATATCAAAAGAGAAGAAGAAGACCTAGGAAAGTTTGATTCAAGATGTGATGAAGGAATCTTTCTTGGTTACTCAACCAGAAGCAAGGCCTATAGATGCTACAACAAAAGGTTGGGAAAGATGATTGAAAGCACAAATGTCAAAGTAGATGAAGACTTGTATCAGATCTCACAAGATTCAGAAGACACTGATCTGATATCTTTCCTTGCATTGAAGATGAAGAAGAAGAAGTGAAAGAAGAAAAGTAACAAGAACTAGAGCAGATGCCTAAGACCCCAGCAAAGTATGTTCAGAAGAATCACTCAGCATAATAGATCATTGGAGACAAGAATGAAGGTGTGCAAACAAGGAGAAGATTTTCCAAGACACATGAGCAAGCAAACTTGTGTTTGTTATCAAAAGTAGAACCTAAGACCTTTGCTGAAGCCAACAAGGATGATGAATGGATAAAAGCCATGGAAGAAGAATTGGATCAGATTGAGAACAATCAAACATGGGAATTGGTTACCAGACCAACAAATAGGAATATTATAGGAAAAAAATGGGTGTTCCAGAACAAACTGAATGAAGAAGGTGAAGTTGTAAGGAACAAAGCAAGACTAACATGCAAAGGATAAACTCAAGTAGAAGGCATTGATTTTGAGGAGACTTTTGCTCTAGTATCAAGGATGGAGGTAATCAAAATGTTCCTTGCTCTTGCTACTCATAAGAACTTTAAAGTATATTAGATGGATGTCAAGTCAGCATTTCTGAATGGTGACCTAGAAGAAGAAGTATACATTGAACAACCAAATGGTTTCCAGATATCAGAAGATCCAGACATGGTATGCAGGCTCAAAAAGGCTTTGTATGGTCTCAAGCAAGCACTTAGGGCTTGGTATGCAAGATTAGACAAGTACTTACTTCAACAGGGCTTCAAGAAAGGTACTACAAATAGTAATCTTTATATAAAGGAAGAAGGAGACATGTTTTTTATAGTTGCAGTATATGTTGATGACATTATCTTTGGTGGAGATGATGATATGTGTAAAAGGTTTGTAAAGGAGATGCAAAAAGATTTTGAGATATCCATGATTAGTGAAATGTATTTCTTCCTTGGACTTCAAATTTCTCAGCTAGATGGTGGTATCTTTATTTCTCAAGCTAAGTATGTCAAAGAATTGTTAAAGAAGTTTGGTATGGAGGATTCAAAACCAATGAGTACTCCCATGGTCACTAGATATCACTTGAGTAAAGATGATGAGTCTCTGGAGGTGGATCAGACTATCTATAGGTCTATGATTGGAGAATTGTTGTACTTGACTGCTTCTAGACCTAACATTATGCATGTAGTATGTGTGGTTGCTAGATATCAAGCCAATCCTAAGCAAACACATGAGAAGGCAGTAAAAAGAATATTCAGATACTTGAAAGGAACTCTAGACTATGGTCTATGGTATCCAAAAGGTAATGACTTTGATTTGAGTGCATGCATTGATGATGACTGGGCTGGTTGTGTTGATGATAGAAGAAGTACAAGTGGTGGTGCTTTCTTTCTAGGAAGCCGATTGGTTTCATGGAAAAGCAAGACGCAAGATTTAGTGTCCTTATCAACTGCAAAAGCAGAGTATATTGTAGTAGCCTCCTATTATACACAAATGTTGTGGATGAAGCAAATTCTAAAGGATATCAAGGTATTGTATGATGAGCCTATTCCTATTTTGTGTGACAATACAAGTGCTATCAATATTTCCAAGAATCCAGTGATGCATTCTAGAACCAAGCATATAGCAATCAAGTATCACTTTTTGAGAGAGAAGGTTGCAGATAAGGAAGTGAGGTTGGAATATCTTCCAACAAAGGATCAAATTGTAGTTATCTTTATAAAAGCTCTTGCAAAGGACACCTTTGAGGACCTCTAGCAGAAGTTAGGGGTAATTGCATGTAACGCCCTGCCATGAAACCCTAGGGAACAACTCAACTATGCTATGCAAAGAACCAATTTTTTTATTTTTATTTGTAAAGAAAGAAATAACAAGAAATGTAAATCATATTTAATCATACATCAAGTTAAGTTGTATCCTCTAGGGATTCCATGGCTGCATTACTAACAACTATTAACATGATCTAACCAACATTATGAATTAACTAACAACCATGGTTTGTTCTAATCTAATTGCATCAAATGAATAAACACACATTTCCATATTATATCATCAGATAAGTAATCATGAAGATCTTGCAAAAAGGATACAAGTACATATACAATTTCCTTTACAAGAGAGTATAATATTACATTGTTTACAATATCGCTTTCCTGATTACATTGGAGTACATGCATCAAGATAACAACACATGATTCAACTGATATACAAGACTGGAACATGAACATAAGTATATGTCTCCTCAAGCTAGAACAAGATTTGCAATCTGATATAAGAGGTACATCCTTCTCGCACACGACCAACAACATGGGAAACCAATGTAGATAAAAGCACAACCACTCGATGTGGAACCCTAAGGTCCACCCCCCATGCTAGGTGATAACAATAAGGCCCCACTAAGCAAACAGTCAAGAAGACAATAGGCTAACAGGTGCAAGGACTACACATGACTCCAATACAACACTGGTCAATATGAACATCATAAGTAACTCAAACAACACTTCTAGAGGCAATCACATAATAAAAGAGGAAAACACACTTAGGGAATGCTAGGTTGTAGTAGGGAAGAGTGTCATCACATGGTCCTAACATGGTTATCCTAACAATCTCTCAACGGACGTTGGCCCCCATCCATGGGTTATCATGGTCGTCTAGACGCCGGCCCCCATCTATGGTTATCCTGGCAGTCTCTCACTAGACACCGACCCCATAGAGTGACACATGCGGAACCAACATTCCTTTCGTGAGGACAAGGAAGTTGACCTTGCCAACCACGGCCTTCTCATCCCATCCTTAGCCTGAATGAGCACTACAGGCATGGGTGAGGCATCCAATTATCTTATTTAGTGTGGAAACTACCCAACCCTCTAGATTTATTATTACGTTATCACTAGATTAAAAACTTCCAATGGGTTATCCTGGCAGCCACTTTGGGCACTGGCCCCCCATTGAAAGCCACTCCCCTACCTGCATCTAGAAGACCCTATCCATGAAGCAAGACAATTACCATCACAATGACAAGTAACATTTACAATGCAAGGCATTTACCTTCTTGCATACAAAACATAATCAAAGGGACCAATTCTTATATCATTGTCCCAAAACATAAACCAAGCATGAACTATCACATTCTCATCATGATACATTTACAACACAAAATACACATCATTTCACATCACACAGAGCAAGGCATTATTCATCTTGCATAGTCATCATAACCACATGAATAGGTACATTGAGCAAGGAATCATCCATCTTGCACATGTATCATACCAACATGAATAGGAGGCAACATTTCAAGCATGTAGTTCATTCAACTCATATGATGCACGCATAGCCAACCCCCACACAATCACACCCTCCTAGGCCTCTGGAAACAACTTCCCTAAATGACACAAACACTTGACACCACTAAACACAATGGTCTCACATCACATTCACTCTCAGATGCACATCATAAACTAAGATCTTTCATCAATATTTTCATGATCAATCATCTAAGAAATATAAAGTGAATCTATCTCAAAAATACAGAACTGTAACTAACAATTCTCCAGACTTATTTTAATTTCATTTAATTAAAATGAATGCAAACAACATGCAAATAACCCTAAGACATACAAATTAAACACAACAATTATTTACACTATTTACAACTGATGTAGACTTCATTAATAATCTAGACAATTTTGTAAATACTATTAAATATAACTGTATAAGCAAGACTAAAAGCCTATAATATTAGAATGTTATAAATCTCTTACACTAGTTAGAATGACAAGATACAAAACCTGAAGCTATAACCAAAGAACCTTGTTCTAAGGTTAGCTTGAGAGGAAAGGAATACAGAACAACAAAACAGTCCTATAGATCTAACATCTTCACCAAATCTACCACACTTTTAACCACATGCATATGATAGGATCATAACACATTTAAAGGATGGTCCAAACCAAGTAGAAGTATCATGGCTATAGCAACTCAAGAGTGAACACTAATAGGGCACAAGTAAAAGAACAATCTTTTTCTACGTTTTACCAAATTCCATTCAACACACGAATAGGAAAAGAGAAGCTCAGGTTGCTATGGGAAAGCTTAAGTGTCAACTTGATAAATCTTCTATAAACCACTACTACATTGGTCCTATGAATACCAAAATGAACATACCTAATACATAGTTCTTCTAGAGGTGTCTACACCTCATAATGATTACGAAACTTGTTAAAATCCCTTACCCAACACTAGCATTAAAGGAATAAACCAATACAAAGCATTCTAACCTACTAACATACCAAGTCTAGGAATAGGAAAGGGTTGATTGAGTTCAAGACATAAATATGATACAAACAGTTTATCAACAACAAGGTTAATAAGAACGTGACATTTCTTAAGCACAAGTAATAAACATGTTCTATACAACTAATGAACCACCACATCTGTAAAGGACTTTATTATTACATCAAAATTCACTTACCACATCGCATACACAAGAAATCAGGACATACTAATTTATGCCTCAGGAAAACTAAACCTCAACAACATGACCCTATTACGACCATTGATACACAAGTTCCATTTACCTTATACAATTCCACTCATAATCAACTAATTTTTAAGACAAACTTATAAATCAAATCTTAAATACATTGTTTAGAAACCTAAATTCCAAACCTACTTATCATATTTCTACTAATAAATCGTAATAAAATCAATATTAATTTAAATTAAATTTATCAACATTAATATACAATCACTCTATCCAAATTGAATTCTTCTACTTCTATTGTATATAGATTTAATAGCCTTCTTATAACCTAACAAACAACCAAAATAAGTAGAGTTATTGGTGACGCAACTAACTATTTTAACAGAGACGAAACGGGTGAGAGGTAGACAGTCAAAAAATATTCATATCTCCAAAATGACAAACTAAGTAAGGCTGATTTTCGGATATGATTTAGATAACTAGGTTGTGCACCATATATAAAAAAATTAAAAGAACCTAGTTTGTAAAAATAAATTTATGGCTACCGCAACAAACTGTAAAAACAGAGATGAAATCGGTGAGAGATAGACAGTCACAAAATATTCATACCTCCAAAATGACAAAGTGGGTAAGGCTGATTTTCGGATATGATTTGGATATCTAGGCCGTGCACCATATATAAAAAAATTAGAGGAACCCAGTTCATAAAAATAAATTTATGGCTACCGCAATAAACTGTAAAAATAGAGATGAAATCGATGAGAGATAGACAATCACTTCAATCGGTGATTCCCAGAAATGCAATGATACAGACATGCACAATTGGATCTGATAACAAGGTTTCTAACCTCTCAAGCAAATTACAATCAACAAAAAAAATCATAAATCAAACATTTGCTTCAACAGAAAACTGAGACAAAAATTAGAACCAAAGGAACTTGATTTTGCTTGCTTGACTGGGCTGAAGATTCGATGCCAAGTTCAACTGTTGTAGCCACAAACTAGTCTATCCCATCTCCTCTCTCCCCCAAAAGTTCAATCTGCTGAAGATTATTATGAGAGAGAAACCCCCCCCCAATATCTTCCAAAAGATTCCTCCCATTAAAGGCAATAAATTCTGCCTAAATCCCTTTCTTACAATTTGTTATTTTTTATCATTTACAACCAGACCAGACAATATTATTTTTTTTATCTTATTTATTTCCTTTACAACTAGACAAGAATCATTTTTATTCTTATTTATTTAGTATTTACTATATATGAGTTTTATGACAACTCATAAATATTATCTATTTTTATTGCCACTTGACACAACATTTAATAATATGAATTTATTTATTTATCTTTAGCTAGCATTTACATTTATTATTATTTTTTATTATTTATTTCCATAAACTCAAATTCTCATAAAGATATATATATATATATATATATATATATATATATATATATATATATATATCTTTATGAGAATTTATATAACAAAAATGCTTTCATAACTAATAATATTATTTTAATGCAACAATTAACCAAAGCAGCAATCAAACAATGCCAAACTAAATAACCCAAATGTCAAACAATACCTGACACAATGCATGATCGAAAGCATGACCACAATGACAGTGACTAACCATTACACCCGTACAGACAACACTGACTGGGTGCAAAACTGGATACTCATCCTTTTCAAGGATGATGCCTAACTAGGGGACCATATGCCATCTTCGTTCAGCAATTTCCATTGGGTTTAAGGCACGCTCAGACCTATCAATTTAGGTGGATTCGATGCCTGATACCTGCAACCTACAACAACCAAAAAATGGTTGAACATCTAAATGTATATATAATCATACAATCAAACATACCGTGAAAGGAAATCACAGTGTAGCAGGGTTCTCAGGCATGAGTAATGCGACATTGTTCCTCTCACAAACACACATCAAACAAGTAACCACATCACGCATAATAATCAATAGCTGATCAACCAGATAAGAAACATCATCAGATAATCATGTGATGCACATAATAAGATTGATCCACATAATCAATTAAGTCCATAAAGTTGTCATAACATATGCATAACTCAAGTAAATATCAGTGTCGCAACAAAGATTATCGATAAAACATACTAATTGTCATATGAAACCACATGAGGATAATCAGGAATGTCACCAACATGAATGTAGCATCTACCAACATCATATAACATACAACATCAATTGTCTAACATACCCTAAATATTCCTATTATTTTACCTTCACCTTCATGCTCCTTAGCTAGACCACCTGCACATCCAAGGTGAGAATGGAGGGGTACTACATTGCCCCTCCTTCTTGCTAAAGATGCATAGTGATGCATTTATCCAAGGGGATTTAATGTTATATGCTTGTTTCCTAGACTGATGATGGCTACCTCTCAGGGGGAGCAGGTAATGGTTATTGATGAGCTGATGGTAGTTGTCCTTTGTCCTTGATGTCAAAGGGGGAGAAATGTGCAAGTATGTGTTACCATCAATGCCAAAGGGGGAGATTGTTACACATATGGTTCATATGGTTGCATTGGTTGTTATTGATGTCAACACTGTCATAAGGTTGTCATTGGTGTCAACACTATTATGAATGTGTTAATATTGTTCATAGTTGGATGTAATGCTCCTGAAGAAGATATATTGAGATGGGAATTAGATGTCATGCTCCTGAAGAAGATATATTCATATGGGAATTAGAAGCATCAAGAAGACAGATTAATATGGGAATTAGAAGCACTAAGATATGGTACTGATGGACTAATATATGTTGTATGCATGTGTTAATGCAAAAAGATTTAGCCTTTAGAAGTTGGTAATAGTCTTTGTTTCAAAATGACCATCTTTGAAGACTGTCTGGGAAATTGCTTAGCATTTCCATCAGTTTGGTTTTCGGCCTTTGCGGATTGGAATATAGCTTAATGAAATGACAAATCTTGCATATTCCAAGTTTCATGATGTGTGGACTATTGGAAGTATGTTTTGCAAAAGATATAGTGAAGACAGTGTTGGTTCTGTGAAGACAATCACTACATGAAAGCGGGATGCTTTGCATTCCTCCACATTTGTAGATGCAGTTCTGAAGGTATGTTAAGATTCTAGTGAATATGATAATTCTAGAGATTCGGATCGTTTACCCTTCCACTGTGAAAGTTGTGCATGATAGAGTACCGACATGTTTTGGTAGAGTAAGTCAGTGCTGAAGGTTTGTTGGAATGTTTCGCATTCCTTCGCAAATGAATGATTTCCCTTGCAGTTTTGAGGACATGTTTCTAGATGTGTGTTATATGTTTCTTTTCAATTTCAAGGTTTTTGGTGGTCCACAGCTCAGTTTTTCAAATGACAGCATGTTGCAGTGTGTTCCAGATGACAGAGTGTTCTCAAAGTTAATGATTGAAGTTGTGTGGCACAATTCTTTAATGTGTGGTGGCAAAGGAGTGTTTGGGGATGTTTTATGAGTCATGTGGACTCATTTGGAAAAGTTTCACAAAGATCTTTCTTGTTTCCAGTACCGCAAAAGGTTTTTCAGGTTGATGTGGCCATTATACTTCAAGTCTTCATGTGTTTTCCTTAAATCTATCCTATTTCCAAATGAGTGGAGTGTGCGGATGTAATTCCTTGGTGTTTGAATCTTTGAAGGATGTTTTGGACTAGGTTAAACAAGTGTTGGGGTCTGTAAGGCTTGGATCTTCTACTGGTGTAACGTGTGGCTTCACTTAGGACCTATCTTCTACACGTTTCATATTGTGTGTTATCTGGCTGACTTGTAAATGTATTTTCCATATTGTATCTGGTCGACAAGCTATGTAATCAATGTAATATCATGTATAAATAGTGAATCAAAGTGAGTGGAGGAAGGCGTGATTGCAGATTGATTGAAAAAGTTTGTAAGCAGATAAAAGGCATTATTGATATGCGACTGACGGAGAAAGAGCAGAGGTTGTTGATGTTGTCCAGATTTATCTTGAAGACATATTTGTGACAGTAATCAAGTATAGAGTGTGCCTAACTAATCAGATCTTTAGAAGAAAGTGTGAAGAGGCAGAAGAACAATCATCAAAGGTGTGAGTTTCAATGTCAGTTTTCAGACATAGAAAAATTGTCATATTGTAATATTTTGTAAGTGTGTTCTCATTTCAGGGAGTAGTAGCTTCCTTGGGAGTGACCCTAAAACAAATTCATTAGGAAGCAGAAGCTTCCTTGGGAGTGACTCTAAATCAAAGTTACTTAGGGAGTAGCAGCTTCCTTGGGTTAAAGCCTCTAAAACAAAATTATTATTTGAGCTTCATATATTGTGAGTTAATCCTCACTGTGGTTTTTCCCTTCTAGGGTTTTCGACGTATATTTGGTGTTATGTGTTGATATGCATTGTGTTATTCTTTCATGTTGATATTGTGATGCTTAAGTTTTAATCTGCTCTGGATAAGTTGAAGTTGTTGAAATTGAAAATTGTTTTAAATACTGATTCACCCCCCTCTCAGTATTCTTGTGTGTCTAACAGGTACAACTTGGGAAAGGTAATTATGATACACTATTTGGACATAACTTGTTTCAAAATATCATTTTCCCTTCTGTTGATTTCTTTGTTGATCAGGATCTCAATTTCTTATTTGTGTAAACATAGAAAAACAATAATAGTACATGAACTCTACACTACTTATATTCTTTGTAATAATTAAACTTGATGCCTTGCATGCCTTGGTTATTAGAGGCCATGATAACAAACGGGAGAAAGCAAGTGTTATGCATCACAACACAATAATGGAAAGTCACTATACAATGGCCTTGTTACTACCTTAGGAATGTGAGGGGTTATCTATTACTTAGCCTACACTAGGGAGCCATAACACACCACTTGAAAACCTAGTTATATATATGAATTCTAAGTGGTGAATCCCACCAAATCTTAATTTCAAGTGAATATGGCCTCAAAAGCAAGCAATAATTTAATAGTAATGTTAATCTAGCCCCCAAAAAATAATCGTGAATTTAGTAGTGATGGTGGGTATGATTTAGATTTGTAATATATATTATAAATTTTAGGTGATTAATCTCCAATCATGCTTCATTTTTCTGACAAAATGATTCAATTTATAAGTTTAATATAATTATGGTCGAGTGATTTAACCAATGCCGAAATAAAATTTTGGTAAAAATACAATCATTGAATGCCCCTTATATCTTGTCCTATTCACCAAAAATTGAGGGCCCAATTTGAACTATTTTCCAATTGGTGAAGATTAGCCACTAAAAAAATCTATGGAACTAACAACTCAAAGAGACCTTGCCATGTCTTAAAATTCACCTTCACACATATTCTTCTTTGATTCTCACTTAGTGAGACCCAAACTTTAGCTCCAACTTCATAAAATACTTAACATACTAAAATTGATCCAGTAAATCATCTATACTAGGCAACAAATACCTAATTTTGATGGTTATCTTGTTCAAACCCCTATAGTCAATGCACATGTGTCATGTCCCATTCTCATTCAATACTACAAAAATTGGAGACTCACAAATAGATGGACTAGGTTTCATTACTCCTTGCTCCAAGAGTTTCTTGAGGTACCCCTTAACCTCCTATGCTTCAATAATGCTTTATTGGTACACCCCAAGGTTTGACAACATACATTCTGGTAACAATTGGATTTGATGCTCAATTATTCTATTTGTGGGTAGCCCCTTAGGTTCCAAAAACAAATTAAAAAAATTACTCACTAAATCATTCACTCCTCACTATTCTTTATGAGTATGCAACCCATGTAAACCTTCTATCTTAGCCACTCCTTATTCTCCATTGCCTCTCAACAATAACAATGCAAACTAATGTCTTACCAAATGATATTGGAGGGTAGTGTAGTTTGCCATTCAACTTGCATAGTCCATGGCATTCCTATAGATTGCCAAATACACAACTAGAAAAATACCAAATGTTTAGAGGAGGTATGACAATTTTATCCCTCTTTGCAGAAAACATAATTATATAATATCAAACTTGTATAGATGTAATAATTTAATATGAATTTCCAGGTTCCTTGAAAGAAAAGTGGGGGATGCATTTTGGCATAAATGGGATAGACTAATTTGAGCTAGTGTTGATAAGCAATATGGGAGGAAAAGGAGATATTAGAGCAGTATGGATAAAAGGCTCAAAGACTAGATGGCAACAAATGAGTAGAAATTGAGGAGTGAATTGGAAGAATAATTCCACTTGAATGATCAAAATTTGTCATTTAGTGTGATTAATAGAAATGGAATAATTGTCACCATGTGAATGTGGTTCTTTCCGATTAGAGATTTGGAACCAAACATTTGCTTCCTCTCAAAATTTTAGATAAAAGGTAAATAGATAGAGGTAGATTTTTAGATTAAAACTAAATAAGACACCAAATTGGTGTTTAATTCTCCCTTGTGCAAAAATTCTTTGTGAATATCTATATAGATAGATAGATAGATAGAAGGTAAGTGTTAAGACCATGTTCTAAACAAAATCGCACATGCATCATATTGGAGGAATTGATGCAACTGAAATTCCAAAGGGATTGCAACTTACTAGTTGTAAATGTAAATTAAATGTGTTGTACATAACATACACATTTCTCCAATCTTACCATTTTGTTTTTTATTTTTGCCTTCTTGGAAAGGACTATGTCCTTCTATAAAGGAAAAAAATGTATTTTGTTTCTTACAAAAAAATTCAAAAACTATTATGGTGCTTGTAAAGTTTGTCCATATTCAATACACAATCAAGCATATTTAAGATTAAGGATAAATCACAAAGATAAGTAGAAAAAATGCTAACATATCACATATGTTTCCTTTGGATGGCTATTCAAACTCTTTTGATAACCATAAGTGGACTCTTGAGTATTCTTGTTGTGCAAAACAAGTAATGATGGCTGTATGGAAATAGTGTAAGATCTTAGAATGTACTAATTTCCAAAATAGGGAGATTCTCATAGGCCATTTATTGTTCAACCACTTGGGCACTCCATAGACTAAAAATATTCTTACTCCTATAATAATCTTGTCATAATCCACTCGCCAAATTGGGAACTCCATTTTGGCTTCATTATCTCTATTTAAATATTCCTTATGATGTGCCATAACATGCATCATAAGTTGGTCAACAAATGTAACTCCCTCTTATAGCTCTCTTATGTGTCACAGATGCTTTTACATTTCTGATGTGGGAGGTTCAACTTATGGAGGCCATAACTTTTGATCTAGGAGATGATTTAGCCTATTTTTTAAATTAAAATCTCAAAGAGATCCATGTCACCATAATTGTCTTGCTTTGGTTAAGGCTTGTTTCAACATTCTGTTGGGGCCAAAATCAACCTCTAGAGCCTTGAAATTGTAATTTTTTGTTCTATAGCCCAAAAATTGTATTTTTAATTCTTAAGTCTAGGATGCAAGTTTGAGACACCTTTCCTAACATTCTCTCACTTTTCAAACACCTTGAAATAGAAAACGAAATGCCAACATGGTAAACTATTTTGTAGGGGCCGAGAGGCCCATAGACTTACTACACATCTAAACCTCTTTGTGCTAACTAGCTTTGTCACTACATCTACAACATTATATAAAGTGTCAACTTTCTCCAACATCACCCCTCCCATCCTCTACCATGTCATGAACAAAATGGTATTGGACATCTATGTGCTTTATCCTCACATGAAAGGTTAGATTCTTTTCCAAACATATGCCACTCTGACTATCACAAAGACTCTGATGGCTCCCTGACTCAGCCCCACATCAGAGTTTAGATGTGGATGAGTCTAGAGATCTAGTCCTCAGTCAAGTCTATAAGTCTAGTTTATACTCCAGTCAGACAATGAAAGAATTATGAATAAACATTAAGGAAATCTATTATGTAGTACAAGATAAGTAAAGCTAAGCATCATAACACATATACAATGATATCACAATCCTTATATCTCCATTATATTTATTTCTCATAATAGGTATATACATATCCATACCGACAGGTCTCTCTCTCTCTCTCTCTCTCTCTCTCTCTCTCTCTCTCTCTCTCTCTCTCTCTCTCTCTCTCTCTCTCTCTCTCTCTCTCTCTCTCTCCTCTCTCTCTCTCTCTCTCTCTCTCTCTCTCCTCTCTCTCTCTCTCTCTCCATAGAGGTGTGTCATTTCCAAAATACCTCTTTATGAGTCGGTTATACCCTCTGCATGCCTTTGCGGTAACCTACGATAGATTCTTCTTGATGCCCTGTTCTCTTCCAATGGATCTATTTAACCCAATCTCCAACCGAAGATTCCAAAAGAAAACAACAGTTAAATGAAACTTCAAAATCATAGGAAATGCCGCTATCAGTTCAAACTGCAACTTTAAAGACTCTTGGGCGCTACATTAAAACAAGAATCTGCATGAAGAAACATGCTCTGCATTAAAAAGAGGCTCAACCAATAGCACAATAGGAAACCTTTCCCCTTAGAGATGTGTGGTGATGTCATGTGTCTACCTCTTTCTTTCCTCCATTGGGCCCCATCAAATGACTCTAAAAGTTTGACACGTCACATATTCTAATGGGACCCACCAAAATGTATACTGCTTTAATCTCAAACTTCATCTTATGCATGGTGATGCCGCATGTCTACCTTGGGCCAATGGCACAACATGAAACTATGTTAGAACTGTTAACTTTGCAAAAGGTGCGGGAAAGCGGACACATGGATTCCATTTTCACGGTTCCAGTGAATGGCACAACAGGAGATTCTGTCATTTGCCAATTAATCCAGAATCATGCGTGGTGATGCCACATGGAAATTTTCTAGCTAATGATGCAACAGGAAACTAGTTGTGACTATCAAAATATTTAGGGAATGCACCGTTGTGACACGTGGAGCTCTTTTCTTTTGTTGAATCTGATAGAAACTTTTAACGGGAAATGAAACCATCACAGACTCAATTACGTTGAGGCTCTTGTTTGACTTTTATCCATTGTTTCTATTGATGCCTCCCCACATGTATCAACATGTATACTACCAAAATTTAATCTGACTCATTTCCTAAGAAAAACAAAGAATATAGCAAAATCTAGGTCCTTTTGCTCTATAGTTCTTGGCGACTCACCGGGGGATTTGCACCTGTGGAGAAAAACCCAAAATCTTTGACAACAAAAAGGAGAAAACAACAAAAATGTAGAAACACAGCCGCGTCTGATTCAAATCTTCTAAAGTGCAAGTTGTAGAGTGGCCCATTCATTATCAGAAGGTTGAACCTTCTTCTTAAGCACCTCAAAGACCCTGTCCAAATCAATGATCTCCTTATAGGACAAACTTTGTAAGCTCTGAACCGCAGCCTTTGATTTGGAACTTCAACTATGCAAGTGGTTGTAAAAAAATTTCTACCTCTATAACACTGGGCATTTGGCTCAATGCTTAAAACAACATTTGATCATTTTGCCTATTGATTAACGGGTTTTAACCTGCTCCTCTGTCAAAACTATAGAATCATCAAGAAATGGAGAGGGGAGTCCTAACTAGACCAAATGTTCAATGTGTCCCTTCATTTCCTTTACTACAACTTGCTTCAAAACATTGAGATGTGCTTTGAACTTGAGAGCCGCCTTATTTTGACTCAGGAATTCATTAACTTTTATCGCGCCTGTCCTTATATTGTCAACCCCTGCTTCTTGGAGAATCTCTTCAGAAGCGTTATATAACTTTTGTACCAATAATTGGGATTTAGCTACCTTCAAGGAAATAGAAGAGGGAGTTTGTTCTACTGTCACATCCACCTCTGCACTAAGACTCTAGGTATCTAAGATGAATTTGAGTGCAGGCTTTAACTTAGAGATTTCTTCATATATGCGCCCCCAATAAGACACATAATTTTTGAACCATAGGCAACACCCCTGATTTCGAGGGCCTCTACATGAGCTCCTTCTTCACCTGAAGAATTTGCTGCTCCTTGGCCTGAATCTCATCATGTACTTGCTTATTTGTGTATCTCTGGTCTAAAAGACTCCTATGCAACTGAGTCAATTCATCTCAGTTGTCACTGAGATTCTTTTCTGCCAGGCTCTTCTCTTGCTGCAAAGACTCAACTAAAGTCTTAGCCAAATCTAACTCTGACTGCAATCATGTGCTTTTGGCCTGTTTTGCCTGTAATGCCTCCTTGGATACTTTACAAATCAAGATTCAGCCTAGAAATTTCTATAGCTTTGGCTTTCATCTCCGCATTGAGTCTATCCACAGTGCCCTTCATGTGTGCCAATTCCAGTCCCTATTTCTCAAGCTTCTTGTCCATCTTGATAAAATTTGTGGTGACAGATTTTTGTGACTCCTCCATGAGTTCAACTTTATCTTGCAGACTTGCTTGTGCCAGATTCAGACCCACAACATGAATGGAATAATCCTCAGGATTCATTTGCTCTTGTGGCTTGATCACAGTTAGGGTCATATGGGTGCCATTGTGAATGATCATGCAGGGACCACATGTAGGAAATTGCAGGGGCTCTCCCTTCCTTCTTCTATTGCTTCTCTAGGTGAGCCTCCCGGGATGTCCAAGTAGTTTCTACTTGTTGATGAAACTCTAATGGGGATTGAATCACCCCACTAGCGAAATGAAAACCTTGAGGCAACCCATATGGAATGGTCACATGCTGTTGCACCAAAGCGGTACCAAGACCATGTGGCAATGGTGATTGCATCATAAGAATAGAAGGGGAAAATGGTGTCAAATTTAACAGGGGAGGGGCAGATAATTGTGAGGCAGAAAGTGAAGAAAAGATAAGAAATGGAGTTATGGGTGAGCTAGAAAACAATGAAGGGACCTGAGTGGCAAGGTGAGTGATAAGGATTAGGGAAAGACTAAGAAGAAGAAGGCATAAGAATACTTACCTGAGTGCCTCCAGCTGTTGCGGCACTAGATGTTGGCCCAAATAAGGGTGTTGAAACAATGAGAACATCTTCTTCTTCCTTAGACTCGTCTTGCAACTTGAGCTTCCACCTTTTTCATCTTGGTTCTTGTTCCTTCTCTAAACCCTCTGCTTCTTGCTCTTTATCTGAATCGGTTTCCTATTCCTCTTTCTCTCAAAAAATGTTGCTTATATCATAAGGTGAAGTAGGCTTTGCATGCTCATCATCCCATATCCGCTGCCATTCCTCATCAGTAGGAACATCACTAAAATTGCTCTCCATCTCAAAAATCTCCTTCCTATACTTCTAATAGGAATTGATCTTCTCAGTACTCTAGTCATCCTTTAAGAGAGTAGCCCTAAGACCATGAGTCATTAAATTTGAAGGATTATAAACCCTCTCAGGCTGATAGAATGTATTCCACGGAGGATGAGACTTGGCTGGAATCTGGTTCAACTCAACATACACATCATTAGTATCGACCATGGGCGATTTTCTAGCTACAAAGAATGGGCAAGTTTGATGCTTAAAAGGAATCAGAGACTTTGATTGGGATAACCATTTCTTCATAAAACCATCCGGGTCATATTGTCACTGATCTTTTATCTGACCAAGACCCAGGTCTACTAGTTTCAACATCAATAAATGTTCAGTCTGCCTCTTGATTACTATAATACCTCCCTTAGAGAAGGGAATGTCATATATAGCCTTTTTCTTTTTCCTAGCCCCAAACTCAAAATCTACCACATCTAATTAGCTATCTAGTTCAATTGTAATGACTCTATTAGTCAAAAACTTGGGTAGTTTGAATGGTTCCTCTTTGAAACCATGAACTCTGAGTATCGCATGGTGAGCCCCAAAGAACCAATCATAGGGGACATGGGCATTGGATAATATACCTCTTTGTTTATAACTTACCCTAAAAGTAATGTGATTCGGGCTGAGGTCAATAAGAGCTGGAGACATAAAACATTTAGAAAATTCATAATAATCGGTAGTGGCCGATAGGAGGTGAGTCCATGCCAAAAGTGGAATTATCTTTTGTCCATCAACTAAATCATTAGTCATTGCTAGCTACATGAGAAGCTAGAAAAATTGGGGATTCTAAAACAACATTAAATGTAGTAAAAAGGATGTATACCTAAAAAACTGTTGGTGGTTAAAGTTAGCCAACTGATAAGATAATCTATCAGCTATGAATTCTAAGAAGTCCATTCTATAAGATTGTTTCTTGGTGACTGTTTTGAGGTGGAAGATGGCGCCTAACTAAAATTCATGCACATTAACATCATCATCAAGGCCAAAGATGAAGGCCAACATGGAGCACACATCTTGTACATCACAGGTGAAACTAGATAATGCAATGGGTAGTGGCAGCAACACTGTGTTGGTTTGTTCCAAACGGAGCTCCACATTAAGGAAACCCAGCTAATTGTCCCTTGTATCCCAAATTTTCTACAACTTGACAAAACTACTAAAATCTATTGTTGAATCATACTTAATTCTTAACATATCCCTCACAGCCTACTCATCAATCACTATTTTGAGATTCCTCCCAATGACAGTTCTAGTGTCCTAATCATAACATCAGATGCAAGCATCAACCAGTTCAGGACAAAGGTGAACCTGAGGGACCACAAACTAAGCTAACCTAGAAATCAATATCCTTATACCAAAAGTTTATGAGTCTCCTGCCTTAACTTTCTCGAGCATGCGGGCATGGGCTCCTTCTCTTAAGTTCTTGGTATTCTTTGAAAATACAAGATCAAATGATGCAGGAGCACCCCAGATTGCAGAGCAATCTTGCATCAACCAAAAACATTTGCATTTTTTCTTTTCTTTCATTTTCAATTCAATTTAGTCAGTTGCAGTTTCAGCATTTTGTACCACATTTTTCTGCATCTTCATATCAGATCTCATGGAGTAGGACTTAGCATCTACATCATATCCAAATTTCAAGTCATTTGGACTTGTCTACTAAAAATTATCGCTATCAGAAGATCATCAGTTTTCATAGAACAAAGCAGTCAGATAGTTAGTTGAAGGAGAAGGTTTGAGGAGCACTTCTATGACTTGTGGAACTAAATGGAACATCATACATGGCACATATGGATCAAATAGATCCTCCTTGAGGTCTGCACCAAGTTTCATTCATTTTCAGAGCATTACTAGTTGTTTAAGGCCGACCTACTTGCTTCTACACGTTACATCCTTCTTTGGAGTTTGTAACCTTCTTTGGCTAATGCGCAGGATTTCTTGAGCTTGGAGATGATATGAATAGATCTCTTAGAGGCATTAGGAAGAAGTTCACAAGTTCATTAGTTGTTAGTTTTAGAATATGTTTTAGAGTTCAATTTCCTTTCTGGAGGGCACTTTAATGCCATATCTTGCATATTTGTTATAACCCATGAAGCAGGCTTGTGAGCCCTTTTATTGTAGCCCGCGTGTTGCCAGCATTTAAGCATTTTGAATATATGATATATTGAGCATTTTGATCTTCCATTGCATTCTATGGTTGTGTTGTTTCTGTTGTGTTTACTCTAGTTGCATGGTTTGGATAGTTCATTTTGTGAACCCTCCGACCGTGACTACACCAAGTGGTATCAGAGCGAATTTTTGAATCCTTTGGGAAGTGAAGGCAATTTCAGAAGATCTTGTGGTGAACCGATCACCGACCAGAGGTAGTCTACTTGCGTTTGTCAACAGAGTGCTGATTGTGAGGCAGCTGCTACTTTGTAGTCAGATCACCGAATTAAGGTAGTTGCACCAGATCTTAGGAAGAGATGTCGCCAAGGAGTATGCCTGCTATGGGCACTATTGCTGGAAGAATGGAAGAAATGATAGAGATGATGAAAATGATGAAAGTTAGACTGGATGCTGTAGAAGAAGATAGAAGAAGAGGGCTAACCCTTAGACATGATGTTGAAAGTGATGATGAAGAATTTCAATCTGTAGATCAAAATGAAGAAACCCTAGAAGAAGAAGAAGAATCAGATCAAGTGAAGATGTTGAAAGCTATTTCTGAGATTAGAAAGAGACCTAGAGTAGATGTACCAAACTATACTGGAAATTTGAATCCAGAGGAATTGATTGATTAGATAAATGACTTGGAGGAATACTTTGAATATGAAGAAATTAAAGATCTAGAGAAAGTAAGATTTGCAAAGACTAAGTTGAAAGGACATGCTGCTATTTGGTGGAAAGAAATTCAGTTGGATAGGAATAGGAGAGGAAAAGAAAAGATCATAAAATGGGATCGAATGGTGACAAAGTTGAAAAATCAGTTTATACCTGCTGACTATGAGTTGGAACTATTGAAGAGATTGCAAAACCTGAAACAAAAGGAGTATATTGAAGAATTTCATAAGATGATCATAAGGACTGGACATAGTGAAGTAAGCAAGGAGAAAGTGGCAAGATACGTAAATGGATTGAGGATGAATATTCAAGAATAACTGAGTTTGGTAAGGATGACAACAATAGAAGAAGCATATCAGTTTGCCCTAAAAGTTGAAGATAAGTTGAACAAGAAGCATGAGCAAAGATAGAGAGGTAGAGGAGGTAAATTTCAAAGAGGTGGAACATATTCCAGAGGAGAGAGATCATATGCAGAGCAGAACAAAGAAAGTAGTCCATTCAAGAAGGAAGACAGAGATAACAATTCATACCAGAGAGATGACAAAAATTTATACCTCAGAGGAAATCATAATTCTTACTGCAATGAAGGATATAAGAGAGATGAAAGAGGATTTGATAAGAGAACATTCAAAGATATCTGTTTTAAGTGTGGAGGTGAAGGACATAGAGCATTTGAATGTCATCAGGGAAGTATAAGCAAGAAGACAAAGAATAGTGCAAGAATAGCTTATGTGGAGGAAGAACCTGTTGGATCACCTAGTTCAGTTGGAAAACCAGAGAAAGGAGAATCATTAGTCATGAGGAGAGCCTTATTTCAATCAAAGACAACTAAGGAACCACCACAAAGGAAAAGTTTGTTCCGGACCAGATACAAATCAGGAGGTCAATGTTGTAAAATGATCATTGATAGTGGTAGTACTAATAATTTGGTTTCAGAGGAGATGGTGACTAAGATAAATCTGGAGAGATTGAAACACCCTAAGCCTTACAAGATAGCATGGATTTAGGATGAACACAAGGTACTAGTGAGTGAGCAATGTTTGGTGAAATTCATATAGGATCTTATAATGATGAAGTATTTTGTGATATTATGCTGATGGATGTATGTCATATATTGTTGGGTAGACCATGGTAGTATGATAGAAAATCTATACATGATGGGAGAAGGACTACTTATACCATAACATCAAATGGGAAGAAACATATCTTGATACCTTTGGAAGATGAGCCTAAAAGTGAAGTATGTGGCAATGCTAGAATCTGTTTGGTTGATGAAAAGAAATTTCTGGATGGATTGAGACATGGGAATATGTGTTTTTCTTTGATTCCTAAGAAGCGTGGAACTCTAAGAATAGAGACTGAAGAATCACAGCCAGAGGAGATAACTGAATTGTTGACAGAGTATGAAGACATCATATCAGATAATGTACCTGAAGGATTGCCACCAATCTGAAGTATCAGTCATCATATGGACCTTATACCTGGAGCTAGTTTGCCTAATAAAGTAGCACACCAGATGACACAGACAGAGAATACAGAGCTGAATAGATAGATACAAGAGCTATTAAAGAAAGGATTGATCAAAGAAAGTTTGAGCCCACGTGCGGTACCTGTAGTACTAGCACCGAAGAAAGATGAAGAATGGAGAATGTGTACAGACTCTAGAGCAATCAATAAGATCACAGTTAAGTATAGATTGCCATTGCCAAGGATGGATGACATTATGGATTGTTTGAGTGGAGCAAAGTATTTTACAAAGATAGACTTGAAGAGTGGATACCATTAGATCAGGATTAGAGAAGGAGATGAATGGAAGATTGCATTCAAGACAAATAAAGGATTGTATGAATGGTTAGTGATGCCTTTTGGATTGACTAATACACCAAGTACTTTCATGAGGTTGATGAATGAGGTTTCTAAGAAATTCTTGGGTAAGTTTGTTATTGTATACTTGGATGATATTCTAATTCTTAGTAAGACAAAGGAAGAACATTTGTAGCATATTAGACAAGTATTGCAGAGGTTGAGAGAAGAGAAATTTCTTATAAACATCAAGAAATTTAGTTTCACGAAGGAAGAATTGGTATATTTGGGATTTGTGATTTCTGTGGAAGGATTGAAGATGGACCCTAAGAAGGTTAGAGCAATTGTTGAGTGGCCAACACCGGAGAGCATTGGAGAGGTAAGATCATTTCATGGGTTATCTAGTTTCTATCAAAAGTTCATCAGAAATTTTAGTTTAGTACGCACACCGATGACAGAGACAATGAGAGGTGACGGAAAGGATTTTAAGTGGACATCAAAAGCAAACAAAAGTTTTGAATTGTTGAAGCAGAAAGTGACAGAACAACCAGTGTTAGCATTACCATATTTCAACAAGGTATTTCAAGTAGGTTATGATGCAAGTGGAAATGCAATAGGAGCAGTGTTAAGTCAAGAAGGTAGACTGGTAGCATATTTTAGTGAGAAATTGAATGATACAAGGAGAAGGTATTGATTTTATGATCATGAGTTCTACGCCATAATTCAAGCTTTGAAGAAGTGGATACATTACTTGTTGCCTAAGGAATTTGTGTTGTACATGAATCATCAGGCTTTACAATATTTGAATAGTCAAGGAACGTTGAATCAGAGACATATGAGATGGGTAGAGTTCATGCAGAGTTACACATTTGTATTGAAGTATAGAAGTGGGAAGTCAAACAAAGTTACAGATGCATTAAGTAGAAGAAGGAAATTGCTAACAGAGATGAGAGTAGAAGTATTAGGTTTTGAAGAACTAAAGCATATGTATGAGGAGGATCTTGATTTTGCAGAACCATGGAAAGCATGTAAGGAACTTGTTGTGATAGATAGAAGTAAGTGGTTAGATTATTTCATTCAAGAGGATATGTTGTTCAAAAGAAATCAGTTGTGTATACCTAGGAGTTCAATGAGAGACAATTTAATCAAGGAGAAGGATAGTGGTGGATTGGTAGGACATTTTGGAATTGACAAGATAGTGGCTTTGGTAAGTGAACATTATTTTTGGCCTCAGATACATAAGGATGTAAGGAAGTTTGTGTAGAGTTGCAGAATATGTCAAGTTGCGAAAGGGAGTAGTCAGAATACTGGATTGTATAAATCTTTAACAGTACTGAAGAGACCTTGGGAAGATATAAGCATGGATTTCATATTAGGATTGTCAAAAACACAGAGAGGATATGATTCTATATTTGTAGTGGTAGATAGATTTTCAAAGATGGCACATTTCATACCTTGTAAGAAGAAAAATAATGCAGTGCATGTTGCTGACTTATTTTTCAATGAGATTGTGAGATTGCATGGATTACCTAACAACATAATTTTGGACAGGGATACAAGATTCCTTGGATTACTTTGGAGAACATTGTGGAAGAAGATGAAGACAAACCTAAAGTTTAGTTCAGCATTTCATCCACAGACAGGTGGACAAGCAGAAGTGGTAAATAGGAGTTTGAGAAACTTGTTGAGATGTTTAGTAGGAGACAAGATAGGAAATTGGGATCTAATTCTACCGCAAGCAGAGTTTGCATACAATAATTCAGTGAATAGGAGCACAGGGAAGACACCATTTGAAGTTGTGACAGGAATTAAACCTAGAGGAGTGGCAAAGTTGAGAGACATCAGTATGGAGAATAAGAGAAGTGCAGTGGCAGAAGAATTTGCAAGATATATGGAGATAATACATAATCATGTTAAGAAGCATTTGGATGAGATGAATAGCAAGTATAAGGAGCAAGCAGATGAGAAGAGGAGACATAAAGAATTTTCAGTTGGAGATGAAGTAATGGTATATGTGAGAAAGGAGAGATTTCCAATGGGGACATACAACAAGATAAAGACGAATAAGTTTGGACCATGTAGAATACTTAGGAAATTTGATTCAAGAAATGCATATGAAGTGGAGCTACCAGAGACATTGGGTATATCACCTATATTCAACATTGCAGACTTATATCGGTATCATAAAGGAGAATTAAGTGATAGCATTGAAGA
This sequence comes from Cunninghamia lanceolata, assembly GCA_027924645.1. Lineage (NCBI taxonomy): Eukaryota > Viridiplantae > Streptophyta > Pinopsida > Cupressales > Cupressaceae > Cunninghamia > Cunninghamia lanceolata. The sequence continues at coordinate 3,025,550 of BSBN01000536.1, forward strand.
TGGTTTGAGGAATCAATTACCACAACAACAACTAGAGTAGATAGAGGACATCTTGGATAGCAGAGTTGGATGCAGTACCAGAGGCAAGCAATACAAGGAATATTTGGTAAAGTGGAAAGGTAGACCAGAAGAAGACTGAACTTGGATTTCTCAGGTTGAGCTAGACCACCTTGGTTTTCCTCTAGCCCCAACAAAGTGAGGGACTCAATTTTTCAACAACCCCGACTGTCTAATGCAGGAGCATCCCAGGTTGCAGAGAAATCTTGCATCAACGAAAAATATTTGCATTCTTTATTTTCTTTCATTTTCAATTCAATTCAGTCAGTTACAGTTTTAGCATTTTGTACCGCATTTTGCCACATCTTCATATTAGAGCTCACAAAGTAGGACTTAGCATCTACATATAATCATCTACATCATATCCAAATTTCAGGTCATTTGGACTTGTCTGCTAAAAGCTATCGTTATCATAAGATCATCAGTTTTCACATAACAGAGCAGTCAGACCGTCAGTTGAAGGAAAAGGTTTATGGAATACTTTTGTGACTTGTAGAGCTAAATGGAACATCATACATGGCACATATGGCTCAGATAGACCCTCCTTGAGGTCTGCACCAAGTTTCATTCATTTGCAGAGCGTTACCAATTGTTTAAGGTTGACCTACTTGCTTTTACACGTTACATCCTTCTTTGGAGTTTGTAACCTTCTTTGGCCGATGCAGAGGATTTCTTGAGCTTAGAGATGATATGTATAGATCTATTAGAGGCATTAGGAAGTAGTTCACAAGTTCATTAGTCATTAGTTTTAGAATATGTTTTAGAGTTCAATTTCCTTTTCAAAAGGCACTTCAATGCCATATCTTGCATATCTATTGTAACCCAAAAAGTAGGCATGTGAGCCCTTTGATTGTAGCCTGCATGTTGCTAGCATATAAGCATTATGAATATATGATATATTTAGCATTTGAATCTTCCATTGCATTCTATGGTTGTGTTGTTTCTGTTGTGTTTACTCTAACTGCATGGTTTGGACAGTTCATTCTATGAACCCTCTGACCATGACTGCACCATCAAATATGTGATCCGCAGGATCAAAAACTAGAGTGGAATCATGACACTTACCTTTCCTGAGCTCCTTGGTGTTTGGAAGTTTGGGTTTAGGCTAAGCTAGAGAAGAAGCATATGATTTGTTGTTTAGCAACTCTGGGGGGAGCTCCTGCATTTTCTTCACCACTTAAGACCTTACTCTCCTAAGAGTTTCACTTCTGGAAGCTGGGTCTATTGATTCCATTCGGTAGCAGTCTTCAACCTTGAATCAACAATGCCCTTCAAGAAAACTCTAAATGATCATAATACAACTCACAAAATGCTTTACTTCTCTTCTTCAAAAAAATTCTCAGCTTTGTTGCTTCACAAATGACCACTTAATGCTAAGATTCCATTTATATAGCCACTCCCCTCATGCGCATATAGGACTCTAACTCTACCATTGCTCTCACAACCGACCTATATTCACATGTTTGAACATCTTGTCACTGGAGATTTCAAAGATTTTCATGATGGCATGAGCTTTATAAAGATTCTATCATTTAATGCCTCATCACTTCTGGTAGTTGAGTCATCTCTTCACGCTGCAACCAAAAACTCTTGCTAAGAAATAGACATGTGGCGTCTCTCAATGGTTTTATTGAAAACTGAAACACTGTGCAGTTAGCACTTATTTGAAAGAGGTGGGAAATAACAACCTCACGGAAAAACAATACAACTAAGACTAACTATATACAAGTGTCATAATCTTGATCAATTGTAATGTTTCAAGAAGATCCCATTAACAAGAATCTTTAAAACCTCCCCATTTGCATCTTCCAAATCATATGCATTACTTGGCTTGCAGGCAACAATCTTGAAGGGACCTCTCCATAGCAAATCAAACTTTGCATGTTGCCCTTGTTGATATGTGTTGGACAACTGAGAGGGGGGGTGAATCAGTTGTCACAAAACTTAAACACTTTCTGCAATTAAAACATTCATCACTTATCCACAATTATTATAGTTTAACAATGAGTGCATGAAATTAGAAACTTAACCACAGATACAACATCAAACACAAGAGACACTAGATTTACGTGGAAAACCCCAGGGTGGGGAAAAACCACAGAGAGGATTAACTCTTAATATATATTGCAATCTTGAAATAATGATGTATAGGCTTGGTCACTCCACGGGCCTAAACATATTGGCTTACTGCCATGAAGAACAACTAGGTCTAGCAGGTTCATTGCCTCAACCCTAAACCTAGCAAGATTACAATAAGGGCTGTTAAACCCTACTGGCAACTTACTGCTAGACTCACAACCACGATCAACACATTTCTATATTGTGAACAATAATTCCTCTGCTCCGCTCTTCCTTTGCTCTGCTTTTCCTCTACTATGTTCTTCCTCTTCTTTCGTCTGCCTCTTCTCTGCTCTACCTTTGGACCTTTCTTAATATCTTTTCATTTTCACTCAAGTACACCTTTTCCATGACTCAACTATAGGTATTTATACACTACATATGATCATCAAGCTCGACATCACAATCATCAACCATTGGAGCAATCTCCAAGGTTGATATTACAAACATTTACAAAATAGGTCATGACCTATTGCAACATCATGCAAAGGGAATGAAATGTGGATCACACCATGCCTTATCTGGCACTCAAACATGATCATCCACACCACAACACACTTCCACAATCTTCCAGAGATCTCCGCAATCACTAGGATCAACCAGGTCAGCCAAGACTAGTTACACGCTACATTATCTGGGAACAATCTTCACACACCATCTAAATTTCTTAATGCGGACCAAAGTCCAAATAGAAACATGATTAGGAGACATCCACAAGCACGCTATAATCATCAAGAGCAACCGCACGAACCTTAACCACCCTGAAATGTAGCATCCTCAGACATATCTCTAACTTTCTTCCAATATGAAGACCATGATCTTCAAGCAGAAATAAATGCGGAGCAGTTTACCAGACTGTTCTTCAGCATACAACTCACTGTCTATACTGCACTTCTCTGTTACTCACTTGTTTCTTCTGGAGAGGCTAATTTTCTCAATATCCTCAACATACAAGTCTTCTAAACAAGTAATAGAATAAGATACAGTTGACACTAATGAAAACAAGGATATGTTGACATCAATGACAACACCAATTAGGCACATACTTGCAACAATCTCCCCATTTGTCATTGATGGCAACATATGATGTGAAAAACTACAACAGCCATCAAGACAAGATTCTTCCCCTTTCTCTTTACACACCTACACTTCTTACTTTCTCTAAAATTCTTCCCCTTTCTTTTACACATCTGCACTATAAGTTTTTCACATGACTTCTCTCCCCCTTTGACATCAATGGCAAAGGGCACATACTTGCACTCTTCTGCTCTGATCTAATCTCTCTTCTAAACTCTCTAACTCGCCCCCCTTAGAAGTAGCCCTAAAAAACATCAATCTGGACCTCTAAACACCTCTAGACTGATGCACTATTGTGCGTCTTAGTTTAGAGTAAGAGGTGTGATGACCCCTAACTTTTCTCTGAGATACTCAAAAGTATCCTTAGGCAAAGGCTTGGTAAAAATGTCTGCAATTTGATCCTTGGTAGAAACATACTCCAACTTGACTTCATTCTCTATCACTTTTTCTCTCAGGAAATGATACCTAATGGATATGTGCTTGGTCCTTGAGTGCATCACTGGGTTCTTTGATATGTTTACAACACTTCTGTTGTCACAAAAGATTGCAATATGTTCTTCATGCACAACTTTGATGTCCTTTAAAGTCTGCTTCATCCATAACACTTGAGTGCAACTGCATGCTGCTGCAATGTATTCTGCCTCTGCAGTAGATAGGGATATTGAATCATTTTTCTTGCTTAGCCAAGATACTAATATTTTTCCCAAGAAGAATGCACCTCCACTTGTACTTTTTTTGTCATCCACATCTCCGGCCCAATCTGCATCAATATATGCACTGAGAGTAAAGTCACAGTCCTTAGGGTACCACAAACCATAATCTATTGTGCCTTTTAAATATCTTGGAATTCTTTTGACTGTCATCACATGTGATTCCTTGGGTTCTGCCTAAAATCTTGCCACAAGACACACTGCATACATTATGGCAGGTCTCATTTGAGTTAGATAAAGTAATCCTCTAATCATAGATCTATACTTTTTCTGGTCTGCCATGGGTGAGTTATCATCTTTTCTCAACTTACAACTAGTTATCATAGGTGTGCATACTAGTTTAGAGTATTCCATCCCAAATTTATTTAACAACTCTTTCACATACTTAGACTGAGAAATGAAGATACCCTTATCTGATTGACTTATTTGCAGACCTAAAAAAAAGTTCATCTCTCCAAACATGGACATTTCAAATTCACTTTGCATTTCTCCAGCAAAAACTGAGCACATACCTTCATTGCCTCCAAAAATAATATCATCAACAAAAATTGCAACAATCAAGGTTTGTTCGTCATTGATCTTGAAGTAGAGATTACTATCTGTAGTACCTTTATTGAACCCTATCTGTATCAGGTACTTGTCCAACCATGCATACCATGCCCTGTGAGCTTGTTTTAATCCATACAATGCTTTCTTCAATCTGCATACTATGTCCCCTTGTTTTGATGACTGAAATCCTTCTGGTTGTTCAATATAGACTTCCTCTTCCAACTCTCCATTTAAGAAGGCAGACTTCACATCCATTTGATAAACCTTGAAATCTTTGTATTTTGCAAAAGCCAGAAACATCCTTATTGCTTCAATCCTTGCTACTGGAGAAAAATTTTCTTCAAAGTCTATTCATTCAACTTGAGCATATCCTTTGCATACCAGCCTTGCTTTGTTTCTCACCACTTCACCATTCTCATTCATTTTATTTCTAAAGACCCACTTTGTACCTATTACATTCTTGTCTGCTGGTCTAAGAAAAAGATCCCAAGTCTAATTCTTCTCTATCTGCATCAATTCCTCTTCCATAGCCTTTATCCAATTCTCATCTTTGCAAGACTCATCCACAGTTTTAGTTTCAATCGTAGAAATCAAATAGAAATTTACTTGTTCCTCTGCAACTTTTCTTCTGGTTAAGATCCATTTGCTCTTATCTCCTATGATTTGATTTTCTGAGTGACTGATTCTTACATATCTTAGAGTTTTGGTAGCACTTACCAGAGCTTGTTCTTCTTCATCTGTGTTGTCTTCATGCTGCACCACTTCTGAAACATCTGTATCATCTAACTCATATCCACTTGATTCTGAAGACCTTTCCTTACATTCATCAACTTTAACATTTGCACTTTCAGTGATCTTATTCAGCCTCTTATTATAGCACCGGTAGGCCTTACTCTTGGTGGAGTAACCAAGGAAAATTCTTTCATCACATCTAGCATCAAACTTGCCTAAATCTTCTTCTCTTTTGATATAACATTTGCTACAAAAAACTTTGAAATATTTCACAGTAGGAACTCTACCATGCCACAATTCATAGGGAGCTTTTAAACTGTTACCTTTTACTTGAACTCTATTTAGGATATATACTGCAGTGTGGATTGCCTCTCTCCAATATGCTTCCAAAAGATGAGCTTCCTTCATCATGGTTCTAGCAACTTCTTGAACTGTTCTATTTTTCCTTTCAACAACTCCATTTTTTTGTGGAGTTCTGGGCGTAAATAGCTATCTCTTTATTCCATGTTCTTCACAAAAGAAATTGAATTCATTTGATGTGAACTCTCCTCCTCTATCAGACCTCAAGCATTTGATTTTCATATCCATCTCATTTTCAACCATTGCCTTAAATTCCTTGAATTTATCTAGAGCTTCATCTTTCTCTTTCAAAAAAGTGACGCAAGTCATTCTAGAATAATCATCAATGAGCAGCATGAAATACCTATCTCCTTGCAAACTTCTTACTCTGGTAGGTCCACACAAATCTGTATGCACCAGCTCAAGTAGTCCTCCAACTAATTGGTCCTTGCTTTTGAAACTTGTTCTTGTCTGTTTCCCAAATTGACACTCCTTGCAAACCGGATTAGCAGGCTTCACAAACTTAGGCAAATCCCTAACAATTTGAGTAGTACTTATCTTCATAATATTATCAAAATTTATGTGACACAACCTTCTATGCCATAACCAAATCTCATCAGTCTAAGTCAATAAGCAATAGTTCTCGATTCCTTTCAAGTGATAGATATTACCTTTGGTCTTCTTACCAGTTGCAATGACTATTCTGGAGCTTTTCCTGATCTTGCATCCATTGTCCTTAAAGCTTAAGTGATAGCCCTTGTCACACATCTGACCCATACTCAGAAGATTGTGCTTTAATCCTTTCACATACAAGACATCTTTAGTATTATGCTTGCCATCAAAAGAAATAGATCCTTTTCCACAAATCCTACGAGCTGTATCATCTCCAAACCTAACCAGTCCACCATCATATCTTTCCAAACTTACAAACTTATTTTTGTCACCAGTCATGTAGTGAGAGCAACCCTTGTCAATAACCCATTCATCCTTGTCCTTAATGACCTGAGCAGCCAAAGCACTTTCCACTAGTTTTTCTTCCTTCACACAGCTAGACGGATTAGTAAACATGAGATCTTCCTTAATAGCAATGAACAAGCATTCATTTACAGAGGAACTAGCATTATCTGGTTCACCATTATCTGATACTCCTTCATTATCATCAAAATCTTCAACATAATAACACTTCTTTTGGTCATAGGCCTGTTCTCATATCTTCTTCTATTTCTTTCAATCCTTTTAGGACATCTGGAAGCAAAATGACCTACTTTACCACAGGAAAAACATTTGAAAGGTAGTTTGCCTTTATACTTACCCGATCCTCTTTGTAGTCTATCCACAAAGTTGGCTTCAGCTTCATCTAACTCATTATCAAATTCTACCTTGTACTTTTCTGATCTGGAAGTACTTCCAAGAGTACTGGCTTTGAAGGTCATCTCAACTTTCAGCAGAGCATCATCTAACTCCCTCATTTCAAAAGCAGTAAGCTTACCAAGCAACTAATACCTGTTAATGGTTTTTACTTGCATGAATTCTTCAATTGTGGCTACCTTGTGACAGTAGGACTTGGGTAGAGATCTAAGAATTTTCATAACAATTTCCTTTTCTTCGAGAGTTCTGCCTATGGCTTTTATCCCTGTAATATGTTCATCAACTCTTTGCATAAAAGCTGATATGTTTTCATCATTATTCATCTTCAAGCTTTCATATTTCACTTTCAGACTTTATAACTTGGCTTCCTTCACAGAATCATCTCCTTCATACAGATTTTTCAACTTTTCCCATACCTTATTTGCAGTTTGAAGATCCACCACTTTCGTCAATATTGAGTCAGTTAATGAGCTTAGTAGAGCATCCTTTGCCTTGATATCTATCTCATATTCTTTGATTTCGTCTTCAGTCGTCAGACAATCTTGAGGTATGGTGTATTCTATTTCTGAAGCTTTCCAAACTTTGAAACCAAGAGAAAGAAGATGGCTTTTCATCCGAGCCTTTCAGAAAACATAATCCGTTCCATCAATATGCGGCGCTTCCTTCTTGTAAGACATTTTGGATCTTCCTCAAGCTGTTAAACTTTCTTCAGAGGAACTTGGCTTTGATACCAATTGTTGATATGTGCCGAACAACTAAGAGGGGGGCTGAATTAGTTGTCACAAAACTTAAACACTTTCTGCAATTAAAACATTCATCACTTATCCACAATTATTATAGTTTGACAATGAGTGCATGAAATCAGAAACTTAACCACAAATACAACATCAAACACAAGAGACACCAGATTTACGTGGAAAACCCCAATGTGGGGAAAAACCACAGAGAGGATTAACTCTCAATATATATTGCAATCTTGAAATAATGATGTTCAGGCTTGGTCGCTCCACGGGCCTAAACATACTGGCTTACGGCCATGAAGAACAACTAGGTCTAGCAGGCTCACTGCCTCAACCCTAAACCTAGCAAGATTACAATAAGGGTTGTTAAACCCTACTGGCCGCTTACTGCCAAACTCACTGCCACGATCAACACCTTTCTATATTGTGAACAACAATTCCTCTGCTCCACTCTTCCTCTACTCTGCTTTTCCTCTGCTTTGTTCTTCCTCTTCTTTCCTCTGCCTCTTCTCTGCTCTGCCTTTGGACCTTTCTTAATATCTTTTCATTTTCTCAAAAGGATACCTTTTCCACGACTCAACTACAGGTATTTATACACAACATCAACCTTGGAATGATCATCAAGGTCAGCATCACAATCATCAACCATTGGAGCAATCTCCAAGGTCGATATTACAAATAGTTACAAAATAGGTCCTGACCTCTTGCAACATCATGCAAAGGGAATGAAATGCAAATCATGCCATGCCTTAGCTGGGACTCAAACACGATCATCCACGCCACAACACACTTCCACAATCTTCCAGAGATCTCTGCAATCACTAGGATCAACTAGGTCGACCAAGACTGGTTACACGCTACATTATCTGGGAACAATCTTCACACACCATCTAAATTTCTTAACACAGACCAAAGTCTAGATAGGAACATGATTAGGAGACATCCACAAGCATGCTATAATCATCAGGAGCAACCACACAAACCTTAACCACTTTATCCATAGGAATCTTCTCACCAGAACACATGAACTTCATTGTCTTCACTGTCATAAAAGAAAGATAGCTTGTGGACCACCAAACCACAAACCATTGAAACTGTAGGCAATTATCATCTCACAGACTTCCCTCTATAACTGCAGAGCCAAATACTTTATTACAGAGGAATGTGGAGACAAATACTATCTTCCTGTGCCAACTGAACTTACAAAAAAATAGGTTTCACTCTGGTGAACACAACTCACTTAGATCTTCATGCAGATGGCTCAAACCCAGAATGTAGCATCCTCAGACATATCTCTAACTTATTTCCAATCCACAGACCACGATCTTCAAGCAGAAATAAATGCGGAGCAATTTACCAAATTGTTCTTCAACATACAACTCATTGTCTGTACTGCACTTATCTGTAACTCACTTGTTTCTTCCAGAGAGGCTAATTTTCTCAACATACAAATCTTCTAAACAAGTAATAGAATAAGATACAGTTGACACTAATGACAACAAGGATATGTTGACATCAATGACAACACCGATTAGGCACATACTTGCAACAACTCTGGTTTGGCAGCTCTCTCTTCCCACTTCATAACAGAATCTCCCACTTTGAAACTTGGCTTTGTAGTTCCTTGGTCAAACCATCATTTTACTATTGATTGGTGATCAAACATTGTGTCAAAAGTTGATTCCCTCTTCTCTTGAAGGTCCATCAATTCTGCGAGTCTCACCTATATCACTCCATTTTCCTCAATATCAAGTTGCTTGATGAGTTGTAGTGCCAGAATCTCAATTGATATAAGCATTGAGGCCCTTTTTCTGTATATCAGCTCATACAGAGATGACTTGATGGTCTATTTGTGAGTGATTCGATATGCCCATAATGTTATTTTCATATACTTGTGCCATTATTTTTTGTGATCTGGACCCATCCTTTTAATGAGTCAAATCAGGTTCTTATTTATTGATTCAGCTTGACCATTACCTTGCAGATAATAATTTAAAGATGTCTTCAAGAAAATGCCATTTTTTAAGGACAAATTCTAAAAATTTTGATCCTAGGAATGTCTTAGCATTATCAGATATAATTGTGTGAGGAGGACCAAACTTGGTAGCAATTTCTTCTAGGAAATTCAAGATAATGCTCTCTTTGGCCTCTTTTAATGACACTGTTTCACTCCATCTCGTGAAATAATCTGTTGCCATAAGGATCCACTTGTGACCCTTATTGGATGTTGGATTAATCATTCCTATGAAGTCTAGACCCCATTGGGCAAATGGCTCTTCAACCATGATTGAACTAAGAGGCATAACAATGTTTCTTCTTTTTCCTGAATCAAACTGACACTACTGGCATTTCCTAACCATCTCATGACAATCTGAGAAAAGAGTAGGGCAATAATAACATGCACAAAGTACTTTAATTGTTATAGTTTTGGTTGAAAAATGCCCTCTAGATGTCCCATAATGTAGATCATACAGAATCTTGTCAGCTTCCTCTCTTTCCACACATCTAAGCAAAATGTCATTGAAGTTGCGTCTAAAAAGAAAATCGTCAATCAAAGAATAGTTGGAGCCTTGTAGCCTATAGAATTTCCTTTTATGAAGAGGTAACTAACTTGGATATTGTCCTGTCTCCATAAAACACACTCTATCCATTATCCACGAACCCAAATAGTCCTCATGATTCATCAGTACCATTGCCGAAGCTTCTTCGTGCTCTCATACAGAATCTAGACTCTAGACCATGTACTCGCAGAGCCCTCTTCCCCTGACAAGTTTAGTTGGTTTGATTTCAACATCATATTCCAATATCTTGGTAATCCAATTCAAGCTATTTTTTCAGTAATCTCTCCTTCCATTATGTATTCGCGAACAGTTGGATGAGCCAAAAATATTATGATCTTATTCCCAGTTACCAGGTGCCAGAACTTCTTCAAGCCTTTTACTACAGCGTAGGCTTGTTTTTCTACAAAGTTATACTTCGATTCATACTCTCTCAAGGTTTTTTAGAAGAAAGCAATTGGGTCTCTTCAAACTAAGTATCATCCTTTTGAGTCAATACTGTGGCTTCATTATGTTCCCCTCCATACACATACATCATAAAATCTCTGAAGAATTTCAGATTGACCAAAACTAGGGCTATAGAGATAGCCATTTCGACCCTTTCAAAGTCCTTCCTGCCCTCAGGAGTCCATTTGAAATTCAAGTCCTTCTTCAACATCACAGTGATGGGCCTAACCAATCCAAAGAAATCTACAATAAAATGACTCATAAAATTGATCTTTCCTAAGAAAGACTGCACTACCTTCTTATTCACTAGTAAGGGTAAATCTATGATGGCCCTGACTCTATCTAGGTCTATTGAGATTCCTTCCTCAGAAACAATATGCCCAAGCAACTTACCCTGCGGTACACCAAAAACACATTTATTTGGATTCAAAGATATTCCAAACTCATTCTACCTTTAAAAAATCATTTCAACATGATCAAAATGACCCTCCTTAGATTTGGTGAACACAATAAGGTCATCAGGATAAACTAGAATAATCTTATTTATCAACCCATTGAAAGCAATATCCATAGTGCGTGTAATATCCCCTTTTTGTTTAGTCTTTGTTGCAAAGTGACTTGGAGACAGGAAAGTCGACTTCACCTAAGCCAAATTAAAGTTAAGTTGAGTACTTTATAAAGTGGCTTGGAGAATGGAAAGTCGGTAAAAATGAATTAAATATTGGAGAATGGAAAGTCACTTTATAAAAGGAGAAAATAAATTATAATAAAATGACAAAATAAAACATTATTTTAATGATAAAGTTGGACGTCCCACTTGGAGAATGAAAAGTGAAATAAAAAATATTTTAATCCCAAATTATGGCGGTGGACATGAAACTTATATAAAATATTGCAAATTTGGGCACTGCACTTGAGGGTTGTAAAATAAGGTGTTTGGGAGGTCATTTTCATGATTGTCTATTTTTTCATTTGCATATTGGATATTTTCCTTTGAGTTGCAATATAGGTTCAACCATTTCTGAGGATGAAAACCCTTGAAAATTCATGGATTGAATGAAAACCCTTGAAAATTCATGGATTGGACGAAAACCCAATGCCACTTGAGAGGTCAATCCATACAAGGTTTACTATTGAGCTTAATTGCAGCTTTTGGCATTGAATTGGAGCTACAAAGACATCTTTTTCTGCAGGTTTATATCAGCTAGGGTTTGAAGATCAAATTGATAAGATTTGTGCCAAAAATCAATTTGATATTGAGGGGATTTGAGGATAATCGGTTGTAGACCATTGAGGGTTGGATTTTCATTGATATCACAAGTCATTTTGAAGGAATCAATGCATTTTTGAAAGGCAAATCTAAATTGGATCATTGCAGGCCACTAGGGTTTGTGTGGCATTTGGCATCTTGGATGACAAATTGCATATCTGAGCACTCCTAATAGCAGGTCGTGGATTTTAAAGGACAAATTATCATCTAATTTCCATCGCCTAGGGTTTAGGCGCTTTCATTGTGGAGAGTTCGTGGAATACAAGGAGCCTTTCAAATTCAATTTTGCGTCAGCATTTTATCATATCAAACCTCAACAAATTCTTTATCACTCATCTAGGGTTTGATAGATATTGGTATTTTGTGGAGTTTTGGCATCCTCAACACCAAGGTTCAAGCGCCATTAATCTTGGAGGAATCGTGGCTAATAAGGAGTTGTTGCATCAGTGTCTATATCAACAGACTTCATATCAAAATTTCATTGTGGACAGTGATGGCACATTCAAATTTTGCACATTTGAAGTGCCTATCTCCTTCCAATGTGTGGACAGAGGCTAGGTCAGCATACTACTTAATCTACCCCGGAGCCCATCTTCGCCAATTAAAATTTTGCAACCCAGAGGATATCTTGCAAATTCGTGTGGTACAATATTTTTTGGTACATATGGTAGTGTGCCTGTTCAGTTTCATGCTTCCAGGATGAGTTTTGATGGGCTATTTAATTCTTTTCTAACTACGACCGGGCTAGATTTGGTGTTCCAAAAAGTTATAAATTTTACAATTCTGAAGGCAACCCGTTTCTTGTTTTGGTCTAAAACATCTCCAGTTCAATTTTCATCAAAAACTGAGTCCATATAATGCATTATTTTAATGTGTTTTGATTCTGGCGAACACGTCCGGCAGGCCAATTTACAAAGGAGCTACCTAAATTCTAATTGTTGGGTGAAATCTGATTTAAAACCCATGTTTTAAGTAATTGATTATGGCCACTCGTAAAAAATCTCGACTCTAGGGGTTACGGTTTGCGCGTAGTGAATTTCCTCCGTTTGACTAGCAAGCAAAATTAAATTTCCCCTATCTTCTAATGTTTTGGTATGCAATTTCTTTTAAAACATTTAATTATGTTTTAAATATTTGCAAAAGAAGGGAGGTGCACGTGGATAAAAGGCATTTAGAGCAAATTAATTTTTGCCAAACTTCATAAGGTTTGAGACTTCAATTTTTGCTTTCCCCGCTAGTTCGCTGGAGTGCAAAAACAGGCTCAGCAAAGGAGAAAGCTTCATCGATAAACATTTTTAATGTTTTAATTCTCTAGCATGTCAAATGTCGGAGTGAAAAATGTGTTATGGGATGTATTTTTATTTGTCTTTCGCTGACCGCTAAAGGTGAAAAGTAATTCCAGCGAGGGCGAATGTTTCGACGAAGTCCTTTTTTTCAATAACTTTAATCCTCGTCAAAGGAAACTGTCTAAAAAAGGGGCATATTTTAATGCTTGCCCAAGTCACGTGTGTGGGGAAAAGCTTTGGAGAAAGCTTTTAATATTCTTTTGTTTGCTTCCACTGGTTTGCTGAAGGCTGAAATGAGCTCTGGCGAAATGACGAGCTCTGGCAAAATGCATTTGTGTCAAAGGCAAAGGTTTGGGTAAGCATTATTTTATGTTTTTATTCTTTCCTCATTGCTCCGCAAAGACAAAAGAATAGACTCGATGAAATCACATGTTGCAGCGTGTTAGTAATAATTTATGTATGGGGTTTTGAGTCAAGATCTCTTCCCAAAAAATCCAAAATTTCTGTGTCTTTTAGCCTCTACAGTGCTAAAAATGCCAGAAATCAGTTGTGTGCAGGTCAATTGTGCAGTGGCGGGTCAAAAATCTCCATCGGCCCCTGAAAAATATTAAAATGGGTCAAATGCATAAGAATGCATATCGGGTCACTGCTTCGGGCCATAGTTTCCAGTTTCTAAAATGTTTCTAAGTGTGGCTGAGAGGGTCTTACATTTCGAATGCCGCGGGATCCGCCAAGTTTCAACACAGTTTCTAAGTGTTTCTGAGAGTGGCGCGGAAGACATCACGTGGAGGCACCCATGAGACACAAAGAAAGTAACTAAGGCCCCACGAACGATGCCACGTGTTGCTCCCTGTTAAAGTTTCTAAAAAGTTTCTAAGCAGGGGCGGAGCGTGCCACATGTCTTTTGTAGTTGCTGAGGAGGTCGACACATGTCGGACTCCGCGTTGTTTCTGCATGTTTCAAAGTGTGGCAAAATGGAGGTGGGACCCAGTTTTAAGATACAGGTCCACGGAAGGCGCCACGTGGCGGCTTCCGCGTGAGTTTCAAAAAAGTTTCTAAGTGTTTCAAGTGGAGCGCGGAAGGCGCCAAGTGTCGCAGTCCACGAAGTTTCTATAAAGTTTCTTTGAGGTTTCAAACGGCCGCGAAACCTGCCAAGTGTCGATCTCCACAAGAGTCTCAAGTGTTTCAAGTGTTTCTCAAGTGTAGCGCAGAAAGCGACACATGTCAGCTTCCGTTGGAGTTTCTTAGGAGAGTCTCTAATGTTTCAGGGGTGCTGCGGCGGCCGCCACGTGGTGGCTCCCGCGTAAGGTTTTGACAGAGGCTCTCGGCGGGGAAGTAAAGGGAAAAAGTAAGCGGTGACCCAGCGTTGGAAACTTGAGGTGCCTACGTGGCACAGTTTCGTTGGCTGGTGACTTTTCAACGTTTTTGACACCGTTGATCGCAACGACGGGAGGGTTTTTGATCGACGGCCGGGTTTTAATCTTGCAGCGATGGGTTTTTTCCCGCGTTTGCAACTGTTTTTGGTAGGAAACTCCGTGGAAACTTGTTGTGGCTGCTTTCCTAAGGCTGCAGGTTGGTGAGGCAGTAATGGCGGTTGTTGCAAGAATGTGGACGGATCTACGGTGTGACTGAAGATATCAGTCCCAGGCGGTGGTACATGGCTCGAGGCCCCTTCCTGTCGTCTCCTCCACTGACTGCATTTATGTTTTGAGTGCCATTTTTCTGATGCATTGTATCTGATGATTTTTTGAGTCAACCATGTAATTAATTTGCTGGGCACATTTTCTAGCTATTTAAGCAGACTGTGTGACCCATTTAGAGGTTGTTGAAGGCCTGGGCATTTTTGTGTAAATAATGAAGAACAGGGCATGACCTTGGCTGTTTTATCCCATTGTGGAGTTTATGAGTTGCAACATGAATGTATTTTACACATATTCTCAATTTCAGTGTTGATTTATATGAGAAATGTTTATTGCATGTGTCTATCTGCTTGTCTCCATTTGTTGCATGTTTTCCTTCTTTTGAATCTGGTTGCTAAGGGTTTCTCAGGTTCTAGGGTATGGTTTTCTGTATCACATGCATGATCTCTAACTTCCATTCAAGGAGTGGATTAAACTATTTTAGGTCAATGTATGGAGAAGATTGTATGTCTGCAAGGATATCGGTAAGTAGAGGCAGTTAGATACCCTTTCTTGGGTGATGTTTGTAAGGCAAGCATCAAGTCCAACCCCCTAAAACTTGAGTGAAGGTTGCAAACCATCTGTTGTATACGTCTAGTTGACTCCTTGCCCAATGGATAGGCACCAGTCTGTTTTTGGGTCAATAATTATGAGCCAAAACCCCTTGTCTTGCATCCAGAACATTATGTCCACCCATTTCATCTCTTCCACTTGTTAGTTGTAGGAGTAGGATTAGGAACCCCCTGCATACTCTCATACCCACCAGACAAATATGTCCAAGAATGTTGCCAACCTTGTGATCTATCATGCAGATCTTGGTCCACACATGAGAGTATTCTGCCTGTTGCTGTCAAGCTAAATCTTTTTGTCATTGAGCTAGTCAATGTTACATCTTTTGTCATAGGGATCCCCCCCTTGGTGCGGCAGAACCAGAAGTGAAGGGGAGGCAGCTCACGCAACCTCCCGTAATCTGTTGGCCGAATTCCCCCGTGCATTGGAGCTGGCAGACCCTCTGCAGATTTGGTAACCAACAGATTTTGGCAACTCTACTGGGGAGAGAGAGAGAGTCAAGTGATTGGAAGGCTGGAAAATCTAGTTTCCAATGAAGTTGTTGTAGCAAAATAGTAACCATATGGTGCTCTGCTAGCGTGGTGAATCCAGAAAACAAAATGGCCTTGTTGATATATTGTCCTCTCTGTGAGAGGTGGCGACTCTGTTGAAAGAACCTATCAGTGCTGCAACATATTTCCAGGTATTTCATCTTTGATTCAAAATGTTAAGTTTAAAACAGCAGGCCTGGGTATGTTCTCAAAGGAGACTATTTTTTATTGAAAGATATAAAGCCCTAAATTTCACAGGGATATATGGTTACCCAAATGCTATTCCAAATAAAATTAGAAGGTGTTTGCCAAAATATAGTGGATCAGATTCTGAATCGGCAAACAAACATCTGCAAAATTTTTGTAATTTAATAGAAGATTATGAGGTAGAAGATGAAGATGTTGTAATGAGACTCTTTGTTCAGTCATTAGAAGATGATGCTAGGATATGGTTTTCAGACCTGCCTGTTTGTTCAGTTTCTTCATGGATAGATTTAGAAGTTGCATTCCTAGGGTAGTTTGGTGAAAGGTTTGATGTGGCCTCTCTGATCATACAGTTTATGAATATCCAAAGGGGAGATGAGGAATTGGTTCCAGCCTTTAATCTTAGATTTATTAAGTTGCTCAGGCAAATTCCTGAATATATGAGACCTAATAATGCATTATGCTTGACAATTTATTTGGTTGCATTTGATGAAGAAATGAGTTATCTATTGAGAGATAAAGAACCGGTCACACTTCACCAGGCTTTCCAATTTGCTATGGATATAGAAAACAATGAGAAATATGGAATGCCAGTAGGTTTCATAGCTGTAAGTTGTCAAAACAGTTATCAAAGTGAATATATTTCAGCTCTCCCAGTATGTGTATTGAAAGATGATTGTGTAGAGGGAAATATATTTCAAAATAATGTGTGCAGCCATGATGTGATGCATGAAGAAAATGTTGTAGAAAATGTAGGCACATCCTATAATGATGAAAACAAAGATTGTTATCAACCTCTAGAAGACAAGCCTGCAGACACAAGATGCCCTCCAATTGATCAAATGAGAGACATACATGAAGTTGTGTCTTGCAGCAGTGTGCATATCCCAGTTATGCCTGATTATTTATATGAAGTGGATATGCAGAGCTTCACTCTGAATATAGAAGATATTGCTTCAAGGGATAGTGAATATGTTAGTGACTATTAGCATTTAGATGCATATATGAGCCTTTCAAATGATGAAATATATATGGATGCTGAATATGAGTGTTTCCTTGAAGTTCCTGACCATTTTCACAATGTAGAGGTTGAAAATTTTACTTTTGGGTATCAAGGCATTGGTGAAGAAAAACAGGGTCACTATTCAGAGGTGGATAGGAAAATTGCAGATGTATGTGCTCATATAGTTGGGGACAGTGTTGATTGTGGGGGTGACTATGAAGTTTTTGACATAGGGCTGCATTCTGAGTTATCTCTGCCTTCCTTTGAGACATTCCAAGTGGACATAAATGATAAAATTGCTGAGCACAATGATGATGAATATCTGTATGCTTATGAAGATAAATTTGATTATGAGATGTTGTTTGTGCCTGAATATTGCATGTTTGATACAAAGGAGCTCTTATTTTTTGAAGAAGGGCAAAATTCTGATATGGATTCATTTGTTTCATGTGAGTCTATTATTTTTCCAAGCAACATCAGTGACTCATATGATGATGACATTGTACAACTGATAATAATGTATGCTGATCAAGCTAGTTGTAGAACTGTTAAAGAAAGAAAAATGAGCAACATCACAAATAATTGCAAAGAGGGTTGCTGCAAGTGGTTAAATGCTTTTAGGCTTCATTTGAAGAAATCAAAAGAAAATTAGGTGTTTGACAAAGGAAAATTATGGTTTTTCCTTTTTGGTGGCCCTGGGCCACCATGTTTATTTTGAAATAATGTGTTTGGTGATGCAGATCAATATATCTTCATGACTGTGCCCAATGGATAAGGGATTGGTCTGCATCCCAGAGATCTAAGGTTCTCGCCATGCCTGCAAGAGGCATGCGTCCCCAATCGGAGCCACTGTTAGTAATAATTTATGTATGGGGTTTTGAGTCAGGATCTCTTCCCAAAAAATTCAAAATTTCTGTGTCTTTCGGCCTCTGCAGTGCTAAAAATGCCAGAAATCAGTTGTGTGCAGGTCAATTGTGCAGTGGCGGGTCAAAAATCTCCATCGGCCCCTGAAAAATGTTAAAATGGGTCAAATGCATAAGAATGCATATTGGGTCACTGCTTCGGGCCACAATTTCCAGTTTCTAAAATGTTTCTAAGTGTGGCTAAGAGGGTCTTACGTTTCAAACGCTGCGGGATCCGCCAAGTTTCAACACAGTTTCTAAGTGTTTCTAAGAGTGGCGTGGAAGGCACCACATGGAGGCACCCATGAGACACAAAGAAAGTAACTAAGGCCCCGCGGACGATGCCACGTGTTGCTCCTCGTTAAAATTTCTAAAAAGTTTCCGAGCAGGGGCGGAGCATGCCACGTGTCTTTTGTAGCTACTGTGGAGGCTGATACGTGTCAGACTCCGCGTTGTTTCTGCATGTTTCAAAGTGTGGCGAAGTGGAGGTGGGACCCAATTTTAAGATACAGGTCCGCAGAAGGCGCCACATGGCGGCTTCCGCGGGAGTTTCAAAAAAGTTTCTAAGTGTTTCAAGTGGAGCGCGGAAGGCGCCAAATGTCGCAGTCTGCGAAGTTTCTATAAAGTTTCTTTGAGGTTTCAAACGGCCGCGGAACCTGCCAGGTGTCAATCTCCATAAGAGTCTCAAGTGTTTCGAGTGTTTCTCAAGTGTAGGGTGGAAAGCGACACATGTCAACTTCCGTTGGAGTTTCTTAAGAGAGTCTCTAATGTTTCAGGGGTGCTGCGGCGGCCGCCACATGGTGGCTCCCACATAAGGTTCTGACAGAGGCTCTCAGTGGGGAAGTAAAGGGAAAAAGTAAGCGGTGACCCAGCGTTGGAAACTTGAGGTGCCTACGTGGCACAGTTTCGTTGGCTGGTGACTTTTCAATGTTTTTGACACTGTTGATCGCAGCGACGGGAGGGTTTTTGATCGACGGTCGGGTTTTAATCTTGCAGTGATGGGTTTTTTCCCGCGTTTGCAACTGTTTTTGGCAGGAAACTCCGTGGAAACTTGCTATGGCTGCTTTCCTGAGGCCGCGGGTTGGTGAGGCAGTAATGGCGATTGTTGCAGCAATGTGGACGGATCTACGGTGTGACTGAAGATATCAGTCCCAGGTGGTGGTACATGGCTCAAGGCCCCTTCCTGTCTTCTTCTCCACCGACTGCATTTATGTTCTGAGCGCCATTTTTCTGATGCATTGTATCTGGCAATTTTTTGAGTCAACCATGTAATTAATTTGTTGGGTACATTTTCTGGCTATTTAAGTAGACTGTGTGACCCATTTAGAGGTTGTTGAAGGCCTGGGCATTTTTGTGTAAATAATGAAGAACAGGGCATGACCTTGGCTGTTTTATCCCATTGTGGAGTTTATGAGTTGCAACATGAATGTATTTTGCACATATTCTCAGTTTCAGTGTTGATTTATATGAGAAATGCTTATTGCATGTGTCTATCTGCTTGTCTCCATTTGCTGCATGTTTTCCTTCTTTTGAATCTGGTTGCTATGGATTTCTCAGGTTCTAGGGTATGGTTTTCTGTATCACATGCATGATCTCTAACTTCCATTCAAGGAGTGGATCAAACTGTTTTAGGTCAATGTATGGAGAAGGTTGTATGTTTGTAGGGATATCGGTAAGTAGAGGTAGTTAGATACCCTTTCTTGGGTGATGTTTGTAAGGCAAGCATCAAGTTCAACCCCCTAAAACTTGAGTGAAGGTTGCAAACCATCTATTGTATACGTCTAGTTGACTCCTTGCCCAATGGATAGGCACCAGTCTGTTTCTGGGTTAGTAATTATGAGCCAAAACCCCTTGTCTTGCATCCAAGACATTATGTCCACCCATTTCATCTCTTCCACCTGTTAGTTGTAGGAGTAGGATTAGGAACCCCCTGCATACTCTCATACCCACCAGACAAATATGTCCAAGAATGTTGCCAACCTTGTGATCTGTCATGCAGATCTTGGTCCACACATGAGAGTATTCTGCCTGTTGTTGTCAAGCTAAATCTTTTTGTCATTGAGCTAGTCAATGTTACATCTTTTGTCATAGGGATCCCCCCCTTGGTGCGGCAGAACCAGAAGTGAAGGGGAGGCAGCTCACACAACCTCTCATAATCTATTGGCCGAATCCGCCCGTGCATTGGAGCTGGCAAGCCCTCTGCAGATTTGGTAACCAACACAGCGAAAGTGCATTTTTAAATATTTTAATCTCCAACAAAGTGAAAGTTGTTGTAAAAGAAAACATTTTTAATGTTTTATTTTTACTGAAGTCAAAGGTCATGGGTAAAAGCATTATTTTAATGCTTTTTTTTTCACTCTCCCGCCAAGGCAAAAATTGAGTCCCGAGAGGAGAATGCTCTAGTGAAATGGTCATCACGTTTTTTTGGGTTTATGGCAAGTATTTGGGGCTTTTTACAAGAAGGAAATCAAATTTTTCAATCCCAGAATCGTACCCGGGCTATCTTTGACACTCAGAAGACATTTTCTGCAATGTTTGAAGCATTTTTAATGGCCACCATGGATAAAAATGGGTCAACATTGAGAAAAATGACTTGTGACGGCAAAAAAGCCCCTGAAATCATTATTTTCTAGGTGCCATGAGAATGCTTTATATGTTTAAAAATGATTATCTGTGTAATTTTCCATGGGTAAAATGTTGAGTAAAACATTTTTTCACGGGCCAATAAATGGGTAATTGCCTGAGAATTCAAAATTCTCACTTACAGGGTAAAATGTGATTGGTATTTTAATTTTACCACACAGGTAAAATTATGCATGGGAATTGCTTGCAGAATTTGGGGAGAATGCAAATTCAGTTATAGATGAAGACAAAATGAAGAGGGAGTTGGACGATGATGTGGCATACTCCTCATGCCAAGGATTGAGGGGGTTTAGTTGTGCCATGTGTCATGCTTCAATTGAATCTAGGGTTTCTCTTCTTCTTCTCTCATAAATTGTAACTTCTAGGTCATTTTTTTTAGGGTTTCCAATTTTTTCAGGTCTCTGAATATTGTAATTTTGTACAAGGATTGTCTCTAGATTAGGTGTTCTTCAAGTTTCAGGGTTCAATGTTGTAATCCATCTTTTAATGGCAAGCAAATCAGTTTGCAATTTATGATGAACTATGTCATACTGTAATGTCTCTAGAATGTATGCATCATATTTTTAATCAAAGTAACCAAGGGTTATGACAGTTTTTATTGCACATTTGTTGTAATAGGTATTTGGATTAATGGCTCCTATTCAAGGAACAGGTTAAAGTGTGCTCTCATTTAAATGTTGAATATATTGTATTGCATTCAGGATCTATAAGAATATTGTAGTTATGTCCTAAAGAGACCTTATTATTGTAATGCAGTAATGATTTACTGGTCACTAGTTTTGTGTTCAAGTTATTTCTAGATAGGTTATTTCATTTTGACTCTATTATGGACAAGGCACTGGTCTAGTGTATTTCTTTTGTGCAAACCCTGGAAGGAATCACCATTTAAAATCTTAAAGAATCTTTCCCATTTTCATGTTTAACTTATTTCTGGTTTTCTGAATCTTCATGGAGATTAAAGAACATAGAGGTTATGCTTGGAAATGATTCTAATGTAACTTCTGTGTGTGTTTGAGATGAAGATACTCCTATTTAATCAGTTCCCAGTGTTTATTCAAGGTATAAAGGGATCATGCTTAGAGATGAGTAATTGTGTAAACACCCTTTATTCATTTGCCTGAGAACTATCCACATTTTAAAGGACTATAGTGATTGTCTAGTGCAAGTTTTATCATATATCCAGGCCTAAAATAGGTACACCGGCCTGAGTCCTGTGGAGCTCAAAAAGCATAATGCTATGTTTAGCCTTGTTCATTGGACTTTCTTGTCCTCAATCTGATAACAGTTTAGGATCTTTGCCTTAGCCTATTGATCTCCTGGCTTAGGTATTGTGATTTTCCTTAGGGTTGGGGGTGGCAAGAAAATTCACCAACAGATTGGTGACTTCGCTGGGGAAAACTTAGATACATATCTATTTGGAAAGAGTCAAATGATTTGAATACTAGAAAGCCTAGTTTCTGAGGGAATTATTACAGCAGGTCTGGTTATTTTGTGAAAATAATGGTACTCTGCTGGTGGAATGGACGCAGGAAAGTATTTGACCTTTGAAGAGCTTTCAGCTACTTAAAGATTTTGTCGTCTTTGAAGAGGTGGCGACTCTGCATATGAACCTGATCAATTGTTGAAGAGTTATTTCTGTTTATGCAAGTGTATTGCATAGACCTACAATATTTCCAGTCACAAGGAGAAAATTATGAGGTCTGCAATAATTTCCAGGTATTTGGTCCTTAGCTCTATTTTCATCTCCAAAGCAAAATAAATCAAATGGATAGAAGTTATTTGTGAAAGTGCTTTGTGTAGAATGTTGTTCCCATGCTTGAATGAAGGTCTATAATGGCGAGTTAAGGATTTCATTGGAGATTTAGGGTTTTGTCAAGAGATAGGACTGTGATAAAGTTGTTATGAAGAAAATTGGTTGTTGTTGAAAGCATATTCGAATGAGGGTTTTATTCTTTCTATCTTTCTGCATATTTGAATGCCAAAATGCATTGTGCATCGCAACAACAATCATACCCTCATAGAAGGGTCTTCTTTGTTGAAAGATACAGAGCTTTGGATTTCAATGGTATCCAAAATTATCTGAACCCTGTTCCTAATATAATTAGGAATCGTCTACCAAAGTTTAGTGGTGGTAGGTTTGAATGAGCAAGTAGGCATCTACAAGTGTTTATTGATGTGGTGGGAGACTGAACTTGATTTTGAGGATGTTGTCATGAAAATATTTGTCTAGTCTTTAAAGGATGAAGCAAGAGATTGGTTCTCTTATTTACCAACATGCTCTATATATTCTTGGGATGAATTCAAAATAATTTTCATGGAGCAATTTGGTGAAAGAATCAACCCAAGTTTAGTGATCAGCAGGTTTATGGGCATTAAGAAAGAAGAAGATGAGCTAGTTCTAGCATTTAACCTGAGATTTGCAAAAGCATTGAGGGATATTCCTGAAGCTATGAGACCAAATGATTCAATGAGTCTAGTTGTTTACTTGGGAGCTTTTGACAGGAAGATGAGTTACCGGTTGAGAAGTAAGGATCCTACAACCTTGCATTAGGCTTATGAGATAGCCATGAATATTGAAAACAACTGGAACTATGGGATGCATAAAGGCTATTTGTCTACAAGTGCTTGTTGCCCTAAGGCACCCAATGTTGATGAAAGGTGTAAGTCAGAAATTAAAAATGAATGTTAGAGCACTTACACCCCTATTGTCCCAACCTATACATCAGCCCATTGTGTTGATCACATTGAGCCCCAAACAAATTGTCAAAAAGCTGCATGCATTTGTGATCATATAGTCTGTGTTCAGGCTCTCTTTAACATAAGGAGACATGAGGGAGAATTGGGATATGTTTGAGTTTATTGCCTCAGAGGTTGAAGCCAATTAAGTTTGCTCAGGTGCCTGACTGGATAGACATTGTAGAAAGTGTTGTGATCCATGATGACAAGAATGGTAGATTTCATAGCTCTGATCACACTAGCCCTGCTACGGGCTATGATTCAAACAATGATGCAAGTGAGGAGGGCTTGTTCCAAACTGAGACTATTTCTCATGTTAGTGGAGAAAATATTTGTGAACAACCAAATAATGTGGTGTGTGCACCTGAGGATTGCATTCATGAAAATTCAAAAGCATTATATGACACAACTGATGAAGAGATGGAGGCATTTTTAGATATTTGGCATATCACACCATGTAGTGGAAATGCTAGTTGATCCAGTGATGAGATCATGGAAGAAGTTTAGTTGTAGTCTTGTGATTCATTTGATTCAAATGATATGTTCAATAGTATGAGTAATAATGAGACAATGTATTCATCATTGAATATGTAAGAACCATGTAGTCCTGATTATAATCTTACCAATGTTGAATGCTTTGTCAATAATGATCATGATATCATTAGGCCAGTTCATACATATTCAACCCATAAAGTTGATCATGTTGATTGTTATTTTGCTAATCACAGTGTTTTATATGAAGTAGAGACAAAAAGTTTTACACCTGATGAGGATAACATTAGCATGCAAGATGTTGATGACATGAGTTCACTCTCAAATGATTAGGTTATGCCTTACGATGAAAATCTGAATAATAGGATGCCACCATTGTTGGTTGATAGTATTATGGAGCCTGAGGAGCCTTCTGATTGTGCTATCTCAGATTATGTTGATATGGCAGAAATTTCAAACATGTGTATGGTATAATCAGAGGATGAAATGAAAAGTGATATTGATTAACATTGCTTCTGGGTTGATTGTGATTTTGTTCCTTTAATGGACAATGATGAATCTGAAAATACTAATGTTGATGAAAAATCAGATCTTCATACTGATATTCAAGGTGGGATATTTTTAGGCTTGTCTAAACCATCTTATGAAGCCGTGTACATGGATGTGAATGATGATTTTAAATTTGAATCAAATTATGTCACTGACCTAGAAATGTGTGCATTTGTGCAATTATGGGACGATGATGCAGATGAGTTGCAAGACACTGGAGTAAGTGGTGATATGGCTAAGTCAATATGCTTAGATGAATGTCCCTACCAGTATAGTGTATTGTAGTTGCATGAGACACCTATGTATGAATGTTTCTCTTTTCATACTCCTGAAGGTTGTTTGCATAGTTTGCATCAGTGCTCCTATGACAACTTTGTGCTTGATGTGCAACCTAATGATGAGGCTAATGTTTATGATGCCAACTATTTGCTAGAGTATGAACACTTCCAATTTCTAATTTAGTTGGGAAATATTATGGTGGAGCATGACAATAATATGAAGAGAGAAGAATGTTACTTTCAATATGAATATGTTGTTGGCAGATAGTCAGCGCTCCCCGTGGGATTCGTGACATGGACTAACCGTCTCCCATGGATTCATTAACTCTGGCACTTGTATCAGAAATTGAAAGGTCGACATTTTGGATTAATGGCAATTGTGGTCCAATAACTGGTATCAAAGCGAAAGGTCACAGGTTTGAATCCCCCCGGGTAACACTGTGGGGAGTTTGTTGGCAGATAGTTAGCGCTCCCCGTGGGATTCGTGACATGGACTAACCGCCTCCCGTGGATTCATTAACTCTAACGCTTGTATCAAAAATTGAAAGGTCTACCTTTTGGTTTAATGGCAATCATGGGCCAACATATGTGTCATGTGATGATAACAAATTTTAGTTTCTACCTGGTTACACAATGTAGAATGACAGGTTACATTAACAATGGTATACTCAGAGGAATTGTGAGTGATGTTAGTGACAGTGTTTGTAATTAGGCAGATTTCAGTAGTATAAACAAACTGGGTTTGGGGTAGTCATCTAAAAGCAGGGTATTTGATAGAGGAAGGTTTTGGCTCTTCATTTTGGGGGGCCCTGGGCCACCAAATGAAGTTTGATCGACAACTATCTAAGCGGTTTTCAGAGCCACCTAATGGAGTAGGCAACTGGTCTACTCCCCAAAGATCTGGAATCTTGCCATGCTACGCATGCATCCCCAAACTAGAGCCATTGATGACACCTTCAAATTTTCCACATTTGAAGTGCCTATCTCCTAATGTGTCGACAGAGGCTAGGTCGACATACTGCTCAATCTACCCCGGAGCCCATCTTCACCAATTAAAAATTTGCAACCCAGAGGTCATCTTACAAATCCGTGCGGTACAATGTTTTTTAGTACATATGGTAGTGTGTCTATTCAGTTTCGCACTTCTAGGATGAGTTTTGATGGGCTATTTAATTATTTTCTGACTGCGATCGGGCTAGATTTGGTGTTCCAGAAAGTTACAAATTTTAAAATTCTGAAGGCAACCCATTTCTTGTTTTGGTCTAAAACATTTTTAATTCAATTTTCATCAGAAATTGAGTCCATATGATGCATTATTTTAATATGTTTTGGTTGTGGTGAACACGTTCAATAGACTAATTTACAAAATGAGGTACCTAAATTCTAATTGTTGGGCAAAATCTGATTTAAAACCCATGTTTTAAATAATTGATTATGGTTGTTCGCAAAAAATATCGGCTCTAGGGGCTACGGTTTGCGCGCAGTGAATTTCCTCCGTTTGATTGGCAAACGAAATTAAATTTCCCCTATCTTCTAATGTTTTGGTATACAATTTCTTTTAAAACATTTAATTATGTTTTAAATATTTGCAAAGGAAGGTGCACGTGGATAAAAAGCATTTAGAGAAAATTATTTTTTGCCAAACTTCATAAGGTTTGAGACTTCAATATTTGTTTTCCCCGCTAGTTCACTTGAGTGCAAAAATAGGCTTAGCAAAGGAGAAAGCTTCACCGATAAACATTTTTAATGTTTTAATTCTCTAGCATGTCAAATGTCGGAGGGAAAAATGTGTTATGGGATGTATTTTTATTTGTCTTCCACTAACCGCTGAAGGTTAAAAGTAATTCCAGTGAGGGCAGATGTTCCAGCGAAATCCTTTTTTTCAATAACTTTTATCCTTGTCAAAGGAAAGTGTCTAAAAAAGGGGTATATTTTAATGCTTGGCTGAGTCACGTGTGCAGGGAAAAACTTTGGAGAAAGCTTTTTAATATTCTTTTGTTTGCTTTTGCTGGTTCGCTGAAAGCTTAAATGAGCTCTGGCGAAATGACAAGCTCCGGCGAAATACATCTGTGTCAAAGGCAAAGGTCTGAGTAAGCATTATTTTATGCTTTTATTCTTTCCTTGCTTCTCCGTGGAGACCAAAGAATCGACTTGGTGAAATCACATGTTACAACGAAAGTGCATTTTTAAATATTTTAATCTCCAGCAAAGTGAAAGCTATTGTAAAAGAAAACATTTTTAATGTTTTATTTTTACGGAAGTCAAAGGTCATGGGTAAAAGCATTATTTTAATGCTTTTTTTTCACTCTCCCGCCAAGGCAGAAATTGAGTCCCGAGAGGAAAATGCTCTAGCGAAACGATCATCACGTTTTTTGGGTTTATGGTAGGTATTTGGGGCTTTTTACAATCCAGAAATCAAAATTTTCATTCCCAGAACAGTGCCCAGACCATCTTTGACACTCAAAAGACATTTTATGCAAGGTTTGAAGCATTTTTAATGGCCACCATTGATAAAAATAGGATAGCATTGAGAAAAACGACCTGTGACAACAAAAAATGCCCCTAAAATTATTATTTTCTAGGTGCCATGAGAATGCTTTATATGTTTTAAAATGATTATCTGTGTAATTTGCAAGGGGTAAAATGTTGAGTAAAACATTTTTTTCATAGGCCAATAAATGGGTAATTGCCTAAGAGTTCAAAATTCTCACTTACAAGGTAAAATGTGATTGGTATTTTAATTTTACCACACAGGTAAAATTATGCACGGGAATTGCTTGCAGAATTTGGGGAGAATGCAAATTTAGTTACAGATGAAGACAAAATGAAGAGGGAGTTGGATGATGATGTGGCATATTCCTCATGCCAATCATTTACAGGATTGAGGGGGTTCAGTTGTGCCATGTGTCATGCTTCAGTTGAATCTAGGGTTTCTCTTCTTCTTCTCTCATAAATTCTAACTTCTAGGTCATTTTTTTAGGGGGTTCCAACTTTTCCAGGTCTCTGAATATTGTAATTTTGTATAGGGATTGTCTCTAGGTTAGGTGTTCTTCAAGTTTCAGGGTTCAATGTTGTAATCCATCTTCTAATGGCAAGGAAATCAGTTTATAGATTATAATGAACTATGGCATACTGTAATGTCTCTAGAATGTATGCATCATATTTTTAATCAAAGTAACCAAGGGTTATGACAGTTTTTATTACATATTTGTTGTAATAGGTATTTGGATTGATGGCTCCTATTCAAGGAACATGTTAAAGTGCGCCCTCATTTAAATGTTGGATATATTGTATTGCATTCAGATTGATAAGAATGTTGCAGTTATGTCCTAAAGAGACCTCATTATTGTAATGCAGTAATGATTTACTGGTCACTGGTTTTGTGTTCAGGCTATTTCTAGATAGGTTATTTCATTTTGACTTTGTTATGGACAAGGCATTGGTCTAGTGTATTTCTTTTGTGTAAACCCTAGAAGGAATCACCATTTAAAATCTTAAAGAATCTTTCCCATTTTCATGTTTAACTTATTTCTAGTTTTCTGTATCTTCATGGAGATTAAATAACACAGAGGTTATGCTTGGAAATGATTCTAATGTAACTTATGTGTGTGTTTGAGATGAAGATACTGTTGATAACTGAGAGGGGGGGTGAATTAGTTATCTTAATTATTTCAGCTTTCTGAACTCCCTTAACAATTAATGCAGCATCAAATTAATAAGCAAACATAACCATGAAATGGAAATAACATCAATACACATGACACAATGATTTTGACATGGAAAACCCTGTTAGGGGAAAAACCACGGGGTGATTAAACCAAGATTGTATTCTCTATTAGAAGAATAAGATGGTACAAAATGGCACTTGCCAATTAGGGCTCACTACCCGAGCACACTACTCACAAGAGGCTCACTGCCTACAACAGTTTATACAAGGAAACTAGATACTTGAACTGATGAGAAGCATCCACATATGTTGAGGTTCAGTTCCGGTTAGGTTCAATACACTGATCTGCTACACTTCATTCTTTCTCTTCTTTGGTGTTGTTGTCCTATCACATACCGGACCTGCCTTAGTATTCTTCTGCTTTTCTTCACACAACACACACACTCTCATATCTAAATCCATCTGGTATATATATCTGCACTAAAGATTTCATCCACTTTCTAGTCGACATCCGGAATAGTCAATATTTTCCCAAACTCTAGTTTGTCGGCAGAATCCTGGCTTACCAAGTGATGTGAATCAAGGAGATACTTATAGAAGTCATCTAACATGTCGGCCAATCATGGATGATACCTTAAGAACCTTGATCACCATCAATATCTCATCTGGAATAATTCTGATGCTCTGTCGGTCAGTTCTTCCTCTGTCTACTCTGCCAAACCAGACCCCAATACTTAGATGCTCATATCTCTTCACTCTTTCATCATCGGAGGCTCAATCCCTGGAATCTATTAGTCAAGGTATTCCTCTTGACTTCCCCAAGTCTGCACTTTACAAAGATACTTCATCTAAGAGATCCAGACTGGACTGTCAGACCTTGCTGCATGCTCTGTTTTTGCTTACCGGACCAAAGTATTCTTCAATCTGACTTCCGGTAAAGATGCACCATGTCCTGCGGATGTGTGGAGTGGTCTTTGTTGCCATCAATGACAACACCAATGAAGCCACACAGTGTCTCTTGCCAACAATCTCCCCCTTTGGCATTGATGGAAACACTTAGTGAAAAATGACTAAGTGTCACACTACACTCCCCCTTGGCTGATGCTTTGTTCTAATGTACATTTTTCTGGAGCTCCCCCTTAGCTGTATTCCACATTTTTCACTGCTCCTCACTCCCCCTTTGACATCAATGGCAAAGGGTAGAATCCGCACACCAACAATCCTAAAAAAAAAAATCAACTATACTTAGCCGCATAAGTATAAATACATGATACACTTACATATATTGAAGTATATCTACAAAAGATGTCTTCAACTGGGCAAATTATGTTGCCCAACTCTACTTCATCCCGTCCAAAATTAAGATGTGACCACTCAACAGGAATGCAAAAGCTTCTGCCCTCTTAAGATCTGTCAGATCACTGGTTCGGGCTGTGGTCTGGGCATCAGTTAGGGCCTCATGCATGGCCTCTAATTTAGGGATAATCATCCCTCTAATTTCACCCATCCTGCTTAATATGTTCTTCCTCTCCTTCTCAAGCTTCTTAATCTCATTCATGACTGCAATAGTTTGACATTCCTGGTTTAATATGGATACAGTGAGAGGATCAAAATTCTAAGAGAGGCTTGACAGTTTATCCTCTTGTTCTTTCACTTTCTTCTCAATATCCTTTGTTACTTTAGTCCAGGATATACAAAATTTATATACTTCTCCTCCATCCTTAAGAGCATTTTCTAAGCTCTTTATCCCAATATCCATATTTCTCCTATCATTGGTTATAAAGCCTTGTAACTCAGAGAATCTCTTATCCAAAAACTCTTTCCGGACCTTCACCTCAGTTGATTTCTCTAAAGATTCAAAATGAGTGCTGACAAAACTAACAAGAGACTTGAGATTACCGGATGAAGAAGCTGAGGAATCCTTCTGAAAGGATGGCATGATCTTTTCAAGCACACCGGATGCAATTTCTAGCAGCTCACAGTCTTCCATGTGCGACTTTAGAAGTTTCTCTTTAGCCTTTGCTTGGGCAAAGGATGCTATCTTCATTGTTTGAATCGGGGAGAGAGAATCAAAGTTAAATGGTCCTTGAAGTAACTCTGATTCATCAATCTCCATCATTTCTTTAGTCAAGAAATCCTTGACAGTTTCTGCAGTGTCTCTTGCCGGAGACAAAGTTTTCTTTCCTTCTGCACTGTCACTTATGTTCTTCTTAGCTTGAACTTCTTCTCTTCCCTTCACTTCTTCTTCTTTCTCCTCTATTCTTTCTTCTCCTTGGACTTCCTCTTCCGGAACAGAGGAATCTAAGTCCTTAGTTTTTTCTTCACTAGTCTCCTTTGCCTCTTCTGCTATTGTCTTAGTGGATTCTTCTTTGTCATCCATGGTAGAGGTTTCATCATCTAAGTCTTCTACAATGGGAATGTTGAATCTTTTGTATGCATTCCAAAGGATCTCTTCTGTCTCTTTTTCCACTTTATCAGTTTCTCCAAGCATGACCTGATTCATTCTAGCCTTACTCCGGAACTCATCCTTGCAATCTTTGAAGATCATATCCATTTGTTTCAGAGTAATTGAAGGATAGAGTTGAATAGCTATCTATTCTCTAATCTTTAAGTCCTTAGCCTTGGCATTTTCTTTTCTCATTTCAAGTTCCTTTTCTAAAGTTTTAGGAATTAGAGAAATTATTTCAATAAATGCTTTATTGTATATGTTCAAGTACTTAACTATGGCTTCCTCCAAGATCTTTCTATCTGCATCATTATATGCATCATAGAATTCTGTTATTGGTTGCAGGTTCCCATCCACAGTAACTGCTTTAACTACATCATCTAAGGATAGAGTGGGCCTTTCAACAAACTCTTCTACCTATGCCTCCTTGTTTTTACCGGATACTTTCTTCTTCTTCTTCATCTTCTTAATCTCTTCATCAAATTATGTCTCTTCTTCATCCTTTTGATTGATATAAGACCTTGTTGCCTTTGACTTTGTTCTCTTTTCTTATTTACCGGATGATTTTGCTTTCGGTTTTGATGCCTTTGAGCTCTTAGCAATGGCAGATGCAGAGCTTTTGGTTGATCTGGTCCAAGAGGGGGCTTGCACCGGAGCACTTTCTTTTCCAGTTTCTTGCTTTTCTTTCTCTGCCCTTTCCATTTTCTCTCTGTTGGCATCAAGTGCCTCTTTTGAGATTTCATGCCTCTTGGCAAATTCTTCTACCTCTTTTCTCACTTTTCTCTTCATCTCTGGTTGTCTGAGCTCCACATGGATTTTTACACTTAATTCTTCAAAGGTTCCAAACCTTTCTGCCTTAGGATCCTTGGGCTGACTTAGCATGTGTTGAACATGCAGCTCTACAATTTTCTCATCAACTTCATACCCCATTGGCATGATCCACACTGTTCTTGGTTCCACTGCCTCCATTAGGCACTGATCAGTTTCTACCATAAAGCATACTGTATCTTTATATTTTTCAATAAGGGATTGGGGAATTCTTTCTCTAGCCTGCATCATGCTTTGGAAGTTTTTGAAGTAACCCCATAGTGCTATGTTTTGTGCCTTAACATCACCAAGCCCATGCAAGTAATCCCTGATTTGTATGGCAACTGGTCTATCATTTTGCCATATCCAGCCACTAGATCCAGGTAGCTCATTCATATAATAGAAGAACAAACAGAGTATCAAGACACCGTATTTGAGGAGTTCTTTTTGTCCTTTATCTTCTGTAGATTTTCCAAAAGTTGGTTCAGAAGGAGCTCACAGAGATCATAGTCAACATTCTTCCTTAACATTTCATAGGCAGTATATACAGCAGTTCCGGATACTGAATTCTCCCTGCGGGAATGATATATCTTATATCCAATTATCATTTATGCAAACTTGATATCTGGATCTATGATATCCTCAATTGTCATTGCTCTTTTATCAAATTTCGATCTGATAGCCTCACTTACAATTTGGTTTTTGACAGATTTGAGAGTAGGCATCTCACCGATTGAGTGTAATCTGGTTACTGCCCTAATGGCATCCTTGGTGATCTTAAACGGCCTGTTCAACCATATGAAGTTGTCATGCATTCTGCTCAAAATATACCGGACCCATTCATCTTCCGAAAAATAGGGGAAATGAATGCACTGTGCAAAATGTTTGTCTCGGATAGCCTTATACTAAGGTTTGAGATCAAAAGAGTCGTTTATTAACTGATTGTGATAGATATCTGACAGCGTGGATTCCCCAAAATTTTCAATGTTCGCATGAATATATGCCCTAACATCTTCAACATGCAAAACCCCATGCGGAATGCTGGAAAAAGCCCCTAAGGGATCCACTTCTAGAGATTTGTAAGGATGTTTCTTAAATTTGGGTCGAGGCCTATCAGAAATCTTTACAACATTTGGAGTAGCCATCTTCAAAAGATTTACAAAGAGATATTCAACAACAAAAAATACCTTTTACGCTTCTAGGGTTCGCTGAATGAACCAGATTAATTTGCTGGATGAATCGACTTCAACGGTTGATCTTTGAGAATTTGAAACAATTTGTTGCAGAGCTCCTTTTCTCTTCTTCTTGAATGCAAATGTGCAAATAACAAACGAATGAACCCTTTTATTTCTGGGAAAACCCTAATTTCATATTGCAATAAATGAGGAACTCAAGTCATTATGGTTGCCTTGTTCTCCTTGTTCTGAGAAAGATCTTTTTTCGGATCACTGAGATATGCTTCGTATTATACTTGGTGATTATTGACAATCTATCTTTCTTTCCTCAATCATTTAATCTCTCTGCAGATCAAGATTCCTCAGTTTTGAATCAAGCTGGATCTAACTGTGAGAATCCTGCTTTTACCGGATGACAGTCAAACCGGATCTATCTTGAAAGATTAGACTCTTCAAAGCTTCTTGCGGATCTTTCATATCTTTACCAAACCTTCTTTAGATGTTTCTCTGAATCCTTTAATCCACAACCTTTCATGTGCCAATTTTGGGCACCTAATGACTGGCTGGGGGAAAATGTTTTTCTTTTGTTACTCCCCCTGAGCCAGAGCTCATCTATTTATTTTTCAAAAGGAATATCAGCACCAGATTCTGGTGCGGATCCATCCTCAACATTTTCTGTACTCCTCTTTACCCAAATCTTGTTCATCTCCCTTTGAATTTCATCCGCATTCATTTTTCCTTTTCCTTTGTCTTGATTTTGATTATGATGCACCGGACCCTTATTGTTCTGATTCTTACTTCTGCAGAATTTGGCAATATGACCGGATCTATTGCAATTGAAGAAGACAACACTTCTTTGCATATTTGACTAATATCCTCTTGATCTACACTGATTAGCCATATGTCTCATTCTATTACATGCAAAGCATCTTCTATTGAATGAATTGTTTATTTGCATATTTCTACACTCATGAGATTTGTGACCATACCTTTTGCAATTAAAACAATGTCCGAAGAAGGATGAATTAGACTGGTTCATTCTTCTCCTGCACTAATTTGCTTTATGACCAAAATTATTGCAGTTGTGGCAGTATCCATTGAAGGATGGATATCTTTGAGCATTTGCTTGCCTTACTGGAGGTCTTCTAGACCTGTTTCTTGGATTTTCTGATCTGGAGTTCTTCTAACCGGATCCGGAGCTTTCACCTCTCTCATATCCCAAGCCTTGCTTGTCATCTACCCTCTTTTGGCTTTGAAGAAGAACTTCAAGTTGGGCAGAGCTTATCTTGAATTTTTCTTTGTATTCATTTGTTGTTTGAAGATCCCTTTTAAGAGTGTCAATCTGATTCTCAAGTTGTTCTTCATTATCCCTAGTTTCTTTAAGATCAGATTCAAGATGCCTAATTATTCTATCCATTTTGTGGCAGTCTTTTGATTTCTCTTTGAGAGATTGTCTTAAATCATCTTCAGTTTTTCTTTTCTCTTCAATGTCTTGGGTAAATTTCATAACTCCTGATTCCATTTCATGTCTTACCATAATGACCTCTTTTGATAATTTTTCACATAACTTGGTTTTCTCCTTCAGATCTTCATTTGTACCGTTGTCTTCACTTTGACTTGCCAATTGCTGAAGTATATCTTTTCTCTTTTTCATAGAGATACTCAATTTCCCTTTTAGTTCATTTATGAAATCATCAGCCTGTTTTAGTCTTTCCTTCAATTCATTGACTTCAGAGTTAGATTGCTCAAGATCATCTAGGGCAGACTGAAGTTGTTCCCTCATACCATACATATCCATTTGAGTTCCCAGATCTTCGTCAAGCTGTTAGGCTCTGTTTGGAGGAACCTGGCTCTGATACCAATTGTTGATAACTGAGATGGGGGGTGAATCAGTTATCTTAATTATTTCAGCTTTTTGAACTCCCTTAACAATTAATGCAGCATCAAATCAAATAAGCAAACATAACCATGAAATGGAAATAACATCAATACACATGACACAATGATTTTGACGTGGAAAACCCTATTAGGGGAAAAACTACAAGGTGATTAACCCAAGATTGTATTCTCTATTAGAAGAATAAGATGGTACAAAATGGCACTTGCCAATTAGGGCTCACTGCCCGAGCACATTGCTCACAACAGGCTCACTGCCTACAACATTTTATACAAGGAAACTAGATACTTGAACTGATGAGAAGCATCCACATATGCTAAGGTTCAGTTTCGGTTAGGTTCAATACACTGATCTACTACACTTCATTCTTTCTCTTCTTTGGTGTTGTTGTCCTGTCACATACCGGACCTGCCTTACTGTTCTTCTACTTTTCTTCGCACAACAACACACACACTCTCATATCTAAATCCATCTGGTATATATATCCACACCGAAGATTTCATCCACTTTCTAGTCGGCATCCAGAATAGTCAATATTTTCCCAAACTCTAGTCTGTCGGCAGAATCCTTGCTTACCAAGTGATGCAAATCAAGGAGATACTTATAGAAGTCATCTAACATGTCGGCCAATCATGGATGATACCTTAAGAACCTTGATCACCATCAATATCTCATCTGAAATAATTTTGATGCTCTGTCGGTCAGTTCTTCCTCTGTCTACTCTACCAAACCGGACCCCAATACTTAGATGCTCATATCTCTTCACTCTTTCATCACCGGAGGCTCAATCCCTGGAATCTATTAGTCAAGGTATTCCTCTTGACTTCCCCAAGTCCACACTTTACAAAGATACTTCCTCTAAGAGATCCAGACCTAACTGTCAGACCTTGCTGCATGCTTTGTTCTTGCTTACTAGACCAAAGTATTCTTCAATCTGACTTCCGATAAAGCTGCACCATGTCCTGCGGATGTGTGGAGTGGTCTTTGTTGCCATCAATGACAACACCAATGAAGCCACACAGTGTCTCTTTCCAACATATACTCCTATTTAATTAGTTCTCAGTGTTTATTCAAGGTATAAAGGGATCATGCCTAGAGATGAGTAATTGTGTAAACACCCCTTATTCATTTGCCTGAGAACTATCCACATTTTAAAGGCCTATAGTGAGCTGTCTAGTGTAAGTTTTATCATATATCCAGGCCCAAAATAGGTACACTCGCCTGAGTCCTGTGGAGCTCAAAGAGCAGAAGGCTATGTTTAGCCTTGTTCGTTGGCCTTTCTTGTCCTTAATCTGATAATAGTTTAGGATCTTTGCCTTAGTCTATTGATCCCCTGGCTTAGGTATTGTGATTTTCCTTGGGGTTGGGGGTAGCAAGAAAATTCACCAACATACAACAACACTATTCCATTCTATACCAATCATCTATTTGCTTTTTATGGCTTTATAATGTGCCTAAAAGAAGTGTTATTCAATCAGGTATGTTGTAAACGAATTCAATATTCAAATATTTAATTTGAATAGGATTTGCAACACTTTTATAGGTTTAATCAGTCTGATATACTCTATATCAAACTTGATTGTCATTGTAATCAGACCTGTAACGGTAATTAATAAAGTGTGATTGGGTGTTGAATCATTGATTTTTTTTATGCAAGTATTTAGTTATCTTTTCTATATATTTGCATATGTATTGGTATAGAAAATCATTCAAATAAACATCACAAAACAAACAAACACTCAGAAATTAGAACTTAGTCACTATGCATGACAAGTGTTTGACAAAATATCAAACCACTCAAACTAAAAATTCATGGCATAACTACTAAGGGTTCTTACAACGCACTGGAAGGTAGCTCTAGCGTTTGAGAGACCCATTTTTGCATAAGTGAAAGTTCCCCATTTTGTAGTGAAAGTAGTCTTGTGTTGGTCTTCTTCTTTTGACCATATCTGGGTGTACCCTGAGAATCCTTCCAATAAGTAGAACCTTTCTTCCCCTACTACTATTTGGAGAATTTGTTCCATTGAAGGAAGAGGATAACATTATCCTTGAGAGATGCACGATTCAAATCTTGAAAATCAACACAAAGTTTGATTTCACCATTTTTCTTTCTGACTGGGACCAAATTTGACACCCACATTGAATGTTTGATTGGAAAGATAATTTTGAATTCAATCAGCTTCTTAAGTTCCTAGGCCATAAGAGTTTCAAATTTTGGGTTCACAGGCCTCTGCTTTTGTCAAACTAGCTTCACTCCTTCAACCAATTCTATTGTATGCTGAACAACCTCTTTTTCATAACCCCAAAGATCCTCGTAATTCCAAGCTATCACCTTATCATATTTGTCACACAAGGAAATTAACCTGTTTGTTTCATTTTGAGTAGTGACGTTTCCTACCTTAATTTTCTTTCCTTCACTAACCTCTAACTTCGGCCCTTAGAATTACTTGAACATTAAAAGCATCAAATCCCTCGATTAGATCCCACACTCAGTGGTGATAAGGCCTCATCCTTACATTCTTAGTTGTTGTCATTCCCTAGACCTGTTTAATTACCAATTTGAAATCTCCAAACACTATCAACTATCTGATTCCCAGTTTCTTGGCAAGGATTAAGCCATGGACTAGAGCTTCATATTTCGCATCATTATTTGTACAACTAAACTAGAATCGAAAAAGCTCTAAGAATCTTTTCTCCTTCAGGTGAAACAAGACATACACTAGCCCTTGAACCATTTCTGCATTTGGCGCCATCAAAATGTAAGGTCCAAAGAATAGAATTTCCCTCTGAGGCTTTCTTTTCTTTCCCTGGCACCTTAGTCACTTCTGGAATTGGGAAATCCTCTTCAAAAATCACATATGTTCCCAACCTAAT
Source organism: Cunninghamia lanceolata (assembly GCA_027924645.1). Classification (NCBI taxonomy): domain Eukaryota; kingdom Viridiplantae; phylum Streptophyta; class Pinopsida; order Cupressales; family Cupressaceae; genus Cunninghamia; species Cunninghamia lanceolata. The sequence goes on from BSBN01000536.1 coordinate 3,063,253, forward strand.
AGAATCATAATTCCCAAAAGGATTATTTTATATAGCTTCCAACAGAAGCACCTCTTCTTCTTGATTTTTTCTACTTGTACATCCTCCTCATCGAACATTTCCATATTGAGCCTCTCATCTTTAGTGAGCATAGCATGTGTCACTTCAAAATTTGCTATCACTTCTTCAGTAATATGCTCTTTATGTAATGGTTATGATAACACTTTCATCTTTGAACCATATTTTGTTCTTAGAATCATATGGGACCAATCTAAAGAAAGATAACCCCCAATTTTGGCTGTAAAATCTCTAGATAAGCATAAGCCAAAGACCACGGGAATATCTATTACAAAAACCTCTTGTAGCACAGTGATATTTGGGCATGCATACAATGTAAGTGGAAGCTCCTTGAGGAATCCTACTATTTGTACTTTCGTCCCATCTAATTGCATCACCCCTTTTTCCATGGGTTCATACTTTATTTGAAAAGCATCCGCTATTTGTTTGGGCATCACAATGGTGCTTATGCCTGAGTCTATCATAGAATTGTGCAGTAATTTCTTTCCTACTATGAGAGTCAAATAAAAGGGAGTAGGTTTAGTTTTACCTCCTTAGTCAACCCTTTGTTTTTTCTATGAGGAGTCTTTGGTTGTTCTTTAGTCAACCCTTTGTTTTTGCTAGTACATCCTGCGTGAACTGTGGTCACTGGTTTTTTCTACTCATTTAGTGCTTCTTGAAGCAAAGTCTTTTATTCTGGGATTAACAAAACATCCCATAGTGAGACATTAGCAAGCACCCTTTTTAATTGCTCCACCATGTTCAATGGACCCGGTAGTTGAGATCTCTAGAGAAAACGAGGATATTTCATCCTTTTCAGATGACTGATTTGCAACACCATTACTTGGTACTATTACAAAAGTATCCTGCTTCTACATTTGTGGGTGGGTGGCCTGAATTGCCGGACTCTTTCTGAAAGTAACTTCAAGACATGGTGTGCTTTCTAGAACCTCAACAATCTTTCTTTTAGACCGAGTATAGTAATCAGATTGTACCTACAGAGCCTTTGAAGTGGAAGCCTCATTTACATACACCACCTCTTCTTCTTCAACCCATGAAAAGAGTGTGTGTTCTGGAGCAATTTTTGCCTCTTGCTCTATAGACATTCCTTGCATCTGAGCTCCTAGGACCATGTTTTGCATGTCGAGTGATTGGTATTGATACTGTACCAGTTACATTTTCACTTGCATTGCTTGTCTTCTTTGCTTTGCCACTTTCTACTGCAAGTTCCCCTAAGGCAATCTTTGGGCATATGAGCATTATTGAAAGGAAAACACCAAACATTTGATTCTTCCACCAAATTGTTCTGGCCTATGACTAATTCTCAATGAGAGTTAGACACCATAGCTTGTAGTGGTGTTGGTACTGGGACAATTTGATTTGATGGTTGAGATGGACCTGGCCTTTGATTACCCTAATAATGATTAGATTGGTAAGGAGGTTTGGCTCCTTGGAAACCTTGGTAAGGGGGCCTTGGATAATTGGCATGTTGCCTTTTCAAGTTTATAATTTCTTTTGAAAAAATCTATAGGATGTTCTTCATATCTTCCATTTCAGATGTCTTGGGCATTGATACTAAGGTCGCTAGGGCTTGAGATGTATGATATACATACATGGAAGGGCTAGATTGTGGCAGATTAAGAACTTCTTCTTGAGCGGGTATGGACAATTAAGAGAATACAGGCATAAGGGGGTCCTAGAGGGAGTTTCCTGGTTTCCCCCCAAATTATTTAACAGGGTCAAGGGGCAGCGCCCCTAAAACCTCAAACGATTTTTTATTATTTTATTAAGGCGTTGGGAGTTATTTTTCTATTGGCTAACATAATAAACCCTATTTTTGTAACCGACATAAGGCTTGATAAAAGCAGCTAAGTGTTAGGGTTTTCGTTGACATTATATTGTAGCATTTGTAGTGGTATTGAGTTGCAAGGATTGCTGGTTGTAATTGGTTTGATTTACTGGATAATAATATTGGACTCTCTGTTGGTGGATGTAGCCCGGGTTTGGGTGAACCACGTTAAAACTTGTCTCTCGCTATTATTATTTCTGTGTATTTCCATTCCTCTGTTTAATCTTTATTTGCATTTAATTGATATCTTCTGCTGGCTAACCCTAACAAGCGGTATCAGAGCGAGTTGTGTTTGATTTTCATCTGCAGGAAGGTCTCACGGTTGAGTGGGAGCAATGGCGGACGAGGGTAAATTGAAGGTACATAAATTCAATGGGAAGAACTATCAATTATGGAAGATGTAGATGGAGGATTATCTCTATCAGAAAGATTTATGGAGGCCGTTGGAAGGAATAGCCAAGAAACCAGCAACAATGATTGATGAGGATTTGAATCTTCTAGATAGAAAGGCACTGGGCACCATTCGGTTGTGCCTAGCACCATCTGTGGCATTCAATATAATAGAAGCGACGACAACAAGTGAACTGATGAAAGCTTTGGCTAAATTGTATGAAAAACCCTCAGCCTCAAATAAGGTATTTCTCATGAAGCGATTGTTTAATCTGAAAATGATTGAAGGTGGATCTTGGACAGATCATTTAAATGAGTTTAATACGATTACCAGTCAGTTAACTTTTGTAAAAGTGAAATTTGATGAAGAGGTGAGGGCTCTCTTGATATTATGTTCTTTGCCATAAAGTTGGAATAGCTTGGTAATGGTTGTAAGTAACTCTGTCTCTGGTTCAAATACTTTAAAATTTGATAGTGTTGTTGGTGTTATCCTTAGCGAGGAAATGCGACAGAAAAGCTCAGGAGAGTCCACATCAGGTAGTGTTTTGAATGCAGAAAGCAGGGGCAGATCAAAGGAGAGAGGAAAAGGTTCTGGAGGTCATGGGAAGTCACAAGGAAAATCAAAGGACAAGAGGTCCCAATCTAGAGGATAGAATGATTGCTGGTACTGTGGGAAACCAGGTCATCTGAAGAAAGATTGTTGGTCTCAGAAGAATAAAGGAGACAAATAAGAAGGCAATAAGGAGGCAAATGTGGTAAGTAATAAATCTGAAGATGATGCTTTGATTCTTTCCCTAGATGATGCTGATGATTCATGGGTTTTAGATTCAGGGGCCTCGTTTCATGCTACGCTCCATAGAAGTTATTTTCTTGATTATGTCCAAGGGGATTTTGGGCTGGTTTATTTGGGAGATAATGAACCTTATCAGATTGTTTGAAAGGGAAGAATCAAGATTAAGTTGTAGAATGAGAATCATTGGCTACTACAAGAGGTAAGGCACGTTCCAAGGCTGAGTAGGAATTTAATTTCAGAAGGGCAGCTAGCTGATGAAGGTTGCATTGTTACATTTACTGATAAAAATTGGAAGGTTTCAAGAGGTGCCTTAATAGGAGCAAAAGGTGTGAAAGTAGGCACCTTATATCTTTGTACAGGTTATACTTTTCCTTCTACTTTAGTTATTGCAGAGAAAAAATAAACAAGGTCAGGAACAGTTGTTGCAGGTTCGCAGGAAGAGACTTAAATAGTTGCTGCAGGTTCTGAGACAACACTGTGGCATAACAGACTTGGGCATATGAGTGAAAAATGTATGAAGGTATTTCATTGTAAGAAAGTTTTACCAAGTCTGAAATGTATTAATATGGATTTCTATGAAAGTTGTGTGTATCGAAAACAAAAGAGAGTCAGTTTTCGCAAGGATTGGAAGCAAAAGAAAGATGAAAAGTTGGAGCTTGTGCATATAGATGTATGGGAACCAGCTCAAGTATCTTCTCTTGGTGTCTCTCGGTATTATGTTACATTCATAGATGATGCAACTAGGAAGGTTTGGATTTATTTCCTTAGGCAAAAATTTGATGTATTTGAAACATTTAAGAAATGGAGAAGTTTGGTTGAGAATGAGACAGGTAAAAGATTAAAATGTCTCAGATCTAATAATGGTGGTGAGTATTGCAGCAAAGAATTTGAGGATTATTGTTCCTTTAATAGAATTTGTAGGCAGAAAATGGTTCCAGCTTCTCCACATGAGAATGGAGTGGCTAAGCGCATGAATTGGATAATAATGGAGCATGTAAGGACCATGAGATTGCATGTTGGGTTGCCTTTAAACATGTGGGCAGAGGCTGTCAACACTGCTATATATTTAATTAATAGAGGTCCTTTAGTTCCTTTAGGTTGTGGTATTCCAGAGGAAGTATGGACGGGTAAGAAGGTGAGTTATTCTTTTCTCAAAACCTTCGGATGTGAAGCATTTGCACATGTAGATTCTAAAAATAGAACCAAGCTAGATGTAAAATCAAAAAAGTGTACTTTCATTGGATATGACATTGATGAATTTGGTTATAGGCTTTGGAATTTTGAAAATCAAAAAATTGTGAGAAGCAGGGATGTTGTATTCAATGACAAAGTGTTGTACAAAGATCAGTTGCAGCAGCATGAGAAGAAAGAAAAGGATTATGTGGTGTTGGGTGATACTCTAGATAATGATGTTCTAGTGGTTCCTCATGCTCTGCAACAACAACAAGAAATACCACAAACTCCAGTGAATGTTAGACGGTCAACAAGGCTAAGTAGACCTCCTAAAAGGTTTTCTCCCTCTTTGTATTCTATTTTGTTAACAGATGCTGGTGAACCAGAAGGGTATGATGAAGCTATGTAGGTTGATATAAAGGTTCAGTGGGAGCTTGCAATGAAAGAAGAAATGGACTTCTTGCTGAAAAATCAGACTTGGGAATTATGTAAGCTGCCTGCAGGTAGAAAGGCTTTACCAAACAAATGGGTTTATAGGATGAAAGAAGAAGATGGAGGTAAGAAAAGATTTAAAGCTAGGTTAGGTGTAAAAGGATTTACACAAAAAAAAGGTATTAATTTTGATGAGATATTTTCTCCGGTTGTCAAGATGACTTCTATTCATACTGTTTTAAGTATTGTGGCTGCTGAAGATTTGCATTTAGAATAGCTAGATGTGAAAACTGTCTTTCTCCATGGTGATTTGGAGGAGGAGATCTATATGAAACAACCACAGGGATTTGAGGTCAAAGGTAAGGAGAAACTGATGTGCAGATTGAAGAAGAGTTTATATGGCCTGAAACAAGCACCTTGGCAATGGTATTTGAAATTTGATAGTTTTATGGCTGAGCAAGGCTATAGCCAATGTAATTCTAACCATTGTGTTTATTTTAAGAGGTTGGATAATGACAGCTACATTATTTTATGTTTATATGTTGATTACATGCTTGTAGCAAGGTCTAACATGGATCACATAAGAGAGTTAAAAGAACAATTAGCACAATCATTTACTATGAAGGATTTGGGGGCAGCAAAATAAATCCTTGGTATGAAAATTTGCAGAGATAGGAAAAACAGAAAATTGACTCTATCTCAGGTTGATTATGTTGAAAAGGTGTTACAGAGATTCCATATGGAGAATGCAAAAGCTATCAGCACATCTTTGCCTAGTCATTTGAAATTGACTAAGGAGATGTGTCCTAAGACACAAGAGGAGGAAGAAAAAATGTCCAAGGTACTATATGCTTCAGCTGTAGGAAGTTTAATGTATGCCATGGTATGCACGAGACTAGATATTGCACATGTTGTAGGAGTCGTAAGCAGATATATGAGTCATCCCGAATTAGAGCATTGGAATGCGGTAAAATGGATTCTTAGATATTTGAGAGGTACATCTAATAAACACTTATGTTTTGGGGGCTCTAATACTAATTTAGTGGGCTATGTGGACTCAGATTTGGCAGGGGATATTGATACCAGGCAGAGTACTACAGGTTATGTCTTTACTGTAGGTGGGACAGTGGTGAGTTGGATCTCCAGGTTGCAAAAGGTGGTTTCTTTATCCACAATGGAGGCAGAGTATGTAGCTACAACAGAGGCAAGCAAGGAGATGATATGGCTACAATCTTTCATGGAAGAATTGGGCAAACAATAGGCTAATAGTTCTTTGTTTACAAATAGTCAAAGTGCCATACATCTTGCAAAGAATTCTTCCTTGCATTCAAAGACCAAACACATACAGCTCAGGTATCACTTCATCCGGTTGGTGTTAGATGATGGATAGTTACAGCTGGAAAAGATACATACAAATGAAAATTTAGTGGATATGTTTACGAAGGCAGTGACAAGGGAGAAGTTGAGCTCCTCTTCAGCTTCGGTTGGTCTTCAAGACTGAAAAATAAAAAAATAGAACAACTGAGTCCAGGGTGCTTATTTCCAGTGGGAGCTATAGGGTCAGCGGTGTTATGATCAGTCTCCAAGTGGGAGATGATATGGTGTGGAGTTTGATCAGTGTCCAAGTGGGAGATTATTGTTCTATGGAGCCTAATCAGACTCAGAGGTTAAATTTACCCCACTTTTATCAGTGTGTCTTCCCCCCAAATTATTTAACGAGGTCAAGGGGTAGCGCCCCTTGCGGGGGTTTGGGGGCAACGCCCCCAAGATGTGGTCAAGGAGTAGCACCCCTGGCACGCTCCTTATCACGATATAGGGCGGGGTTGAGGGGCAGCGCCCCCGAAACCTCCAACAATTTTTTATTATTTTATTAAGGTGTCAGGAGTTATTTTTCTATTGGCCGACATAATAAACCCTATTTTTGTAATCGACATAAGGCTTGATAAAAGCGGCTAAGGGTTAGGGTTTTCATTGACATTGTATTGTAGCATTTGCAGCAGTATTGAGTTGCAAGGATTGTTGGTTGTAATCAGTTTGATTTACTAGATAATAATATTGGACTCTCTGTTGGTGGATGTAGCCCAGGTTTGGGTGAACCACATTAAAACTTGACTCTCGTTGTTATTATTTCTATATATTTCCATTCCTCTATTTAATCTTTATTTGCATTTAATTGATATCTTCTGCTAGCTAACCCTAACAAGTCTGTCATCTCAATGATTGAACCATAACTACTATATCAGAATTAAACAATTTTAGGTAAAAGACAATGACCATGCCTGTTGGAGGTCGGGCCACCACTGGGATCCTTTTCCATGTCTTTTGGAATATCATGCTGAAATCCATTATAGCCTCTTGGGAAGCTCTTGTGATAGTAATCAATTTTTGCAATAGGGATGACCTGTCTCCCTTCTCATTGAATCTATTGAAGAATAGATCTCCCAATTGATCCCATGTACTGATAGAATTTGGCTGAAGGAATTGATACCAATTTAGTGCTCTCCCCTTAAAAGATGCAGCGAGTAATCACAAAGCCACATTTTGCTTCGTTACATGATGCACAGTGCACACATCTGCCACGTCTTGCAAGTGTTCAGCCAGAGTCTTGGAATCTTCTCTCGTGAATTTTGGGAGCACCTTTAGAGCATTGGTTGGGATAGGATCCCATGTATCAGGGGTTGTTTGGAGAATAAGTGGGCTCCCATTATTCCAATTGACAAATTTTCTAGGAACTACTGGTGGAGCCATCTATACTGCTGATGTGCCTACTCCCATTGTTTTTCTTCGACTAACAGTCACCAATGGAAAAACTAGAAGTCCAAGGTTACTAGTTGAATGAGTCCTCGTAATAAGCTCTTGGTTCATGCAATCAGACCTCTACCCGAGCAGCTAAAGATGTCCCATCGGGCGTGCCAAAAATTGTTGACAATTAAATTTACATATCACCAACAACAATGGGAAATCTCAAAATGTGGAACTTGATTTATGAGATAACCTCTGGATTTTATAGAAGCTGGCTCTTCTTCATTTTGATATGCAGGAAAGAGAAAGAAACACTGAAAAATGAATAACCATAAACGTAAATTTAACTATGGCGATGCGCCGAAGTAGATCTCAGACTTTAGGAATGAAAATACTCAATGCTTTCAATTATTAATAACAACAAATGAATTGTGGCTTTAAAAGAGCATACATGCATGATTTCACAGCGACTTCTAGATGTTATCACTCAATAATAGATCACATAAATCACAATACTTCATGTATGATAAATAAGATTCTAAATAAATTGGTACAGAATATCATTTCTCTTCATTGTTGATTAGAGAACAAAGTATACAAGGCTAAGGTTTGCACAGACATAGAATATTTGATCCTTTTTGAGAAATGCTCATAGAGGATTTAATTCTTACTATTCTATTGAATATTTTTCATCATCTCTTGATAACAACAAATACATATCTATTTAACCCAAACTCTAATCAAAGATTCCAAAAGAAAACAACAGTTAAGTCAGAAACTTCAAAATCATAGGAAACACCAATATCAGTTCAAACTACAGCTTTAAAGACTCTCAGGCACTGCATTAAAAACAAAAATCTACATGAAGAAACAAGCTCTGCATGAAAAAGAGGCTCAACCAATAGCACAATAGGAAACATCTGTCATAAACCTTTCCCCTTAGAAATGTGCAACGATGTCGCGTGTCTACCTCTTTCTTTCCTCCATCGGGCCCTATCAAATGACTCTAAAAGTTTGACACGTTGCGGATTCTAACGAGACCCACCAAAATGTATGTTGCTTTAATTCTCAAACTTCATCTTATGTATGGTGATGTTGTGTGTCTACCTTGGGCCAAGGGCGCAATAGGAAACTATGTCAAAACTGTTAACTTCACAAAGGTGCGAGAAGCGGGCAAGTGGATTCCACTTTCACGGTTCCAACAAATAGTGCAACAGGAGATTTTGTCATTGCCTATCAGTCCATAATGATGCATGATGATGCCACATGGAAAGTTTTAGCTAATGACGCAACATGAAACTAGTTGTGACTATCAAAATATTTAGGGAATGCATCGTTGCAACACGTGGAGCTCTTTTCTTCTATTGACTCTGATAGAAAATTTTGATGGGAAATGAAACCGTCACAGACTCCATTGCGCTAAGGCTCTTGTTTGATTTTTATCCATTGTTTCTATTGATGCCTCCCCATGTGTATCAGCATGTATACTAAAATTGAATCCTGACTCATCTCCTAAGCAAAATAAAGAATATAACAAAATGTAGGGCCTTTTGCTCTACAAAAGCTTCACAATAGTTTTTACAACCTTTGTGATGATTGACCAACCACTCATAATACACTCATTAGCAAATGTAATAAGGGGAACAATTATCATTCCCAAAATCTCATCGAAAACACATGGAGACATTCACATGGACTTAGCAAACTATACATGGACAAACTTTCCTTCAAAGGAGTATAAAATGCATTTACAAAATGGAGTAAGATTCAAAATTACAATATTATAAAAACCCTATAAGTATTACAAGATAAATCACACTTTTGCTTTACAAATTTCTAGCTCTTTGTTCTATAGCCAATTCACTGACCAACTTACATTCTATTTTTTATGCATATATAGCTCTTATAGTTTACAATCAGCCTCATGGGCATTGACATAGGTGGGAGATCATATTGCATTAACTTGGGGCATGTCACAATCACTTACACAAGGATAAAATCAACATTGGATCTGCTTTAGGGTATTTAGAAGCATATAAAATATTCATGTTAGTACAAATAACTTCCTCAATTCAAATTTGGATGCCTGCAATGATAATGAGGCACATTTTCACAATCATGCAAAGTTGACCATAGCACATGCCCTATAATAAATGTATCAACAACTAGGAAGAGGTCACTTGCACTACTTATATCCTTAGTTTTAACCTTGCACATAGTTCAAGGACATCTATAACATCACTCATGGCCCCACTGCCCACAATTAAGCATATATATGTTTATAAGGAAAAGAGAATATTGCTAGAAGCCAACACATTCCTATCATTGTCTAAATTTGGAAGAAAAGTCCTACAATAGGTTTCCACATCATGGTAGAAAATACATTGGAAAACTTCAATTGTTGGCATTAATATCACCAATGTATAGGGGAGTTCCTACAGAGTGTAAAAATGCAATTACTTGCGACAACTACCCATGTGTATTGGCCTACGAGTCGTTGACCATCACATTGCAGGTAGAAAACCCTAAACAATGCATGCATAATGCATTTGAATGTTACTGAGAGTGCATATGTTAAACCTTTTAAAGTTTGTGGTAGATCAACAATGGTCATGGAGGGGTCTTTAGATCTATAGCTAGTGCATAGCGCTCAACTAAAAATGCTCACTAGCATAATTAGCCACTTAGACTCTTTCATGCACTACCAATAAGAACGTGACATGTTGCACTTAGGACACACAAGCCACCTTTGACAAGCATTTACTTAGTAAATGAAGCATTATGGCCCACCGTGCCATATATGTGCCACATGGTCATCAATAAGCCATTGTACCATGGTAGAAGCTACCTTAAAAGAACTCGGGTATACCACCACCAAAGATGACACATGGTAGGAAATAATTTAGCCTAAATCCCACATAGGCCACCATGAAGAACAAAGAACTCACCAATAAAATGCTGTATGTTGAGAGATATGTGGCACTAGATGAATGGTCCATGTATACTACCACACGAAGTTGAGCTATCATTTAAACACTAACAAGCCAATAGGGATGCACCTCACAAAAGATTGTGCCACTCTTGCACATAGTTAGAGCGACTACTAGTAGAGGGATAAGTAGTGAACATGTTGAGGGAGATTAGATAGTAAGAGAATGAAGGCAGAGATCAAATGGCTAGCACACAATAGCTAAAGAAAAGTTGTACACTCAAAGTTGAGTCATTGTGTGCTACCAATGGGAGTGTGACACACGACCAAATGGAACAATGCAAGCAAGGTGGGGGCTAGTGGTAGGCACAAGACAACTGGGAGCTAAGACCAAAGGTGCTAAGCATAGTGAAGGATGGTAAGTGGTAGTGGATACTAATGGGAGTGATGAGTGCAATATTAACAAATTGGGTACATGCTCTAAGTTGTCTAGGAACCAACCACAAGTAGTCAACATGAGATATAACAAAAGTACAATGTGTCTTTAGGTAGGCATAGAATATGAGTATGGGTGCCAAACAAATATGAAATAAGGCTTGAAGGAGTACATTGAAACAATGTTTAATGGTATGACCCCCATTAAAGTATTGTTGGAGTTTCAACTAGAGACACAAGCTGACATAACCAAATATAAAAAAGACCCCCCAAGCATAAAAACACACTATGAAAGATATGAAAAAACATCATACATAAACCCAAGAGCATGGACACAATCACTTTCACAACAAGAAGATCAGGCCAATACAATGAGGTGTTGCAAGTATGAGGTGAACCAGTGTTGTCATTGATGTCAACATACTCATATTGCATTGACAAGAAGGATTGGATGAGCTATGTGCTGAGGATATTGAGAAAATTAGCCTCAGTCAGGAACAGTGATGAGAAGAAGGCAAATGTATTGTATAGGTTGAGGACCGGAGGATGCGAATTAAAGGGTTTGCAGATATGAGTCTTGAGATGTTTCAGTTAAGATTTCAAAGGTCCGCATGAAGATTTGAAGAAGTTACGGCTATCTGTGTGGAACCGGTTCCGGCAAGTGTTCAGAGGTGATAGAGGATCACAGAAAGGTCCGGTGAGGTCCGGAATTGTATAATCCTAATCTGCAGATTGGAAGGAGTATTTGGGATGTCCTTGTGATGTGTCATCTTGAGTTGTGTATGATGTTGACGTCCGGACGTACCTTTTGCATTGTGACAGTGGCGACAGACTATGTTCTTGAAGTTCCAGATGAGGAAGAAAAGAGATTCCAGTAAGTAGAGAAAGTGCGGATGTACCTGGTCATTCAAGCAGGCTTGTGAAGGTTCCTGGATCGTGTTGAGGTTTTTTTGATTGATCCGCATTAGTGGTAGAGCCCGGAATTGAAGATATTCTTCCGGATGAAGTTCTTGTTCAGACTAGCTGACCGGATGAGTTGTTCATCTTGCGAATGTTCTTGTGGTGGCCGACCGGATGTATTAATCATCTTGCAGATATTCTTATGGTTGATTGCCGACTTAGATGATTGTTCCTAAGTCGATGTCTTGTATAAATAAAGGTTTGTGAGTTCATTTCGAGAGGAGGATTGTGGAGATGAGTGTGGAATAATGAAGAGAAGTGTGAAAGGTAGAGCAGGGGTTTTTGAGCTTAAATGGAACTGATCCGGACATGGTAGAGATGTCATTATCCAGTTCAAGATTGTGATTCTTATCACTTGTAGACAGTGTGTCTCCTTGTAGGCAGTGGGCCTCTTTGTGAGCAGTGTGCTTGGGCAGTGAGCACTAATTGGCAAGTGCCATTCTTTTTCTTATTCTTCTAATAGAGAATAATCCCTGGGTTAATCACCTCGTGGTTTTTCCCTTAACCGGGTTTTCCACGTCAAAATCTTGGTGTCCAATGTGTTGATGTTTATCTGCTCTTGTGTTTATGTATTATTCTTTCATGGATGATTAATCAATATGCTGTTAACTAACAACGAAGAGTCAAGTGTTTGAAGTAACAAGAAGTTTTTATACAACTGATTCACCCCCCCCTCTCAGTTGTATGCCCTAAATCCAACAATTGGTATCAGAGCCAAGTTCCTCTGAAAGGATCTTAACCGCTTGAGGAGATCTAGGATGTCGTCATACAAGAAGGATAGTCTGAAGTTCGATGGAACCAACTTCACTCTCTGGAAAGGTCGCATGAAATGTCACTTGGAATGCATGGGAAAAGCATACTTGGCCATGGTCTCAAAACCATATGTACCTCCACAAGGTGGTCCGACAACTCTGAATGAAATCACAGATGCTGAAAATAATTTGCGAACCAATGAAGCTTTGCTAAGCGCATTGAATGACTCAGATCTCTCAAATGTTATTGACCTACCAATTGCATATGAGATCCTGACTAAACTGGAACTTCTGTATGAAGAAGATGAGTTTGTCAAGAGTGCAAGGTTGCAAAGTCTAAAAGGGAAATTTGAAAGATTGAAGATGAGAGATGATGAAAACATCACTACCTTTATGCCAAGAGTGAATGAGCTAGTATGTGGAATTAGAAATGCTGGTGGAACTCTGGATGAAAATGAGATTGTTTGCAAAATCCTCAGATCCCTTCCTGCTGCCTACAAAATCAAGGTTGCTACCATTGATGAATTCAGAGCCCACACAACTATCACAAGAGAACAATTGGCTGGCAAACTAGCTGCATTTGAAATGACCGAGTTTGGAGATGATCCTCCCAAGTCTGAATTTGCTTTCAAAGCCAGTGCCTATGTGAAAGGCAAACAGAGACTTGATCCGGGAGAAAACTCTTCAAAGAAGATGTCATGGTATGATCAAGCAAGAAGAGACATGGAAGAAGAAGAAGTAGAAACAGCTCAACTTGAAGCCCTCATTGCAAAGAGACTGCCAAGAGGATCCGGTAAGTATGAAGGAAAACTACCCTTTAATTGCTTCAACTGCAATAAGATTGGTCATTTTGCTTCAAGATGTCTAGAAAGATCTATAAGATCTAATACTAACAGACAGAGGTTTCAAAAGAACTGCTATTATGTTCATGAAGAAGATGACAATGAAGGAGTAACAGATGATGAATCAGAACTAGGAAGCAAAACTGGAAATGAATGGGTGTTTATTGCCATCAAGGAAGAAGATTCAATATCCTCTGAATCTGTCAATCACAAGGTTGTGGAAAGAGCTTTAGCTGCTCAAGTGGAAGAAAAGGATGATTGGGTTATTGACAGTGGATGTTCTCACCATATGACTGGTAACAAGAATAAGTTCCTGGATTTGGAAAGGTATGAAGGAGGAATGGTAAAGTTTGGTGACAATTCTGCTGGCAGAATCAGAGGTAGGGGAACTATTTCCTTTGATGGAAAGAGCAAAACAGGTAATGTACTATATGTTGAAGGATTGAAGCACAATCTTCTCAGTGTTGGTTAGTTAGTGGACAAAAGCTATGATCTCCAGTTCAAGAATGGAAAATGCAGAATCTTTACAAGCTCCAAAACTGAAATTGCATCTGGTACTCAAACAAAAGGTAATATCTTTCATCTGGTTGGTTCAAATAAAAGTTGTCTGTTTGTTCAAGTTGATCAGAGTTGGTTATGGCATAGAAGAATGTGTCATGTAAATTTTGATAACATCATCAAGATAAGCAATATTCAGGTTGTAAGAGATCTTCTAAAATTGATGAAACCTACAAATAGTTTGTGCAAAGAATGTTAGCTAGGTAAACAGAGCAGAGTCTCCTTCAAAAGCAAAGATTAGTCCTCTACCGGATTGTTGGAATTAGTACATACTGATCTCTGTGGTCCGACAAGAATCAAGAGTCTGCAAGGTGATAGATATTTCATGTTGCTTGTTGATGACCATTCCCGGATGGGTTACCTTCCTAAAGGAGAAATCAGAACCCCTTGAGAAGTTCAAAATCTTCAAAGCTATGGTAGAGAATCAAATCGGATTGAAACTGAAGTGTCTAAGGTTTGATAGAGGTGGTGAATTTACATCTGGTGAGTTCATTGACTTTTGTGAGAAGCAGGGAATAAGGAGACAGTTGTCTGCTCCTAGGACTCCACAGCAGAATGGAGTAGTTGAGAGAGAACCGAACCATCCAGGAAGCTGCCAGGACAATGATGTTGGAAGCTAATGTTCCTCAGATGTTCTGGAAAGAAGCTATCAGCACTGCAATCTACACTCTCAATCGAGTTTAAATCAAAAGCAATACCGGTAAGACCCCCTATGAACTCTGGTTTGGCATCACTCCTACTGTGAAATATTTCAGAGTATTTGGTAGCAAGTGTTATATTAAAAGAGATGAAGATCTAGGAAAGTTTGATGCTAGAAGTGATGAAGGAATTTTCTTGGGTTACTCCACTCAAAGCAAAGCATACCGGTGTTACAATAAGAGACTGAGGAAGATGATAGAAAGCACTAATGTAAAAGTTGATGAAGGAATTGAGAAGCCCTCAAGATTTTATGAGTTTGATGAAGATGACCAAGATGGTATTCAAGTTCAAGGAACTCAATCCTCTCCGGTAAGTCAGAGTCAGCCTGATCCAGTAAATCAGGAAGAAGTGATAGGTTTGAATGAGCCTGATCAAGAAGCAGCAATGCAGGATACTCCCAAAATTCCAAGGTATGTAAGACTGAACCACTCTGAAGATCAGATCATAGGTGACAGAAGCAAAGGTGTGCAAACTAGAAGGAATGTTGCTCAAAATCAAGATGAATGTTGTCTGATTTCAAAGATTGAACCTAAAACAATAAATGAAGCCTGCAATAATGAAAACTGGACCAAAGCAATGAAAGATGAATTGATGCCAATTGAGAAAAATCATACTTAGGATCTTGTTCCCAGACCTAGAGACAGGAATGTGATTGGAACAAAATGGGTCTTCCGGAACAAATTAAATGAAGCTGGTGAAGTAATCAGAAACAAAGCTAGATTGGTCTGCAAAGGCTACTCTCAAATAGAAGGAATTGATTTTGAAGAGACCTTTGCTCCGGTGGCAAGAATTGAAGCAGTCAGATTATTTCTTGCATTTGTTGTCTTTAAAGACTTCAAGGTATATCAGATGGATGTCAAGTCTGCCTTCCTAAATGGTGATTTGGAAGAAGAAGTTTACATTGAACAACCGGATGGATTTCAATTGTCTGATAATGATGATATGGTCTGCAAGTTGAAGAAAGCATTGTATGGATTAAAGCAAGCCCCAAGAGCATGGTATGAAAGGTTGGATAAGCATCTTGTGCAGATTGGATTCAACAAAGGTACTGTTGACAGTAACTTATATTTCAAAATTGATCATGAAAACATTTTGATTGTTGAAGTATTTGTGGATGATATCATTTTTGGAGGAAGAGATAGTATGTGCAAAACTTTTGCAAATTAGATGAAAAGTGAGTTTGAAATGTCTATGCTAGGTGAAATGAATTTCTTCTTGGGTCTGCAAATTACTCAAACAAAGAAAGGGATCTTCATTTCTCAGACCAAATATGTGAAAGAATTGTTGAGGAAATTTGGTATGGAAGATTCAAAGCCAATGAACACTCCCATGGCAACCGGATGTAAGTTGAGCAAAGATGATGACTCCCTAAAGGCAGATCAGACAAAGTATAGATCAATGATTGGTGGATTGTTGTATCTCACTCAGACTAGACCAGATATAATGCAGGCTGTTGGTCTTGTAGCAAGATTCCAGGCTGATCCTAAAGAATCTCATGTTATGGCAATCAAAAGAATTTTTAGGTACTTAAAAGGGATAGCTGAGTATGGTCTATGGTACCCTAGAGATCCGGATTTCTCTCTTCATGCTTACACAGATGCAGATTGGGCAGGAGATGTGGATGACCGGAAGAGCACCAGTGGTGGAGCATTCTTTTTGGGGAAGAGATTGGTGTCTTGGCTAAGCAAGAAACAAGATGCAATATCTCTATCTACAACTGAAGCAGAATACATTGCAGCAGCAGGCAGTTGCACTCAAATCTTATGGATGAAGCAGATGTTAAGAGACATTAAAGTTGAATATGAGGAGCCTATCACAATTTTCTGTGATAATTCACGTGCAATTAATATTTCTAAGAATCCGGTATTGCATTCTAAGACTAAGCACATATCTATCAAGTTTCACTTTTTGAGAGAATAAGTGAACAAGGAAGAAGTCAGATTGGAGTATGTTCCCTCCAAGGATCAGATTGCAGATATCTTCACTAAACCTCTTCCCAAGGACTCTTTTGAATATCTCCGGGAGAAGTTAGGGGTCATGGCCCCTCCGGTGATGAACTAGGATGCACTGATGTGCATCAGTCCGGTGGATATCACAGTCATATTTTGTGATCCGGATTGATGATGGGGAGCTGCTACTAAGGGGGAGCAGCTGGTATGATTCTGATGTGTTAGAATTGCAAGTATGAGCCCTTTGCCATTGATGTCAAAGGGGGAGAGAAGACATGTGAAAAACAAGTGGCTGATGATCAAAGGGGGAGCAGTAAATGAGAAGAAGACATGTTGCTGATAGGGGGAGCTGTGATAGAAAGGAGAAGTTCTTGTCTTAATGGTTTTTCACATCATATGTTGCCATCAATGACAAAGGGCGAGATTGTTGCAAGTATGAGGTGAACCAGTGTTGTCATTGATGTCAACATACTCATATTGCATTGACAAGAAGGATTGGATGAGCTATGTGCTGAGGATATTGAGAAAATTAGCCTAAGTCAGGAACAGTGAAGAACAGTGATGAGAAGAAGGCAAATGTATTGTATAGGTTGAGGACCGGAGGATGCGGATTAAAGGGTTTACAGATATGAGTCTTGAGATGTTTCAGTTAAGATTTCAGAGGTTCGCATGAAGATCTGAAGAAGTTATGGCTATCTGTGTGGAACCGGTTCCGGCAAGTGTTTAGAGGTGACAGAGGATCATAGAAAGGTCTGGTGAGGTCCAGAATTGTATAATCCTAATCTGCGGATTGGAAGGAGTACTTGGGATGTCCTTGTGATGTGTCATCTTGAGTTGTGTATGATGTTGAGGTCCGGAAGTACCTTTTACATTGTGACAGTGGCGACAGACTGTGTTCTTGAAGTTCCAGATGAGGAAGAAAAGAGATTCCAGTAAGTAGAGAAAGTGCGGATGTACCTGGTCATTCAGGTAGGCTCGTGAAGTTCCTGGATTGTGTTGAGGTTTTATTGATTGATCCGCATTAGTGGTAGAGCCTGGAATTAAAGATATTCTTCCGGATGAAGTTCTTGTTCAAACTAGCTGATTGGATGAGTTGTTCATCTTGCGAATGTTCTTGTGGTGGCCGACCGGATGTATTAATCATCTTGCAGATATTCTTATGGTTGATTGCCGACTTAGATGATTGTTCCTAAGTCGATGTCTTGTATAAATAAAGGTTTGTGAGTTCATTTCGAGAGGAGGATTGTGGAGATGAGTGTGGAATAACGAAGAGAAGTGCGAAAGACAGAGCAGGGGTTTTTGAGCTTAAATGGAACTGATCCGGACATGGTAGAGATGTCATTATCCAATTCAAGATTGTGATTCTTATCACTTGTAGACAGTGTGTCTCCTTGTAGGCAGTGGGCCTCTTTGTGAGCAATGTGCTCGGGCAGTGAGCCTTAATTGGCAAGTGCCATTCTTTTTCTTATTCTTCTAACAGAGAATAATCCTTGGGTTAATCACCCTGTAGTTTTTCCCTTAACCGGGTTTTCCATGTCAAAATCTTGGTGTTCAATGTGTTGATGTTTATCTGCTCTTGTGTTTATGTATTATGCTTTCATGGATGATTAATCAATATGCTGTTAACTAACAACGAAGAATCAAGTGTTTGAAGTAACAAGAAGTTTTTATACAACTGATTCACCCCCCCCTCTCAGTTGTATGCCCTAAATCCAACATGAGGCTCATTAATTGGCCACCATTGGAAGAAGGATAGTATCAAGGCAATCCTATAACATAGATGAGTCTAAAAGACACATATACATCCAACTTTCACAAGTGGTGTACATACGCCCCTAAGACTAAGAATGGAAACCCTAACCAATGAGAACAACCAACAACACATGATCATAGATTTACAATATAGACTAGGGTTAACCAAAGGTACTAGAACACCCCTGACAAACACTAAAAGTCGAGCAAACAAATTTAATTCTAGATAGGTTATTTTTTGGGTAAATTAACCTATTTGCATTTGTAAGTTCATCTTGTGTCAAGTTCAAGAGTTTTGGATTTACTAATTTTGCTCATCATTTGGTATAGATCAGGCTTTAGAGGCAAGATTTGCAAGGGTTTGGAGGAATTTTCTATTGGGAATTCATACATTACTCATATTCTAGAGCATTTTGGGTTAAATTTAACCCTACCATTGTGTCCAAAAGGACCAAAAACCCTAGGACACTTGTCAAATTATTCAAATTAGAGTAGTTGACTAAAAAGGCAATATTTTTCCTAGGGATTTCGTACAAACTCCCTGTGTAGTACTACATAGGTTTGTAAATTATTATTTTTGTACAATGCATTAAGTTTTTGTTACTACATAATTTATTTTAAATTTTTTTAATTCATTATTATTTTTAAAATAAAAAGTTAAAAAACAAAAGGGAGAATGATCTTTAGTTTTAAGTGTTGCATAGCATAGTACACAAACATTGATGTGGGGGGTACACCATACCTTGATATGGCAAGGATATGACTTCACTTGCCACCATAAGTGTGGTAGGGGTTATTGGCCCCCCACGTCCCCATATTCTAGCCAACAATGACCATAACATATCACCCAACTATCAACTTAGTGACATGATTTCTTAGAATTGCTCACCATTAGTCTTTGTTGCTTGTGTTGTAATACAAGAGGGTACTCCCCTCTGGCAAACACAAACAATCACTTTCACAAAGACTCAATCTCATAGGCAATCACACATTCACATGGGCATTGCTCTGCCCCAATTTTAATACAACCCAATTTCACAATATAGATTGCAACACAATTGACGACTCATTTTATTGATATTTGACTTCAACAATAAAACTACAATACTTTGTAACAAAATTTAAAATCTAGCCTACCATGGTCTTCTCAACTACAGGGGAAAATTCTCTCCCCTCCCTTCACATCCTCACTGCTCTACTTCAGTTTCTGATCTTCCTTCCAACCCCTTCCTCTATTTATATCCTTCATGCCACTCATCAATTGATAGATTTTGTGTCACAAAAACATTCAATTGGAGTCTATATCTCGTCACAATCTACCCTATTCAATCCTCTATTTTCAACATTCTTCTTTTTGGTGGTTACAATTCAATTCTTTGATAGCGACCTCCACTCTCTGTTTGTTTTTCTTCTTCACTATGGTAGCGAACTTCTTCCTCTGTTTACAAACTTCACAATTGGTAATTTCTTTGTTTTTATTCAAATATCATTCTAAATATCTCAAAGAGCGACGTCCCTTCCAAGGATGACTCTAATCTGCAACTCTTCATGTTTATTGAAACTCAAAATACTTCTCTTCCATGAGTCATGCCCCCTCCATTCTGACTCTCACATCCTTTGGCAGCGAATCCTTTTTTATTTCTTACAGGAACTTCTATAAGTTAAGGACTGCATACCTCTCCCTCAACCACACCTGTCTCCTCCTTCTTTTGCAAATTTTTTTTTCATTTTTATGCAAATGATGGTTTAGTTTCCATCTATGCTCTCCTCTAACTGTTCATTTTCTTGTCTCATAAAAAAAATCAAATCTGCCTCTATGAGGCATTTTATATTAATTTCTTTGACTGGATATTTGGAATGCTAATGTATGGTGTGTGGGAGTGTGGTTACCTTCTTCCCACGTGGTCTAAAACCTTCCAACTTTGACCTTATAAAGCCATTCCAAGTTATGGAGTTTCAGTTTGATAATCACCAACAAACATTCGATGGGAAACGCCGTTTCTTCTCTCCTGAAAGGTATGTAAACATACACATTCTTCCTTCAACTATGGTGCCTTAATTGGTATTTGAAACCTTTGTTTAGAAGAATGAAATTTACAACCTATTCCTATCAGCCAGCAAAAGATATAATGAAATGAAAACAAACTTCTCTTTGGTCACTGTGGCAGGTAAGTATGAAACATGACATAGTGGTTTAGATGTAAATACTTATATCCTTTATCTCTAATTTCAAAGACTTGAAATAACAATTCCCTTTCAGAAAATCAATCACATATCTTTGAAAGAAGCAAGTATGTGGGTTGCACCAAACAATGCCATTCGACAATCAACCCACGAAGCTAAAAACTAACTTTTGTTATAACTATTTATCGGGGCTCGAATTCTTCCAAAAATTTGCAGATATGTGCATATCAACATTATCTAGCTTCTTGCCAAGCCATTCTACCTCAAACCTCATGGATTTTGAAATTTTAAATCTTTGCCAAATTGCCAGCAGAAGTCACCGAACAATTAATTCTCCAAAACCATAAAGAGGATGACTACGAAACCTTTGTCATCAAATGTAGGATGGAGTCAACAATCTGTCTATAAGAGGGTTTGCTAAGAAACCTCACCGATTTCCTAAAATAATTGTTTCGGTGAAACTACCTAATGTGTGTCAAAGCCCAAATACAACAAAAACTCAACTTTGTCAAAACTGATCACTCCACATGTACCCCAAGGGTGAGATATGCTATAAAAACCTAACAAAATTGAAAGAACAACAAACTATTTTTTTTTTGGTTGATGCTGATCGCCAGTCCGCCCGGATGCTCCTACATCAAACACACTGGGTAGGAAGTTTGTGAGCATACACTCACAAATGTGAAGTTGAATGGTAGAACCATTCTTTCAGATTGCAGGCAATTTGCAACAAATTCCATCACTAAAATATGTGCACCATAAAGTTTTTCTTTTTCCTCTTTCGCAACATCTCGCTAGAACAAGCTTCACACTCCTCCAACAAATCTGCACTCTCTTCCTCCTTACTCTCATGGACTTGCATCCACCATATACCATCCTCCTCCTCCAAAGATTCTCTTTTTTCCTCTCCTCCTTCGTGGGATCCAACCCAGCATCATCAAATGGCCACCTCCACCAAACAAACTCACTTCTCTTCTCCTCTTTTATGGGTTTTGACCCACCAAAATCTGACCACCTCCACCAAATTCCCTCATCATACACATCACAATCTGCGGCATATACATACAAATCTGCCCCTACAACCTCATGGAAATCAACAATTTCCATCTGCTCTTTTCCATACTCCTCAACCCTCAACATTACAAATGAATGCAAAATAATATCATCACAAAATGCAAACAAATTTACCTCCTCTTTCTTCACTGCAATGTTTGTGGTGTCATCTTTAGCTGCAACCTTCATCTCATCCTTCACTATGAGGTTTTCATCTACCCCATATACTCTCATCATCATCTTCATGTCTTCAACTATTGTACCAAGTCTTCCAACTGCAACATCTTCAACAACTTCTTCACACAAACATGTTGCATACAAATCTGCATCTTCATTTATTTTCTTCCCATCTATTTACAACTCCTTGTCCACCTCAGCAACAAACAAATCCCCATGAATTTCCTCTTCATACAATTTAGAAAAATCAGAAGTTACCTCTCCACTCTTCGTTGTTACAGAATCACTCTTAGCTGCCCCATTTATCTCCTTCAAGTGTTCACTCAAACTGAACAATTCTTCTGTCCTCCCATTTTCTTCTTCAAGCGAATTATGCTTCTCTTCAACAAACAAATCTACAGCATCCTCATGGAAATTGAATCATTCCATGTATCTACATCCTTCTTGTCCTTTATCCTCTACTATATTCATCATTTCAAACAAATCAAACTCAAAATTATCAAATTGTACCTCATTTCTTTTCGTTGTTCCAATTTCATTACCTGCATTTTCTACTACACCATTAAGCTCTTCATGGTCTTCTATCCAATCTCACTCTAGCATCTAGTTTATTTTCTTCATCTTCTCTTTCTATAGGAGATCATTCTCCTCTTCACCCACTTGCTTTTCAAATATAGGGTCTTCTAACTTTGTTATTTCTGCCTCTACATCTGCTACAACTTTCTACTCCTTAGTTGCAAGTTTGTCACCTTCTTCTATCTCCTTATCTTCCAAAGGATATGTTGTCACTGCTACTACATCAACTCTATCTTCTTCATCCATGTCTTTCAAAAGACATATCTCTACTACAAACTCTAATGCCTCCACTCTTCTCATTTCTTCGTGAATTATCTCTTCATCACCTCGTTGTCCCACATATTTTATGTCTTCCCATAGATCCTTCACTGGTACAATTTCATGTTTTACCTCTTCAAAAAGGCATGCTACAGCTGAACATTCTTTTCTCTTCCATTCTTTTCTCTCCTTGTTTCTCTTCCTTTCTAATTTGCTTTCTTTTTGGAACATATGGGTTGCTCCCATGTGTTCTTCTTCCAATGCCCCTTTTACCAAAGGGTTGCAACTCTTCTTCTTCTCCTTTGCAACCTTGGTTGCAATCTCCTCTCTTCCCTCTCAATCCTTTTGCACAAGGATCTCCTCTTCTTCATTCTTCATATTTGCTGCCACTTCTTCTTTCTTCTTTTCATCCTTGTCTTTGATGCCTTCTTCATGGAATGTCTTCACTACAAACTCATCCCTCTTACCTTTGTCATGCTACCTAACTTCCATTGGTCATATTTCTCCAACAACCTGTTAATCCTCTCAATCTTTTCGGTCATCTCTCTAAGGAATCCCTTCCTTTTGTATCTTCTCCAACCATCCCATATGATTGGCTTCCACACATGTATCTTCATCCTACTCATAACTGTAATCTTCTACATCCACTTTCACTACCCTGCACAAAACTCTCACCACTATCCTCTACCCAACAAGATTCTGGAAGATGCACCTTTCCAAGACCTCTCCTACCCACTTCCTGTCAGTGGAAGAAGTCTTCACACCTTCTACCCAGCTTCATCTCTGTTGGGTTCACTCTTCACTACTCTTCACCCGTCGGTCTTGGTGCATACTCTACACTCTCAAGATCTTGTGGCTCTAATACCACTTAATGCAAGAGGGTACTCCCCTCCACCAAACACAAACAATCACTTTCATAGAGACTCAATCTCATAGGCAATCACACATTCACATGGGCATTGCTCTGCCCCAATTTCAATACAACACAATTTCACAATATAGATTGCAACACAATTGACGACTTATTTTATTGATATTTGACTTCAATAATAAAACTGCAATACTTTGTAACAAAATTTGCAATTTGGCCTACCATGGCCTTCTCAGCTACAGGGGAAATTCTCTCCTCTCCCTTCACATTCTCACTGCTCTACTTCAGTTTCTGATCTTCCTTCCAACCTCTTCCTCTATTTATATCCTCCATGTCGCTCATCAATTGATAGATTTTGTTTCACAGACACATTCAACCACTATGTATCTCCTCATAGAAAACTCCTCACAATCTACCCTATTCAATCCTCTATTCTCAACATTCTTCTTTCTGGTGGTTGCAAATCAATTCTTTGACAGCAACCTCCACTCTCTGTTTGTCTTTCTTCTTCACTATGGTAGCAAACTTCTTCCTTAGTTTACAAACTTCACAATTGGTAATTTCTTTGTTTTTATTCAAATATCATTCTAAATATCTTAGAGAGAGACGTCCCTTCCAAGGCTGACTCCAATCTGCGACTCTTCATGTTTATTGAAACTCAAAATACTTCTCTTCCATGAATCACGCCCTCTCCATTCTGACTCTCACAGCCCTTGGCAGTGAATCCTTTTTTTCCTTATAGGAACTTCTGTAAGTTAGGGATTACGTACCTCTCCCTCAACCGTACCTGTCTCCTCCTTCTTTTGCAACATTTTTTTTCATTTTTATGCAGATGATGGTTTAGTTTCCATCTGCGCTCTCCTCTAACCATTCATTTTCTAGTCTCATAAAAAAATAAAATCAAATATGCCTCTATGATGTGTTTTATATTAATTTCTCCGACTGGAGATTTGGAATGCTAATGTATGGTGTGTGGGAGTGTAGTTACCTTCTTTCCATGTGGTCTAAAACCTTCCAACTTTGACCTTATAAATCTATTCCAAGTTATGGAGTTTCAGTTTGATAATCACTAACAAACATTCAATGGGAAATGCCTTTTCTTCTCTCCCAAAAGGTATGGAAACATACACATTCTTCCTTCAACTATGGTTCCTTAATTGGTATTTAAAACATTTGTTTAGAAGAATGAAATTTACAACCTATTCCTATCAGCCAGCAAAAGATATAATGAAATGAAAACAAACTTCTTTGTGGTCACCGTGGTAGGTAAGTATAAAACATGACACAGTGTTTAGATCGAAATAATTATATCCTTTATCTCTATTTTCAAAGACTTGAAAGAAGAATTCCCTTTCATAAAATCAATCACATATCATTGAAAGAAGCAAATATGTGGGCTACGCCAAACAATGCCATTCGACAATTGACCCACGAAGCTAAAAACTAACTTTTGTTATAACTATTTACCAGGAGCTCAGATTCTTTTAAAAACTTGCAGAGATGTGCATATCAACATTATCTAGCTCCCTGCCAAGCCATTCTGCCTCAAACCTCACATATTTTGAAATTTTAAAACTTCACCAAATTTCCAGTAGAAATCGCAGAACAATTAATTCTCCAAAACTGTAAAGTGGATGACTATGAAACCTTCATCATCAAATCCATGATGGAGTCAACAATCATCCTTTAATACCAAGAAACCTCACCAATTTACCAAAACAATTGTTTCAGTGAAACTGCCTGATGTGCATCGAAGCCCAAGTACAACAAAAACTCAACTCTCTCAAATCTGATCACTCCACATGTACCCCAAGGCTGAGATATGCCAACAAAACCTAACCAAACTGAAAGAACAACAAACTAAAATTTTTTTGGTTGATGTTGATCGCCAGTCTGCCTGGATGCTCCTGCATCATGTTGCCTCCACTTAGACCTCCACTTAGCTACTAACCATCTAGTAATGCCACCTCGATTCTCCATTCAAGCGACACTGTCCAAGCTCACCACCACAATCCCACTAGAGTGTCACTTTCAGTAATACCAAATGTCTACCACCCAGGCAAAGACCCCCCTCCATTTGCATTTTTAATTTGATAGATGAACTTCAAGAGGCTTTTTCTCAATTATATAGAGGTATTTTTTGGTGCAAGTCTTTTTAAATAGGCCATTTTTCTGTGTACTTCATAATGATGTAATCAATTTGTGCTCATAACTCCCAATTCTCAAAAAAATAGTTTTCTTGTAGACTTTACATCACAATATCAAAATTTGAACTTCTAGACCTTATAACTTTCACAAACAGACTTTGATTTGAGTCCCATTTTTTGAAAGTGGGTGATTTTCCAAGCACTATATATTGGTGCTAGCTATTTTTTATTATTATGTCAATTGATTATACATTCAACTATCTAGTCCACATCAGACATTGTAAAATTGTAAAAAATTATCTTCAACTTTGTAATCACACTAATCTATAAAGTGCCAGACATTATAAATTGCTAAGGGTGTTTGAATTGAGCTATTTTGAGGGGTGTTATTGTAAAATACACTCAATTATATTTTGAGGGGTGTCCGTGAACTGATATAAAGTTCCATTTGGGGGGGTGCTCTTATTTTTTATATTACTTTTGTTATTTTTCTATTATGTGGCTAATTTGAGGATTAACACTGTGCGTTAAATAACATCCAATTGCTATCAAATTGGATAGATGAAACTAAAAGTCTTGGTGAGATAGATTCTTGAAGCATTTCAAAAGAGTTATACTCTTGCCTATTCTTTGTGGACTAGCTTATGAACTCGCTTCTTTTTGGAAAAAAAAAATATGGAGGATTAGATTGATTATGTGTTAGGATTAATTTTGTGTAATTTTAATTTCAACATTGTGATGGCCACCACTCATATTAAGTGCCCTCGTGACCTTTGGACTAGAAGTTGGGTGATGCATGGAGACTCTAATGAATCTCTATTCCCAAATCATCCTATTATGGACAATATTATAACTCTTGATGAATTGCAATCATATTGTTCTGATATAGTCGTGGTTCTTGATAAATATTAAGATCTTAAACGTCAAGATGACATAAGACTTCTCATGATACTCTAGAGACTTCAGATGATTCTCTCTCTTAGGGAGGCTTATTATTGTACATTGGTACCTCATATGGCTTGTTTTACGGGGACCCATCGTAAGGAAGTAAGAGTAGCATAATCAATTTCTTATACTAATCTCAAGAGGAGTATTGTACAAAAACTTTTCAAATTTGATCTAAAATATCACAAATAATTATGCAGAAATACATATAAATTAGCATAAAAAATATCACACATAACACTAGAATTACGTGGGGAAAACCCTTTTGGGAGAAAAACCCCACACTCCAAAACCTACTCAATGTAAATTATCAAATTAATAATAGATTACAACACACTTGCAGAGCAAGATTTTATAGGAGTTTCACCAACATATTAAACTTGGAGTGATTTTGATAGTATTTTGTTAGTACCTGTAAACTCTCAATACAATATTCCAACTCCAACACTCAATTTATAGGCAATAGGCATCTAAAAACCATAAATGGTTTTACACAACAATGTGCAAGAAATCTCCAATGGTATGGTGCCCAACTTGGACACAAAATCCCAATGCCTCCCATGAAGATTCCTCAATCTGGCTAAAAATACTAAATTAATATTGCCTCTTATAGCTATCATATGTCGTCATAATCATCAACTTGGGTGCCTAGTTTGTAACTCCCATTGACTAAAAGAATGTTGTATGATAAATGTAAATATCTATCATAATGCTAGTCACGATTCCAAAGTAACTCCCTCTTACAAGCTCTAATGAGTCATAAGAATTTATCATAGGATCCCACAAAAGTAGGGCATCCCAATTTTGCTATGAATAACCAATTAAAAATATCTCTTACAACACACCTTATAAGGCACTGACACATGTAGCATATGATTCCAACTCAAAATCTCGTGCCCCGTTTATGTTGGAGCAAAAATATTAAATAATAATAAAATATGATAGTATGCAAAAAGTTATGGGAAAATGTCAAATAATTAATAAATCAATCTAGAAAATTTGCAAGGTCGAGACACCTAATTTCCCAACATTTCTCCCACTTGTCGAATACCTTGTAAGAGCCAAAGGGAAACATACTACATAGTCAGTGTATAATGCCAGTTATTATATTTGATAATATGGGTTATCTAATTATGTATTAATTATTTGTTGGCTCTAAGGTAGTTGTAAGAGTCAATTAGTTGACGGTTGTGTTCCTCTTGGAAACCATCAAGTCTTTTAAATAGTCTTTGTATCATCAAGGAAGGTAGTATAATCTAAGAGAGATCACTAAAGTCCAAAGTTGAAGTCCATCTTGAAGTAGAAGTCAGAGTCAAAGCATGAGTAGGAGTTGTAGTTGGGTGACAGAACACATTTATGCTACAAATAATTAGAGTTGGAGTGCGAGTAGGAGTCGTAGTCAAGGGATGGAACACATTTCTACCACAAATAATCACACGAGTGCAGAGTGGGAGGAAATTTCCAGGCACCTTCCACTTCTAGACAACATGTGGATTGATCTTTCTGATCAAGTTGAAAAGTCAATACAACCTTCTCTGGATAGGGGAAGTTAGAAGTCAGAGTCGAATTCCTTCATAGAAGCATATAAGATCAACATTCAAGGTATCGAGGGGTTGTCAATCAAAGGAGAAGAAGTTAAGCCAAGGGTGAATAAAAGAAAATCTAAAGGTGAAACAAGTCCACGGAATGCTAGAGTTGTGCGAAGAGTAGAGGATTCTCTTGTGGCCGAGAGTGTGAGAGAAGCACCAGAACATTTGAATCAAAACTCCTCAGCAAGCAGGTTCTAGGCGTTAGATTTGCATCAGAGCAAAACCATGGTAAGCCCAAGTGGAGAAAAGTAGAAGTTGCCCAAGTTTATAGGCAATGGATCAGAGGATCCCGTTAGACATTGTAGGACTTGTGAGACAATCTGGACAACAAATGGGCAAGATGATAAAGTAATTTAGCTATGGTCTTTTCCAGCCACCTTGCGAGGTGTAGCAATTGACTGGTATACCAAATTTGACCAAGCCTCCTGAAACACATGGGAGAGTTTAAAGAAGGCCTTTGAACAAGAGTTCAAGCTACTGCAAGATGATAATGAAATAGTAGCCAAAATTTAGAATGTTAGGTGGTGGTGTTCACCTAGGGTTAGGGTTTTGACTTCCAATTTGCAGGTTCCTATGTGTTTTCCTTCTGACCCTTAGTGCCTTGGTTTAAATTGTTCCCCGGCCCGCATGCACTGTTTAATTGTTTTTCCTGTCGCATTTGAGAAAATTGTTAAATTCTGTGTATGCAAAGGTGAAATGTGTGTTGGCAAACTTGTGAAATCTCCCCTCGGTCCCTCGAAATTGATAAAAAATGGGTCAGATGCATTTCTGAATGCATATCGGGTCACTGTTTCTAGTTTCTAAATGTTTCTATCAGTAGCCGAGAGGGTCTCATATTGCCAGTGCCGCGAGTTTGCCAAGTGTCGAGCCCCAGTTTATTGTCGCGCTTTTATTTTTGAATGTAGCTCTAATGCGGAGTATGCCACGTTGCATAGGCTATTTCTCTTTTGTTTCTAAGTTACTTGTTGCGGATGGCACCACGTGTCAGCTTCCGACAGAGTTCCGCCAAAGTTTCAATGAATTTTCTTTTAAGTTTCTATGTGTGCACGGGAGGCACCACGAGGAGGCACCTGAGTGACCCTAAAGGTTTCACAGTCTCCGCTGGTGTTTCAAAGACTCTTTAAATGTTTCTATTATGTTTCAAGTTCCTCCTCGCGAAAGACTCCATGTGTCATCAACCGAGACACTCCCAAGAAGTTTCTAAGTAGGGGCAGAGGGCGCCATGTGTCTCTAGTGGTTGCTGCGGAAGCTGACAAGTGTCGGCTTCCGCGTAAGTTTCTTTTTTGTATCCCGCAATGCTAAGTGAAGATGGTGGTGGGTCCCAGTGAGTGTCTCATGTGTCGTGGGTGATGACAAATGTCACCTTCCGCATAAGTTTCAAAGCGGCCCCTTAAAGTTTCTGAGTAGCGCGGAACCCACCAAGTGTCGGCTTCCATCGAGGTTTTAAGGTAGACTCTTTTGTGTTTCGAGAGGAGCGCGGAGTTCGACAAGTGTTGACACCCGCATGAGTTTCAGAAAGGGTCTCAAAGGTTTCATGTGTTTCTCAAGAGTGGCGCAGAAAGCGACATGTGTCGGCTTCCACAGGAGTTTCACGGAGGGTCCTAATGTTTCATGAGAAGGCCGCGGAGCTTGACAAGTGTCAGCCTTCACAGACTTGCCCCTGTTTCTCTCTTATGAAGGCTTCCGCGATGGTTTGTGGGCCCCATTTTCAAAGTGCCTCTAGTTTTAAATGTTGCGGGTTGCGACAGTTGTCACTCGCAGGGGCCACTCAGGTAACACGACACAGTTTTAATAGATGACACAATTTTAATAGATGTTGTGGAGCCCAACATGTGGCTGCCTCCGCATAAGTTTCAAAGAATGGGTCTTAGTGTTTCAGAGACACTGCGGTTGCCGCCATGTGTCCCTTTCTCAAAGGCAAAACGGAAGGAGCGATGGGCCAGCGATAGAAACTGCAAGTGTCTACATGGCACAGTATCATTGGCTGGTGACTTTTCAATGTTTTTGGGGCCGTTGATCTCAGCGGCTGGGTTTTTGATCAACGGCCACATTTTGAACCTACAGCAAGGGTTTTTTCCCATGTATCTGCGACTGTTGTTGGGCGGGAGAACTTCAGAGGCTTGCTGCGGCTGCGTTTCTAAAGGACTGTGGGTAGCTAAAATATTAATGGCAGATTGTGGTGGCGGTATGGGTCGAGTTGATAGCTCAACCACCTGAATTGATGGGGAATGTCCCTGAGTGGTAGCGCATCCCCCGAGTTCACCTGCTCCTTCCTCTTGGTCCCTCTGCCGCATTCAATTT
Organism: Cunninghamia lanceolata; assembly: GCA_027924645.1. Taxonomy (NCBI): domain Eukaryota; kingdom Viridiplantae; phylum Streptophyta; class Pinopsida; order Cupressales; family Cupressaceae; genus Cunninghamia; species Cunninghamia lanceolata. The sequence continues at coordinate 3,093,645 of BSBN01000536.1, forward strand.
TGAGCACCATTTTTCTGATACTGTGTACCTGGTAGGATTTCTGGCCTCCCTTGTAATTAATTTGTTCTGTACATAGTTTTGCTATAAAAAAAGCATACTGTCACTCATTAAGGTTGTTGAAAACTGGACATTTTGGCTCTGTAATGAAATACATCTGGTTTTGGTTGCTCTGTGCAGAAGATCTTGTGAGTTTATGAGTCTCATGTTTTATGTATTGTGCATAGACTTACTGGTTTCATTGTTGTTTTAGATGAATAATGCTATACTGCATGTGTCTTGTTATCTGTCTCCTGTATTGAATATACTCTTCTTTTGAATCTGGACATCTAAGGGGTGTCTTGGGTTCTAGGATATAGGTTTACTGTATTGAATGCTTGATCTCTCAACTTCTGCTCAAGGGGTAGATTAAAGTGTTTTTAGATTGAGTGTTGAGAAGAATATATTGCAGTAAGGATATCATAAGTAGAGATAACTTGATACTCTGTTCTGGGATGTATCTGTAAGGCAGATATCACACAAATCCCCTTGAAATCCAGTTTTAATATGTTTATGCTGAACATTTACATGTATATGTCTATGACTCCAAGCCCTGGATAGGCACCAATCTAGCTCTGTGTTGAGGTTATACACCAGGTCCAGCTCTGCATCCAAACACAAAATCAAAATCAAACTCCAAAACAACCATTAGGACAGTAGAATTAGTTTTAGGATCCCAAGTCCTCTGTCTACAACTGAAAATAGGCCCAAAGCTAGCCCCTTTGCTCTTATCTTGCAGTTTTGGTCTACTTACAGGAGGACTTATCTGCTTCATGTCAGCATCCCAGCCTTTGTATGCATTTTCTCATGGATGTTGAGTAGGGAATACCCCCCTAGGTTTTGCAGAGCCTGAAGAAGAAGAGGAGATAAAAATAGAGTCTATCTCCTATACTGTTGGCCCCTGGCCCAGAGATCCTGTTGATCATTGATGGCTACCTTGTAGGGAAATCTGGGAGTAAGCATCCAGTCTGGGAAAAAACCAACATTAGGCAAGGTACACATGAGAACATATGAGCTTGTAATTGTAGACTTAAAGAACTACTTGTAAAATTAGAAAAAGAACCTGCTAATGGTCTCAAGAAAAAAGATGAAGGCAGTACCACCCTATTCTTATGCAAAAGCTTACAATCAAGTGATGGCCATAGAAAGTGAAGAAAAAATGTCCTCCCATAGCAAAAGAGAAATAGAGGAAGATGGAAGCTTGGATGACGACATCAACAGTGATCAGGAACGATACAAGTGCTTTAGAGAGACATGCTCTAGATGATGAAAGAATTGAAGGCAGAGAAAGAAACTAGTGAAGAATCCACTAAACTCTAGTGTACTAAGTGCAAAAATGAAGGTCACACCAAAGGAAACTATCCCAGAATATTATTTTGTGAGATTTTCTAGGTTATGAGTCATTTGATTTAAAGGAGTTCCCATATAATTTGAAGACCAGGAGTACACAAGTACTCTTCACATAGGGAGGGCAGTCCACTCCATCAAAGTCACAAAATGCATCTCTAGGTAGTTATTGAAATCAAAGAGGATATCGAAGTCAAATACAATACGACCCTAAAGGACGTCTAATCATACAATTTCAACAATGTAATGAATGGGGGCACTATGCAAGAGACTTCCAAAATAAGTAGGACACAGTGTAATTATTGTACAAATGGAGTGGACTTAGAGACCATGAAGACACTGGATGTCCGAAGCAAAAGGCTAACATCAACCTAATTGATGTTGAAAGGCAAAATGAAATATTGGCCATTACTCAAGCCCAAGCAAAGAAGGCTCTGTACCTAGACCCACGTATAGAACAAAAACAAGATTTCGTGAAGCAAGAGCCAAAGTGGAGCAGACTATGGATAACGAACAACGCCACTCACATGCAAATGCAAGTGAGGTAACAAATTAATTACATTCTAAGAAAAATATTGCAAGGCAAGTACTTCAAACTAATGTACCAATTAAAGTAGTGGATTTATTACAATGTATTATGGAACTCTAAAATGCTATTGTATCGGGGAAGAATGAGATGGTGCATGCTACGACTACTTTGGAGTCTGGTGAGAATGAAGACCCAATAACTAAATCTCCATTGTTGGGCGACCAAGTGATTGATCCCATGCTATTAATAGTTAGCACGACAAAGAAACCAACAATGGTAAATATGGAGATCCTTGGAAAGAATCTCACCAATACAATTGTTTATGGCGGGTCTAGTGTGAACGTACTTCCAAAAAATACCTAGAGAATTTTGGGTAAGCTGACTCTCTGGCCCCCTACTTTTCAAATGGTGGGTGCAGACCAACAAGGTATTAAGGTACTTGGTATTTTAATGGGCCAAAAGGTAATTATCAGAACCTGAGTATTTTTAACTAAATTTTGTGGTCATTTAATTACGGTAGATAGCGTACAATGCATTGTTGGGTTGGGGATGGTTGGTAGGAACCAAAGTTGACCACAACTGGAAATGAAACACAATCTCCATTGAGAACAAGGGATGGAATTATATAATCAATTTGAAAAACTAAGCACTCAGTGAGTAAGCAACTTCCTTCGATTCATCGGATTCAGACTTTAAAGAAGAATGGACAGAGAAATAAGAGCTAAATGATGAAGGGATTCTGGAATTATAGTCAAGCTCAGAGAATGAAACAAATACTCTTTGTAGCCTATTTCACTGGCAAATGGAGGACTATGAGGTATTTCCGTTGGCTTGTAATTTTGTTGAAGCTACGATGATTAGTGAAGAGCAACAAAGCAACAACAATTTTGAAAAGTTAGACAAATTATATGTTAGGAATGTAATACATGGTTTGAAAAAGACAATAGTTCCGGTTCTAGTAGAGTCACCCAACTTTACGAATGATTGAAAAATTAATAAAGGTACGTCTTGGAGGAATGATATTAAAATATTTGATTTGGAGTGTACGGCCACTTATCATCAAGTCGAATCAACTTCCCATCAAAATTATGACAAAAGGAAAAGAATAGAAAAAGATGAAAAGGAATTAAAAAAAAAGTATATAAGCAAGACATCATTTCATCATGTCATACAACCAGAGAGCACATCCTTCATTGTATGACCTACAATTAACTTCTTATAGTATGACCTATCCCTTGTTTTTACTCAGTCGTACAATTCTCCCCTCTCACTGATGTTGTATGATTCTCCCTTCCTACTGACATCGTACAAACAATGTCTTCAATTACCGTATGCCCTAGGTTTTTCACCCTATAGTCAAATGTTTCTCTTTTCCATACGACCTACTCATGGCCTAATCATATGCCCTGCTCTTATCGTATGACTTGCAAGATCTATATCTATTGTATGATTCATATTCTTTATTGTCATACGTCTATTCTTCCTCCATCGTACGCCAAGGCCTCATTTTCTCATCATATAGTCAGATCTACTCATCGTATGATTTCCTTTATTTCCATAAAATCTACTTCCCTTATACACTCTACATCCTTGGTTGTATGCTCTAGGCTGCTATTATCAGTCATACGTCGTGCTTCTCCTTATTTTTCTGTACAGTTTGAAATTCAAGTTTAGGTCATTCAATTGGATGGAATATTCATCATATGCCTTACATTAATTACTGAACATCCATCAAGTAAACAATTTCTACAATTCTCGCTTATACAGTTCTTAATTACAATAGTACAATTTAATTCTCAGGTGATAGAAGAACAACCTCTACTGCCAGTCATACACCTTTCAAGTATACTTTTTTATAGTCATCAATGTGGTATTGGAGAGAAGAAATGGTGTGTACCATGAAGGTCTGCGTGGTTTTGAAGGTCTTCATTTGACCGTGGTGGCGGGGGCTCCACGCCTCAACCCCTCCCTATATCGCAACAGGGACTACGCCAGGGGCACTACCTCCAGACCTCATGAGGGGTGCTTCCCCCAAACCCCTGCCAAACTCATTGTTGAGGTTCAAGATTCAGATGATTCAGTCGCACAATCTTTGCTACAGTAATCAATGGATTTTATCATATACTTGACCACCTTCTATCATTAGCTCTTCTAGGTAGAAACAAAGAAGCATTGGCTGGTGAATTAAATGAATGTACATTTTTGGCATATGGGAACACTAAACAATATTTTCATGATCAGAATGCTTCTAAGATGCTTGTAGTATTATCTAGGTTCAGTGATTAATGGGGTACAACATTCTCAACATTTAGTGTGCAGTCATATTGGGTTCTTTGGTTGTGTTTAGTATGAAAAAGAGAATCATAACAACTAGCAAACAAACTAGATCAAACCCTTTTCCATATAACATTCAAGGACAAGGTTGAGCCAAATCACTACCAAATGAAGGTGGACTCCGCTGCTGACCTTGTGCTCATGTATGCTATAGATGGATTATATTTAATTTAGCCTTTTTATCAAACCCGAGGTTAACAATGCATGAAACCCTAGTTCTACAATGATTTGCTTATAACAGATAGTATAACAGAAACCCATAAACTAATTGCACAGGGATAATCAGTGAGATGATAAAACCTATCTCCAAAAAGTAGAGGTGTTGGAGGACCTTGGTGGGACCACCCAGGTCCTGACTGGAAGAATCTGCCAGAGGTATGAACTGGAAAGTTGTTGTAAACGATGTCCTGATGCCAGATCTAAAATCAGAAAGGGCAGGAGGACATGGGTAGTACCACCCAAGTCCTTGGTGAGGGAATATTCTAAAACTATCTCTAGATCCTAAAACCCTGATCTGCACTTAGTCTTCCTGTAGCTCTGTATTTTCCAGATTTCACTCCTGTAACCTGCACACAAGAAGATAAGAAGGGGTTTGGGGGTTATGGTATTTAGGGACTTGCCTCAATCAAATCCAGGGATAGCATTCAAGCTTCCCAATACCATTGATTGATAAAGAGTGCATGCCCTCATGGGGGCAGAGGCTGAAAATAATGATAATATTATGGTTCAAATGATGATAAACAAACAATGATATCACCTAGATGTGATGAACCCTTAGAATGATGAAGATCCTGTTGAAATAAGGGCAGACAACTGAGAGGGGGGGGTGAATCAGTTCTCTCTAAAACTTTATCTTTTGTTGTATCTAAACTTCTTCCACACTTATTAACAGATTAATGATGTAACCATGAAAGCATAAATCAACAACGCATGAGCATAAACATAATCAACACATATGACACCAGGATTTTTACATGGAAACCTAGTTAAGGGAAAAACCACAGTGGGGGTTAACCCACAAGATTTATTCTCTATTAAAAGAATAGAAAATGGGAAGGCACTTGCCTTCGGGCACACTTCCCAGAGCTCACTGCTTAAAGAGGCTCACTGCCTACAGAAACATTCACAAGTTTAACACAAAAAGATTGAACTAGAAAACAACATCTTTTTCATGCCAAGGTCAGTTCCATTTAAGTGCACAATACTTTTGCTCTTCCCCGAAACACTTCTTCGCTATCTCCTCATTCTTTACTGCTCTTTCTCTTCTACTCTTCTTCTTCTTTGCACTGCCTTTCTTCCTTTCTTAGGATCTTTTTATTTTCGCACAAGGATAATTTTCCACAACTCAATCACACATATTTATATGCTTCATCAACCTTGGAGTAAACATCAAGGTCAGCACTACAAACATCTGACTTAATGCAAATCACTATACCGTCAGCTAAACATAGCTAGGACTTAAATCTTCCTTGAACAACACGTCACACTTCATAGAACCTCTCTTAGATCAGTTGCAACATGCACAAAGCATTTGGTCAGCCAAGACTAGAAAGAATAGCAACACCCAAGGACAAATCTTCAACCACGAGCTCAATCCTTAATGCAGACCACCAACACAATAGGAACTCAATTCAGAGACCACCACAAGCACAATGAAATTAACAGGAACAATTGCACCACCTCAGATCACCAGAAACAGTTGCATCTTCATCCGGGAACTCAAGAACACCAACTGTCATGACTGTCACACTAGAAAGATTGCTTGCAAACCTCCAAACCACGAATCATTTGAGTTAAGGGCACACACCAACATCCCAAACACACCTCTAGATCTGCAGATCATAATATTCCAATGCGGATCAATCTGGACTAGATTTTTGTCACTCTGTCACCTCTGAACAATTACAAAACCCGATTCTACTCAGATGTCCATAACTTCGTCAATTCTCCATGTGAACCTCTCAAATCTTGACTGGAGCAACTTCAGATCATACTCTACAAACCCTTATCCATAGACTCTAATCTTCCTCTTACTGGGAATGCAGAGCAATCTACTTCACTAAACTGCACTGTCTTCACTGTCTCTAGCAGAGAGATATGTAACTCATTTGTTTCTTCCAGAGAGGCTAATTTTCTCAATATCCTCAACATTCAAGTCTTCTAAACAAGCAATAGAATAAGATATAGTTGACACTAATAACAACAAGGATATGTTGACATTAACAACAACAAGGATATGTTGACATTAATGACAACACCGATTAAGCACATATTTGCAACAGATCCTTCAACTCCTAAGGAAGAATACATGATAGCTCCATGTCTACAACAACACACAATAACAATATACAAATCTGCTCTAGAATCACAATGAATGTTCTTGCTTGCTTCACTTCAAGATCTCAAGTTAGCTATTTCCATCCTAGTTGATAATGAACTCAAAAACACACTTATATATGCTTTCCTACTCATAATCGCAAATTCAAACCAAAGAGTCGACAAGGAGAAACCTCTAGAAAGGTGCCAAGCTGAGAAACACTTAAATTAGCCCTGATCTAAAAGGGGGGGAGACATGGGTGGTACCACCCAAGTCCTTTAGCCTTGTTTAGGTCCAAGTAAGCTAAATGAAGGGGCCCATATTCTAATTTTGTCTTGGTGTCAGGCAATTTTGCATCAAGAGAAACATTTTGAATGTATAATGTAATCAAGGGGACCTAGGAGCTAAACAAGGAGGTAAAAAGACACGTGGACACTTCTTACTCCATAACAAGTTGGTTGGTCCTCACCATTCTCCATCTACTGGCAGGTGTTCAAGATGTGTTGGTTCTACTTCTACTCTTCTTGAACTTCTAGGTTTTCCTCCAGGTTCTTCAACATTGTCATCAGTTTGGTAGAGCTTACCTAATGTCACTTGATGCTTCATGGTTTTGTTTGTTTGGAAGATGACTTTTTCTTTTGGGGGGGTGATGTAGTTAGTGTATAATGCCAATTATTATATTTGATAACATGGGTTATTTGATTATGTAATAATTATTTGTCGGCTCTCGGGTAGTTATAAGAGTTAGTTAGAGTCGATCAATTTACAGTTGTGTTCCTCTTGGCAACCGTCAGGTCTTTTAAATAGTCTCCGTATCGTCAAGGAAGGTAGTATAATCTAGTCGGATTGACTCTGATTCTTGGTCGACCATCTCTGGTCTACTTCTGTAATAATTTCATTTGCGAATAAAGGTATACTTTTACTCCTCTATTTGGTATGCATTGTTAATTATGTTCACTATTGCAAGTATTCATTTTATCAGATATGCAAGTAAACACATACCATCATGGAATCTAATTGTTAGGGGCTAAAAGGCCCATAGACTCTTGATAACATCTAAATTTCTTTGTGCTCATGGGCTTGGTTAATGCATCTACAACATTCTTCAAAGTTTAAACGTTTTCCAATTTCAGCCTTCCATCTTCAACCATGTCTCTAACAAAATAATGTTGCTCATATACTCAATTTTTTGTTAAACAATTTACACTATGATTGTCACAATAAAGAGTAATTGCACCCTAATTCAACCCAACATCTAAACACAATCTCTTCAACCAAATGGATTCTTTAAAAACATGAGTAGCTACCATATACTTAGCTTCAGTAGTGGACAAAGCAACTACAACTTATCGCTTACTCGTCCAACTAATAACATCATCGAATAAAATAAACACATAAGCACTAGTAGATCTTTTGCTATTGATATCTCCAACCCAATTTGAGTCCACATAACCACAAATATCAAGGGAATGCTTGTCTCCTATAAAATTACCATGATAACATAAGGAATAATTTGAGGTACCCCATAAATATCTGAAGACTCTCTTAACTACATCCCAATGAATCCATCCAGTATTAGACATAAACCTACTAAGAACTCTCATTGCATGGGCAATGCCTAGTCTAGTACAGATCATAGAATACATCAAACTTTTTACTACACTTTGGTAATACACTTTTCTCATGTATTCCATCTTAGAAGGAGATGTAGGACATTGTAAAATAGATAATTTTGTCCCCAAATTAATAGGAACACACAATGGTCTAAAATCTTGCACATTAAACCTATGCAGAAATTAAATTCACATACTCTGGGCAAGCCATGGCTTTATGATCTCTTTGTCTCTTCTTATTTCCATCCCAAGAATGTGTTTTGCTACACCTAAATATTTCATTTCAAATCTATTAGCAAGCTGATATTTTAGTTCATAAATCAAATCTTTTCCTTTGCCAATAAACAACATATCATCAACATAGAATGCAATAATTAGGAAACGATCACCATCATATTTGAAATAAATACAATGATCTGATTTAGAGTGCTTAAATCCCAAACTTAATACAAATGTATTAAACTTTTGGTTCCACATCCCAGGAATTTGCTTGAGGCCATACAGATATTTCTTTTATTTACAAACCAAATTCTCGTTACCTTTCACCATGAAGTGCTCTGGTCATGTCATGTAAATCATTTACTCCAAATCACCATGAAAGAAGGTAGTTTTCACATCCATCTGTTCAACTTCTAAATCATAATCTATAGCAATAGAAAGTAAGAATCTAATGGATGACATTTTTACAATAGGAGAAAATGTCTCATTGTAATCCACTACCTCAACCTGAGAGTAACCTTTTGCAACCAGTCGTGCCTTATACTTTTCAACATTTCCATCTAAATCAATCTTTTTTCTTGAATGCCCATTTACAACCAACTAGTTTGTGACCTTCAGGAAAAGGTACTAAGTCCCATGTATCATTCTTCTCTAAGGACACCATCTCTCCATTCACATGACAATTTTATAGGACTCTACATCATGCATAGTCAATACCTCTTGCACAGATCTAGGTTCATCAATTTTAGTATGCAAAGCAAATACACATCTCCAATCACTAGGAGAATACCTTTCTAGTGGTTGCCTATGCCTAGTTGACCTTTGAACAAGATGAGTGGGAGGTTCTTCCTCTTCTTCTAAAAATTCTGAGCTGAATGAGCTCTCATCAACTTTTGCTCTCAATGGGGTTCTTGATTCAACTTTCTCAAGTGTGGGAGGAATCGAACCATATATTCCTTTTTACTTTGATCTAGTTGCAATATAATGGAAGAAGGCTTAATTTCTCTAAAAATCACACTTCTATTGTATAATACATTTTGTGCAATAGGATCCTAAAACTTGTATCCTTTTACTCTATAACTATAACTAATGAAAATACATTTTACAACCTTGTTATCCAACTCAGTACACTTCTCCCTTGGCATATAATCATATGCCTTATAAAAAAACACGAAGACGCCTCGATGAAGGCTTTCTACCCGACCATGCCTCCATAGGAATTTTATTAACAAGAGCTAATGTAAGAGACCTGTTAATCAGGTAGCAATTAGTGGCTACAAATTTGGTACAAAACCTTTGTTTCATGCTAGCTCCACTAAGCATACTCCTAACCTTCTCCATTAGTGCCATGCTCATCCTCTCTACAACTCCATTATGTTGTGGAGAATATAGAGATATCTTTTTCCTTAGAATGACACAATCCTTATAGAATTTATCAAAATTTATAGAACAATATTCACTATCATTGTCAGTCCTCAAACATTTAATTTTCTTTCTAGTTTGAGTTTCTACCATAACTTTGAACTCTTTAAAATGACTAAAAACTTCTGATTTGCTTTTAAGAAAACAAACCATGTCCTTCTACTATAATCATCAATAAATGTAACATAGTAAATGGATTTTGCAATTGAAGGAACATCAACATGACCAAAATCATCTTAATGAATAAGATTCAAAATTCTAGAAGGCTTATAAGAACTCGAATAAAATTGAACACGATTTTATTTTCCATATATTCAATATTCACAGAAATCAAACACAAGAATACAATCAAATAAACCTTCAACAAGATTTTTATTCTTCAAGGTCCTTAGACCGTTCTCTCTAATGTGGCCTAATCTCTAGTGCCATAACATTGTCTTTTTAGCCGGTAACTTAATCTCTATAGAAAGAGCACCCTTAGGTACCTAGAAAGCATGACCATCTATTGTAGATACCACTCTTGTGTGATCCCACAATAGTGTGTTCCACTTTTTAAAGTGGGACATTGAAATTAGCATTTTTAACTAAATTTTCACATTCTGTCACCTATATAAACTAAACTTTTAAGAATTTGAAGATCATATTAACTAGTGATTTTTAAGATTTCCTATGAAGATTCTAATTATATTTTAAAAAGTTAAAACTAATTTATGATTTTTTTATGTAAGTTTTAATAACTTATTTTTTATTGTTAATAGTATTTAAAAAATGACATTTATTCCATAACACAACTCTTTTACAAAAATGATAAAATTATAATTTTCTAAACATAGATTAGTAATGCCAATGTCTAGTGTGCACATATTTTTTCATAATTTTTTGTTGAATATTTTATTTATTATTATTATTTTATGTGAGATTAATTATAATTTAGACAATTTTATTCCATACTGCATAATTTTTTTGTATATATCTAAATTAACTTTTTTTTGTTGAAACAAGGACATCAATACCTAGTGCACAAATATTTTTTAGAATTTTTTTCCCTATTTTTTATTTTCCACATGTGTCGAACAAAGACCTTGATGTTTGGTGAAAAACCTATGTTCACTAGAAAATAGAAAATAATATAATAATTAAATTAAATATATTCAAAATTAAACTTTTTGGAAAGCTTACTCAAAGCATATGATCTTGTAAAATCTCATGTCCCTGTGACTCAATTTGATGGTCCAATCTATGCTTCAAAACAAACATTTCTTTAGAGAAACAAGTGACTAAAAGGAGAAGGGCATCTCAGGGACCTTCATTTGAAGGTAATTTCATACCTTCATTCGAAGGTGTCCTCCCTTTTTGAATGTGAAACATTAAAACAATAATAAAAAGGGGACCTTCATTCGAATGTAGACTTTCATTCAAAGGTGTTTTGCATTTTTTGGTGCCTTGGGCTCAATTTTTTGCCCCGTGTTCAACCTCCTTTATCAAATGAACTAGATGAAGACTTGGTTTTAATAGAAGTATTATATTGAACTAAATAATGCATTCATCAAGCTAGAACAAAAGTGCACAATCTCACACCACTAGCAATCACCATAGCACCTCTAACCATCTTGCATCCTGCATCAGAAAAGACAACCTACACATATGGATCAATCAATTTACTTATAGACAACATGTTTTTTATTAACCCTAGGATATGCAACACATGACTAGAATTCTTTTAACTCTATCATCTAGAAACTTAATTTGTACTCTACCATGACCAATAATTTTTAAATGAGAGCCATCACCCAAGTACACCTTATCTCCATCAAATTCTTCATACTGTGAAAATCAATCTCTATTAGAGGTCATATGAAAGGATGCACCTAAGTTGATTAACCATGCATTGCTTGCACGCATTGCCAAAGATGCAATGAAGGCATCGCCATCTTCCTTTTTGGATTCAAAATCATAGTCAAAATTCTTTTTCTTTTTCTTTTTCTTCTTCTCTTCTTTACATTCTTTCTCGAAGTGACCATGTTTTCCACAATTCCAACATATCACTTTGGACTTTCCAAGAGATTTTGATCTCCTCTTGGAGTTGGATCTTGACTTCTCATGTTGTTTCTCATTCTTCTTACCTTTTCTTTTGATCTATGACAAACACTCAAGGCCTCTTTGGCATTGATGGAAACCTTCCTTCTCATCTCTTTAAAAAGTAAAGAACCAACAACATCTTCAACATTCAATGTAATAGAAGTACTCCAATGGCCATCATGAGACTATCCCATGAATTGGGCAAAGAACACAACAAATTCTGACATATTTCTTCCTCATCCATTCTCACACCCATTGAATTTAACTAAGCCACCAATGTATTGAACACATTCAGGTGGTCTGTAATTTGTCCACCTTCCTCCATTCTCAAGGAATATAATTTCTTCTATAGAAACAACTTGTCAACCAACAATTTAGCCTGGTAGATTTCACCCAATTTTTGCCATAACTTCTTTGTTGTAGGTTCTTCATAGACATTAGTCAAAACAAAATTTGCAAGACATAATCTTATGAGATCCTTTGCTTTTTAGTCCATAATGTCATGCTAGGCAATTATAGTTGCATTTGTAGGTCTATGAACATTCTAATCAATGACACCCCACAAATCATGATCTACTAATAGATCCTCCATTTTCATTTTCCACAACTCAAAATTTGTACCAAAAAAATTTTCAACCTCAATCCTCCCTGATGTGATTTCCATCTATAATTCCTGCAATAAGATCACAAAGTATACTTCTGAACAAGCTCCCTCTCAAACTCTATTAGTTCAAAAAACCCAACAACCCAACAACTAGAACAAAAACTGGCTAGTCTCTAATACCACTTGTAAGGAAGTAGTAGCAGAATCAACTTCCTACACTAATCTTGAGAGGATTATTGTACAAAAACTTTTCAAATGTAATCTAAACTACTATAGAAATTATACAAAAACACATATAAATCAACATAAACAATATCATGCATAACACCAAAATTATGTGGGGAAAAGCCTTTCAGGAGAAAACCCCCACTCCAAAACCTATGAGCAATGTATTATCAAATCAATAATAGATTACAATACACTTACAAAGCAAACTTTCATAGGGGTTTCATTAGCATATTAAACTTGGAGTGATTTCGACAACATTTTAGCAATACCTACAAACTCTCAATACAATACTCCAACTCCAACATTCAATCTATAAGCAATGGACAACTGGAAATCATAAATGGTTTTAGAAAATAATGTGCAAGAAACATCCAGTGGTATGGAACCTATCTTGGACAACAAATTCCAACACCATCCATGAAGATTCCTCAATCTAGCTAAAAATAGTAAATTAATATTGCCTCTTACAACTACCATATGTCATCATAATCATCCACTGAACTTGGACACCTAGTTTGTAACTCCCATTGACTAAAAATAATGTTGTATGGCAAGTGTAAATATTTGTCATAATGCTGGTCAAGATTCCAAGGTAACTCCCTCTTGTAGGGTCTTATGTGTCATAAGGATCTGTCATAAATTTGTCATAGGATCCCACAAAAGCAGGGCATCCCAATTTTGCTATGAATAACCAATTAAAAATATCTCTTACAACACACCTTACAAGGCATCGAAACATGTGACATATGATGCCAACTCAAAATCCCATGCCCCATTTATGTTGGAGCACAAATATTAAATAAAAATAAAATATGATAATATGCAATAAGTTATGGGAAATGCCAAATAATTAATAAATCAATCTAGGAAATTTGCATGGTTGAGACACCTAATTTCCCAACACCCATTTCTCATTTTTCATTTCTCACTTCCTCCTAAGTTGTGCTTACGAGGGTGTTGGTGTAATATTACACCTATTTAACAAGTTTACTTAGGACATTAAGAATATTTAGTTATTATCACCTTTGTAGTTAAGAATGACATGTGTTCACTTTCACTTGAGGTACACAAGTGCCACCATTTCCTCATTAATCTTTGATTGATGGTAGTTAGGTGCCACTCCTGTTTAATCAAGGCCACCTTTTCTCAATTAGATTGAGTTAACTCACCTCTTGATTGGAAGTGATTGAGAGTCAATTCATAACTTCTTGAACACAACACTTCCTTGATTCATGCATCTAAGAGGCCCATATATTTGTATGTTACTCAGATTCATAATTTGTTCCATTAATTTGGATATTACATATCTTTATTTATTTTCTTGGTTTTGTGATTAACTCATATGCATTAGGTCTTGGGTAGATTTGTTGTGTATGTGATAAATTTTAATAAAGCACCATGAGAACAAGGAGCAAACAAATATAAGAAATAAAAAAATTAGAGCATATAGATCTAAAGTAGATAAAATTTATAAGATATAGCCCTGAAGGTTAGGCATGTAAGGTATTGGTTCACTAAGTGAGGAGATAAAAATGATCTCTTCAAAATATCTAGTTTGTTAAAATTGAATAAAAATGATCCAACTAAGATCTAGGAGCATTTGCATGATCGAATCTAAGAAATATCAACAAATCTTAATTTTAAATATTTTTCTACGTCTCTACATTTTTAGAGGCATTCAAAGTGGAATTGGCATTTGATTTTTTTTAGTTGCTTAGGAGGAGAGTTGAAGAATTCAAGCTATGCTGGAAGGAAGCCTTACTCTCTTAAGCAATTGAAAATCTCAAGGGCCAATTCCACTCCAAAGGCCTCTAAAAATGTAGATTAGGGAGATGTAGAGAAATACCAAAAAAATTATTTTTGATATTTCCTAGATTCAAGCATGCAAATTCCATCTAGATGCTCTTAGATCTTAGTTAGATCAAACAAATAAATGTAAGTGACACTCTAGATATAGGAGTTGAGTAAGATCAACTAAGAATGTAATTAGACAAGTGTAAAAATTGAGACTTGATTATGATGTTTGATAGGGGGATTTTCACTCTTTTGATGATAAATTTTAACTGTAGCTTAGAATTGTTTAAAATTTGATGCATTGGAAGCAAAACAACAAAATTTGTCTAAGGGGTTAAGCTTAATTGGTTAAAAATGTTGGGTTCTCATTGTGGAGACCCAAGTTCAAATCCCCATAGGGACATCTAATGTGGAATTCTAAGTTGTGACTCTTGGTCTTCCATAGTTAACTTCTAATGTGGAATTCTAAGTTGTGACTCTTGGTCTTCCATAGTTGGCTTCTAATGCGGATGTGGTTTCTAAATAAAGTGGATTTCTAAGTAGTGACTCTTGGTCTTCCATAGGTGATTTCTAATGTGTTTTCTCACAAGGAGCTTGTATTGGTCTCATGTTGATGCTCGTATGAGCAGAATATTTGTAAACACTATGCAATATAAAAAAACAACAAAATTTGAACACTAGAAATAATTCAAAATTCTAAGGACACAATTTTTATCTTTAAAATATGTGATCTTGTTCTACAAAAACTATGAGCATCTCTACAAAATTAGGTCTTTGGTGCTTGAAAGATTAGTTTGCTTAATGATATTTGAAGTAATCCAAAGCCAAGGTGTGGAAGTGTACTATCTACCCCCTTATGCCTCAATCAAGCCCCTAAGTTTAATTACTAGATGCATAGGTAATGAATTCATATGTGTGGATGGCAATGAATGTAACTGAATCAATCACTGACTTTGCTAATGTAAGTTGATGGGTGCTTTGTACTAGAATATAGCTTGATATGTGTCTTTGATAATGGATGCCAATTGGTAAAAGAGACTTTATCTTTCATTGATGTGTGATAGTTGTAGACTAGTGAACCTACAAAATGAGAAAAATGCTTTTGATATTTTGTCAAAACATACTTTTCGTAATGATTCTCTCTCTAATGTGTAAGTGAACTCTGATAATGTATTTAAATAGACAAACCCTAGACATATAACTCAAGGTCTTAAATTGCACCCCCTAAAGAACAGAAACATGTGTGTAAATTGGTCAATTCTATAAGCACCCCCTATGAACATAGACATATGTGTAAATTAGATAATTCTAGGACACCCTATGAACATAGATATGCATGCAAAAAGTGTAAAACAAGAGGGAAAAATGTTATGGCATGCACTTTTTTGCACCACATTAATATATTCTTTTTATTAGATGCATGGAAACATATAGACATATATTTGTTCCTATTTTATGCGAAATGTCTTTTTACTTTTAAAATAAATACAAAAGTTATTAATAAATTTTTAAAATATTGCTAATAAACAACATAAGCATTATGATTGATAGAAAGTAGAAAATAAAAAAATATACACAAAATTAAATATTATGGTACTTTAGAGTAGAAAAGTGCATACTTCACACTTTTACCTTTATGTTTTTTGTTGCTTTGTATGGATATCATTAATGCATGTTTCTAGCACTCATTTTGGCTCTTTCGACACACTCATTGACTGCAAACTTGAACCCCTCACTTTGGTATGCTAAATTATCCATCTCAGAACATCACTAGCCTAATTCCTAGATCCTTTTCTTCCTTAGAGTAGATCGCACCTACAATTATGTCCCCTGGAGAGTATCAGAGGCGTGATCTTGTCTTCTAGTTTTAAAATTCAAAATTCCTAATTTTAAAGTCAACAATTCTAGGATATAGTCATTATTAGTCGATGTGGGTGCCAAAAATTTCAATTGTATTAAAAGACATCATCCTAGGTCACTTTTCATCATCATAGACTATTAAAGGATCTCCAAAAACTTGATTACACACATAAATATTTGTTTACATCCATCTTAGTTTGTATTGGTCACAACAATCAACAAAAACAACATTTTATTTGTTTTTCAAAACTATCAAATAAACCTCAAAGCTTGGCAATCATCAAGGAAGTTTCATACTCCCCCTTTGTACACAGTAGGCTCCCAATGATACTCTTTAACACTAGACTTTTCTAGACACATGTACACTTAGTGGCAAATATGTGCTATAATTGAAATTTTACATCAGACAAAATTACATCTCACAAGGAAAAATAGTGCTCGTTGGACAAAAGCACACTTGCAATCCCATCCCAACATTCACAAAGTTTAGGATTAAGTCATTATAAATTTCTAATCACCAATTCAATTCTAGAATTTAACTTTCAACTCTCTATCACAATATCTTAGCATTCAAAATCAAAATCACTTCAACTTCCAAGCAATATCTTAGCATTCAAAATCACTTCAGCTTCCAAGTAAACCCTAAATCCATCTTAATTACTTTAACATATTTTACTTTCACATCACTTAATCTATTTTGATTAATCAACTAGCTTAAAAATTAATTAATATGTTAGCATTCAAAATCACTTCAACTTCCACGTAAACCCTAAATCCATCTTAATTACTTTAACATATTTTACTTTCACATCACTTAATCTATTTTAATTAATCAACTAGCTTAAAAATTAATTTCAATTTAACATTTAATCATTAAATTAAACTACTTCTTAAATTAATTTGTAGAGGTGTTTATTTTCTCTACAACTACCTATTTTTAATGAGAAATCATCTAATACTAAAATATGCCAATATGCCAATAGCTTGACAACTGTCTTTTGGTAAGTTTATTCAACGAGGGAAATGTTGAGAAGTTGGGAGAGCTCATCATCACCTTGAATAAGAAAAAAATAGAAATGTAGAAGACAAAAAACAGCAAGGCTGATGGTCCCATAGACTATTTTTAACTCTAGCTGATGGTACAAGTTATTCATTCATTCATTCTAAGCCTAAAACCCTTTTTTGAAGTTTGCTATATCCAAACTATTTTAATAATAGCCCGTAACTCTTTTAAATAATTCTTTTTCGTATAAGAAAATAACGCATAGATCTTGTTGATCTGTCCTCCTGCATCGGCTTCATACTGACATTGCAAAGCAACAAAAGCCGATTTCAACCTATATGGATTGATGGGGTTATTTCATTGCACAAAAACCCCAAAGTAGATTTTCCAGCCACGAGAAATTGCTTGGGTGTCAATTCAGACACAGAAATCTGGGCAGTTCAGACTCAGAAATCTTGGCAGTTGGCCAAAGATAAAAAGGTTCATATGCTTACACGTGAGTCACACCCAAAACCTAAAAAAACAACAAAATAAAAAATAAAAAATTAAAGAGTGTTTATTTTCAATTTCTAGAAGCCTTAAATGACCTAATTACCGAATTTTATAGATTGTGTACAGAAACAAGAAAACATTACACTAGGTATATTCCACGAGTTATAGGACTAAATTTTTTTCGAAGACTAACCCCTCGTAGTCCAAGCTGTACTTCTGTTTGTCGGGAGGCGCCAATCTATGTGTCTCTGGACCTCTAGTTTAATTACAGAACGTCTTCCTACAATTGGCTCTTTTTAATTTGCCTTTTTGTGCACTAAATTTGTCTAACCTAACAGCTCAGATATTTGTCTCGCCTCTATAAACAGAGAAATTCAGGTGAGTATGCCCGAATTATTTACAGACATATCTTAATAGGTTTGCAGTTGATGTGGGTTTGTTTTGAAAAGCATTTTGCCAAACTTCTCGATGTGGGTTTGATTTGAAAAGAATTCTCCTATGCTAGTTGTGTGGTTTCAGTTGAATGGAATATTCCCTAGCTATTTAATGTGGGTGTCATTTGAATAGGATTTTCCTAAGCTGGTTGATGTTGCGTTTGATCCAGAGTTGAAATAGGAATTGATTATTGTGGTGGAGAGAAATGGGGGTTTCAGTTGACCCCTCTGTGGTTGATCACATGGGGCCTCTGCGTTCATTTTTGGTGAAGATGGGGCTGGCCACTACATCAGATCACTCTTCAGTGGTTGCAATTACTTTAATGATTACTCTTCTCTGTGCTTGCATTGTAATTGGTCATCTTCTCGAGGAGAATCGATGGATGAACGAGTCTATCACAGCACTGATTATTGTTAGTATTCATTTGTATGCTAAGTTGCTTTATTGTTTTTGGTTAAACAATCAGAATAATAACGAGTGATTTAATGGTTTTTTTTTCCCCTAAATTTCGACAGGGTGTCTGTACTGGAATAATAGTATTGCTTGTCAGCCAAGGAAGAAGTTCTCATATATTGGTGTTCAGTGAGGAGCTGTTCTTTATATATCTTCTTCCACCTATAATATTCAATGCCGGGTATGACGTGAAATTTCCATTACTTCGTTTTTATCTATTTTATTTTCATAACAGTAATGATGATTTCACGTTTGAATCTAGAGATTGAGCTTTCATGTTTTCATTTTAGATCTGTAATTCCATGAAAATACCGCGGTGCCATCTTTTGGTCCGTGATATGCAGAAGCACATTTCTTTCTCATGTAATAATTTGGGGCAAATTTCTCATAACAGGAACGAACTGATAAGAATTAGCTGTAGTGATCTACAGACTGAGTAAATATTAGCCCCGTGGTCGTCAACCTCAGGATAGACAAATTCAAAGAAGAGGACAAGACACTGAGTAGATAGAATATAGTTTCAACCCTCTTCTTCTTTGTTTTTGCAGCAGGAACATGCCAATCTTTTAGTGATTGATTGTAATACGCACTTTTGGCAGGATAGCTTGTACTTTGTCAGTTCTCTTTGGAGATGTATCTCAACAATTTGACAGAATTTAGTAAACTAATGGCACAAATGGTTTTAGGATCTGAAATTCTGGAGAGTGGTTTAGAGACGTACAATTTTTTATTATTCAATGCATGCTATGCGCTAGAGGCAGAACAACAATTGTACGAATCAAATTTGCAAGGCATCACTACCAATTTAATTTTCTGGATATAAATTCTATATCGATCTGTTTCTACTGTTCTCTTCTCTATCACTGAATATAACATTTAATATAATGAAAATTTCTTCCCAGAGGCTTATAGAGTATAAACAAATCTTTAAAAAGCAATGTTTTTCAACCTCTAGATGGAGTTTTTTTTTGGATGCATTAATTGATTGTTCTATAAGGCCTCTCACCCATAGAAGAAGAGCTAAAAAAGAACAAGTATTCCATACAAAATCAAAGTTCACAAATCAGAACAGATACCAAGCAAACAGAAGGTACTCTAAGCCCTCCAAAATGGGCTATGGAATACCGCCAGGACAGGGACCATAAGTTAGGGAAAATGACATCCCTAACTTGCACAGTTTTGTGGCAAATGATATCCATGATATCCCACTCTTTGGGTAAGAGCTAAGTTTGGGGGAGAAGGGGCATTGATTGGCCCCTTCGTTGGCTAACTTGTCAGCAAGCAAATTAGATTCCCAAAAATGATGGCTGATCTGAACATGATCAAAAGAACTACATAGACTTCTAGCCTCATCAGTTATACTCAATCTCCAATTCCGAATCTGATGTTTTACAAGGCCATTAACAACTGCAAGAGAATCCCCTTCAACCTGCAACTTCTTCCACCCAGAGGCTACAGCCACTCTTAAACCTTCTGACAGCACTAGAGCTTCTGCTTCATTGTTTGTTTGGCACCTTTGACAAAATCTTTGCTCTAGGAGCAAAAAGCCACAACTGCTCCTGCTACCCCCGGGTTGCCATGGGCATCCCACCAAAGTTAATTTTTACAAAATCAGCCTTGGGGGAGATCCAAAAGACCAAACAGCACTTTTAACAGGGGTGCAAGCAAGTAAATGTCACTTCTTAATGGTATTTTTATTCAAGCCACGAAAGATTACTCTCTTCTTTATCCAGGCAAACCTATGCAAAATAAAAAACCTAATCAGAGCTTTGACAAAAGCAATGCTCTCATGGAAGAGAAGAACCTCCAAAGATTCATTTATTTTATTCCAGCTACAGCCCCCGTCAGGTACTGCAGAAAACAATTTTCCAGAGGAATGCAGGTGTAGAGTCCCTTTTGGTCAGCTAGAAATATGCTGGCACAAACTAGCAAGAAAGGCCCAAACCATATTTAATCTAGAAAGGAGTCTAAACATTTTGAGAATAAGAGCACTGCAGCAAAAGATGATCAACCATTTCTTCCTCACAGTGGCAGAGGATGCATCTAGAAGGGCCCTGGAAGCCTCTATTTCACAGCTTAATAAAAGTGAGAATTCTGTCTATGTCAGCCAGTCAACAAATGCATTGCATTTAGGAGGAGCTTCTGAGTTCCACATGAGATCAATTGGCAAGTCTCTAAGAGCAGGAAAGTCTCTATTCTGCAACAATTTATAACTGTGTCTAACCTTGTAATTCTCAGGCGAATGACCATTCCAAATCAAGAAGTCGCCTCTATCCAACACTGGAATTCCAATGTGCTGCAGACAACACAATAACACAACTTTTTGATCCTCCAGGAAAGGAAGATCATCAAACGGTTTCCAAACCCACTTCTAACCCCATTCAAAGCATATTTGAACCAACAATCCTTAACAACCGTTCCCCATGCCGAAGATAAGCAGCTGCGTGCTTCAGCCAAACCTGGGGAATTTATAAGAGGGGATGACTGAGCCCGAAGTCTTCCCAAAACAGTATCTTGTCTCCTTTGTCTACATTCCAAGATAAATGGTTCCCAATGAGGGATCTAGAGCTCTTATAAATTTCCAGATTGCCAATCCTCTGGGGATACAAGAAAAACTGAACAGAGCAGCAGAAGTTTGTGATTAAAGGACTCCCTTTTCTAACCTGGTTGTTGGATTGCCCTCCTTTGAATGTATACAAATTTATATTAGAGCCTCCTCTCTACAACTTTGTAGACTTGAAACTCATCTATAATTGTGTCTCTTAAGACTTTTGTTAGGTGTCATTCTCTTTATGCATGTGATAAAGCTTTCCATAACCTCCTCATCAACTTTAAAGAAATCAGAGAAGAAAAAATTGGGGTTTAAATCATAGCAACAAAAATCGTTTGGGAAAAAAATCGGCAAATCAAAAGTACAAGAGTTTTTCAAAAAATCGTGAAAAAATCGGATCTCCGAAAAATGTAGAAAAATACAGAAAGGAGAGGAAACCCTATTGTTTTTTAAATGATATAAATTTTATAATAGAATAATAAATATTATATTTTAATATAACTATTTTAAAAAAAAAAAAAAGCGCCTGGTAAACTTTTTAACGTGACCGGCGACGCTGGTGCGACACGCTCTCCGGCTCCACGCGAATGCTTTTGCCCGGAGCAGTGAACCGGTGAGGCCACAACACGGGGGACCTCATCCCCTAGCAAGAACACTTCAAACCCGCGAGCTCGTTGGCCTAGCGGAGGCGTAAAGCCTGCGAGCTCGTTGGCCCAGCGGGGGTTTGAACTCTGGTGGCCACCACTACAACCGAGCGACTTAACCACCGAACCACGCCCTTATCGGCATTATAATATAACTATTAATAATATAATAATATTTATAATAAATATTGAATTATTAATAATATTATATATAATATTATATTATTATGATATATTAATGTAGAAAAATATAGATTAATAATATAAATATTATATTATAATATTATAAATATTATATTATAATATTATAAATATTATAATATATAACTATTAATAATATATTATATTATTAATATATATTAATAATAAATATTAAATTATTGATAATATAATATATATAATATTATATTATTATAATATATTAATTTAGAAAAATATAGATTAATAATATAAATATTATATTATAATATTATAAATATTATAATAGAATAATAAATATTATATTTTAATATTATAATATATAACTATTAATAATATATTATATTATTATATTTTAATAAATATTAATAATATAATATATAATATTATATTATAATTAATGACATAAATATTATAAATAAAATAATAAATACTAATAATATATTATATATTTAATATTAATAATATTATATTAAAATATATTATTTTTTTTTGATTCGTAATAATGAACTATATTAAAGAACTGTAAAAAACTTACAATATTCACAGCCCTTCCATGGCTGACTGAGAGGACTATTGCATACAGCTGCTACTGGCTACAGGGATAGGAAGATCTTAGATAATTTCTAAGACCACGTAGGGTCTATACTATGCCCGTTCTATAGAGATATAACTATCTAGAGCTATCATCTCCTTGCTTCTACTATACAAAACGAAGCAAGGAGGTCAAAACCAAGTACAAAAAAAACTTGGACAGTTTCAAACTGAAATGTTCTACCCAGTCCAAACCATCCGCCGCCGCCAAGCCAAGGGTTTTTTTGAAGAAGTCTACTGCTATCGCCGCCTGGTCTTTCAACACCACCAGATCAAAGCCTCTGGTGTCCAGTATAAATGGAAAAATCTTAATGACTTCACCAGGATCTGCAAGAAGACCCCAGTGATGGGGACGGGGGATACCTACGCCAGGGCTGGCCACCTGCAGAGAGAAATCCAACTCCCCAAGATACTCAGGATTAAAAACCCCTCTCATTATAGCCCCAGCCTCCACTTTGTTTGTTCCCAACTCGAGAATCATTGCGAGTACCCGGGAAGATATATCTATATCTACCCTATACCTTTCATTGTTTTCCAGAAAGGCTTTACCAAGGATCAATTTCACCGCTCCCACCATCAAATCGTCAGCTCGTCGAAGCATTCTCTGCAACCTGAGATCGGTAATTGCCCCAATGAAGGCCATCTGCCTTTTCTTACTGGTAAGTTTGACGGGAGTGTCCATTACCCCACACCGAATGGCCTCCGCAGAAACTATGACAACGAAGTGTGACGGCATTGGACGGAAGGTGAAGAAGGAAGTGGAATGCAATCTCTGTCTTCTTAGTCTGATTATCTATAGGCCCTCCGAAGCTTCTCGACTTCTTGCAGGAAGAACTTCCAGCTCACGCCACCCTTACCACTCCGAGAAATGACAGGCTAACATCGCTTCCCCCCGTGCCATCGAACCACCCTAATAACTAATCATTGCACCTTATTCTGATTCGGCCTTGCCACCTATTAGGAGGTGGCAAGGCTCCCACCCATCCGACTACATATTAAAATATATTATTAATGCTCATATATATTATTAATAATATTATTAAGAATCATACCTAATAATATTATGATTTTGCATTTAAAACTTTAATCATTCTATAGATATTGAATAACATGCCATTTATTCCGTGTATTCTTTCGGTATACTTTTATATGTGAGCATTACAGTGGTCGAAATTTTTTCTCATGCCGTAAAAACATTCACGCTGGAAAATTTTCGAAACTCGTCGGTTGTTCTTGCCGGGAAAAATCGTATGAAACACAGTCGTATCGGCTATTTATATGTGAGCATTACAGTGCTCGAAAAATTGTCTCACGCCTTAAAAAATTCACGCCGGAAATTTTTCTATATTAACCCTAGATGCATACGCGAAAACCCTAGACGCCCGTGATTTATATAAAACCCGATTTTTTGGGGTAAAAAATCGCCTAGCTTTGCGATTCGCGATTTTTACAAAAAAATCATGATTTTTTGGTGATTTCTGCTTCTATGGTTTAAATAGTATCCCATGGCATGTACTCGCTGGTCTATCTGTGATCAATAATTTGCAAAATGACTATATTTTCTCTAGTTTCCACCATAATAATGCAATATAGCCTCCTTGGCCTTATCCATGGCCTCAGAGAGAATTCATTGGCATTTTATAACCATCAACCAAACTCAAAACCTTGACCAAAAGATGTCACTTAAAATTTTGAAAATACAAAATAAAAATAAAAATAAAAACAACAAATGCAAAATTCATAAATCAAAGTTTGTAAGTTATTTTGTGTATCTCTTTTGCACTCTTTTTTGTTGTTGTTGGTAAATTGCGGTCTAGGGGACTGCTCCCTTTATGTTAATTAATCTAGAAAATATCATATTGTCTCAGTTCAGATGGTGCTGGGTCTGTTATACAAAATGCCCATGCATGAATACCAATTCACTGCTAACCATGGGCTATAAACAAAATACCCAGACCAGTTCTCTATTTACTAAGGGCAATATACAAAATGCCCAGACAGTACTATACTTCTCTGGATATCTTGTCTTCATAAGCATGGATGGCAAAGTTCTTGCAACCTTTAATTAACTTGTGTTTGTTGTCCCTTGTATGGTAAATAGTATCTCTAAGATACAGGTATGGGCTGCCAACCGGTACACTACACATGTCAAGAGGAACCAAATTTGCAATAATTTGATTGACAAAATGCTGATTAGCACCAAACTTGAGCTTGCATTTTTTGGTGATAGAGAATTCTACTTCATGTTTTACCCAACCTAACTCATATAGTTTGGGATGTTGATAAGTCTCCAATCCAAGTTTCTCTATCAATTCCTTGTAAATCAAATTAGCTTGAGAACAAGCATTAAAGAGAGCATCTATTTTTGTCTTCTTGATTTGAATTTTTATGTGATAAAGCTTAGTGTGTTCACCTTTATCTTGCTCTTCATTGCCACTCAAGCAAATCTTTTTGTTAAGGATTGTGCAAACAAGTCTCTCATCTATTTTGGAACTACATTCCACTTCTTTGCCTTCAACAAAAGTAATGGCTTTTATTGCTTGTTCTTATTATTTTTGTTCTTCCATATGTGGAACTTATGGTTTAGCATCCAACATGGTCATCAATATGACCTTTCACATTGCATTGTGTACACTGTTTATTAGATTTAGTAGAAGTAAAAGCATCAAGCTTACCTTCTTTGCCGCTACCTTTAGTCTTTGAGTCACCTTGCTGTCCTTGTGTCTTTGAAGGGGACAGACTCTTTTCCATTGTCCATTTTGATGCAATGAGCATGAGAACATGCTTCATCTACATCTTTAGGCTTTAAGAGCAACACTGGCCTCCTTAGATGGCTATAAAGACCACCTATATATTTTAGGAAGATTTCATCTTCTTGCACATCCTTGTCCATTTGGATGGCTCTTTTATGAAATTCACTAGTGTGCTTGTGCACACTTTGCCCTTTGTGTTGCTTCTAAAATTGCCTCTCAGTAGACCTCTCTTCTTGATGACATATGGGATAGAATTGCTTTTTGGTTAGCCTCTTAAATTCGTCCCAAAAACAAATAGGTGCTAACTTTCTAAAAGTCAAAGAATGAGAATAGGTTTTAAACCAAGTAAGAGCATGCTTTTCTAATCTTAATTTAGCAAAGGAATTTGTTGTTCTTTAGTACTGTGATGCATATTTATATATATCTCAGTTTTACCTAGCTAATGGTTAAACTTTTTTGCATTTAACTCCCCTTTATAAGGAAGTATCTTTGTCTTTGCCTTGGCTTTGAAAAGAGGTGTTTAGGAAGATTTTGTTCACCACAGGACTACACATTTACATGAAAAATCAACTGCTCTTTAGCTTTAGGATCGTTAAGGGACATCCTTATTTTCTTCATGTGTGTCACATTGATATTTTCTAGCGTCCCCATAGACCTAGAAATGCTTGCCACACCTTTTGCTTGAAAAATGTAATGTCCCTCCCTAATCAGTTTACTTTGGTTGACAGTTAGTGTATCTAATGAGTTCCCGTAGGCTAATATGTTAGGGTTAGGGAACTTTGAGGAGACAGTTTATCCAGCAGGATGGAAGTATCAGATGTTCATTTGAGCTCCGATGGTTATGATGTGCACAACGCCCCTTTCTGAGGTGATTTTGGTTGAGTTCTCCAATACTTACTATTTTTAGTAAGTCAATTTCGGGCACCGACTGAGCCAACTGACAGGGTTACTATATTTAGATATGTCTGTGGGAGTAGTGGATATCGACATTTCGATATTTGATATAGTCAAATGATTTTTAAATTAAATAACGATAAGTTATTATTTTATAAAGTTAAATTAAAGATTTAACTTTATCGTTATTTAATACATTTTTAATAAAGTGACTATAGGGGCGCCCAAGGGATAAAATAAAGTGGAAATGAAATATAAGCTAATGTTGGGATGAGCACCACTTTATGGGAGACAAGGATTTTAAAATAAAGTTAAATATTTTATTTCCCCAACTTGAGCGTGGGTTTTGGAAAGGCAAATAAAAGAGTTTTTGGAAGGCTCATTTACTCATGCTTGAAATTTTTATACACACAGGTTTTGCTGGCTGAATGGAGTTCACCATTTTTTCTTGCTTCTTGACGACGGAAACCCTCATGGAGAACAACATCTGTGGGAGTGAGAGATTTCTCTAGGGTGTTTGATGATAACTTCATACAGGGGTTATGCTGGGAATTCATTGTTGCAGCTTTTAAGGGTTTACAAGAAGAATATAATTGCAGATTTGTTGAGAAGAGTTTTGAGCAGAGTTTTCAGATTGAAAAGGACTTTGTATGAGTTCTGAAACATGTATGGTGTGCATTTCTGGCCGTACCATTCCTAGAGGAGGCCATACCATTTTGGGACTGATTTGGGCTCCATTTTGAGTGTTTTCTCTACTTCTTCTTGGCATGGATTGATGCAACAGATTTCAGGTGTTTGGAGGGTGATTTTGTGAGCAGATTGGAGGAGTTTTATCTTTGGGCTGCTGTTATACTTTTCAGACCAGGCCGTACAGTCCCAGGCTAGGGCGTGAGCCCTCAAGGCCAAAGTGCTTGGGTTTTTAGCCTCAAAATACTTTCATTGGAGGCGCCTAGGGTTTCTTAACTGCTGTACACCTTTTCTAGGAAGGAGAAATTAGGGTTTGCTGTATTTGGTGATGGATTTATAGCCCTAGGTTGCTGTAATCTTCATTTCAGACCTGCAAATATTTGAATCAGCAAATGGGTATGTTTGTTATGCATTGTAATGAGTTTTCCCCATCTGACTATCTCTACTTTTGATAAGATATTGTACTTTCAGTTTGTTGCCGAATATGGGTGTTTAAAAAAAGTGTTTTTGCGAAGTTATTTCCGTTCTGTTTTATTATCCATTGTGAGAAACAACTTCTGCATATCTGTCTTCTTCTATGAACAAACACAAAACTGAAAACAAACAACAGAAAAACAGAAAAAAATCAGGGTGGGACATTACAAAAAATCTCTCTTCATCAAGAGGTGTTGCATCATCATGTGCTATTCTTCTTGCTCCCCTTATCCAATATCTGGATTTTATCTCTTGTTGCAAATGAAGTAATTCTACTTTACCATTTGAATTAGCTGCTCTGATAATGGATGTAAAATTGCCAAACTGATTACACAACCAACCAACCACAAAATCCAGGAAATCCTGCTCTAATGCTAATATGTTCCATAATTAGTGTGGATATTCCACCACATGATTTACTAAAACAGATCCTCTTCAACCTTAATGTAAATTGATTGAATAACTTGCTGTTCCATGGGTGGAAGTATGGTAAAACAGTCCTTATATATCCATTCTAGAGTTTATAAGAGCAATGAGCAATGAAAAGAAGCATGTATCCACAAGTAAAGAGCATAAAACAACAACAAAAATGAGAGACAATAACAATATGATCTAGAAACCCAAACATGAGGAAAAACTTTGGAAGAGTGAGTGGTATCCTCCTTAAGCCACTATCTCATGAGCTGTTTCAATGGTGTACTGCCCCTGAATTGGCCTTTGTGGACCTCGTTTGCACAAACAGCAATGTCCAAACACCATACAAGCTCTCAAATGTTCTCACACTTCCTAAATTTCTGGTACAACTCCCCAAGACTCATAGGTTGAAGCAACATAAACCTTTACGACCAACTTGGTAAAGAAACACTATGGAATGTCTAATTACAATGACCTCTCTGGGAGGTTTTTAACAAGAAAGTGTTACAACTAGAGTTGGAGAGGAAGCCCAAACATTCTTTAATACCAAAATCCTTGCAATGATTGAAATGCAGCTCCCATTGACCCCTAATAAATCAAGTAAACCTAGAAGTTCAAGTGCAAGATCCCCTACACCTCAGATTGGCTTAAATCCCCCATTTGCTTGTTTTGAG
This sequence comes from Cunninghamia lanceolata, assembly GCA_027924645.1. NCBI lineage: Eukaryota > Viridiplantae > Streptophyta > Pinopsida > Cupressales > Cupressaceae > Cunninghamia > Cunninghamia lanceolata. Next base: position 3,122,293 of record BSBN01000536.1, read on the forward strand.
AATTTTCGTGGTGCCCTGGGCACTTTTGTGGTGATAGTTCAAAAATTAGGGCTTAGTAAATCTCAACCAAAAAGGAGTACAATGCACATCATAGTATCATAATTGATATGATGATTGATTAGTTGTCATCATCATAGAAAATTATAAATCTATAAAAATATTTTACAATTTTTTTTCTTTTGACTAAAGCTCCTCAATTGTAGTGTCCTTGAATTGGGTGGTAATGATTCCTCCTTAGGAACAATATCATCCTCAAGCATATCATGATCATCATACAATGACGCCCTTCCTGGTGCTTTTGCCTTTGCTTGTGCCCGTGTTGCCCATTCTACTACTTCCCTCTCAAAACTAGTCATCTCCTCCATGGAAAACATGGACTCCACATCCTCGGCAATCCAATTGGAATATGGATTGATACCATTCATGTCAATTTCATATTGAATCTTTTTTCCTTCCACCTTTTTAACACAAAGATGAAGGTTGTATTGCACAAAATGAAGTCATTGAAGCACTTTTGTCAACATGTACTTTTTTACGTGAATCGCTTCAAATGTGCTTCAATTATGCTCACACCCAAAAGCGCTACAAGGCTGACACAAAATATGGATGGGAAGGCTTTGAATATTTGGTGTATTTGCACCATAGCTTCCCACCACAATTATGCAAGGACAACATTTATAATTTTGTAACTTAGTAGACTACAATTGCACTTATTATTCATGTCTGCTATCAAGGAGACTACATTTTAACTTTCAATTGACGTAGTTTTTTTACTTGGCTATTGGGTCATTCTCCTTCGCATGTATAGAGCTCAGGAAAACAATTACTTGCCGCACCCTTGTAAATTTGTAACTCGTCAAGAATTATGTCTCAATGAGCTTTGTCTAGCATCATCCTCTCTATGTATGTGCTGAGGCTATCCATAACCTTCTCATTGGCCCTAAACAAATTGGAGAAGAAAAACTTGGGATTTAAGTAATAGGCCATTGCATGTATGTGTTGGTGAAGTTGCTTCAGTGTTACTATGCTTTCTGCTTACTTGTGAGTTGCTCAAATCCTGGGTTGGGTAGGCCTAAATGAGGTCTATTGGCTTGTTTCTCAGACTAGGTGTGTCTTGTTGAGTCTAGGCCAAGTTTTACAAAAGAATGTGTTGTTTGTGAAATATTTTTATATCATGCTTTTCTAAAAGTGTTGAGTCCAAGTCCAAGCTAAAAATTAGCCTTTTGAGTTTGTTCCAAGTGTGAGTTTGGTAACTGTGAGTTCGTTTTTCTACCTTTGAGCAATTCTGCATCAAATGGGCTCATATTTTTATTTGTTGGACCCATAGTAATTTTGGATGGTCTCCTTGGTCTTGTCCATGGCCTCATATAGATATTGCATTGGGTTGTTTTCCCCATCCACTAACCACAGGACCCTAACCCAAAGGTTCTGTCACTTAAAACAAAATGGTATGGATTTAAAAAAAATAATAAAAATTTGAACGACAACAAATAAAAAGTTAATGAAAAAAGAATAATGGAGTTGATTACTTTGTAAGTTCTTAAATGTGACGAAGTTAATGGCAATTTGTGTGCCTTTTGATCGCACAAGCTTCTTTCCCTTTGTGTGCTCTCTCATTAGTTTAAGCACCCAAGGGTGGATATAAATGTATTAAGTGATGTTCGTTGCCTTTTCCACCACAATTTTTATCCATCCAAGTTTGCCTATATCCTCAAGTAGAAGATCAATGCATATGAGCAGCACAAGGTCTCCAAAAAATGGTAGGGTACCTCTTCTCAAGAAGTCTCCCTAGTGCTACATATGTTGCTGCATTGTTGGTCACAACTTGAATGATATTCTCCACATTCACTTTAATGACCACCTTGTCCATCATATTGCATAGGGTCTTAGCATTTTTCACTTTGTTGGAGCCTTGGAGGTATCAATTGACTTCAAGAACACCAATTGTCCACCTGAAGCCATCAGAATGCCAATCAATGTGCTTTTCTTGCTGCTTGTCGACCCATCAGACAAAATATTGCAGCCCTTTTTGCACCAAGTTCTCTTTTGATCTTCTACCATGACCTCATTGTTTTTCATAACTTTGTCTAGCAAGGGGTCTATTCAAATCATATGGAACCTTTTTCCAGCTATAGTCAATGCACTGACGATTCCCAATATGGGCGAGCTCCACACAACATGGAAAGGCATGTTGTTATAATAACAAAAACTAGCACATTCTATCCTTGCCTCATGATGCTTCTTTTGATTCCACACAGTACCTTTGACCGAACAAAGAACCCTTATGACTGTGAATGCACCTGGCTACAACAATCCAGTGGATGAGCCTTGTGTCCGTGGGCCAAGACAAGAGCCCACTACATCAGTCTTTTTATCCAGAGGAGAATTCATCACAGCTGCAATTTATTACCATACATCAATTAGTAGTAGAGCTGGTGAAATTTATGATTTAAAAATGAAAATGGAGGTCAAGGGGGAATCATTTACTTATGTCTATATGATTCTATGTTTGAAGATGAAGGAAGAAGGAGCTAATCGTTTTTCTACCATATCTTTGTCACATGGGCTCCATTTTGTTGACATTATTTTCTTGGAAATTTTTGGAGGCTTTGTTTTCTATCTCTATGGTGTTAAGCATCATGTTGCATTTAAATTGCTTAAATTCATAATACTTGTAACTTGTAAGATTATCATTTCGATCACTTGTTCAATTATAACTTATAAGTCTATTTTTGTACTTATAAATAAAAGGGAAGGTAGCTCTTAAGGTCACTGCCAAGCAAGTCACCAATTTGGTGTATGAGATCTCCCTTATATATTGTTCAATGAGGGGTACAACCTTACCCCCCTCCAATTTTGAACCCATGATCTTCTCTATGGAGAACACATGCCTTCACCATTAGGCCCACTTAGTTTGTTACTCTTCTAGTATAAAGACCTTACTTTTATTGTATTAATAAAAAATACCAAGTACTCTTTTTTGAATGGAGTCTAAAACTGCCCAACATTGATTTGATCCATGAATTTTAGGTAAATTGGAATTTTTAAAGAAAAATTAAATTTCAAGCTGTGGTTGATATGCTCAAGCTGCTGAAATATCTTCACTTGCATTCCTTTTTACTTGGATGGAAAGATAGTGATGTCTCTGCCCGGCCCACTTGGACATTCAACTTTGTATTTGGATACAAGCTGATTGAGAGTCCAATGAGACATCACCACTTTGGATTTGTGTGGCACCTTTCTTGGCAAACCTTTATCATTTTGTTTATGATCAGTCTAATTATATTACGAGTATATAACAGATGCATAGAAGTTATATTACATGGATAAATCTGCATATGCAATAACAGGCATGGATAGCTAGGAAGGATCACTGTGGGTCTTCATCATTAGTGTTGAGGGTGTTGGAACAAAATATCTTGACTGGAATATACTACAAAACTTTGAAAATGAAGTGCAATAAAACTAATTTCTGCAAGAAAAAGTAAAACTTTATTAAAATGTAGTATACATGTAAATTTGATGCTATAATTTACATGTAATGGAGAACCTCCTTTAACTGTTTGTTTGTTTAACTTTGAAATTGCTTGTACAGATTTCAGGTTAAGAAAAAACAGTTCTTCCGCAATTTCATAACCATTGTGCTATTTGGAGCAGTTGGCACATTTATCTCATTTGCCATTGTTTCTTCTGGTAAGTGTCATTATTTTAACATTTGATTTCTTCTAGAAACAAACATATTATGTCTAAATTAATATTTGTTTGGAATTAGTATAAAGAAGATATAAGATCAATGATATGCTGAATTGCTTTTTAATGAATCCAGAACATCAGGTTTTGTTTTTTCTTTTCTAAGCTTTATAATTTTTTTTTATAGTAACCATAGGTTTTGATAATAAAAATTCTTTTTAGGAGTTGAATACAAGGCACATTGAATGCTCATCTCTGTGATAATAATTTAAACTAAAGAAATCCTGTAGCCCTATTTAAATAGGCAATAACTTTTTTGAACTCAAAAACATCTATACATTCTCAGAGTACTCATACTTGATAGAATGTTAGAACAACAAAACTTATGTGGGAAATCAGAATTGGAATTGCATTTTCTACAATCTTTAAGCCTTAATATAGAAGTCTGCAATTGTCATGGTATACACTGTCTGTTTAGTCCAGAGTTGCAATGCTTGTGACTTGTACTTGTGGAAGCATGTGGCTTGCATTTTTGGAATAATTGACACATATTGGAATACTTGGAAGGACTATTCACATCTGAACTCTCTGTTGCTAGCCAAGGTTGTTCTACTCAAATAGAAGTTATATGATGCATACTAGAGATACATTCTAATTACTTAACAAATTTCCCTACTAGAGATTTTTTTCTTCATTAAAAAAATTCATTCCAAGTATTGGCAAAAGTGGATAAGTTTGAGGGATTTATGTTGTAAGAAGAAGACGGGGAAATTGGCACACATTAGAATGTGCGTGCATAGTTATTTCTAAATGAAGAGGAAGTTATAAATAGTTATAACTTACATTGTATAAGTTAGTTTATTATGTCATTAGACATAGTAACTTTCATTGTGTATAGCATAGAAGCAAATATTGTTCTCGGGAATTTCTTGGCATCTCAAAAGATAAAGATATTTTCAGTTTCTCGGGATATTATCGGGAAAAAACCGGGAAAAAAAAATGCAGTAAAATCTAAAAAAGAAAGAGAAATAACTGATTTTTTTACATTTAAAGCCATACTAATTGCATAGAAAGTGAGAGCGTGAAAGTAAACGAGAGTGTACACCATGAATTTTGAAACATTGATTTTTCTTATTAATTTTGAGATCACTGAGAACGGATAATGTAATATAAATCTCTTTAACAATGTTAATAAATGACTGCCAGAATGATAATGAACCCCTCATGCAATAGAATACAACTCATGTAAATACAACCTGTTAACCCTACTGTTCTCCTTAACTATCAAGTCCAAGAGACTAATCTATACACAAAATGGTAACTACAGTTCACAATAATGACAGAATGCTACAGATCAGTGATCATAAGAAGATTACTAATCACAAAAGGATAGTTATGTCAAAAGACAATGATGGTGACAACAATCTCAACCGGTGCGACATTATTAACAACTGATATGTAAGAACGAAAATTGCCAAACAATTGCATCAATAATACAACTATTTTACAAATGAAATAACGACAAGAAATATCCATTGATAAGCAACAACAAGTCCACAACAGCACTAACATCTGTGATGCAATAATAATGACAAGTCAAAGGATAGCATAATCATTTGACAGTTTTGTCCAGTAATGACTATGCTCACAAATCATAAATAATAACAGCAGTGTTTGCTGTTGTCAAAGGCAACAGTGATAATCATTGATCACAATAACAATAGTCATGTTCCCTATTCACAAGGTTTTCAAACCTGATTATACCAACTTACCAAGTGTCTTCAAAACTGTAGATAACTACATTCATTTTTGAAATAACAACAACAATAACAATAATTGTTGTTGCTCTTTTGCAAAAGATCTAACAGCTATACAATAATGGCACTTGGAAATCTTAACAGCTACTTACACCATTCAAGGTTTTTAACCCATTTATAAAAGTTCCAGAAAAGAATGATAAAAAAAAATTGCTGGTTTGATGCTTATATAGAAAAAATTATTGTGATATTATTGGTGATATGACCAATAATTTTGCAATATATTGGTGAAAATTTCAGTCAAAGTCACGGTCAAAGATATTTTGAAAAACTCTTGATATTTTCAAGAAAATGTCGGGAACCCTGCCGAGAAAAGATATATCGGGATATTTTAAAGATATCTGCTTCTATGGTGTATAGTATTTAATGTTAGCACTTAATCATATCCTCCCTGCCACCTGTGAATGATTGAACTAGAGACGGTAACCCCAAGCTTGTCTCGAAATTTTACAAATGTATTAGGCTCAAGTGATCTAGTCATTATATTTACAGTCTGCTCCTGAGTGGCACAATAATGAAAACAACTATTCTCAGTATCAACTAGGTGTCAAATGTAGTGATGATGAATCTCAATGTGTTTGGTTTGGACACGATATAATAGGTTATTCACCAACTTCAAAACATTTTGATTCTCATAGGACAATGGAGTCAGTGTGATTGGATTCACTTGCAAGTCATACAATATCCATTGCAACTATGGCCTCACAATCTGCCCTAATGGCTGACTTATATTGTGCTTTTGTGGAAAACAAGGCAGCTGTATGCTAGAGTTTGTTTTACCATGAATCAACTCTGGAATTTCCATGGCAAAAACATACCTAGTAGTGGATTTCCTCATGTTCATAGAATTGGTCCAATCAAAGTCTCTGTAACCTGAGCTCTGAAGAGTGCTAGTACTAGATGCCAAAGTCAAGTGTACCTTTGACATATTGAAGTACTTTGTTTTCTGCTTGCTAGTGGACTAATTTCAGATGTGACAAGAAATGAGCAAGTTAGTTGACCATTTAGATGCTAGGAGCAAAGGTCTCCTTCTAGTTGGGTTTTTCTTGCTGCAAACAGCCTTTGGCAACAAGACGAGCCTTGTACTTATCTAGATTCTAAAGTACCATCTATGCCTTGTACTTATCTAAAGTACCATCTACTTTACATTTCACCTTATAAATCCATTTGCATTTGATGGGCCGCTTTCCTCGTGGCAGTGCCGCCAACACCCAAGTATGATTTGATGAGCACACAAATATGCTGAGAGGTTTGGGGGGGGGGGGGGGTGAATTAGTATATTGCAATTTTTACCAATTTAAAACTTATTAATCACAATGGCAACTATGCAAGAATATAACAATATGAACAAGTTGACACCAAGATTTTATGTGGAAACCCTTACGGGAGAAAACCACGGTACAAATAATGTACTTTATATTTATATAAGTTTACAATGATTGTAGGCACCAACTTTCTAGAGGCACCAACCTCTTAAACTGTTTTGTAGGCACCAACCTACAAGGAGCACCAACTCCCAAACTTGGTTTAGTAGGCACCAACCTACAAGGAGCACCAACTCTCTTTTCTAAGGCACCAACCTTGGCTAACTTGAGGCACCAACCTCTTGTGAATGAAAATTTTGAATGTAGAATGAGATCTTCAAATCTGATCTGCTCTTTGCTTCATACCTTATTCTTCTTTGTGATGTATGCTGTCACTTTAATGCCCACACAAGAAATATAATCTTCTGTTCTGCTTTTCACATGACTATTCTTACACTCATTTCATACTTGCTCTCTACCTTCAAATCTGATCCAAAACATGTACCACTTCTTCACACAAAACTGGTCATTATCATAGCATCACCTTCTCATTATCATAGCATCACCTTCTCATAACTTTCTGCCTTAAGATCTGCCCAAACTTGTCCTCTATCTCTGCTCAAACTTGTCCTCTATCTCTGCTCAACTTTTCTTTTATCTCTAATAGATATTCTTCTTTTATATCAACAATTCTTCTCACAAACCTGCCATAAACTCTTCTATATATCTGCATGTATATCTCTCAGATCTGCTGGATGTATTCTTTTATCTTCACCCTTTACACATATATATCTGAATCATTCTTCATGTCTGCTGTTCTAACTCTTCCCTTTTGATTGATATTATATTTTAAATTCTACACACTCTCCCTTTTGTTCTCTGCACTCACTATTTCCATACTTCAAATCGGCATGTATTCCTCTTTTAAATTTGCATACTCAAACTCACGTCTGCTGATATATATATATGATTTATCTTTTTATTCTTCACACACACAGTCTGCTCCAAGTCTGTTGTATATCTTCTCTAAATTCTCATTTCAAAACCCTGCTCTCTACACACACTCCTTATTGCATTTTATATCTTCATATCTAAATAAAGAGATGTATCTCTTTGAAAAGAGATAACCATTTGAAAAGACATAACTTTTGTTAACACATTCCTTTATACTGATCACTCCCCTTAAACGCTTTTATTTATTAATTATTCTCAATGTTGCCTTCACAATGATAATCTTTTCACTTGTTAAAACTAATCACAGCTCCTTATTTATGTAAATCGCACCCTTGCCTTTTGATATTAATCGCTGCCTTGAAGAACTTAACAAATCGCTACTTTTTGTTTATTTTAATTCCTTCTTTCCATAAGGCAGTTGCTCCATATTAAATCACTTCTTTTCTTTTTAATATAATCACTGTCCACTTTATGCATTGATCATTGCCCATATACTTTATGAAATCCCTTGTCTTTAATGACTAATCGTTGCTCCATAAATCACACTTCCTTAACAAGTCTTCTTAATGTATTCGTATAACTTCGACTCCCTTCGTCGTAACTTTTGGAATGAATAGATCTCTCCATATATTCGCATCCTTTCACAAACTTGATCGCATCATTTCTTACCATCTTTTGAATAAGACAAATCTTCACTAACAAATCTCACCACCTCACATTATTAATAGATCACAGCCTTCATAACAATAACAATTGCACTTTTCATATTTAATTGCTCCTTTTGTTTAGTCATTCATACCTTAATAACAATCGCACCTCCTAGCAAACATTGATCGCTTCATTTGATCGGTCTTCATAATATATGACATTGATCGTCCCTTTTGATTTTAATCGCTCTTAATTTTTAAATATGTCTTGATCACTGCCTTTAATAAATCATATCACCTTATCTAAAGCTTGTCTTTTAAATCGTATCTCATAACACTCTTGTCTTATCTCATAACATGTATCAATTGCTCCATTTTACATTTAATTGCTGTCTTAACGGAAATCACATAAATATGTCTTTTTATTATTGTTGTCTTATATTGGTTGCTGCCATTTATTGTGATTTGCTTTTCACTCACTTTGATCGCTGCTCTCCATCTCTTAGTCGGCCAGCATAAAACTAATTCTTTAAATCTTTAATTTAAACAACAATAATCTCCCTCTTCAAAGTGATGATAATCAAATGCAATTAGAATGCCAATCTTGATAGCCAACATGGAATTTGTGATAACCGATTTAGCCTTTGGCCAGGTTTGGCATCATGACTTTATCTCGTTGACATCAATCTCATTAACAATCTTGTTCATGCACCTTGCATCAATGATAACTTCGTCCACTTTTGACATCAATGACAACCTATTCCAACATGATTCTTCATCAGGCCATCATATTCAACCTCCATGGCTGCTTCCCACTTTGGTCTGCCTTTTGCTTCAACAAAGGTGGTGAGCTCATTCACTTGAAATAAGGGCGATTGGATAGCAAGGTTCACACGCTCCTTGGAACGAGCAGTTGAGTTCCCAGCTTTTTTCACTGTGCATTCTGTTGGGGAAGTTCGTCTTCTTGTACACCCTGCAATGTGGCATTGTGGTGTAATACCACATAGGTCTCCTCTGTTGGTGAGGTTGAGGTGTTAGAGAAACACCTCCTAAAATATCATATTGACTAAATTAGATATTTGAGACTGATTGAGACTGGGGATGGAGTCACGTTATCCTACTATATACCCCCTTCGAACTTGACGCTCTTGGTGCCATTGGATCAAGATCCAGCAAAGAAACAACACTAGAACTAGTACCGGTCATATGATTGGATGTTGCATGCTCTTTTAATATTTAGTACTATCTGAGGAAGAATTAAAAACAATCGCCAAATCTCTTTTGTTTGAACATACATACTGAAATGTCCTGTACTTGTTAGGGACTTTACAGAAGTGGCCGACCTCCTATCAATATGGGCCGACTTCCCTTGATTGAATAAAATTTAAATTAAAGATTTAAATTTATAGGTGGCCGACTTTCTTGTGGTAGCGCCACAAATAGTAAGACAAAGTCTTATTTAAATAAAGTTTCAAGCCATGCGATTTATATGAGACAATGATGCAATTAAGAGGAATAAGGAGATACGATCTGCATTCAATATAAGGAGCGATCAGCATATACATAATGGTGACTTTGAATAAGACAAAAAGGTTGCTAATGTTTTGATAAGACACGATCTGCATTAAGGCAAGAGGTGCGAATGGTAGAAAGGGCAGCGGTTACTCATTGAAGAGCAGCGATCAGCAATAGAGGTGACTGCTCATATCAAAAGGCATGTCTTTTAGCAAACTGCCTCTCTTGAGGAGAAAAGGGAATATATATATAAGTCAGAGATAAATCTGCAGGGAAGACATTAGCGGTGATATATATATATATATATATATATTGATAACAACAGAGAATTATTTATTGCAGCCATTCTATCATGCTATAACTTTATCATCCTCTCATTCTATTATTCCATCATTCTATTATTATATCATTCTTTCATTCTATCCTTCTACTCTCCTATCATTCTACAATTCTATCATTCTATCATTCGATTATTCTATCTTTCTATTATTCTAGCATTCTATCATTCTATAATTCTATTATTGAATCAATCAAATCAGCAAATATCTGAGATATCAATTAACAATCAAAGGAAGCTATCTTCATTGGAAGGAAGTCATATAAGAATCAAACAAAAGTAAATATATCAAGTATATTGGCTATACAACAAGTGTTAACAACAAAGAAGGATATATTGCAATCCTTGAACCGAACTTGAAATCCATCAAGAGGTACATTGTATCAACCATCTAACAAATTCCTAAGCAATCCAATTGAATTCAGGGAGATGTTTTGCAGGTAGGAAGAATGGCCCTTCCGAGTTCACGAGATGGTGAAGTACTGATAAGCCCCTTCATCAAGCACGCCACCCCGAGTTAGTCAGCTCGTGGGCCGGGAGGTGTATGAGTGCTGCTGGGCTTGTTGAAATCGCGGTCTTTATGCATCTTATCAAGCACGCCACCCTAAGATGAGACACTCGTGGGTTGGGAGGCGACTAAGAGCTCCCGGGCTTGATCAAGGAGGGTGTGCCTCCAAGGTGGACTTGTAGCTGCCAGTATTCCTAAGGAATTCATTATGGGATTGGCTTGAGGAATGGTGTTATGATGGATTGAACTAAATATTGATTATGCTATAATGATTTGATCTCATTAATTATGTTATGAAGTATTGATCTCATTATTAATTATGCTATGATAGATGAATTTAATATGAATGATGCTATGAACTGAGCATTATCTTAATTTATTGCTCTTTAATATTTCTAATGTCCTTTTCTAGTAGTTATTATTGTATGCAGGTAAAGAAATCAGGGATATCCTAAAAAGGGACATTACACATACTAACTAGACTTTGTTGGTAGTAACATAAATGAGCTTGTAAACTATTGACTAATCACTATAACAAACAAGTATTTCCTACTCTTAGCATCATAAGGAGCTCAGTGCTTTATAAGGAGGCCTAGTTTTTTTTGAGGAATGGAGATTCTCTTTGGAATTTCATGATGTTTCACTTGTTTTGAGTTGAAGACTACCATGAAAGAACCTTTAGGCATCATTAAGATTTTGTATGTTCTTGATTGGTTTATAGTTTTCTTGGATCCATGCCCTTAGGGTTTTGGATCTCGTGAAGGCTTCCATAAATCTGCAGAGTCTTTCCTTTAGTAGCTGGAGTCTTTGCTCCATTTTCTCCAAGGTGAAAAAGATTTTTGGCGGTGTCTCCATTTTGAAGGAGAAGTCATTTCATTTCTTGCTAGGAAGTTTGGCTTGCTAATAATTTTTTTTTTTCATGGTATTGTATAAATGCATGGAACTCTTTGTTGTTGGCTTTGGCACCATGGCTTCCTTGAAGGATTGATGGCTTTGGGATGGTTAGATGAAGGAGGAGGCCATTACTTACTCTGTGCTTGTGATAAGGACCTTTCATAAAGATTTACATGGTTTATAATTCAGGGAGTTTTGGGAATGGCCATTGATGAGAGAAAGAGAGAAATCTGGTTTGTTTCATGGAGTGGATTATTCAGCGTTTATTGCAAGTTGAATATTATAGAAGTATCATTCCAATGTTCCATGGAGTCTCCATGATAGGGGGACATGGGGTCGGCTAATAAAATATATAAAAACTATTATTTGAAAAATTCATTACAAAAAATAGTAAAAGAGGTTGCAATTTATAATTATGTAAACAATATGATTAAAAGAACCTGAAATTTATACAAAGTTGTATTGATGTATGATACTTTGCATTATACACAATGAATCTTTATGTCTTCACCCCTATCTTGAGTGGAAATTGTACCATTGACCAAGGCTCTATTGTTAGATTTTGTAGGATCATCTTGTGCACTGTTTGATATTTCAATGTCAGTCACGCAGTAAAAAAATCTGAGCATCGATATCTCATGATCTAAAAAATGTGTACCAGGGTCTAACATTAGTCATAAAATGAATAAAAGAAGATACACCAATGCCAACCAAATTTTGAATGGGTCGATTTATAATATTAGTCAGGAGCTTCAACATGTTCCCAAGTAAGGGATTTGCTAAAGAATAGAACTTGACAAAGAGGTCCACAACAAGTTGCAGTGCCAATATACGTGTCACATACAAACATCTTCATAAGATATTATATTTACTTTCTATATCATTTAATTTGGATTACTTGTAATGTCCCCTTCTCATTCGTAAGCAGTTTGATGACCTTTAGCCTATTTTCCTAAGTTTTCCCGTAGGCTAATTGGCGGGTTGAAGGAAAACATTGATTAAATAATTATTATAAGTTGTCACAAAGTAATCATAAAGTAACTTTATATTTTTCATTTGATAGTTTATTTAATTATTTAATAAAGTGACTTTAAGTTGTGTAGTTAAGTGGCGCAAGGCTCAAGGGGGCAAAAGGGGACTCCTGTACATAATAAAAGGTTAATTTTTATAAAATTGAGTAGAATATGGGAAAAAGTGAAAATTAATATTTTATTCTCACTTGTGTTGCCCTAAAAGTGCCTTTATAAGGAAGAGTTGAGCTCATTTGAAAGGTTAGACTATCAATTTGCATTTGCTTTTGCTCTGAGTGAGACTTGAGTTCTTTCCTTATTTATTGAGGATGTAAACCCTCCTGAAATACTAGTTTCGAGGACAGAAACCCTTCTAGCTGGAAATGGTGATTTCATCCTGAGATCACATTTGTGCTACAAGAGAAGTTTTTCCTATGAGTTGTTGAAGATGGATGTTTTTGATGTTTTCTGAGAGGTTTATTGGAGTTTTGGATTGACTTTCTGTTGTTAAGTTTGTAGTGGTTGTTGTGGTGTTGTGAAGATTCCTAGAAATGGGCCGTACCATCTTCCCATGCTGGTCGTACTTCCTCTTTTCCTGAAGTCTTTTACAATGTAATATAAATCTGTTGTAGTTGTGATTAGTGGTTAATTGCTGACTGTTCCTGACTGTCCCAGCAGGCCGTACAGGTTTGAGTTATTTTATTGGAATTTGGAGGGCCGTACAATAATACCTAGCAGGCCATACTATGCTCTAAGGGAGGCGTGTTGACTGGGAAGATGAAGTGCTGCTGTTTCATGTCATTTTAGGGCATTTTGGGAAGCGCCTAGGCCTATACATAGTACATACCAGACCGTACAGTTTGGAGATGGTTTATTGTGGGTAGAAAGTATTGTGCTGGCCATACCGAGGGTTTATGAGGAGTTGCAGCATGTTACAGACCTGTTACAGTGCAGTTTGAGAGTTTAATCTGCTTATTGAGGTTAAAATCAGTCTTCCAACATCTTATGAGGTTTCTTGCCAGTGGTATACTTCAGTGTTTTCAGTTATGGACTGATATTATGTTGCAGCAGTCTGATTTTTACATCAGAATATAATATTTCAGTTTGAGGCAAAATTACTTGTTAAATTTGTCATTGAGAAGTACATTTTACACTTGTTTGTAACCCCGGATGGTAGTACCGCCAGAGGCTTGTTCAAAACATGCATTTCATATTGTAAAACTGGATGGTTTATCGCTAGTTCATATAGTATTTTAATTTTGGCCCGTTTGGCATTGAACAAGTTGACACTATCGACCATTTTGGTCTGAATTAGCTTAGACGTTTTGCTGGTGGCTTTGCATGCTCGCATACATCCATTAAATAAGTGTTGATAAGGTCGGCTTAGCAGCCTTGTGTGCTCATTCTGTTACTGCATTAAACACACTTCATTGAATAAGCGTAGATAAGGACGACCTAGCTGCCTTGTGCGTTCATAGTGTATTGCATTGGCACACTTCGCTGAAGAAGTGAAGATAAGGACGGCTTGCCACCTTGTGTGCCATCATGGAGCATTTAGTGATTGCATTCATCAGAGTAGCTGTGTGTGGTCCAAAGCACTGTATGCTCTCACCCTCCCCACACTGGGATCTCGGCGATCAGAACATGTTAGGACATTGCATTTGCATTATTTTATTTGAAAAAAACAAAAAATTGGGTGTGCATATTACATTACTCAAAATCGAGATAGTAGCATTACTCAAAATCAAGATTGATTCGGGAAACCAAAAGCATAAATGAAATTCAATTATTTGGGATTTAATTTGGTGCAGCTCAAAAGATTTTTTTTTTGCTTTTTAAAACTAGAGCAAGAGTTTGGGGGCAGTAGCTCCTTGGGGGTTTGGAGGTAGTGCCCTTGGCATGTTCCTTTTCACAATACAAGTTAGGGTCGAGGGGTGGCGATCCTTCCACCAAGCCCAAATTATAGCCTATGAGGCCACAAAAACCTTCATGGCTCATTCACCTTTTTTTGTTTTTTCAAAAAATTTCAATGTAGAATGATTCTTTTCTTATAGTTTGAAGGAGATTTCCTTTCCTTATTCTTCTCTTCCTCTTTTTTGTGATTGTTGTAGAACATGGGTTAGCATATTATTCATTATTTTTCTAGGGGGTGATACCTTGGTGGGACCCCTTTTAGGTTAGGGTTTAGGTTTTTTGTTTTATTTTATTTTTTTCTAATTTTTTAAGCCTACAACGTTTTGTTTTGGGGGCATGGGGATGCCCTATTGCCTCGAGATGGTCTATTGAATCTTGGGTGTGTTATTCACCTATCGATAGTTCTTGGGTGAGAGAAGATATTGGATTGCTGAAGATCTTGTTGAAGTGTTTTATTGCAGAATGGTAAGACAATAATGACAAAAGCCTATGTGATAACCATGTGGTGAGAGTTAGACATTGCAATATGGCATTGAGGTTTGCTATAGCTCATTGTTGCTATGGTAGCAATTGCAAGACATTTGGTGAAGAACTCATTACTGAATCATGAACTAGGTAGTTGTTGGAGTATGTATGGCTATGTAGATTGGTAAGTCAATGACAAAATCCTATGTGATAACCATGTAGTGAGAGTTAGACATTGCAGTATGGCATTGAGGTTTGTTATAGCTTAATGTTGCTATGGTAGCAATTGCAATAAATTTGGTGAAGAACTCACTATTGAACCATGAACTGAGTAGTTGCTGGAGTATGTATGGCTATGACATTGTTGGAGTGCATGCAGTGATGCTTGAGGACATGTAGATGTTTAGAGGTTCTTTAGGTGATAAGAAGCAAATAGGAAGTTTATTTGTGTTACCACAAGCCATAGTTTGGATTTAGCTATAATTCTAGAATACATGTACATGGCTCAAGTGTTGCGGTTAACCCTTTGACCAAGTGTGTGTGGCAATATCTAATTATTTGAGGTGGTTATTTGTTTGGGGTAGGTACATTTGCGATGATTTGTTGTATGTTGATATCATGGTATGGTCATGATATGGTTGTGTGATGGTTGGTATTCTGTGAGCAATTAGAGTGTGATCTCTTAATAAACACTATGCTTGAACACCCTCCTTTAATGTTTATAGGGGCTTCATGTTGTCAATTTCTATATAAGAAAAGACAAAGTTTCTTTAGTGATGTGAGGCTCATTTGACAAACTGCCATAGGGATAAAATATATGCCGAGTTCAAGATCATGTATTCCGGACTATATGATAAACCTCTTGTCATAATTTAGATCCCAGCTTTCTTGGAATGATGTTAAAAGAGGTCTTATAAAGTTTCTTGTTGGAGTTCTTTTAAAGAGCTTCCTCAAAATAGCCACCCCAGGTTCTTGTTATATAATGCCCATAGGTCTTACATACAATGCCCATAGGCCTTACATGTGTTTGTAGGTCTTGCATACAATGCCCATAGGCCTTACATGTGTTTGTAGGTCTTACATACAATGCCTTTACAAATGGAAGAAGGAATCCAGAGGAAGAGATACATAATGCCTATAGGTCTTACAAGTGCCTAGTGTGTTAGTTTAGATCTTATCTAATGCCTCCCCAGAATTTACAAATGCCTTGCCTATAGGTCTAGGCCTTATCCAATGCCTTTTAGGTCTTACAAGTGTCTTGCCTATAGGTCCAGGACATACAAAGTTAGCCACTAGGAGGTGTCATTGTCATTGTCATGCATTCTCCCCCTCAATGGCAATTCCTTGAGGCTGAGCATTGTAAATTTATAGAATTTGGCACTACACAAAGTCTTTGTGAACATATTCGGTTTAGCAGAATTGGAGTGTAAGTTCACCGTTAGGAAATTTTTCTCAAATGAAGTGTGTAAGGATTTCAATGTGCTATGTTTTTTGGTGCTAAACAAGATCATTGGCAAGAGCAATACGATCTTTGATTATCACACAACAAAGTTGTACTCTCATTGGTACCCATATGTAGCTTTTCCATTGATTTCCTAAGTCACGTTGATTCCTTTGCTACTTTTGTTGCACTTTTGTACTCAACCTCTAAGGATGAAAGAGCCATAGTAGGTTGCTTTTTACTACTCCATGTGATAGCACCTGCACCATATTTGAAGACATAACCATAGATAGATTTCCTATCATTAAAATCACCAACATAGTCAACATCACAATAACCAACAGATTGACATTTTTGGTTTAGGAATAATAAAGACCATAATTAAGTGTACCTTTTATATAACCTTGTATATTCTTTTTGCCATTTTGTAGTGATCCACATATAGATTGTTGCATAAATCTAGATGCAATACCTACTGCATAGGTAATATCAGGCCAAGAAATAGTTAATTAAAACTTTCTACTAATAGTCTAATTGTCTATACAAAGTAGGATTTGTCTTTTCACATGATGTTTTAGGGTCCAATTTAATGCCTACCTCAATAGGTATAACAGCTGGTTTAGAATCCATCATATTAAATTTATTAAAAAACTAGTATGTATCTTGCTTAAGATTCCATAATAGAATAACAATTCTGGGATATAACCATTCCAAAGAAATGATGGAGAAGACCGAAATCAGTCATTTAAAAAATGATTGATACGATTTGCTTTTGTATTAAGATGTCCCAGGTATAAAGTATTGGGTAATTGAGAGATTGCTTGAAGCAATAACTGAAACAAAATAATTCTGGAAATGAATTTCACAGATCTGTGGTTAAACAACTTACATCACAACTACAAACATTTCAACAATATAATCTGTCCAATGAGTATGCTTAAAGCCTGCAACCGTTTCAATTGACAGATAGGACTGCATATAATTCAAGTCTTTAGCTATTGACAGGTAATGTACTGAAATCTGAACTGTAGACCTCACTCGTGTATCAAACTTGTTACAGCCAAGTAATATCAATCATAATCTTATGAGTCACATGCTGATTCATATTATTGAACTTGCATTACAATAAGCTGATTCAGATCATTAATTTTGCAATACAACAATTGTTCCAGATTTAGACGATTCAATACATAGAGTCCAGTAACTTAGGTAAACACATAACCGACTTACAAGAAAGGGAATGGTGTGCTATACTCAGTCAGTGATGGAAACACAGTTAAGTTACTGGTTGCAGTTCCTGGTCCGCACAATACTGATGGCCCTTGAACGAATGTCCCAATGATTAATGCGGCTCTGGCTGACTCCCTTCATGTAAATCCTTGTCCCTCTGCAGCGGCTACTAACAGTGAGTCGAATTCCTCCCTTATGAGCATGCCTGGGTTGACAATTAGGATTTGTGACCTCAAATGGAGTCGATATTGGTGTCTGGGTATACTCTGCGGCCAGTATACCTCCAATCGCGCCCTGCTGGATTCGGTGTTTATGTAAGCTCAGATCTGGGGCATCAAACGCCTATCGCATTTCAATTAGATTCAGCACTGTAGCTCCTTGCATCCTCTTCAAAATCTAGGTGACTCCTCTATAATGTCCCCTTTTTGAGTATGATTTGTTTATGGGTTGAGCTAGTACCTTGAAGGCTTGGAAACTAGAAAGTTGGCTCAACACTTCATTTTATTGGTATTTTTGGCTAGCAATATTTTATAATATTTTATAAAGCCAAAAATAATGATATTTTAGCCAAGGCAAAAATCAAGGGTTTGGAGAATTGAAAGTTTTATTTATTTAATTTTCCCAATGTAAAGTGACGCCAAGGAGATAAAAGGAGAAAAATAAAATATAATATTTTATTGTATTCTATTATGCCAAGGGAAAAGAAAGGAAAATAAAATAATATTAAATATTATTTTATTGGCAAAAAGTTGACGCCTACATGAAGATGGGAAAAATAATAAAAGAAATAATGATTTCCCTAAGGAAATCGGCGCCCAAGGGTGAGAGTTAAAAATAATAAAAATTATTATTTTTCAAGGGAAAATGAGCGCCTAGGGTGAAGAGGCAAAAAAAAAAAAATAAATTATTTTATTATTTCAAGGATGGGCATCCAAGGTAGATGAGGAGAAATCATTTAATAAAAATCGAATTAAAGATTTGATTTTGGTGGTGGATTTGAAAATTGTTTATATTTTGCATAATTGGATCTTTCTTGGAGAAAAGTATAAAAAGAAGTCATTGGCATCATTTTACACATCTTCTGCTTATGGTAAACTTTGCATTTTGCATATTGCTCTTGACTGAAAGTGAATTTCAGTTGAATCAAGGTGGTGTTCACTTGATAATTTGTGGTTTGGAGATGATCCCAATCCACCATGTGAGGTGAATTCATATGGGAATTCATCATTGGGCCTCATCGGTGATTTGTGATGGTATTTTGGCTTCATTCAAGCTAGGGTTTGACAGGGACTTGCATTTTCAGCTAGCTATGAAGGTTGGAATTCAGATTTGAAAGTGTTAGTGATGATATTTCATTGTTAGATTGATATATGAGGGTTTGGCATGGAAGCGCTTGGCAAAGGACAATTTTGGTGATTTCAAGCAATCATACATGGTCTGATTTTATACAGTGGGGTATGATTTTATTACAGCAGTCTGAGAATTGATATAAGTTGCAGATCTAAGGAGACTTTGACACCTACATTGAGTTTTCTTCATCATTTTGGCATCCTAACTCTAGTTGCTCCACTTTGGCTTGAATTTGGAGGATTTTTATGGCATTCAGCACTAGGGTTTTATGATCAGCCGCTGGTACAGGTTTATGACAGCGATCAATCATTGGTTTTGCTTCTTATTCTTCATCAACAATCATCTACAGCGAGACATCAACCATTGGTTGTTATAATCTTTGCATTGTGCTAGGGTTTGATCACATAAGATCACTATTTGGACATTTTTTGTACATCATTGAAGGTCTGATATAAAATCAGTCATGGCTGATATGTCACCAGCACTCATCTATGTAATTGATTCATGCCATTTCATGATCCGAGTATGTGAATAAAGAAACCAATTTTATATCTTCAATTTGAAATTGCATTTCCAGCTGTTCTATCTATTTTATGGTTATCTATTATTGCCATATGAATGTTATATTTGAACTTTTCCATCTTCATGATATTACAAATACATTGGTGAAAACGAAATTTGAAAATTCTAAGTAAATTGAGAGAAAATCAAATCAGAAAATTCAGGACAGCGAAGGAAAAATTGGTGTTAGATAAGGCAAGATTCTTATAGTGGCATCAGAGCTTGGATCCTGTTAGCCTATGGGGTTATGAGCTATTACATCGATCCACTTCCACATCATTATCATAGAAGAATAGGTACAATGGGAGATCGAAGAGCATGTAGTTCATCAAGGAAGGTTAGAAGAGATGACTGAAATTTTGTTGATATATTTAAAGAGGCTACAAGGAAAAATCAGCAGATGATAAATGCCTTAATGCAATCCCAACAACGATTGAAGACATATGAACAAAACTTGCAATGGTGGGAAGACTCTCTATCAAGGCAATCTAATATAAACTCATTTCTCTATGATGAGTTTGACAGGTGTAAGGATTGGGAGAATGGTAAATCAGTATT
This sequence comes from Cunninghamia lanceolata, assembly GCA_027924645.1. Taxonomy (NCBI): domain Eukaryota; kingdom Viridiplantae; phylum Streptophyta; class Pinopsida; order Cupressales; family Cupressaceae; genus Cunninghamia; species Cunninghamia lanceolata. The sequence goes on from BSBN01000536.1 coordinate 3,142,488, forward strand.
ATTGGATCAACACAAGGTGAAGAGCACGTGAAGGTTGAAGACAAACCATCCATGTTAGATCAACTACATGAAGGTATGGGTTCTTGTGATGAGATTAATATTGCTTCATCACCTTTTCATCATGTTGATAAGAAGTCAATTTGTGATGTGAGTGGTTTGGAAAGTGGCATTGTTCATACATATGAGAGCAAATCAGAAATTTCAATTTGTAGTGAACAAGATGAAAGGCATAAGGGTACTATTGTTGATCCTAATAAAGAGAAATCAGAGAGTTCCTTAGGTGGCAGCCCAAGTCACTTAAATGAATTTGATCACAAGCTTATGGCATTACAAGGTATTGAGAATCAATGTGTGGTTTCAAATGACAAGGTTGTACAAGCATTAACAAGAATTGATAGCACTCACATAGCCATTGAAGACTTCATAGGGAGGGCCCAAATGGAGGAAAAACAAAAGGGTATTCAAGGTGGAATCTCTCATGTACAATTGCAACCTATCAAAGAGGCAATTGAAATGATAAAGGTTGATTACCTACACTTGCTCAAGGATACAGATCAAGCTACCAAGATGGTTGAAGAGAAGGATAAGGACATTAGTGATCTTTGTTTACAATTGATTTTGGCACGTTGTTCATTGCCCAAGTTAGACACTCCATCATCTATTACAACCACTCCTATGAAAGAAGAAAAATCAACACTTGTTGATGGTCAATCACACATGGAAGGAGAGGACATGTTAGCCACAAGGATCAGCCTTGAGATATGTGATTCTCATGGAGAGACTTGTATTGGACCAGCATTTGATGGAGAGCATTTGATGTTTGAGATGGACGAAAACACTATAGAATGGCATGATATCATTCCTGATTTGTTTAACAACAACACTTTATCTCATCATTCTTATGAAGAAGTTAGTGTTATTGTATCTCCTATTGAAGGCATCCAAAATCTAAGTGTTAGACATGAAGATGTTAACCATAAGAGGATTGAATTTGTGTACTTTGGCATAGAAGAAGTAAGGCAGTCCGAAAAAATGAATGAAGAGTGGAAACAAAGAGCCAAGGAAGCTAAGTTGATAGCTGCCAATGCAAAACAACACCTTCAACAAGTCAAAGAACAAGTCAAACGCATAGATCTAGCAAGACAAGAAAGGGAAGCCTACCTTGGAAGTCTTTTCTTTCAAAAGGAAGATGTTATGGAGGTTGCTAGTAATGATATGAACACATGGATAGATGAAGTAAATTTTGAATCAGATTTGAGTGAAGATCAAACTATTCTTGGAGAGCATTGGTTTTTTGTTAACCCATTATTGATTGATAGCTGTCCTATATTGTTGGGCATAGAATTTTCTGAATATACATGCATGATACCAGCCACTTGGAGTAGTTGGGATTATTACACTATTGTTGGAGATGAGTATGGTGATGATCTCCTATCATTCTATGTTATGGATGACACTTTTTGCATCATCATAGATGATATTTTCAGTTTTTATGTTGCTGTTCTGATTTATAACAGGAATATATCAGGGTTAGATACTTTCTTCCAAGCACTTGTGTTTAACATCTATCACGACACAATGATACTATCTAGTGTTAGAATGATTTTCAGCGTTGATGGTACATTGTTTGGCATCTATATCTTCAGTATTGATTTGATTGGTTACATCATGGTATGGATTTGTCACTACCATTGGAGGTTGAGTAATGATGAGTTTGCAACAGTTTACGACAGCGAAAGCGGTCCCAGGATCTTTTACATCAGCTGCTTTGATGTGATGTCCCGATATTAAGGCATTGTTTAAATTAAATATTTAAACATCATGATAAAAGACGATGAAATTTGTTTCGGGAAATACAGTGTTTAGTCATATTTACAATATAAATATTAAATTAAATATTATTATAATTATAATTATTATAATATAATATAAATATATAAAATTAAATATTTAGTATATATATATCTACAAATATTTAGTAGAAGTCATATTTATGACTTCATCATTGTGAGCGATTAAGGAAGACCAAGTAATATATAAAGAGAAAGCATATTAGGACAAACATGTGGGGCCGACCATCCTCTAGATGGAGTACGATTTAAAAAGAAACAAATTTATATTAATATGCAGCAATACATATGTATAAAGCAGCAACTTAAGAAACAACCAGCAATCACCTTAATAGAAAAAAAGGGGCAACGATTAGTCAAGGGAGCAGCGATTTCTAAAACAGTCCATAAACAAAAGACAATATTATTTAATAAAGGATGACAATTTCATACAACGATTACTATCAAAGGGGCATGCTGACTTGTAAGAGGTCATGACTCCTTCCAAAGGGCAAACATCGTGTACGGTTGTATCCCTTGGAAGGGATAAAGTATATAAGCAAGAAATAAGACAATACATTGAAGGCATCCAGCCAGAGATATCAGCAAGGAATTGAAGCAAGAAACAACTTATAAAATATACAACCATTCTCTTATAAAGGCATTTGATTCAATCATAACAACATGTAATAAAATCCTTCATATAGCAGATCATTCTAGCAGGGATAAGAGGAACGATGGAAGACAGTAGAAGAAACAAATACAATAGATCGTTGAGTATCTTAGACCTCTGTCATCTAAATAAAATCAACACTAAAGGAAGGAATACAATCCTTAGATCTCCAAGGATACAAGGCAAGAATTATATACTTGGAGTTGGTATGATGTATCTAACCCTATGTTTATTATGATGAATGCCATGTGGTAAATAATATAATTGAAAGATTATCATTAGTATCATTACACATGTATATATAAGCATTGTGAAACTTGCTATGAAATATATAAGGGAAAACATCAATAGAATTTACAACACATTGAAGTAGTGGTATGTTCAAACTCAATGCCTATTTATTTCTATTGCCTCCAACTTGTGAGTGAGTGGCGAGGTGTTGTTAGGGAGAGGCGGAGTAAATCCATCCATGGAGGTGGTGTCATCGCACCCTAAACAAGTAATTCCCCATCCATGGTTGAGGATTAGAAGAGAAATAAGGATTGAGACTTGAACATAGCCAATACAGAATGTGCTATGAATAAATGTGATCATTTGGTATGTTGAAGTATATCGAAGTATGTTCACGTTAATACTTAGTTATTTCTATTGCTTGCAACCCTAGGATAGGCAAGGTTTTGTTAGGGAGAGGCGGAGTAATTCCATCCCAATGAATGGAGATGGTTTCGGCATGTGCTAGACAAACAATTCCCCATCCAAGGTTGAGGCTTAGAAAGGAACTAAGGATTAAGACTTGAACAAAGTCGATATTGTATTGGGTTATGAATTGAACTAAATGTGGATTCTACTATGATGATTGGATCTCATTATTTATGTTATGTAGTATTATTCTCATTATTAATTATGCTATTATAGATGAGTTTAATATGAATGATAGATGAATTTAATATGAATGATGCTATGAACTGAATATTATCTTAATTTATTAATCTTTAATATTTCTAATGTCCCTTTCTAGTGATCTTATTGTATGCAAGTAAAGAAATCAGGAATATCCTAAAAGGGGACATTACATTTGAGGAGGTATGTGTGAGTATCTATGGAGAGCCTAGATGGATTTGGGATCTTGGTATTGGTTGGTTCTAATTTGGTACTTGCGATTGCTTGGGGTGGGAGGACTTGTAATCTCCCCTTTTTGAGCATGATTTGTTTATGGGTTGAGCTAGTACCTTGAAGGCTTGGAAACTAGAAAGTTGGCTCAACACTTCATTTTATTAGTATTTTTGGCTCGCAATATTTTATATTGTTATATAAAACCAAAAATAATGATATTTTAGCCAAGGCAAAAATCAAGGGTTTGGAGAATTGAAAGTGGGAAAATAAATAGAAGGCAATTTTTTATTAATTTCATTTTCCCAATGTGAAGTGACGCCAAGGAGAAAAAAGGAGAAAAATAAAATATAATATTTTATTGTATTTTATTATGCCAAGGGAAAAGAAAGGAAAATAAAATAATATTAAATATTATTTTATTGGCAAAAAGTTGATGCCTACATGAAGATGGGAAAAATAATAAAAAAAATAATAATTTCCCTAAGGAAATCAGTGCCCAAGGGTGAGAGTTAAAAATAATAAGAAATATTATTTTCCAAGGGAAAATGAGTGCCTAGGGTGAAGAGGCAAAAAAAAATAAAAATAAAAATTATTTTATTATTTCATGGGCGTCCAAGGTGGATGAGGAGAAATCATTTAATAAAAATCAAATTAAAGATTTGATTTTGGTGGTGGATTTGAAAATTGTTTATATTTTGCATAATTGGATCTTCCTTGGAGAAAAGTATAAAAAGAAGTCATTGGCATCATTTTACACATCTTTTGCTTATGGTAAACTTTGCATTTTGCATATTGCTCTTGGCTGAAAGTGAATTTCAGTTGAATCAAGGTGGTGTTCCCTTGATAATTTGTAGTTTGGAGATGATCCCAATCCACCATGTGAAGTGAAATTCATATGGGAATTCATCATTGGGCCTCATTGGTGATTTGTGATGGTATTTTGGCTTCATTCAAGCTAGGGTTTGACAGGGATTTGCATTTTCAGCTAGCTATGAAGGTTGAAATTCAGATTTGAAAGTGTTAGTGATGATATTTCATTGTTAGATTGATATATGAGGGTTTGGCATGGAAGTGCTTGGCAAAGAAGGACAATTTTGCTGATTTCAAGCAATCATACATGGTCTGATTTTATTACAGCAGGATCTGGTTTTATTACAGCAGTCTGAGAATTGATATAAGTTGCAGATTTGAGGAGACTTTGACACCTACATTGATTTTTCTTCATCATTTTGGCATCCTAACTCTAGTCGCTCCACTTTGGCTTGAATTTGGAGGATTTTATGGCATTCAGCACTAGAGTTTTATGATCAGCAGCTGGTACAGGTTTATGACAGCGATCAGTCATTGGTTTTGCTTCTTATTCTTCATCAACAATCATCTATAGTGCGGCATCAACCATTGGGTGTTATAATCTTTGCATTGTGCTAGGGTTTGATCACATAAGATCACTATTTGGACATTTTTTGTACATCATTGAAGGTCTGATATAAATTAGTCATGGCTGATATGTAACCAGCACTCATCTATGTAATTGATTCATGCCATTTCATGATCTGAGTATGTGAATAAAGAAACCAATTTCATATCTTCAATTTGAAATTGTATTTCCAGCTGTTCTATCTATTTTATGGTTATCTATTATTGCCATATGAATGTTATATTTGAACCTTTCCATCTTCATGATATTACAAATACATTGGTGAAAACGAAATTTGAAAATTCTAAGTAAATTGAGAGAAAATCAAATCAGAAAATTCAGGACAGCAAAGGAAAAATTGGTGTTAGATAAGACAAGGTTCTTACATCCTCAGATGCATATGGCAGTGTATGAATTCCAGCTCACACTCTTGAAACAATGGAATTTGATGACGAATGTTAATCCACTTGCAAATTCTGGCTGGATCTGCCAAAGAAGGTAGGGTTTGTGTCCTTCCTGGTAGTTCCCCCTCTTGAGGTTTTCGTCTCAAGGGGCTTAGAAATCACATGCAAATAGCAATGTCTCCAAAACCAAAAATCAGATGCCTTTGAAATGAAATTGAAAAGCTTCTTTTATACCAGTTTTGAATTGGACCCAAGGGCCCAAAAGTGGTGACAAGATTTGAAATATTATTATTATTATAGTTACCATTATTATTATTAGTGTTAAAAAAAATTAAAAAATATAATTAATTTGCGAGGGGACATGACGGTATTTGTGGATTAGAGAGTTAAGACTATTTGTAATAGTAATCCATCCACATAAAACACAAATATAACACTGTTATTTTTATTTTTAGTGAGCAAATCATTGTTAGAATATGAAATAGATAAACCATGAGAATGCAAGAAGCTATCAATCTTTGCATATCAAGTTCTACGAGCTTGTGTAAGACAATACATAGATTTTTTTAATTCAAATTTTCAAAACCTTCTGATTGAGACATATAGATCTCCTCTTGAAGATCACCATTTTAGGAATGCGTTTAGGAATCCATCCAGTGTATCTCCTAGCATTTCGAGCTATGAGATTAAGAAGCATCCTCATGGTGCTTATTTTTTAATTGAGGCAAATGTTTCATCATAATGTATACCATGTCATTGAGTAAAGCCTCTAGTGGCTAACTTTGCCTTATATTTATCAATTTCACCATTGGAGTTGTATTTAACTTTATATGGCCAACGACAATCAACATTCTTTCAAAAGATAAAGAGGGACAAGATCTCAAGTCTTGTTTCTATTTAGAGAATCATGCTCCAATTTCATGACATCCCTCCAATTTTTATCTCTATTAGCTTCTTTAGAGGATCGAGGTTCATAAGGCATGATATTCTCGCAAACATAAGTAGTTATAAAACTTACATGTTTTTTTTAGTAAACTGCCACCATACTAAACATATGTAGTCTAAGTTGTCGGTTCTTCACTGAGGGCTGTAGGGTACTAGTTCGGTTTACCTTTGGTCCTAATCTTGGTCTGGTCCTCCAAGGGATTTAGCTAGGGTTCTTGCATTTCCCTGTGGGTTCTTTTGGGACGAACGTGGGCGAACTTGTAGTGAATTTGGGGCGAATTTCTCGACGTGAGCAAAATCCGCTTGTTTTTTGATGCATTTTAATTTTTTTTGCAATTTTTAATTGTTTTAAGTGATTTGACTTTGACTTGAGTTCGCCCTAACCCAAAAAGCCTAATTCCAAGGCATTTGAAAGACAATTTACCTCATTAAATGCAAAACACAAAACTTGTTGAGACATGGACCAGCTAGGACTCGAACCTAGGACCTTCCATTCGCTGCTGGAGTGCTCTACCACTGAGCTATTGGCCCCTCTTGGACCAGTCCATCGTCGGTCCGGGTGTGGCTTATTTCCAACACCAACACCCCCCCTAAGCCACACCTCTTGTGTGCTTGGGGCTCCTAGCCTGGGCCTGGCTTTGTTGAGACATGGACCAGCTAGGACCTTCCATTCGCTGTTGGAGTGCTCTACCACTGAGCTACTGGCCCCTCTTGGACCAGTCCATCGTCGGTCCGGGTGTGGCTTATTTCCAACACCAACAAAACTCTTTTCATTTTTAGCTGAACTTTCATTTTTGCTTGTCATCAAACAAATAGAGTTGAAGATTGATTAGTGAAGGATCCAAATTGATTGGTTTGCTATTCCTACACGTGTGCAACAAACCGTTTGCTATGAAGGAGATTGTAGAGGCAAATTTTTGCAAAAGAGGTTTTTTTTTCTACATTTTTGTTTTGTTTTGAATTTCTTTTGTTCTTTTCTAAATTCTTCTATGTAGTATGAATCAATGGCACATGTTTAAAGTTTTTTAACTCAATTAAGTTCTATATTTTTTTTTTGTTTTCATTTGTTTGGATTCTTCAAATGTTTTGTTTATTGAATTTGTTGCCATAGGGATTACAATGGCAACCAGTTCAACCTCGTCAGGCAAATCCAAGTTCAAAATGGACCCAAATTCACCCCTTTGGAAATATGTTAATATGGTCCAACCAATTGTAGGCGGTGGGGGTTATATATGGATTTACAATGGGTGTGAGGTTAAGTATTCAAGCTCATAGAGTCGGGTGAAAGCCCATTTGTGTAATATCCTTGGGATGGGCATCAAACCTTGCCTAGGAAAAATAACATACGCATCCCACCAGAGCAAGTCCTTGCATATATTAAAGAGCAAGAAAAAGCAGATGAAGCAACAGGTCGTAATCAAATCATTCTTTGTTAAAGAAAGGATCTCGAGGAATGAATCCCCCTCAATCGCCATCTAATCTTGAACTTGTAGAGAGCCACATATTTTTGGCCACACTTGAAGAACAACTTGCAGCATGTAAGAGATCAAAGGGACCATTTGAAATGACATTTCACAATGAGTCTCATAAGATTGTTGATCAACAAATTGTAAGATGTGCCTATGCAAATGGATTGGCTTTCAATGTTGTTCGCTCACCGTATTGGCAACAAATGGTGAAAGTAATTAATGAAGCTTCAAAAGCGTACAAGGGCCCGAGTTTTGAGAAGGTTTATTGGAAAAGGAAGTGAAGTTTGGAGAGGATTCATTGAAGCCCATAAGGGATTCTTGGCTGAGTTAGGGGTATCCATCGTTTCCGATGGATGGAAGGATTCAAAAATTGACCATTGATCAATGTTATTGCATTGTGCCCTAAAGAGGCAATGTTTTTGAAGGTAGTGGATTGTGAGGGGGAGGTGAAGGATGGCACATTTATTGCTAATATTCTTTGTTAAGCCATTGAGGAAGTGATGCCTCAAAACGTTGTTCAAGTCATTATAGACAATGCAAAATAATGTAGAGCAACTGGTTTATTGGTTGAGGAGCGTTACTCACATCTTTTGGACACCTTGTGCGGTCCACTCCCTCAACCTATGCTACAAAAAATTGGCACCAAAATTGATTGGATCAAACAGGTATATAGTGAGGTTGAAGACATCCAAATGTTCATCACCAACCACCATATGTCACAAGGCATATTAAGAACATTCTCAAAATTGGAGCTATTGAAGGTAAGTGAAGAATTTTTTTTTTTTTTATGGTTTCTAAATTTCTTCTTTAAGAAGTTAAGAATCTTTATTTTTTAATTTTTTAATTTTGATTTGTATTGAATAGGTTGTTGAGACCTGTTTTGCTTCCAACACAATTGTCTTAAGACGACTTGTGAATGTTCGAGAGGCACTCTCTAACATGGTCATCAGCCAAAGTTGATCCATATGAAGGCGATCTAGCACTACAAGGGCAACAAAAATTAAGCAGTTGATCCTAGATGATGCTTGGTGGCATTGTGTTGAGTATTTCCTCAATTTCATCGAGCCCATATTGAGTATGATTCGTTATATCGACATGTATAGGCCTTGTTTGGGTGAGGTATATGATGGCATCGACTCAATGATTGAGAAGATGAAAGCCATAATAAATGCAAAAGAGCAAGATCCTAGAGAAACTTTCTTCAAACAACTACACAAAATTATTGAAGAGGGATGGAACAAAATGACCACCCGTTGCATCTTCTTGCCTTTGCAATGAGTCTCGAATATTATAGTGTTGGGCTCCTTTTTGTGTCAACAAGGATTGGCTTATATAGAGATTTTGAAGTCAGCCATGGGTACAAGATAACGTTTCACAGTTTCTTCATTGATCCTGACATGCGGGATGCAGTTAAAGCCGAGTTCATGGATTTTGTAAGCTCCAATGACTTCAGTATTGATGCTCTTCGTGACAAGTATAAGGTTGATGCTCACAGGTGGTGGTACTTCCATGGCCAATCATTCATACACCTACAACCTCTTGCGATCAAAATTTAGCGCAAGTTTATTAAAAATTTGAAATTTCTATTATCTTTTAAGTTTCATTTCTAATTTAAAATTTTAATTTTTAAATTTGAAATTTTATATTTATAACTCTAATTCTCTAATTTTGTCTTAATAGGTTGCTAGTTCATCTGCATTTAAGAGGAATTGGAGCACATACTCCTCCATCCACTCAGTAAAGTGTATCCGGCTGCACTCAAAAAATGCGGAGGACTTAGTGTATGTGCATTCCAACTTGCCCCTCCTTTCACATAGACAAAGTGGCTACAAGGAAGGGGACACAAGGAAGTGGGATATCGAGCCAGAGCATATTGACTTGGATGCTACCATTTCCCACCTTGCTGCACTTGAAGTTGATGTTGAGGACGAGCTTGGTAGTGAGCATGAGAGTGCCCATGCTAGCGCGAGTGCGAGTGCTAGTGGGAGTGCCACTATTTGTGGTTCTTCTAATATACTAGTACCCGCATCATCTACTATGGTTGGTAATGATGATATGTTGAAGACCCATATGACGATGATGTTTAATTAGTGATGGCTGATTGTTGACACTTGACATTATAATTTTGAATTTTAATATATATATATATATATATATATATATATATATATATATCATGACATTCACGTTTGACTAATTGACATTGTATTTTTAATTTTTAATATTAATTATTTTATGGAGGTTTTGTTTATTATATGATCATTTTCATGATGCTATTGTATTCTGAACTTGATTATTGCTGCAAATATATATGTATTTATAATTATTATATGTTTTTGTATGGATGAACACAAAACGAATCCACACCCAATTTGTTTTGGACCGAATCTGCAAACCGAACCCCCAAACTCGAACCCAACCCAGTACCAAGATCGAAAACTTAGTATGCAATCAAAAAAGGCTTCTAAATTTTTTTTTAGTAACTGGGGAGCCATACTTTTGAAGGCAGTTTCTTAAGGTGATAGCTACCCATTACAAGTAGGTGCAATATACCCAAGAAGATGTCAATACATGAAGCTCATAAAGCATGCTAAAACAACCATTTTGGTGGGTAATTTATTTTTCTTTTTCTTTTTCCCACACTATCTACATATCACAACTACTAGTTTTGACATTTTTAAATGACATTACAATGTCCATTTGTTAGAGCCTTCATGTCACCAAATTTCAAGTCAATCTTCCAAATAAAACAAAAAAAAAAGTTTCAATCATGCTTGCACGCTATTTAGGTTTAAGAATTCTACCCAGTATAAGCATAACAAATCTTGTGAATTTGTAAAGATGCTTTTTTACTGCTGTAGGTATCCGAATCATGGAGTGAGTAGATGCTTAGTTCATCTCCACGATTCAAAATATAACTCTTAACACATAAACAGGGGTAGAGACAATCTATCGTATCCCTATTCAAGTGAAAATTGGAAGACCAATTAACTTCAATGCTTTTTTTCATTAATCATGGAAAAGAATCATACACAATTCCTTTATCAATTTTGCAAAAAGTTTAAAGTCATTTCAACTAGATTTTCTATCATTGGAAACCCAAATTATATGTGCAAAAAAAATGCATAGAAGCTAAGTTTTTATCCAAATTTATAAAAATTGACATCAATTATTATAGCTATAGATGTCTTTATGTTATAGTTATTTTTGTTGAAGAAGGATTTTCTAGGATAGCCTCTTGGATCAAGGATTGAGCCTAATTTGGTCTTTTGGGTTGAAAATTATCATAAGTTTCCTCCCCTTAGACTTATACTAAAAAATCTTAGCTGAGTGCTAAGTGTTGATGATTGTTTTTGGACAAGTCAACAATTAGAGTGAAATACTAAGTATCTGACTCCCTCTTGAGCAAAGTCTCTCGAATGCTGAGCTATGTGATCAAACTAGATGACTCCAAGGTTCCTTTCTTATGAGTTTGTAAGAGATAGCTCAGTGACTAAGTATGATTTTGCTGTTTAAACACAAAGGGACTTACATAGACTCTTCTCCTTTCATTCGACTTATTCCTCCTTTGATGTGGATGATGTATATACAAGGTTTCTATGATAAAGAAAATGAAAAGGCTTAAGGGTTCAGAAAGCTAATCTAAGGTCAATGAAGCAATGATGATGCTTGAATAGACAAACTCCTCAATTAACCTAACTCCACTTCGCCAAGGGTGCCTACAACTACATGGAGTTGGTGCAATCTCCTAAGGTTACGCGAATGGTTTTCAAATCATGAAGGTCCATATGAGCACCCATTGAATGGCGCAGCTCAAACAAGCATCCACAATCGAACTTAAACAAATAAGGCTCAGACTAGCTTTACACAACATTTCACCGGCGATGAGTGTTAAAAGCATGAGCTAGGAGTTAATCAAATATCCAACACAAACATGCATTACAACAAAGAGCTTCTAATCTACTTCTAATCTATTTGAAACATCTCTTAATTCCATCAAGATTCAGGAAACCATGTTACTCCACAAGATAATACTTAACACCAAACAAGTAGCTCCAATGTCCTTTGCATTAATCTTGAAAATATTTACAACGGTTTCAAGCCCTCTCAGAGAATTTCGAGAGTCTCTTTTATTCTACTCCTATTTGCCTACTACTAATGATCTACCGTCTTACAAATGAGGCAACAAGGCCTTTATATAGTGTCCAGAATACAATGAAGGGCTAAGATTAATTCAATAGCCAAGGGTCTAGATCGTGCCACCTCAGAGGTAGTTACAACAATTTGCTATTTTTAGCATATAAGAGAGAGGCAATGAAGGCACATTTTCCAATGTGATAAGGTAAGGCGAAAGCATTTAAAATATTCCTCCACATAGGAATCCCTTTGACTTCTTTTATTAAATGATACATTTAATGCATTAAATAATGCGGCTAATCAAAATTGAATGATGTGTACTCGCCACATAGATGCCAACTCAGCATACTTTGAAAATTGTATCATCTTTATGTGATGTATTCAATGTGATTGCTAGAACTTGTATGTTTAGGAATACATCTTGTTGATCGTTGCCTTGTACATCTCCTTGCAACTGGACGTATGATACTTGTAGCTCATTTGATTGACTTTGTAATGTTTCTTCTTCTTGCAGGTAAGTTGATATGATGATCTTCTTTGATGTTTCTTCTTAAAGAGTGGAGTAGTAGAGATATGATGACTTGAAGTAGAATGTATGATAATCTTCATTCATGAAGAGTAGGAGAATCTCTTGGATTTGAAGGTTGAATGGAGCTTGAAGTATGATGGATGAATATCTTTGCTTGATGTAGAAGACTTGATGAAGTGATCCTGCATTGATGGCCTTTGAAGTGACCTTCTTTGAGTGTAGATGATAACACCTTCCTTGGATGTGAAGTAGATGTTGATAACCTCTAGAAGAAACTTTGAAGCTTGACGAACCTTGACTTGAAGCTTGAATGGATGAATGTTTCGAACATGAGTATCCTTGATGAAGTACACTTGCAAGATATTCCTCGGAGAGCTTGAATGGATAGATGCCTTGAAGTAATACACTTGAACTTAATGTGATCCAACATGATGTCATTGATGTAGGAGACTTGAGGTGTGATCCCCCTGCAACTTGAAGGCTTTTCAGGTACTTGTCCTTGATGACTCCTTAGCTTCACCAACACCCCTTCCTTCAATGGTGCAACTTGATAATCTTCAAAGGCGGCTAGCATGATGCTCCTTACTCCTCGCTTGAAGGTGATTCCTTGGATAACTCCTTAGCCTTGTTAATGCTCCTACAAGACAAGGTAAATGATATATCAATAATTTCTTAAGAAAAAACAACTTTAAACATGTAATAATGCCACTTCAATATACCTTTCAGGATGTTTGAGATAGGTCTCAGATCCACTGGATTTAACATGTAGATTATAGAATTTGGAGGATCCACCAGATTTCAGACTTAGTCAATTTTTCAGTGTTTCAAGATTTCAGGCTACCAGACTTAGTCATTTTCAGGATCTCAAACATCATGATAGGGGTTAGTTTAAACACATCATGCTCTCTCATGCTAAGGCGCAACTTTGGGTTAGTTTGAACATCTCTTCATGCTAAGGCGCCAAAATGGCAAAAGCAACACTAATTTAAATCTAGGCGCCAAAATCAAAAGGTTTTGATACAATCTTTCCCAAGGCGCCAAAATCAAACTACTTTGAAGGTAAAGGGCGCCATCTAACTCATCTATCTAAACTTCATCCACATCGGGGTGCAATTTTGAGTGTTCAAACTCCTTATAAGCTTAGGCGCCTAATCTTATTGGGCTTAATGTATCATATTGAATCAACTTTGGAAGTCACAATAACTCCCTCCTTAAAGGCGCCCAAAACACATGACCTCAAGGCGCTATAAACCTCATTTCACATCAAGGCGCCTAAATTCACTTGCACCTAAGACTTTCTCTGGAGGTTGCTTAGACACCATAAGGCGCCTAGACTCAAAATGCTCAAAATTTCAACATATTCACCTTTACGCGTTCAAACTTGTAAGTGACTTAGCCATCATTTTCCCAAGGCGCTCATTTTGAGTTTATTCACCCACTCCATTGCTTAAGGCGCCATAGTGAAGAGGAGCAACAAGGACTGGGCGCCTAACATCAATTGAAGGCGCAAATTGATGATCATTTGGACCTGTGATGAGCGCCTAAGTTCCTAGATTACTCCTTCGTCGAATTCTTGGATCATTGAAGGTCTTTGATGTCAATTTGAATCAAGGCGCCCTATCTTGGAGAGATTGAAGGTTGATTGTCCTCTAGGCGCTGATGTGAGTTTGTCCAGATGATGAAAGGCGCCCTAAGTTCTAGGCGGAATTTTGAGGTGATCCTAGAGCAATTTCGCGCCCAGAATTGACAGCGCCCGAGGTAAGGTATATTGAAAAATATATTTAAGTATAAGTTTAGAGATTGAATTTCTTATACTTTAAATATTTTTCAATATACCTTTCAGGATGTTTGAGATAGGTCTCAGATCCACCAGATTTAACATGCAGATTCTAGATTTTTGAGGATCCACCAGATTTCAGACTTAGTCATTTTCAGGGTCTTCAGGATCAGGATACCAGACTTAGTCATTTTCAGGGTCTCAAACATCAGGATCAGGTCATCAAGGGGCTCTAAGACTCAAACACCACTGACTTCATCATGCAAAGGACATCATCCTGAACTTAGCAAAGCACTGGAATTCAAAAAAAAAAAAGGGGGGTCCCCATTTGCAATGGGGCGATGTGTGATTTGGTCACAACACTAAGATTTGTAAAAATAGTTGTATAGAATGTTCAAGCAAGTAAATGACACCAACCATGAGAAGAGGAAAATAATAAGAGGAGTTTGCCTTTCACAACTAAATGTGGTAAAAATTCTGAAAGAGAGGGTATGTGCCTCTACATCTCCACTATCATAAAGCAAGAATTTCAAGCCAATTTGCTCAACTTGAGCCTTTAGGAGTACTATAAGACTTTTGTAGCAATTCTACCATGCTCAACAAGCTTGCCTTGCTTGAAAATAACTTGCTTGAATAAACATGAACAATTTGAAATAGTTTAGTAGAAAATATGTGCACTTAAGTAGCAACTGTAAGCATTTTAGCAACATGCCTATGCATTTCAACAACAAGCCTATGCACTTTGGCAACATGTCTATTTATTTCGGCAACAAGCCTATGCATTTCAATATTAAGTTTGTGTTCTTCTATAGCAAGCATGTGCATTTCTATAGCAACTGTTGTTTACTTTTGCAGCCACTTTTGTTCTCTTTTGCAACAACTATAACTTCTGTAGCATTTTAGAACATTGTAGCATCTTTTGTAGCTACGATTGCGCACTTCATCAGCCACTATTGTATACTTCTGCAACAACTATAACTTCTGTAGCATTTTAAAACATTGTAGCATCTTATACAACCACTATTGTGCACTTCATCAGCCATTGTTGTGCACTTATGTCAAGTACCCATATTGATAAATTAAATATTATAAACTTAATATTGTTCTAATATAATTAAAATATAATATAATATATTTATTTAAATAATTAAATAAATTATAAATAACAAATATAATTATTTTTACAAATATAAATATTATATTATTATAATAGTTATTAAATATAATATATAATATATATTATATAAATATAAACATAAAATATATATATATATATATATATATATATATATATTTGGTAACCCAGGGCGTCCCCGCGACCCTCCGCCTTGCGACTCATTTGAGAGGCAAGCGGAGGGGCGAGACTAGTCCCTGGAGGGGTACACAACAGCTTGCCAGCCCATACCACCGGGTAAACCCGGGAGGGAGTCGAACCCATGAGTTTGAGGAGCCATCCCAAGTCACAAGCCAACTCCGCTACCCGTACGGGCATAAATATTAATATTATTATAATTGTAATATAATATATTAATACTATAAATATCTTAATATATATATATATATATATATATTAATGAGCAAACAATTACTAATGCTGTAGGCAGCGATCATCATTATTAAATACTAGATTATAAAATGTAAAATAAACTTAAGACAACTATGGGCCGATCCCATATTGAGGCAGTCTTTGAAGTTCAAATATTAATATAAACAAATTTGTTTACAAGGCTGTCCCTTTACATGGTAACAATTAATATTAAACAAGGTGCAGCGATTACTATGCAGTGATAACGATTATTCATAGAGGAGCGATTAAGATAAGATCATACGATCCTTTATAAGTGATTACTATTCTTTATGGAATGTGACTTGTATTTGTGAGGTGCGATTTAACAAAGAGTTGCACTCTTTCATGAGATATAAATAGATGTTGTGGAATAAGAGTTAGGGGGATATAGAAGGATATAAATCAGATTGGAATATATATTTGAATAAAATACACATGTCTGAATTAATATGGAGATCTGCACAAGTATGGGATGGAGCAGCCTTAAATCTGCCATATATATATATGGAATATTATTCTTGGAATATAAGAATAAGAAAATAGAATGAAGACAATGAGAGAAGAACATTTCTGATCTTATATCTGAGCATAACAAGGAAAGAAATGGAATAATATATAGAGAGATCTGCAGTCTACTTGTGGTAGGATTTATGTGGAAATGTAATGTATGGGTTAAGTATGTTAAATAGGTTATGCATATTGTATTTATAATTTATGATGTCATCTTCATAATTTATTATGTATTGCTGATATGATTATTTGAGAATGTGGAATTGATAAGAGTTTGTTATGCATAAACCTATACCATGATAGGAGGAAGGAAAAGTACAAAAGCGGTATGGTGACAGGACCCTCTCTTAGGTATGCCACCCAAAAGGAAATAGAATGAGTCCTAATGGGCCAAAGGGGTACTGTCTTTTAGTTAAAGGGTACTGGCTTTGGGTCTAGGAGAGTCGTGCTACCAGAAGGTGCCCTTTTCTAGATACGCCACCCAAGAGGGAATGGAATGAGCCCACATGGGCCAAAGGGGTTCTGCCTTTTAGTTGAAGGGTTCTGCCTTTGGGCCTAGGAGAGTTGGGTTACCAGGACACCCTTTGAGACCTCTTTCTTTCTCCAAATGCATAAGGTAAACTAAGTAATGAAACTCATTTGCCAATATAAAGCAAAACTTATTTCAAAATAATCTTTTCTTTCTTTTCACACACAACATGATAAGCTCTTTCTAAACAAATATCTAATTTGACCTTTTACTTGCCAAACAAGTCATTTTTTACCCTTTTACTAAGTTACTAACATTCCCTATATATATATATATATAAAACCCAAGATATTTTTACCTTTATAACATAAAATAAATATTTTTCGACTCTCATAAAATCACTAGTAAAAATTCATCTAATCCCTTTCATTTTCCAAGTGAATTCCAATAATTTTAATAGCAATAATTAAATTCTACACATAGAAATCCATTATGCATTATAAAAAACTAATTAGAATACATAGAATGAATGCACTTTATGAGCGTAATCATAAGGGGTTTCTTGAATTGTTCACCTCTAGGAAAGATGGTTTTACAAGTATATAACATCATATGTTTTATTACTCCTTATAGAGTAAGACGGGTTTACACACTCATACAAACCATGTGAGCAAATTTGATATTACCATTGTTGGTTTTACCTTATGTCCTACACACTCAAGTATCCATCAAGCATATCTAATATGATGATAGCCGAAACACGACATAGTAAATAACCAATGCAAGCATATAATCATGCAAGACACATATATCTCGCAAATCACATCCTAATCATCATATCTCGATATTAATCCTCTAATAGTAATATAAACAAAATAATACAAAGATGTATGATTAAATTACATTTAATCATTAATCAAATCAATACTACCAAACCATTAAAATTAATTAGCTAACATCTAATAATCAACGAAAATATTGAAGTTGAGTAAGTCATATTGGTTCAAGCATAAAATAATAACATGGGTCAAGTATAAACATGTCAAAAATCCATAAGAAATCACAAAACAACATAAATAAAACCGATACAAAATTCTGCAGTAAGAATGAAGACACAAATGCCGGCAGGCTTTACATCGATGTAAGGCGACATGCGTTGTGTCTTTTATCTTTGTTGTGTAGTTTTGTATTGGAGTATATTTATGATGTTTTGTATTTGTTGGTGATTACTTTTGGATACCGACATTTATATATGAAACATTATTTTTTGATTGTGCTACTATGACCTTTTCAACTTCATTGTTTCATTATAATTATGAGATGTTAGTTGATTGATTTTAATGGTTCAATATTATTGATTCGATTAATGGTTAAATGTATTTTAATCATGCATTTTTGTATTATCCTGATTATGTTATAATTGGAGGATGATTATCGAGATGTGATTTGCAAAATGTATGTGCCTTGTGTGAGTGTATGCATTGTTTGTTATTTACTATGCTATGCTTTGGCTATTATTATGTTGAATATGCTTGATGGGTACTTGTGTGTGCAGGACAAGGGATAAAAGTTTAAAACCAATGGTGGTTAATATTGAAGATGTTTGAATGGGTTTGTTTGAGTGTGTATCTATCTTACTTTATTAGGGTAATAAGGCGTGTGATATTTTATACCATTGAAACCATCTTTCCTAATTACATGCGATCTAAGAACCTTGTGTGATTAAACTAGTAAAGTGTATTTGTTTTATGTGCTTCAAATTATTTCCTAGTATGTATAATAGTTTGCTACGTGTGGGAGTTATTTAGAAGCCTTTAGAAATGATATAATTCACTTAGAAAATAAAGAGGTCAAATAGAATTAAATTAGTGAAATTTCAAGTGTTGAAAAATGTTATTTTTATGTTTTAGAGGCAAAAATATTATGGTGTGTGTGTGTATAGGGAATGTTTGAAACTTAGTTAAAAAAAATTGAAAAAGTGATTTATTGAGTAAGTAGAAAGTCATAAAAAAATATTTTGTTTAGAAAAGAGATATTATCTTGAAGCTTATTGTGTGTGTGAAAAGAAACTTACTTTTAAGAGTAGGGTTTTGCTTTATACGTGACAAAAATTATTCTTACTTTATTTTACCTTCTTACCTTATGCAATTGGAGAAAGAAAGAGAGCAAGAAGAATATAGTTCCAAATCCTAGGAAGTCTTCTTGATGATTTTGGAAGTGGCTTTTGCTTGGAAAAATATTTGGAATCTTTGAAGTGGTTTGGTGTTTGCTTGTAATTGAAGATTTATCAATTTTTAAATTTCCTTGTTGTGCAAGTCTAAGGTATTCTTCTTTTATGATTTTAAGTGTTGTAGAATGGAAAAATATTGGTTGGCATTCTTGTATATATAAAATGAGTGTTTCCATATCTTTCCATTGTTCATGTGAAAAATCTTGAAGACTCCATTAATGAAGGTCTATATATATTTTGTTAGCTTGAAAGGAAACTTGAAAAATTAGATTTTGATTTATTAAATTATTTATGGGATTTTATCATATGGGTATTTCTAAAAATTGAATTGTAAAGGAAAAGCCTAGGTTTGGGGTGTGCTTGTTGCTTATTTACTTTTTACCTTCCTAAGAACCATTTGATGAAATCAGTCTTATTAGTTGTTTTAGGAATGATGATATAGGCCTAAGACAGGGTGAGCAGTCCAAGCTGCCTCTTTCATCCAATAACAATTTAACAGTTATAATAATAGTAACTCAGAATATTTGACACCAAAATAGCAACACTTATGTATTCAATAATGCCAAGAGACATAGTAACACAAGACTTCAAAGACAAAAATTTAGAACTCAAAACTATGAGACTCCACTTGCTGGCATTGAACCTAGCATTAAACAATGTTTAGAAAATTCAGAAAATACCAGGTGATCACAGCTACAGGCGTATAGCCAATGAAGATTTCACTATTGGGAGGCCTCGTTACAGCAATAGGTGCACAACCAATTTAGTGATCTAAAAAATTAGGACAATAGAAACTGCTGTAGACACAAGGACCTGCACAACCACCTCCTTTTTTATTCATGACCAAAACCTTCAATACATCTTCAACACTACAGAGATAACACTCCAAACTTCCATTTCAGATTTGATACTTTAATACTACAGACAACACGCAATACAGGTAAAACTTTAAAAACTTACTGCAGACTTCCACAACAGAAATCCTACACTAAGATAATACCCGTGGACTAATGATTTATCCCTGGTCAAACAATTGGCCTGCTCAAAATGAATAGTCTTAAGAAAATGCTGTGACTATCTAATAGACTTCTGGAAAATAAACAACCATGACTACCCCTTGACTCACCACTTCCACACAGATTTTCAACCCATACTCAACGAATAGACTTCTACATGTTTATATAGGAACTTCCTTGACTTTTGGAATCTTGGAATTGCAAATGCTCAACTGTCACCACTGTAGTCGTTGGTGAAGAAGAAATGCCAGCCGCCTCCACTCATGCCGTTGCCATTCAAATTTGAAAGCTGCCAACTAAAAATATATATACCGAAACTACCATCTTAATACGTTGCCAACAAAGAAATAAAGACCATGATCTTGTGGACCCCACATTATCCACTTAGAATCAGTCTTAAAAACTTGTCCAGCATAGAATATCAACTAGATGAAGGCAAGCAACAATTGCAAGGACTTCAATCTGCAACACAAAGGAAGAAAATAAAGCCAAAAATACTGTTAAGTTAGAAGGAGGTCGGATGCTCTTGCATTAGCAGTGCAATTATCACCACCAAGTTGAGCTTTTCCCTCTGAGGGTTTTCCAAGATAAATTTGTGTGTTCACTTCTCTTTCATAGCATTCTTTCTATACTTACAGTCCCTTATTTTGAATAAAAGTAGCACAGTCCAGTAACTCATTGCTTCTTAATTTCTACAAGCACATTTTGATAAGATTACGGATCAATTTGATATAGTTTTACTAATCCTTGGGATTTGTGGAAAACAGTGGTGTTTGTATGACAATGACTAGGTCTGTAGAGAAAAATAATCGCCACCTTGCAATTCAAACATCTTGACCTAAAGGTGAAATGAAGAGGTGAGAATGGAGAACCTTGAGAATTTGAACAGTTGTGTGATGGGCCTTGAGAGCAACATGAAGATAGTAATGAAAAATCAGAATTAGATGGGGAAACAACAAGAATGTATGAGCCAATAACAAGAATGTATGAGTCAACAACAAGAGCGCATAGGCCAAGACAGTTTTCTATGGGTCTGCTGGTACAAGTTCTCATCAAGAAATTTGGTATTGGAGATGCTGGTGAGGACGTAGAGAACCAAGTAGACCTTCTTGGATGAAAGTCAAGAAAAGAAGGTTTAGGTAAAATCTGCACTTGCCCCATTTAAAGTTGAAACAAAAGTAGAGATAAAATCATTTGAAGGGCAATTGAGTGCTGAATTTTTAGATACTTGGATCAAACAAATGGACATAATGTTAATGAGATACATAGGACATCTTTTGCATGTCTTAAAATGTTAGGACATGTCTTGTATGGTGAGAGAGTTGTTTGTCATCTTCTGAAAAGAAAAAATAAACTATTAGTGTCTAGATGGGAAGAATTTAAGAAATTGCCATGTAAGAATTTCTATCCTATTGGGAACAAGACTAATTAGAAGATTAAGTGATTTTATCTCAAATAGGATAATGGGCAAAGTGTGTAGGATTACACTGTGGAGTTTAGAAGACAAGCATGTTATTGGGCATGGACATGGAGGATGAGGATGTGCATACAAAGTACCTTGGAGGTCTTCACACCCATATTAGACGAAGGGTAATTGTCACCAACCCACAAAACCTAGAAGAAGTGTCCGAGCAAACTATGTAGAAGGTGAAGAACAACTACTACACTCAACAGAGGACTTGGTAGTGGGAGACCAAGAAATACTTAAAGAGGACGTGTGATCCGTAAAATGGATCTAGTTCATCACCAAGTTTAGTGACTATGGACATAGTTTTGGCCTCACAGATGTGGCCGTCTTTCAGGACCAAAAAATACTTTGGTGGCACTAAAAGTTGAATACATATTCATGTTCCTCTCAAAAAGTTTTACAATTTTGAAATAAATGACACCTCCTTTTGAGCCTATATGCAAAAGTTATCACTTTCGGAAGATGGGAGGACAAATCTAGCACCGAAGTGGCGGTTTTGTAATTGCCCCTTGCTAAAAATAGGCGGTTTCTTAATCGCCCCTTGCTAAAAAGGGGCACTTTCATAATCACCCTTTGCTAAAGAGGGGCTGTTTCATAATTGCCCCTTGCTAAAGAGTGGCTGTTTTGTAATTGCCCCTATTGAAAAGCAATGGTTTCGTCCCAATTGAATGTGATGGAACATGAAATGAACAAATTGTTGATTTTGCTCCAAATGTTGATTTTGGAGTCTTTTAGAGTGTGTGAAAGGCCATCCAACATCCATTTAAGGACAAGAGAAGGTGGGATTGAGGATTAGAGGCTGGATTGAATGTTGAATGACAAAGAAGAGGATTTCTAGCTGAAAGGTGAAGAACAAACATGGCAGTTGTGAAGAGCAAC
This sequence comes from Cunninghamia lanceolata, assembly GCA_027924645.1. Classification (NCBI taxonomy): domain Eukaryota; kingdom Viridiplantae; phylum Streptophyta; class Pinopsida; order Cupressales; family Cupressaceae; genus Cunninghamia; species Cunninghamia lanceolata. Next base: position 3,164,920 of record BSBN01000536.1, read on the forward strand.
TAAGTGTTGTAATTTCTGATCACTGTGCTTGTTTGTTTGAGTAATAATACGCAGATAGATGAGCGATTGCTGCTATTAACTGGTTTTTCCCCTTTTTGGGGTTTTCTAGGATACAATTGTACAATCCGACCAAATATATAATAATACTATAAAAGGGAAGTAAATTTTTTTTTTTATCAAATTTATCTCAGATCAAATATATTCAATCAATGAATAATACTATAATCACCAAAACATCTACATTTACATTTACTGCTTCAGGTTCACACTTCCTGAAAATTATATACAAAATCTGCAAGGAGCGAGAGAGTGTCAGTTGTTTCTGTTGCACTCACAGAGCAATAGTTAGTCATAGTCAAAACCACGATTTGATCAATCATTTAATAAATCATATATCGACATTTAAATAAAATTCATAAATAGTTAATCATTTCTAGAATCCTTCCAATTTAAAATTCTAAAGATAACTATCATATTCAATTATATTTTCTAATCATTCAATTTTATCAATATTTAACTAGGCAAACAAACGGGATGTGACAAAAATTCAATTATTGTTTTGTCTATTTTTCCTTGTTTTCTAGTCTTCATTTTCTGTCTTCAACAACAATTTCAGACCTCTACATGATTGTAATTTGTTAAATACAAGTAGCACAATAAATTAATTGTTTGTTCCTTAATTTCTTCTTCAATTTTGGAGAAATTATAGATCAAAATAAGTGGGGTACCCAAATTAAATAATATATTTCAATTTTCTCCTCATCTAAGTATTAATTTCAAAGGAAGAAATATGTGCGGTGACCTTTCAGTTTTAGGCTCTTCATTTCAACTTCCAATGAGGACATTTGTGTGGTGACCTTTCAACTTCTTTTTGAAAATGTATAAATGAGTTCAATTCAAAGCCAAAAAGGGGAGAGTTTGAGGCATACATCTCTTCTCACGAGTTTGCCAAATTGCGACATACATCTCATTTGGGGAGTTTGCTTAGTCATGGCATACATCTTCTTTGATGAGTTTGTCGAATTGTATAAGCTCTTCATGTTCCAAATAAAAAATATGTTTCACATATTATTTGTTGTGTGTTTTCAAAATAAAATCTTTTCACACATTGTTTGTTGTGTGTTTTTACAATACCATAGGTTTCTCACCAGGTATTGTCTCCTAAACTAGTTTCAGATCAGTGGTATCAGAGCCAAGTTGTGATAGCTCTTTCAATTTCTCAATCTTAGTTTCATGATCAACTGACCACATATCACCTTCTTGAAAAACAAGCTTTAAAAAAAACAAATGGGGAGAAATCGAAGCCACAACATGAGCCGAAGCAGAAGCTACAACCCTAGAAGAAGCCAAAGCCACAACAAAAACCCTCCTCTCCGAAAGCTGCGCTACGACTGTTGGTTATTTTCCCAGACTGGATGCTTGTTCCCAGTCACCCCTACAAAGTAGCCATCAATGATCGACAGGATTCCCGGGCCAGGGGCCAACAATATAGGAGATAGACTATAAATATCTCCTCATCTTCTTTAGGCTCTGCAGAACCAAGGGGGATATTCCCTACTCAACATCTATAAAATGCATCTATGTATTTGCTGGGATGTTGACACAAAGCAGATAAATCCTCTCTTATGCAGACCAAAATTGTAAGATAAGTGCAAAGGGGCTAGCTTTGAGCCTATATTCAGGTGTAGACAGAGGATTTCAGTCCTAAAACTACTTCTAATATCCTAAAGGTTTGTATATGAGGTTTGAGTTTGATTTTATGTTTGGATGCAAAACTAGGACTTGGAATGTAACCTCAATACAGGACCAGATTGGTGCCTATCCTGGGCTCGGAGTTAGTAGACATACACATGCACATGTACACATAAACCTATAGTGATGGCTGAGTTTCAAGGGGATTGTTTAGCACCTGCCTTATAGATGCTTCCCAAAAACTAGGTGCTTAGTCATTCATACTTAATGGTATCCCTGCTGCAACACACTTTCTCAATGATTAACCTGAAACATTTAATTTGTTCCTTGAACAAAAGTAGGAGATTAAACATTCAATATAGAAAAGCTATATTCCTGAATCTTAACAACCCTTAGTTATCCTGATTCAAAAGAAAGAATATGCCCACAGCTTGGAGACAAATGATTAAGCACATGCACAGAGCATTTCTCATATAAAACAACATGAAACCAGTGAATTTATGCATTAAACATACAACATGAGACTCATAAACTCACAAGACAGCAAAGACAGAGCCCCCAATGAAGTCGTATCTCCTTACAGCACCAAAAATTTGTCCAGTTTTCAACAACAACAATGAGTAACACAATTTGGCTTTTATACCAAGACAGTGTACTCAGCAAAATTAATTACAAGGCAAGGTCAAAATTTCTGCCAGATACAATGCAAGAGAAATGTGCTCAAAACAGTCAATGCAGCAGAGAGACAAAGAGGAACGAGCAGGTGAACTCGGGATCTGCACCGCCGCTCAAGGACTTTCATCTTCAATCGGGTGGTTGACCTGTCCTTTCCGTCGTCCATCCTCTGCAAATCTGTCATCAATGCTTCATCCACCCGCAGGGCCCTTTGAAATGTAGCAGCGGATGCATCTGTTGTTTTCCCGCTCAAAAATTGACTGCAGAATGCAAAGAGAATCAATGCTACAACCTCAAAACCTGGCCGTTGATCTACTCCAATCACTGAGATTCACGACTCAGAATCGCATTGACTAGTCGTCGGCCAGTGAAAACGTGCCACGTAGGCATCCCATGATTCTATCGCTGGCCTTTTCTCCTTTTATTTTGCCTTTTCGCCCTTGTATATGCAAGAATGAATGCATATACAATCGTCACTGTTCATCTTTCAAAATCCCTTGTATATGCAAAATGCATATACATACAACAACTTAATATACAAGGCGGACCCCACGCCAGTTTAGAACAAATTGAAAAAACTACTCGGGTCTGGCTTGTATCCCTTTCAATGCACATCGGCTTGTATATCGGCATATACAAGCGCCTTATACAACCCATGGACCTCAAATTACCATTCGCTGTATTTGACTCCTTCACGTCTGGGTTGTATATCTTTGTTTTGTATATCGGGTTGTACGCTGCATATACAAACCCAATATACATGTTGTGGACCCCAAACTTGTATGAAGCATCTTGGAATTCTATTCGGGTCCGGAATGTATCTTTTCACTTGTATGTTTATAATGTATGTCGGCACACGTACAACTGCCATTGTATACAACTGGTGGGCCCGACCCATCTTCTCTCTTCTTTGCACATTTCATCGCAAATACAATGTACAAGCCCCTTGATACAACTGTGGAATCTGCGGCGGAATATTCTAGGAATGCACATATGAAATATTTTGGAATCCAGCCTGTACATTGTGAATGCATATCTCCTTTGTATATTGACCATATACAAACTCACATGTACATTCCTGCGGGCCCCACCAATTGTATCTTTGCTGCCTTGTATACTTTCTTGCATGTGACCTTTGTATCTAACTGTTGTATGTCTGAACATACAAACCAATTATACAAGCAGCCCAATATACAAATAGGGAATATTCTTGGAATCTTCAATGTATATTCCGCCCTTGTACATTTTCCATTTGAGCCCAATATGCATTTGGGAATGCATACAACTGCAGAATATTCTTGGGAATCTGCAAAAGATTCCCCCTTGTATATGCAAACTCGATATGTATTAAAATGCATATAATTCCTTTTTTCATGATTTTTGGAAGCCGATTGAAATTTCACAAGCCCGCCAACATACATGACCATTTTGAACATACAAAACTTAGCATTTTTCTCAAGGCGACAGGAACAAACCATGAAACACTGCGTGGGGGTAGGTCAACCCATAGTTCGCAAACTCGGACTCGGAGAGTACTCGGCAAGCCAAAAATTTCCAACTCAGAGAGTACTCGGTAAAAACTCGGCAAAAACTCAGCAAAACTGGGCAACTTAAAGAACACTTAATTTTTTTTTTAAATTTAAATATTTGAAAAAAACATAAATTTTATGCAAAATGTACGAAATGAGTTTGGTTGGGGGTTTGGGGGCAACGCCCCCAGTGGGGTCGAGAGGCAGTGCCCAAATGAAGACATTCAAAACCACACAAACCTTCATGGCGCACACCATTTTCATAATTTTTTAAAAAGGCAAAAAACAATGCTTATAACACCCAAAAAAAAGAGTTTTGGAGTGTTTTTTTCTGCGATTTTGATGGATTGCTGACGCAACAAGTCAAGTATTTGGAAAAACTTGGCGAGTTTTTGGTGAGTCTCGGCGAGTACTCGCCAAAAACTCCGCAAAAAAAACTCGGAGAGTAAACCTTGTGAGTACTCGCGGAGCAAAAAATCTCGAGAGTACTCGGCGACTCGGAGAGTACTCGGAGAGTTTGCAAACTATGGGTCAACCTATGAAAACCTAAACATGAGGATGAGATTTAACAACCAGAAACCCACCACACAAGGCCAACACCTGAATAGACAAAACAATGCAAGATCCCATGACTCATAAAATTGAGGGTTCGAATGAGAAAACCTGCAAACACCCAAGCTTAAAACCCAAAACATAGATGATTACCAACAACGACTACTACAGAGAAAGGGAGCGCTTCAGAGGATTCAGAGATAGGAGATCCTCGACACCTATTGGCCTTCTTGTTTGAAATATTTCTCTTGATGCAAGGCTTGAGGATCTTCGAATACCATTTGAAAGGTTTGGACCACTGAAAGATGTTTATCTTCCATGAAATTATTACACAGGTGAGCCACGGTTTTTTTTGGCTTTGTAAATACAGGAATCCAGGTGATGCTGCAGAGGCTAAGTATCATATGAACCACCGAATAATTGGTGGACGTGAGATTACCATTGTCTTTGGAGAAGAGAATAGGAAAAATCCACAAGAGATGAGAGCAAATGCAATCTCTGTTGCACGCTGCATGAGGGGAGTGATTGATAATAGGTGGTGGAGAAGAAGGAGAAACATATCAAGAACAAAGTACATGGAGGAAAAATGGAATTTGAGGGCGGAGAAGCTTGATTGCCTGCAACAAGATGCCATTTGATGCCCTGCCCAGTGCCAACAATCATCCACAGCCGCCTCGGCCTCCACTTCTTCCCTTCCTGCCATTTCTTCTACAGTCATCTCATCTCCTCCCAGAATATTCGGCAGAATTCAACTGAGCGTCAAGATTTTCAAGGATTTTTAGATAGCAATGCCGATTTTACACATCTTCACAATTTGCTCAAAGAGTACGATGCATAGTCTCCTCTCCACGACATGTCCTCTGCTCGATTGTCTCATCTTCTCTACCAATTGGACCTTGCCAAGCACTCCCTTGGTTATCTCTATGTCCTGGAAGCACAATCTTTTGGTTTGATTCCTAGGAAGTAGGCTGAGGAATTCTTGTTGACTGCCTCCAATTTTATTAATTCATGCTTAGTAGAACAAATATGTATAGCTCCTGAAAAATTTACAACCTTCTGCAGGAGGTTTAAGGAACAAACAATGGATTTGCAAGTGCCCAAACAAGCAATCATTGCATTGAGGACAACTATGAGGAAGCTTCAACCAGCTTCTGAGCATTTGACATCTTTGCACCTAGACCGTTTGCTCATGTGTCTGCTGGCAAAATGCTATAAAGTTGGATTAAACATTTTGGAGGATGACATTTTTGAGATTGATCAGCCAAGGGATTTCTTATTGTACTACTATCATGGGGGGATGGTTTATATTGGATTGAAGCACTTCAGCAAAGCCTTAGAATTTTTCCAACATGCTATTACAGCCCCAACAACAGTTTTAACAACAATAAATGTTGAAGCGTATAAAAAAATATCTCCTAGTTTCTCTCATTCACACTGGTCAGGTTTTATCATTCCCAAAATATACACCTGCTGTTGTGCAAAGAAATTTGAAGTCTTGCACTCAGTCCTATATTGAGTTAGTAAACAACTAAACTTCTGGGAAAATTTCTGTGTTGGAAAGTTGCCTCAACACGCACATGGAAAAATTCAAAAAAAAAAAAAATGATAGTAATTTGGGGTTAGTAAAACAAGTTTTATCATCTCTTTACGAGTGGAACATCCAGAGACTAACACAGACATATTTGATCCTATCTCTTCAAGACATAGCAAATAAAGTCCAGTTGGAATGTCCCCTTTCTAGGGTAAACACTTAAACACTAAAACTGCATTCGAAGTGATTCTCAAAGAGACATTAAAAACTTAGAGATCAATAAATCTCAATGATAATGTCTAATAAGATCAAAGATAATATAAATATTCCATTCTTGTCAAAGGATTATTCATTTCCTTCTTGTTATTCACTAATGATGATTATTTTATAATATATTCCATAGGTACATTAAGATGGATATTAAACATAATTCAAGATCCATATCTTCCCCTCTATCCTTCCGTCAAGGAATTAGGCTTTACATGACTAGGGCGCGTGAGACCATCCCAACCCGGCCATTGGGGAAGCTATGTCCCAGCCATTGGGTCTCCTGTGGGATGGACTTTTACTCCGCTTCTCCCTGCAATACCCACCATTCCTTCTTGGATGAAGTAATAGAGGCTACGAAAATATGATCTTATTCAATATCCCCTTGTACTACATATGGAATTCTATTATATCATTTATCATCATAGTGTATGAATAGAGTCATTCATGACTCAAATCGGAAGCTTGTCATATGGTATTCTTGTTCTTATATAATTGGTCATTATGGGCAGATCTTAGGTCATACTAATATCGGTTACTAAATGTATGGTTCATTTATGAATACTAATAGATAGGACATCTCATTATAATCTTATAAACACTCATATGAGATGGATCCTTATTAACGATGAAGATTAATAACATGATATAGATGATATTGATGCTGAGGTCAAATGATATGTATTGCCGATTGGATATGAATGAATGATGCTTGGGATGGTTGATGATGATATCGTTGAGTTCATTGTTTATCTGATTGCTAAGACTGAATGATGGATGCTGTCATGTATATATATATTGTTCATTGATATTTTAAATGCTTGCTGATTCGATGAATGATGATATGTTGTGTATCGATGAATGATGATTTAGAATGAGATGATTGCCTTAGGCTGAGTTCTGAATTTTGTTTATTTCTTGATTGAAGACTCCATTGTATTCTCCATATATATATATAGATCTGAGTATTACTCTTCATATCTTTCTCTATATATTCCCCATGTCTATTCTTGCAGATCTTTATATTTTATTTTCATTCAATCCTTGCTAGCTGTTATACTTAGAATCTATATCTGAAGTATATGTATCTTAAATTCGGAACATACGTATGTCCTTTCTTTCCTTTATCCAGATCTGAATATTAATTCCCATATATATCTTTTTCAGTATATTCCTTTTTATTTAATATTACATTTACTCCATGATATATTCGTGTAAAACCTTGAATCTTCCTTGATCCTTAGTTTCCCACAAATTGGTGAACCTGAGGATGTCCAATTATTATTAATGCTTATGTATTTTATTCTATATTTCTCTGTGCTGATTATTGACTGTACTTCTGACTGTAATCTGCCGGCTTAACTCTCTGTTGTGTCTTTATTATAATACTACTGTTTCCTTTTCTTTATTTTTCTCCTCCTCCCTTTTGAAGCAATGAAGTCTTCTTTAAATATTATAGAATGCCCTTTGTGAAGGGTGACGTAGCCTTTCATACGTCATACCCTTCTTTTACTAACTGTTGTTAATACTTGATGAATCGCTGTTTATAAATGTCATTTGTAATAAATGGATCGCAGCTTAGTCTTTGGATAGTATTGGCCTTTCTTAGAGGCATTGGGGTTTAGGAGATATCTTTCCCTTTTTGATTCTATCTTAATTCATATTTAATATATGCTATTTACTATCTATTTTATATAATATAATATTTAAATTTATATTTATATTAATATCTCATTATATATTATAATAATAATTACTTCTAAGTTTATATATTATATATATATTATTATGATAATATATATATATATATATATATATATATAAAATTTACAATTGCTAATATATCATTATTATATCATATATATATATTATCATATATATATTTGTTTAAAGTATGAATAATTCACAATATGAATGCATATGGATACATGTAAATCATCAGTGAGTCTTGGAGTCACAAAGCATATACTCAAATATGTGTAATTCATAATATATAATGCAATGCAATATAGGGGATATGACACCAGTTGGAGACAATTAAGCAGGATGAGCTGCATGTTCTTCAAATGATTCAAGATGGGGAGATTAGTATTATCTTTGTTGGAGAGAATAGGAAAAATCTAGATGAGATGCATTTAAAATCCAGAAAAAAGGTGGGGGTGGTTATGGAAGGCATACAACTCTACGCTCTCCAAGGTGGCATCAATCAGACTCACACTCAAATTCACCTCCATACGGATCAAGAACATAAATTTAAGCAGGTGCAATGGGGCCCATTGCCTCTCAAGGGGGGATGAATGATCAAAATAAGTGGGGTACCCAAATTAAATAATATATTTCAATTTTCTCCTTATCTAAGTATTAATTTCAAAGGGGAAAATATGTGCGGTGACCTTTCAGTTTTAGGCTCTTCATTTCAACTTCCAATGAGGACATGGGTGTGGTGACCTTTTAGCTTCTTTTTGAAAATGTATAAATGAGTTCAATTCAAAGCCAAAAGGGGGAGAGTTTGAGGCATACATCTCTTCATGAGTTTGCCAAATTGCAACATATATCTCATTTGAGGAGTTTGCTTAGTCATGGCATACATCTCCTTCGATGAGTTTGTCGAATTGTATGAGCTCTTCCAAATGGAGTCTCTAGGGCATACATCTCTTCCACGAGTCTACCCAAATTGTTTGAACTCTTCATATTCCAAATAAAAATATGCTTCACATATTATTTGTTGTGTGTTTTTACAATAAAATCTTTTCGCACATTGTTTGTTGTGTGTTTTTACAATACTGCAGGTTTCTCACCAGGTATTGTGCCAATTGTTGAGCTACAACTCATATGGACCAGCTAGGACTCAAATCTAGGACCTTCCGTTGCTATTGTACTGCTCTACCAACTGAGCTACTGGCCCCTTATGGCCAGTCCATTGTCGGTCCGGGTGTGGATTACTTCCAATACCCCCCCTTAAGCCACACTACATGTGCTTAGGGCTCCTAGCCTGGCTCTGATACCAGGTATTGTCCCTCGCTAGGTAAACAGTGGAAACACTACGTCTTGGGGAAGGAGACTATCATACACACCGACCACAAACCTCTTCAATTTTTGCGGACATAAGGAAAGTTGCAGAAAGATAGGCATCAAAGATGGTCCACGTACTTGCAACAATTTCACCTTAACATCCGACATGAGAAGGGAAGCAATAACAAAGTTGCAGACTGCTTGAGTAGACCTCCAATTGCCGCCTTGACAGTGGTGTTGGATTCTTGTGGTCACAAAATAGTGGAGTGGCCCAAATTGTATGGTACTGATCCTGATTTTGTTGAAACCTACAATAGACTCAAAGAAGGTAAGAACATGCTTGACTTCTACTTGCAAGATGGAATTCTTTGTCACATGGGTCACATATGTGTTAGTGCTGAGGAAAGAAAAAAGTTGATATGGGAAGCACACTATAGTCGTGTTGTTGGACATTTTGGAATAGGTAAGACTATTGCTGTACTTTAGAGGTATTTTTATTGGCCAAAGATGCATCATGATGTCACTTCCTATATTCGAGCTTGCTCAACTTGTGCTATTGCAAAGCTTGCAAACTACAAACAAGGCTTTCATACACCTCTTCCTATTCCAGATAAACCATGGCACTTAGTTTCAATGGACTTCATGCTTGGTCTCCCTGCTACCAAACCTACAATAGACTCAAAGAAGGTAAGAACATGCTTGACTTCTACTTGCAAGATGGAATTCTTTGTCACATGGGTCACATATGTGTTAGTGCTGAGGAAAGAAAAAAGTTGATATGGGAAGCACACTATAGTCGTGTTGTTGGACATTTTGGAATAGGTAAGACTATTGCTGTACTTTAGAGGTATTTTTATTGGCCAAAGATGCATCATGATGTCACTTCCTATATTCGAGCTTGCTCAACTTGTGCTATTGCAAAGCCTGCAAACTACAAACAAGGCTTTCATACACCTCTTCCTATTCCTGATAAACCATGGCACTTAGTTTCAATGGACTTCATGCTTGGTCTCCCTACTACCAAACGTGGTCATGATTGTGTGTATGTGGTGGTAGATAGATTTTCAAAAATGGCCATCATGGTAGCTTGCAAGAAGGGGGTCTCCGCAGAAGAAACTGCCAAACTATTCTTTGAAAAGGTATGGGTTCACTTTGGTTTGCCACAAAGTATCATTTCTGATAGGGACAGTAGGTTCCTTAGCACATTTTGGTCATCACTTTGGGCCATGATGGACACCAAGTTGACAAAATCCACTGCATTCCATCCATAAACAGATGGACAAACTGAAGTAGTGAATAGAATGATTATCCACATTTTACGTATGTATCATTCAAGGCATCCCTGCACATGGGATGAGAGCTTACCCTATGTTCAACATAGTTACAATCGTGCTCTGCATGGTTCTACTGGGCATAGTCCATTTGAGGTTTGTCTTGGGTATCAACCTATGGCCCCCATGGACCTCTGGCCCCCATGGATATAGCCTTATCAGTCATGCTTCTTGATCTGTTACCACATGCCGAGGAGGTAGATTCAAAGTTTGTTGAGAGAATTCGTCATATCCAGCAACAGGTTCATGAGATACTGTAGCACACCAATTAGAAGTATAAAGACAAACATGATCAGCATCGTACACCTCATCAGTTTCAGGGTGGAGACAAGGTGTGGCTTCATCTCCAGAAAGAGCGGCTTCAGGGACCATATAGGAAACTTCGTCCTCTTCGTTATGGACCATACACCATCATCAAACAGATTGGTGAGAATGCTTTTGAGCTCAATCTCCCACCATTTCTAGGGCTGCATTCTGTTTTCAATGCTGAATTGTTGCGTCCCTATTTCCCACCATTGTTGGACACCTTCGAAGTTGCTGAGCACATTCATCGAACAGAGTTGAATCCAGAAACAACTATTCCATTAGCAGCTGATCAGGGCACTGATGTTATTGTGAAGACATTGAAGAAACAACAGCTTCCACTCTATCATGTAGTACAGGTTGGACAATTTTCTCACCAAGGGAAGTGGCTCACCAGGGATCAAATTGCAGCACAGTTTCCTCATCTGCTACAGAGCATAGGTGCAATGGGGTCCATTGCTTCTCAATGGGGGACGAATGATCCCATATCAATCTAGGAGCGTTTGAGTGGCATATGCATGGGCAAATATGGAAAATATTGAAAAATTATTTTTTCGGTATTTTCTTCATCTCTGTAAATCACATTTTCGGAGGCCTTTGGAGTGGAATTTGGCCTCAAGTCTTTCATCGGTTGCTTAGGATGGTAGCCGTAGGTAGGTTCTGAAGCAACTCAAACTAGTTCCCTTGGAGATCTTTCCAGCGATACGATGAAGTCCAAATTCCGACCAAATGGCTAGAAGTTATGACCCTGCCAGGTTGGGGTTCCAAAAGTAATAGTTTTTTTGAAAATTCGGTTTGTTGATAGTTTATTTTGTCACCTCTCAACTGCCCATTTTGAAGTCCAAGGACATGGTGACCTTTTTAATATTCCCTGCATATGTATAAAAATTCAAATTTGAAACAAATAAAGAAGTTTTGGTAGGCATACATCTCTCCACGAGTTTGCCTGATTGTTCAAAACTGTTTATTGTTATTCTTACAATACTGCAGGTCCCTCGCCAGGTATTGTCCCCTGAACTAGTTTTAGATCAAACATGGTGCTGTAGAAAAATATCTATAATAACCTGCACCTGTTGTTCTTTCGATTTATCTTTTTAATGTTATATTTTTTTTTTACTTTTTCTGTGATCTTTCAGAACTAGATAGAAGATGCAGAAGGGGGTTTTCGTTTTCTCGAAGTGTGTATGTCAGAATACAAGGAATATAGCATACAACTGAAAACCCAGAAAAACTATAATAGATATGAACTAAATAATGAAGACCCAGATCATAGAATGGCATAAAATGAATAACCATCACATACCCATTTCCAAATAAGCACCTTCATATTTCTGCTGTTGACGGACCAGCAACATGGTAATGGAGTTTTGCATCAAATAAATCAGCAAATGCAAATAAACAAACTACAATCATCAGCACAGGCCCATAGGCCCCAAAGCGACCCCAAAGCAATGAAGAACAACTCCAAACAACTCCAAAAATGACTGTTGAAAATGGTACGGCCAGAAAGGAAGGTACGGCCCAATAAGGAAGGTACGGCCAGCAAGTCAAGATGTACGGCCAGCAAGGAAGAAAGGCAATGCAGCCTCAACTCTCCTCAAATGTGCAAACAAAATCAGTCTCCCCCATGTTCTCTCAACTGCACCAAAAATCTATGAAGATATGTCATGGAACCTCTTCGAAACTCCGTCAAAGTGTGTCCAAATGAAGCACAAATACAACCATTGAGTATGGCTGCTCCAAATCCCCTTGGGTGATCTTTCACACCTGCGGAAGATGGATACCAATGGTGGGTTTCGTCACCAAAAGCCCTGGCTGGAAGAAATCCCCCAAACCCTCATTTGCAGAGCAAATAGAAGCATAAAATGTAATATCAAGAATGAATAATGCTTTCCACTATGTGGCTTTATAATCTCTCCTTGAGGATCGACCCCTTTTTGGGAGAGAAATTGCTTTTTAAAAACTTTATTTCATTTCCCCACATGAGGCGTCCAAGTCCAAGGGTGACTTAATTTGCCTTTTAATTATTTTTACTAAGTCACCACTTTAATATAAAGTCCAAGCCATTAAATATGAATATTAATTTACGGACTTTAATTTGGAAGGGCGAACGGACTCGGAATCTGACGAGCAATAGACCGTTGGAAAGGTCTCGTCGAAACACTCCACCTCCAATAATGAGTTTCCCAAAATAGCCAACTTTTCGACTTACTAAAAATAGCAAGTCCCAGCCAGAATGTCAGAAACCAACCAAATGAACTCCCAGAGTTCCCTAACCACTTTGGTTAGTCTACGGGAACCAAGTATAGACTCACTAGGAAAAGGGGACATTACAATATCACAGGAAACCACAAGTCTTGGCAAGTTGGACTCAATGGGAAGACACCAAGGCAAGCCAAGTTGTAACACAATCAAGGTTGGAGGGCCCAATTAAGGACTTTCAAACCTTTAAGCAAAATGAAACACTCTAATTCAATACACAACAGAATAACAAAAATTTCATAAAGAACTAGATTTTATTGATTCCAACAAATAGTTTCAAGAGCTCAAAAACATGCTTGGCATCAACCTTTTATTTACAAAATATATCTTGGGGATCTCCATATCTCTAATTAGTTAGTTGGTGAGTAGTCGAAGAAGAAAGCAGATTAGGATATTGAGATCCCTAAGATCTATTTTGTAAATAAAAGGTTGATGCCTAGCATGTATTTGAGCTCTTGAAACTATTTCTTGAAATCAATAAAATCCAGTTTTTTGTGAAATTTCCGTTATTCCGCTATGTGTTGAATTAGAGTGTTTCATTTTGCTGCAAGGTTTGATAGTCCTTAATTGGACCCTCCAACGTTGACGTGTTAAGTAGTTACTCAAAGGAAGAAGTGGGGAAGTTCTTTCCTACCATAAGGTCTCAATAAGCTTTTGTGGGAGCAAAAGCCTCTCTAAGAAGGGAGGTGGAATCCATAAAGGATTAGGAAAATTAGATTATTAGGTGAATCTCTTTCAGAAGTCGCAACTCTCAGAAACAACCCGAAAAATGCGGTAGAGTGAAACCGTTGGTCCACACTTTGTCAATTTCATCTCTCAAATCAAAGTTCTCATTGCTACTGAAGAAACTCATCTTGACTGTGAAAAGTGAGAATAAAAATAACAATATAAATAAAAACAACAAACGTTTTTATGCATTGCAGCTAAATAAGGTATTAAAAATCTAAAAATAATGGGGTTTAAAATGTCTCCTAAATGAAAACTTAAAAATAATAGCAACATATTTGTTGTTCAGACACAAAACAAAAAACAATTTAAAAATGTAAATTTAGGATAAAAATATAAGTTAAACATGTTGTGATTGATGTATTCGTTCAACTTATAGCAATTATCTGCTATTTGTAAACAAAACAAAAAAAATAAAATTAAAAGAACTTGTTACAAACTTACAAGTTACAAATGAAAAATAACAAAGAAAATCTGAAAAATCTGAATTATCATACGTTCTTCCTCCTTCCTCTTCCTTCTAACTTCTTCCTCTGTTTTCTGTTTTCCTTCTTGCTTGCCAAAGTAAATTGTAACAATGCAAATGACAAATGATGAAAACAAAAATGAATGTGGACTAGAGTATTTGAGAGTAGAATAGCATTTGTATGTTGGGGGCTGTGTGGACTCACCATAAAGCATTAGAATTTTTTGTTGTTTTGAATGTTTTTTTATTTTTTGCCTTATTTAAAATTGACATGTATGGGGGATGTCTTTACGCCTGCAGGGGATGTCCTAATTCTTGTGAGGCATCACAAGATATTGGGGGTTACAGGTCATCCTCCCTTGGGGTTCCCAAACAGCGAAACATCCCTGTATTTTGAATTTTTTTGGGATTTGGGAGGAGTGGGGACATTTTGAGCTTGCCCCCCATCCCTAGAATGCCCCTTGTTTCCGAAACTATGTGATGTCCCAATGTTAAGGCATTGTTTAAATTAAAGATTCAAGCATTATGATAAAGACGGTGAAGTCGCTTTTGTAAAATGTGGTAATATTTAACTACTAGTATATAATATTTAATAAACAATATTAAATAATATTATTATATAAATATTCCAATATAATTGAATATAATAATATATTTATGTAATAATTAAATATATTATAATTATATGAAGATGAATATATACAATTATTAATATTAATATTAATATTATTATAATATAATAATATAATCAACATAAATATAAATATAAGTATTAATAATTTAGATATTATTATAATTATAATAATAATATAATATATTATTAATATATAATATATATTATAAATAATATAAAATATATTATACAAATATAAACATAAATTATAAATAATATAATAAAATATTAATAATCAAATATTATCATAACATATATTATTATATTATAATAAATAAGAATTAAATATTATAAGAGGAACCGCATCCTCTAATCACTCACAGGCTACCCAAGAAAAAACCCATAAATTGGCCGATCACTATTTAAAGTGATCGTTGTTAATTAACAGCAAACAAATAATAAAAGATGTGTCCGTTGGAAGGGTTATACCCCCTTACCAACAATCATACTTTAAAAAAAAAAAGATATAAAGGGGATCGATGAGCAGCATTAAGGGGGGATGGCATGAACAAGAAGAAAAGAAGGAATATTAATGGGAATTAATAAATAATAAAAAAGGTCAGCAGCACAGTCAGCAGAGGATTGGTAGATTTAAGTCTGCAGAAAAACAGAAGGTAGCAGCCAGAAAATCAAGGGGGACAGCAGGTAAGTATTAAAATTTATTTAATATATTAAATTATAATTGTTAAGTTAAGATATATATATATATATATATATATATATATTATACATACTATATATATAAGACATTTCCTTTTGAATTGCAATATTTCACATGGGTTCATATATATACACTATAATGTCATCTTATAGTTGATATGAACCCATGTGAAATATTGCAATTCAAAAGGAAATGTCTTATATATATAGTATGTATAATTTGGAACAAGATCTATATTCATGTTAGTCATATCATAAAACCATGTAACTTTATTGAACTAATATTCATATTTAGACTTAGGATCTAACAATGATGAACAATTGTACAAACAAGGGTACCGATGACGGTATTTCGATTTGCAAGTTGAATGTCTTTAATTCATGCATCATGATGATAATAAGTACAAAGGAATATTGAAATAAAGATTATATCTCTGTAGCCCTTATTATTTCATCCAATGAGGAACCATAGGTATTGTAGGGAAAGGCGGAGTAATTCCACTTCTTGTGCGTAGACCCCAAGGGCTAGGGACTAAGTTCCTGATGCTGGGTCCGGAGATTTCGTATTGATCCCAATGGTTGGGACAAAGATCCTGAAGCTGGATCCGAGACTCCGTGTGTAGACCCCAAGGGCTAGGAACTAAGTTTCTCAAGCTGGGTCCAGGAATGGTCCACGCGCCCTAGCATGTAAGATCCTAATTCCTTGATGAATAATAAGAGGGGAGAGTATGAATCTAAACTATGTTTAATATTTGTCCTAGTGTACTTATGGAGTGTATTATATAATAGTTATGAATGGCAAGAAGGAAATGAATACTCCTTGATACAAATGAAATACTTATATTATCTTTGATCTTATCACTGAAGTTGATTGATCTCTAATGTTACTAATTTCTCCTTGAGAATCATTTTGAATGCAGATTCAAGTTTAAGTGTTTCCTCTAGAAAGGGGACATGACAAGTGGTATCAGAGCAGTCATCTTGCCTTCCTGTGTATACTATGTGTGCCTTACATGTATTCAAGTGTATAGTTTGTGATTTATATTCAAGTGTATTCTGTAATGTCCCATTCTAGCAAGCCAAAATTTTAGCAACCTTGCAAACAATTTCAACTTGTAAAAGAGCACATTAGTATAACTGTATACATATCATTTCATCATGTTCACATAAAGTGCTTAGCAATAATAAACTCTATCTATTTCATATCTTCTTAGTCATATATCCATGCTCATGATCTATCTTATATCATTGATCACACATGAGTCATGGACATACCTCGGGGAGGATGTTCGTAATCCTACCCATTAATCAGACCACTCACCTAATATGAGAGGGTGGATTAAGGATTCCAAGACCCATGGCCGTAGGCCCAAGTCTTCACCTCACACCCGGAGGTACTTCACTCTTGGCTCGGAGGGGCTTATAGCTAGCTCGAGGTTCACCTACCGTTAGGCCATTAATATTATCTAGGTCCTACGCAACCATAGGGTCAAGAACTTCATGCTACACCCGGCAATACTTCGCTCTTAGTTCTGAGGGGCAATGACTTGCTAGCTCGAGTGCTAGACACTAGATTCCTTTTGACCACTAGTCTCATACTAATAAGGTGTGTAGGTGGATTAAGGGGAAGGCTACTAATCCTAGCCCAGTATTCCATGGTCATGTTGATTGCTTCTTAAGGATGATTTCATAATCAGTCTCTTTATAGAGCATACTTATTATTCTAGGCATCATGCCTTCTATTTAAAAATCCACTTTCTTGGATATTCAATACTTACTAGTATATTGATATTTCCCTTTGAATCCATATTTCATTAGATGTTTACTCTACTATTATTAGCTTTCCCTAATATGAGATTATTAGAGCTTCCTAGCATTCAATGGATTATTCACAACATCTATAACCTTATCATTTATATCTTATAAATTGAACAAGTAAATATAAATTCTTACAAATCATAAATTGAATAAGTAAATATAATTGCTTGTTTACCTGCGGTAGCTTTACCTGGGATTTCTTACCGATGCTAACGTAGTATAATTTTTATTGTATTGTTGTTGCGGTTTATATATTTAAATATGTATTTATCCGATACTCTTTTTATATTTTCTTCCGATGATGTTTTCCTTTCTATCTCACAACCTTTATTTATTTCCTTTCTTCCGATGATGTTTTCCTTTCTATCTCATAACCTTTATTTATTTCCCTTTCAAGGATATGTTCGAAGAGGCACGTCTCTTATTATGCTTGGTGGTAAAAGACATACCCTCTTATAAATTTTATTACTTTATATTAATTACCTTTTGTGGTAAAACTAGTTCTAACCATACGTAACTCCCTTATCATAAGAGGATAGGTTAAAAGATGTTTATTTATATTATTATATCATTATAATAAATGATATATTATTTATTATATCATTTATATCATAATAAATGATATATGATTTATATTGTATTATTTATATTTATATTACAATATAAGATAATAATAATAATAATATTTGTATTTATATTATTAGATATATTTATAACATATTATTTATTAATGTGATTGCTGGTGTCAACCAACTTAATCGCTGCACTTATAAATATCCTCCTTAGGCCTCCCCTTAATCTTTTTAAAGTACATTATTTATATAATATATATAGTATAAATAAATACATTTGTTATTAAGTATGAGAGCTCTTTTATCTTATTTTATTCACAAGCATATAATATGGTGGGATAATATTTTTGTCTTATTAGACTCTTTATCTTTATATGATTTTATTTTGAATTTGACCTTTTGTTTAACCTTATTACTTTGCCTTATTCCAAATTACTTTACTTTCTAAATTACTTTACTTTCTACCTTTAATGGGTAAGACTCTTCGTAATATTTATTTTTATATATAATAATATATCTTTTTAATTATTCACATAAATATTATATTAAAATATTTATATTTATAACATATCTAGTTAATTAAATATATATATTTCATATATTTTATAATATTTAAATTATATTAAATTAATAATATTATTTATTAAATAATACATATTAATAATGTATTTTAAATAAATATATTATATATTTAGTTTATATAAAGCTAACTTATTATTTAAATAAACGATTCAATTATAAATCATTATAGGGACATGACATATTCAAAGGTTTACTGTGTCTTATATGTATGCTTTGTAACATATGTTCATGTGAATACTTTGTGTATTACGTGTATTCGCGTGTATGCTTCATACTCATGTGTATGCTTCATACTCATGTGTATACTTGATGACCTTGGAGGACGGGTCCACGGTGCAGTATGGGATGCATCGAATCCCCTTCCCAATTGTCCGACAATATACTTCATTCGAGTGTATGCTCTATGACTTTGTAATTGTATTCAAGTGTATGAGTGTATACTCTATGACTTTGCAATTGTATTCGAGTGTATGCTCTATGACTTTGTAATTATATTCAAGTGTATGAGTTTATACTCTATGACTTTGCAATTGTATTCGAGTGTATGCTCTATGACTTTATAATTGTATTCGAGTGTATACTCTATGATTGGTATTTGTATTCGAGTGTATACTCTATGACTTGTATTTGAATTTGAGTGTATACTCTATGACTTGTATTTATATTTGAGTGTATATTCTATGACTTGTGATTGTATTGGTATTTGAGCGTATACTCTATAACATTGTGTATTCAATTGTATACTTTGTGTATTCGAGTGTGTACTCTATGACTTTGTGTGTACAAATGTATACTACATGATTTATGTGTGTACTCCATGACTTATGTATGTTCAAATGCACACTTCATGACTTACTTGTACTCATGTGTATACTTCATATTTATGCGTATACTTGCGTGTTACATGTATGCTTCATGCCTAATGTATTGCGTGCGTATACTTTGTATGCTTTGTGTATCAAGTGTATGCTATGTGTTTATGTATCGCGTGTGTATACTTTATGTATTCCAATGATTACTTGGTGACTTACGTGTATTCATACTTGTGACTTGAGTGTATTCATATGTATATTTGTAACTTGTGTTCATGTGTATACCTTGCAACTTGCATGCATTCATACTTGCATACACCATGACTTATGTATGTTTCGTGACTTACGTGCACACTTCATGTATTTACGTGTGTGCTTCACACTTCGTGGCTCACGTATATTGTATTACAAGTATTTATGTGTGTATTTGTGTATGCTTCATATTTCACATGTACTTATATTTCATGCTTTATGTCCTACGTATATACTTCGTGTATCACATATGCATCATATACAACGTATATTTATGTGTGTGCTTCAAGTCTAATAAGAAGTTAAACAAGAGAAACTTGTCTCAAACATCACTAGTTACCAATTCTTGTTGTTGAGAGATATTGGGAAATACAAATATACGAACAAAATGGAACAACAAATTACTTCATACTTTGGAGAATGCTAACGTTAGTAGTTGAATTCAGACAAGAATACTAACAACAATTCTCGAAAAGATCGATTTAGGATCCTAATGGTTCTAATCATGATTGCTTGAGGACAAGCAATCTTGGGCGGGGTGGACTATGATGTCCCGATGTTAAGGCATTGTTTAAATTAAAGATTCAAGCATTCTGATAAAGACGGTGAAGTCGCTTTTGTAAAATGTGGTAATATTTAACTACTAGTATATAATATTTAATAAACAATATTAAATAATATTATTATATAAATATTCCAATATAATTGAATATAATAATATATTTATGTAATAATTAAATATATTATAATTATATGAAGATGAATATATACAATTATTAATATTAATATTATTATAATATAATAATATAATCAACATAAATATAAATATAAGTATTAATAATTTAGATATTATTATAATTATAATAATAATATAATATATTATTAATATATAATATATATTATAAATAATATAAAATATATTATACAAATATAAACATAAATTATAAATAATATAATAAAATGTTAATAATCAAATATTATCATAACATATATTATTATATTATAATAAATAAGAATTAAATATTATAAGAGGAACCGCATCCTCTAATCACTCACGGGCTACCTGTTGATGATTGTTTTTCAACAAGTCAACAATTAGAGTAAAATACTGAGTATTTGACTCCCTCTTGAGCAAAGCCTCTCGGATGCTGAACTAGGTGATCAAACGAGATGACTCCAAGGTTCCTTCTGATGATTTCGGTAAGAGACAGCTCAGCGATTAAGTATGATTTTGCTGTTTACACACAAAGGGACTTACACAATTGTTCAAGTAACTTGTTGTTTCAAAGACTACGGAAGTGAATACTAGAGAGTCTAAATACTGCAATTGATGGCGTATGATTTAGCAATGGATGTTCTTTGGTCCTAATCCTAACGGAATGGTAAAAAAAAAAGGCAAAAGATGTAGGGTTTAGGAACACTAATCTAATTCTAAATGCAAGGATGTTTACTACTTGAAGTGAAATCGAACCAGGTCCTGTTTCGCCAAGATAAAACAACTACACAAGATAGGTGCAATCTTCAAAGGTGTACAAGATGTTTAAATCAATTATGCTCATGAAAGATTCAACAAGCATAAAGATCAAATTGACGTTCAATTGTTCAGACTAACCATGCACTGCAATCCACAAGCCGTAGACTACAAATGGTATGAACTTACTGATTTCACCACAAAGCAATAAAGCAACCTTTCATTAACTAACATAAACTCAAAGAAAACTTATAACTTAATGTTTGTTTGAAAATTGAAACCATGCAACACTCGGAAACATAAATAGAATCACCAAACAATGAATCTTTTATTATCTCAGAGAGCTCTTACAACAATTTCAGAATTTCCAACCTCTTCAAATGAGAGCAATGGGAGCCCTTTTATAGACCTCAAAGGAAAGAAGGGTCAAGATCGATCGGCCGAATCAGCGGACCAGATCAAGCCACATCACAAGTAGTTGTAACAAACTCTCCTTTATTAAATGAAGGAGGCTCTCTTTATTAAATGAAAGAAGCTATGAAGGAGGGAACAAAGGCACGCTTTCCAAGAAGATAAAGAAGCCCCATCATGTGCCCTCTATGTAGTAGTACTATGAGATACAATGAATCTAGACACAATTTGAACAATAGCCTCCATTGGTACACTTGTCGCCGCATTAATGGATCCTTCTGCCACTGCCACATCTGACTCATAGACGCCAAGTGTCTTCTCCCAGTCATTTATCCAAGACTTATTTTCTCCAAGACGAAATGCAAGTGTGAATATACTATCGAGCTGGCCCTCATCAAGTCCATCATACTGAAAGTAGAATGCCTTAACTTGTTGCTTCATGTTTTCAATAGTAACATTTCCATAAGGATTACATATTGTTGTCAAAGCAGTGTATATATGATTCTCTGTTCTTAGAAGAACACTTCTTATTCTGGACATATCTACTTCAATTTTATCAACCAGTTGGCCCTTGTTGTGAAAGGAGAAATACCAAGTGATGAAGTCATGTGGAGTATTTCTATCAATCACCTTATCATGAATTAAGTCTTCTAATGGAGCTTCCATTAAACTCTTGAGCTGTGGCATGTATTGCTCCTTGATCTTGACTAGGTCTTTTCCTCTTTCTAGCTGGATTATTACTTTGATCATTTCCACTGTGTTGTGGTTGGCTATGTGTACTATGCTGTCCTGGTTCTCCTTCATCCATCTTATTATAAGTAAGAACTCGGCCTTCATCATTCATCTCTTGCAATAGTTGATTTATACATACTTGTGTCATGGCTAGGACTGGCTTTATCAATTCTTCCTCGGACACATCCCTTTTTGACCAATCAACTATATAAGGCAAATCCTTTATCTTATCAAATTCATCTATCAACATAGTATCATCTTCGGTGAACTGGTCTGGAATCCTGAATACTTTGGAAGCTCTAACTAAATCCCAGGTGAGTCTCGAACTTTGAAGTGTTCGGAGATCATCTTCATCTTGGGCACTGGCCCAGTGGTCTTCCAACTGCTTGACATGCTTAAATTCTCTGTTATATTTCCAGCAAACTTGAAAAGGATCAAAGTTAAGCCTCTTGGTGCCATGAGTTTGCAAATGATATGCCTGTAGCTCTATCTCAGAATATTCAGCTGCTGATAATGATGGACACTCCAGATTTTGTCCAAGAAGAAGTGGAAACTGGATCCCTCCTTTCTTTTTCAACTGCTGCAACCTGATGAGTTCTAGGAGTTGCCTGGTAACCTCTAACATTACCATCCTGTTGGTTGGATATCTTGGTAATCTGTATGGATATGATGTAAACCCTTGGATCCTTAGGTAAGTGTACCTTTCATGCTGAGTATACCAGTGTCCATATGCTGAAATGAACTCTCTCGCTGCATTAGACAACCTTTTATGAAATTCTCCTCTTAGTTTCTTCATTATGAACATAGCAAATGCATCATTGAACCTTGTATAATGATTGATACTCTTGAGGTGCAACTGAGGATAACACTGATGCGATAGGTACTTATTAGGCCCAATGCCGACTTCTCCTCTTTTGGTCAAACCTGAATAGACTTCATTTCTTGCGAGAAGGTATACCACATAGGAACTCATATAACAAGTCTTGGTTTTAGCAAAATTGACGAACTGCTCATGTATACTTTGACTGAAAAGTCCAGCCCAATCAATCATCTTCCCTTTGAGAACTGACTTGATGAAAGAGTACATCCAAGGCTGAAAGGTAGCAGACTGCGGCATTCCTGTCATTCTATTTAGAAACATAATCAAGTATCCAATTTCAGGATGAAAATCTGACTTGTGAAACTGCGGAGGATTATTCATATTGAACTTCATAGCTGGATTGGCCATCCATTCTCTCCTTATTTCCTGCAACTTTGTCTTTGAATCAACATCGTATTCTTGCTGACCTTGTTGTATCGAGATACTGATCATTCTTTCCCTAGTTGGAATGTTGAAAGTCTCTTCAACTGCCTCCTTTTGCAAATAAGCTAATATTGTTCCATCTTTGGCTGTAATTTGCCTTGTATCTACATCATACTTCTTGACGCATTCAATGATCATCTCTGGACACGGCAAAGCTGGCGGAAAACAAGCAGCTTCAATGGCTCCACTCCTTATGATGGCTCGAGCAAGACTGCCTCCGTTGGGTTCCTCAAGGACTGACTTGATATCTTCCAAGTTGCTGTTGCCCATATTCGTGTCTCCTACATTTGTCCACCTTGAGACGAGCTTTGATTCGGGAATTTTCCCCTTAGCATCCATCCGGATCTTCGCTTGTCGTTCCTTGGAAGTCATTGCCATAATCCTGCAAACTCGACGCGAATAAGTAATTGCAAACACAATTTAAACTCTACTTCAGCCACTTTAATGCATTAGATTTATGAAGTTTTCCTTTATAATTATGAAATATTGCTATCTAGACTCAAGGAATCTATGAAAATCCACTTATCCTTCTTAAATTTTACCAATACTTGAACAATTTTAATGCATCTAAAGAAGAAAAAAGAAGAAAATCAGATCAGAAAAAATTCAAATCAGACTTACTTGATAAGCTGCTTTAAATTTGATACCTTGAAATTTGATCCAACACTTGCTTGGATTGACAAAATCAAATTTGTACTTATATAAAACCTTCTTGTTGCTGCTCCTTGAAGACAAATCTGCTCTTGCAAAGTAATTCTGCTCTTTGAAATGATAAAAAATGAAAAGGAGATGAGGTATATATATATAATTTGCTTTAAAGCTTTACCTCTTACCTAGGCCGACCCTCTTTATTATAGTGCAAAACATTTAATTTTGATTGATCTTCATTTAATATAATGCAATTTCCACATTTTTCAAGGCAAAAACCATTAAATGTTTGAACTTTCCTTTGATTGGCGCATTAGATGGGGTCTTGACGATCTTCTTGTGAATTGAAATTTTGATACCTTCTTCCTCAAGCGCATTGGATGAGGAATTGAAATCCTCTTGCCTTTTACATTTGATAACATCTTCGAGGTCTTCTTCATATTCTTTGGATTCGTGTTTGACTTTCTTCTTGTATTTCGCATTGGATAGGTATATTGAAGTCTTCTTGAAGTGATTTGAAATACCTTGATCTTTCTTCATAACCCTCTAGGCGCATTGGATAAAGCCTTTGATTCCTTCTAGCATTTCATGTTAAGACTAAATTCTTTGATAGTCGCATTAGATCACACCCTCAAAATCCTCATGTGTGGTGCTTTGGATCAAGTTTTGATCCCTCCTAGCATTTCGCATTGGATGAAGGATAAAAATCTTCTCAACATTACTTTGATTTAAACTCGTTTTCACTTGCAAGGGAGTGGCGCATTGGTTGAAGGATTGAAATCCTCAAGTTAGTGTTTTGAAATACTCTACCTTCTCCCCTCTTAGCGCATTAGATAGGTAACTTGAGTTCTTTTCATGTGTGGCGCATTAGATAGGTAACTTGAGATCTTCAAAAATGAACTTCATTCTCCCTTATGTGTGGCGCACTAGATGCCACCTTTGATTTCTTCCTGTTGGGCATTTTGATAAAGGGTCTTGGAAGTGGCGCATCACTTCATTATGTTGAAATCTTCAAAACTTCGGTATATTAGATGGACTTTCCCTTTAGCGAATCATGCATGGTGTTGGCGCATTGGATGAGATAAAGAAGATCCTCTAGAAACAAATCTCATTCTTCCTTATATGTTGCGCATTGGATGAGGCATGGAGTGGGCGCATTGGATCACCTTGTTGGAAGCTTCAAAACTTAGGTGTATTCATGAAGTTGGCGCATTGGATAAAGCTTCAATATCCTCTAAAACTAAAGCCTTGAAGACTTGACATTGGATGTCCACTTTCCTCCTTGTAGGGCGCACTGGATGAGGCATGGAGAATCCTCTGGATTTCGCTTTAGATAAGGATCTTTCAAACTTTACATTGAAACTACTTTGGCGCACTAGATCACTGTGTTGGAATCTCTGGAGTTTCCCTTCATGAAGTCGCATTAGATAAGGCATTGGAGATCCTCTAGATTTCGCCTTGGATGCTTGACTGGATAGGCGCATTGGATAAGGGATAAAAATCCTCAAGTTTCTGGCGCATTGGTTGAGCTTTGGAAATCCTCTGACACTTATCATCTTTTAATTCGCTCCAAGATCCGCTCCAAGACTTGTCTTTTCATTTTTGCATTAGTTGAGTGTTTTAAATCCTCATCTTTTCCTTCAAAATGATACTTTTAGTTTGGGCGCAGTAGATGATTGATTGAAATCCTCATGTTGTTTCGCATTAGATCAAGGTTTTAGATGGGCGCATTAGACCATCAAGTGGAAATCCTCATCTTACCTTGCAATTGAGAGCGCTTTTTTTCCTCACGATTTTGCGCCATCTAAGTGCCCCGTCGCACTAGATCAGCTTTTTGAATCCTCTGGAAAAGTTAGGCGTTTTTCAGGATCGCGAGGGTAAAGGTATATTGAAAAATATATTTAAGTATAAGTTGAATTTCTTATACTTTAAATATTTTTCAATATACCTTTCAGGATGTTTGAGATAGGTCTCGAATCCACCGGATTTAAGATGCAAAATATAGAATTTGGAGGATTCACCAGATTTCAGACTTAGGCATTTTTTCAGGATTTTCAGGATTTCAGGCTCCAGGCTTAGTCTTTTCGGGGTCTCAAACATTCTTCAGGAAGGGTCTCATTATTCATTATCTAGATGGGATTTGATCACAATTCTTCATCACTGCAAGTTGCTCTGCCTCCTAATCTTGAACCAACGCTCATAGCAGAGGAAATCACTACCGGATCGGCAGAGGAAGATACTCAGGATATCATTAAAATCTCATTGAAAGCACAGAGCTCAAAAAAAGGGGGGGTCCCTATTCCTAATGGGGTGATGTGTGATTTGGTCACAACACTACCCAAGAAAAAACCCATAAATGGGCCGATCACTATTTAAAGTGATCATTGTTAATTAACAGCAAACAAATAATAAAAGATGTGTCCGTTGGAAGGGTTATACCCCCTTACCAACAATCATACTTTAAAAAAAAAAAGATATAAAGGGGATCAATGAGCAGCATTAAGGGGGGATGGCATGAACAAGAAAAAAAGAAGGAATATTAATTGGAAATTAATAAATAATAAAAAAGGTCAGCAGCACAGTCAGCAGAGGATTGGTAGATTTAAGTCTGCAGAAAAACAGAAGGTAGCAGCCAGAAAATCAAGGGGGACAGCAGGTAAGTATTAAAATTTATTTAATATATTAAATTATAATTGTTAAGTTAAGATATATATATATATATACACTATAATGTCATCTTATAGTTGATACGAACCCATGTGAAATATTGCAATTCAAAAGGAAATGTCTTATATATATAGTATGTATCATTTGGAACAAGATCTATATTCATGTCAGTCATATCATATATACACTATAATGTCATCTTATAGTTGATATGAACCCATGTGAAATATTGCAATTCAAAAGGAAATGTCTTATATATATAGTATGTGTAATTTGGAACAAGATCTATATTCATGTCAGTCATATCATAAAACCATGTAACTTATTGAACTAATATTCATATTTAGACTTAGGATCTAACAATGATGAACAATTGTACAAACAAGGGTACTGATGACGATATTTCGATTTGCAAGTTGAATGTCTTTAATTCATGCATCATGATGATAATAAGTACAAAGGGATATTGAAATAAAGATTATATCTCCGTAGCCCTTATTATTTCATCCAATGAGGAACCATAGGTATTGTAGGGAAAGGCGGAGTAATTCCACTTCCTGTGCGTAGACCCCAAGGGCTAGGGACTAAGTTCCCGATGCTAGGTCCGTAGATCTCTTATTGATCCTAGATGGCTGGGACAAAGTTCCTGAAGCTGGATCCAAGACTCCGTGCGTAGACCCCAAGGGCTAGGAACTAAGTTTCTCAAGCTGGGTTTAGGAATGGTCCACGCGCCCTAGCATGTAAGATTCTAATTCCTTGATGAATAATAAGAGGGGAGAGTATGAATCTAAACTATGTTTAATATTCGTCCTAGTGTACTTATGGAATGTATTATATAATAGTTATGAATGGCAAGAAGGAAATGAATACTCCTTGATACAAATGAAATACTTATATTATCTTTGATCTTATCACTGAAGTTTATTGATCTCTAATGTTACTAATGTCTCGAGAATCATTTTGAATGCAGATTCAGGTTTAAGTGTTTCCTCTAGAAAGGGGACATTACAAACTATATAAAAACCTTGGGGATGTGTGCTTGGGGTACACTGATTTTTAAGGATTTTGTACAATGTTAGCTGGAGTAAGGCATGTAAAGTGCATAAAAGCACCAGATCGTGAGAACATAACTCAAAACCAAATACTTGTGAATTTCAGTCCACACTAAAAGACCAAACCAGGGCCTTCAGTAAGGAACTCTTTTATTAAAGACTTTGTACCATACCAATGAGTTTAAGGCATGTAAGGTGCATATAGGCACTAGACCATGAGAATACAACTTAGAACCAAGTACTTGTGAATTTGAGTCCACACGAAAAAGACCAAATTGGGGGCCTTTGGTGGGGAACTCATTTTCTAAGGACTTTGTTCCATACCAGTGGGAGTAAGGCATGTAAGGTGCATATAAGCACCAGATCGTGAGAATACAAGTCAGAACCAAATATTTGTGAATTTGAGTCGACACCAAAAGACCAAACTAGGACCTTTGGTAAGGAACTCATTTTGTAAGGACTTTGTACCGTATCAGCAGAGTAAGGCATGTAAGGTGCATATAGGCGCCCGACCACGAGAATAGAGCTCAAAACCGAATACTTGTGAACTTGAGTCCACAACAAAAGACCAAACTGGGGCCTTTGGTAAGGAACTCAATTTTAAGGACTTTGTACTGTACAATAGGAGTAAGGCATGTAAGGTGTATGTAGGCACCAGACCAGGAGAACAGAACTCAGAACCACATAATTGTGCATTTAGCACTCCTCACTGTTGGCCATTGCCTGTATACTGCTGTGTGACTGTATGTTGCAGCTTTAGCTTTGCAGTGTGACAGAAAACTGCAGATCTGGCTTTGCTGACTGTATGCTACTTTGTCCCTGTAGACTGCAGGTTCTGAGCAAGCAAGACACTTTTCAAAGTTAAATGATGGACCAGTAAATTCCCTAAATCACTTCAAGGTAGTGGATTTTTGCAGCTTTGTATTGTACTCAATGAATTATATCAATATAGCCTCAACCTGCTTCCTGTCCTTCTAACATCCATGGCTGAATCCTGTGCTGTAAGTCAAAACTCGCTGCCCAACAGATTTGCTGTGAAGAAAATAAGCCAAAAATTCTTTTAAAACAAAAATTTAGGGTTTCCCTTTTGATTTTTAAGGGTTTCTAGGGGATGTCAGTAGATATGGGCAGGGGTGACTCCTGCCATGGTAGATTTCTCCATACCCATCTCCCATACTGGAGATGCATCCAATTCTAAGAGATGCATCCCAGGCGGTGGAGACGTGCCTCCCTTTAACACTGTATCAAACTTTGCATCTCTACCCTATCCAATTTTGGTTTATGAGGTAAAAAACATGTCTTAAAATCTTCGTTAGTCTCATGAATTAAGTACAACTGATAAACTCAACCACTAAATTTGAATGATTCTTTTCATGATCCAATTCGGATCAGAGTAGGAGTTTCCTTTCATTTAAAATCCTTTTTCTTATAAGCTAAATTTAAAATGTGGAGAAATACTCTCGATCAATTTATTTTTCATTTTGAGAAGAGAAAGAATATGCATTCTTTCCTTTTCCTTTACTGGGAGCCCACTTCAGAACAGATCTACATAACAAGCAACCTGCAAAGTAACTTAAGATGAAATTATAAACTGGTAAAGTAAAAATGAGAACATCTTCAAAACTGTGACTAAATTGCATTTTCTATTAATATTGATATAATTTTACAAAGTTTAAGATAATGTCTATAACAAAGCTAGATTGAAAAATAGGGAAACTAGTGGTTAGTACTTATTTTCACAGTTAACAATGCTTACATATTGCAGATCTTGTGTCAATGATAAGAAGCTTTACATAGTGATTGACATTCAGCATTGTTAGAAATTTATCTTTGTGAACATTTTGAGTAGGCAAATCCACTGTATAACAATTGAATCTAATTATGTAAAGGGTTATTTTTTCTTAATATAGATTTTTTGATTTTTTTTCTAATTTTGATGAACTTCATCCCCAGGTGCAATGTTACTATTCAAGAGGTTTAATATTGGTACCTTTGATATTGGGGATTATCTCGGTGAGCACTAGAATGTTTTTTCATCTTTTCTGGAATGTTTCAATGTTCTCGTTTAGTTTACTCGATGATGATTTCAATTGTAATGTAATGTAATGTAATATTATTTGTATATGCAGCAATTGGAACAATTTTCTCTGCGACAGACTCAGTTTGCACTCTCCAGGTTAGTTTTTCTATGGATAAAGTGGGCTGTATCATTGCAGCAATGCATGTGAACTGAAAACAAAATATTATCATGGCAAAAACTGATGGAAGTTCATTTTATTTAGTCAAAAGGGGCCAATAACCTGGAGAAATTGAAGAAAGGATTAAAAATGACAGAATTGTCAAGAATAAAACACATACAAGAGACAAGACAGAGAAAAAGGGAGGAGCTCTTGAGTGTGAGGGGAGACAGAGCCATCGTTTCTATGAGAGCTTCTCCTCGTGCAAATCTGTTAGCTCTGCTTTTGGTTTTGTTTCGCCATATTTATGGTTTGATTCTTCATTTTCTTGGTTATGTTGTTCTTGGGATGGATGTGAAACCTTTTAGGTAAGCTTGTGGTAAAAAATGGTAAGAAAAATGTTGAGATAGAAACTGATCTTTTTTTGCTTTTCCAAAAGTGATAAGTGTTGATCAAGGTGGAAAAGGTTGATGGTAGGGGGCTCAAAGTTTTGGTTTAAACTTTATTCATTGAGTGGATGGATTTAGATGCTACAATAAATCGGGATGCAAGGGAAACTGGAGTTGATAAAAGCATTGAACATGGTGAGAGCAATGGAACTCCTTTGCGTCCACTTGATAATTGCTTTAATCAACCTACTATTGAGAGTGGAAGGAAAGAGTGGACATGGGAAGAAGTCATTCAGGGAAGTGGTTAGAGGAGAGTGGATTGTCCTGGGAGGGGCAATGGTGTTTGGAGTGTCTACAAGAAAAGGAAATAAAGATGGGGTGGCAAAAGTAGAAGGCAATGAGACCTCAATGTCATTAGGAGGACATGGTAGGCAGTCTAATCTCCTTTACCTTTCTCCTAGTCTTAATGATGAAATGAATAAAGCAATTGATGAAGAAGAGATAAGACTGAAGAAATGTGGTATTTTTTTAGTTTGTTTGAATGCTAAGACGTTGCTTTCCTACAACTATTTTGACAACTATATTATCAATGTGGGGGAAAATCATGGAGATTTATGTAAGTTTTTGTAGAATTATAAAAAGGGGTTTTTATTGTTTAGAAAAGATCCTCTAGTATGCAAAATGGATGGTTGATAGATGTTTTTGGAATATGGGCAAATCTGTCTTTCATGCTTTGCCATGGGTCTGAGTTATAACTTTGAACAATAAACAAAACACAGATCCCCTTGGCAGATTGAGATTTGAAATGTCCCTTTACGAGTGTAGTCTATTTTGCCTCAAGCACTCTGTAATGTCCCCTTCTAGTAAGCCGAAATTTTTCTCTATCTAACACAATTTTCAACTTAGTAAAAGAGAACATTAGTATTCGATTCATCTTTTATTTCAATATAAATTCATTAATACTATCACATATTAGATTATATTCACATTAAGTTCATATATTTGTTTCGTCATCATGCATTAAGACATTTTCAATTTATAAGCACATTCACATTATTCATTTTTATCATTGGTTCGTGATATGACTTGTGAGGGACTTATGGTAGACTCTTGCGTTAACCAGCTCTAGATCACCAAGTATGATTTCATTAAAGAAATAGTTCCATCTCTTACGGAGGCCCAAAGGTTTCACTCACACACGGAGTCCCTCACCATTTGGCTCGTGGGATTTCACTCACACATGGAGTACCTCATCCAGACGAGAGTCACCATCCGTAGAGCAAAATTAACTCTTACAAGTTCTTCTAGGCCCAAGGATTTCACCCACACACGGGGTTCCTCATCACTTGGTCGAGGGACTTACATCCAGTCGAGAGATACCTAGGCTAAAATAAACTATTTCAACTACGTCATACCTTAGAGGTGATAGAGGGGTTAAAGGGAGAGTCTGAGTCAGCTCCAAGCATACCACCAACTTATCTTTTTATTTGATTTCATAGATATCATAATTGTTCTTATTATCGTTTAACACACGATGCCTTATATTAGACATCATGGCCTTATATCAAAATTGAACATATATCATTGACATTTATTATATTAGTCTATGATCATCTTTCTTATTTCATTTCATATATTTATTCTTTTATATATAATAATCTTACCATTTATATTTACCAATTATAGATTGAACAAATTAAATATAAATACTTACTTGCTGGAGCTTTACCTGGGATTTCTTACCTATGCCACCGTAATATAATTTTTATTGTATTGTTGTTGCCGTTTATATATTTTATAATATATATATTTCACACACTTTTACTGCTGATGTATTTATCCGATACTCTTTTTATATTTTCTTTCGATGATCTTTTTTCTTCTATCTCACAACCTTTATTTATTTCTCTTTCAAGGGATATATTCGAAGAGGCGCGTCTCTTATTATGCTTGGTGGTAAAAGACATACTTACCCTCTTATAATTTTTATTACTTTATATTAATTCCCTTTTGTGGTAAAACTAGTTCTAACCATACGTAACTCCCTTATCATAAGAGGATAGGTTAAAAGATATTTATTTTATCTTATTATTTATTTATATTATATCATTATAATAAATGATATATTATTTATTTTGTATTATTTATATTTATATTACAATATAAGATAATAATAATAATATTTGTATTTATATTATTAGATATATTTATAATATATTATTTATTAATGTGATAGCTGGTGCCAACCAACTTAATCGCTGCACCACTGCACTTATAAATATCCTCCTTAGGCCTCCCCTTTAAAGTACATTATATATATATAGTATAAATAAATACATTTGTTATTAAGTATGGGAGCTCTTTTATCTTATTTTATTCATATAAATGTTATATTAAAATATTTATATTTATAATATATCTAGTTTTTTTTTTTTTTTTTTTAAAAATGCGCCTGGTAAACTTTTTAACGTGACCGGCGACGCTGGTGCGACACGCCCTCCGGGTCCACGCGAATGCTTTTGCCCGGAGCAATGAACCGGTGAGGCCACAACTGGGGGACCTCATCCCCTAGGAAGAACACTTCAAACCCGCGAGCTCATTGGCCCAGCGAAGGCGTAAAGCCTTGCGAGCTCGTTGGCCCAGCAGGGGTTTGAACTCTGGTGGCCGCCACTACAACCGAGCGACTTAACCACCGAACCATGCCATCATTGGCTATTTATAATATATCTAGTTAATTAAATATATACATTTCATATATTTTATAATATTTAAATTATATTAAATTAATAATATTATTTATTAAATAATACATATTAATAATGTATTTTAAATAAATATATATTATATATTTAGTTTATATAAGGCTAACTTATTATTTAAATAAATGATTCAATTATAAATCATTATAGGGACATGACACACTCAAGCCAATTGGTGAAGTTCTTAAGGTGGAGGGAGGTAGGGTTGCTCTACTTCATTTGAATGCTACGGTTTTGATCATGATTACAAGACTTGGACTTGGCACAGGCTTGACATGCTGCTTTTTGACTCAGTGAACATGGCACTTAGACTCAACAAATTGAAAAAACCATGAAATATAAAGATTTTTTAAGGATTTAAAGCTATGTTACATGTCATTTTGGGGACGGGGACAGGGAGATGGCAAGTGACATGTTTTGGGGACGGTAGTTTGGGGACCATTGTTTGGGGATGGCAGTATATATATATATATATATAGAGAGAGAGAGAGAGAGAGAGAGAGAGAGAGAGAGAGTCAAATTTCTACAAGTTTAACTAATATTGAGTAACATGACATCAAAATTAAGACAGTGACATCAGTATAGCAGCAATAAATATACCATGACAGCAGTATAACAACAATAAAATTAATCATGACAGCAGTGACAGCAGCGACAATAGTATGGCAATAATAAATATACCATGATTCAGATTCATAGCTAATGATATAAGTTATATAATAGTTAACACTAGTTTTTTAATGTCATGAAGGAATTTTAAAACAGTTATATAACAGTTCAGTTATATAAGTTCTTCAGATTCACGAAGGAATTTTATAACAGTATTTTTTAATGTCATGAAGGAATTTTTTTTATGTAAACATTATAAAAAATTGCCTTGCCGTCGGGGACGGTTGGCTGTCCCCAGGACAGTTGAGGGACATCTTAGATGTTTCTTGTTCTTGCAATGCGTTTCCCAAATGTTTCAGAATTTTGAAGATTTTTGGGGATGGCTAGGGGACGTCAAACACCATAGGGAATGGGGATAGGGGTTTGATGTAATGTCCCCTTTTTCTGAGTGATCACCCAATAGAGTCAGCTAGCCTATTTTATTCCCGTAGGCTAAGTCGGGAGTTGCAAGGGAATAATAAAATTAATTAAATATTAAGTAATCCTAAGTCAATTTTGGATTATTTATATTTAATTAATTAAGCTGGACCTATTTATAAAATAAAATGACTTTATTATAAAAGTGAGCCACTTGATAGAGAAAACAAAATAAAATAAAGTGAATTGCTAAAAGGAGGTCGGCCAAGAGGAGGTTTATTTGGTGGCTATAAAAGAAAGTAAAAAGCAAGTCATATGGATCATTCTCATCTTGTCATTTGCATTGGAGATTTTCTCTTGTTGGCTGAAATTTAGGTTCAACATATTCCAAGGACGAAAACCCTTAGGAATATTAGTGGATTGGATGGAAACCCAATTCCATCTTGAGGTGGATTCATACGGAATTCACATTTGCACTTCATTGGTGATTCGGAGGAGAGGATTGAGCTTCAAAGACATTTATTTCTGCAGATTGGTGTGGAGAAGACCTAGGGCCAAAATTGTGAGATTTGTGGCCAAATACAATTTTGAAGATTGAGAGTTTATATTCAGATTTTATATCAGATTGGAGCGCCATCTTTTGAAGAATTTGATTAGAGATTAGTGCTAGGGTTTTACCCTAGAGTGAGTGCCATCTCCAAGGGAGCCGATTTCAAGTTTGTGGAGCATTTGAAGACCAAACCCTAGCTGCCGCCCTTCACTTAGCATGCCATTTTCCATCTACAAGGGAGCGCCGCCTAGTCTGGAGGAGGATGGAGGAGGAATCGAGGGTCTTTTGAGTCCCAAGGGTGTATAAGCAAGTGCCAAATCAGATCGCCATCTAGGGTTTGAAATAAGACATCATTCTACACTATTTTTGGTATGTATAAACCTTTGTTTATCAATGTGAAGGTGTGATTTTGTAACAGCAGAGATCTAAGTTATGTTTGGGCATGTTTGAGCCTTGAAACTTGATGTAATTTCAATTCTGAGAAGTCTGATTTGTAACAGCAGTTTATCATATTCAGAAATCAGAACTTTGTGTCATTTGTTTTGCATTAGAAAGGTCATATTATGTGGTAGAATATATGGTATATGTTTTTTTCACAAAGGTACATGAATGAAATTTATATTTGAGCAATTGGCATACATATATTTGCTGTCCAAAACAATTTACATTCAGAAACAGAAAAACCAGACTTCATGCCTAGGGTATGACAAAAAAATAAAATCAAAATTTTTCGGCAGATCTGGTTAGGGATCTTACAGCTGTAATGTCCCCTTTTTCCGAGTGGTCACCCAACGGAGTCTGCTAGCCTATTTTATTACCGTAGGCTAAGTCGGGAGTTGCAAGGGAATAATCTAATTAATGAAATACTAAGTAATCCTAAGTCAATTTTGGATTATTTATATTTAATTAATTAAGTTGGACCTATTTATAAAATAAAATGACTTTATTATAAAAGTGAGCCACTTGACAATGAAAACAAAATAAAATAAAGTGAACTGCCGAAAGGAGGGGCCAAGAGGAGGTTTATTTGGTGGCTATAAAAGAAAGTTAAAAGCAAGTCATTTGCATCATTCTCATCTTCTCATTTGCATTGGAGATTTTCTCTTGTTGGCTGCAACTTAGGTTCAGCATATTCCAAGGACGAAAACCCTTAGGAATATTGGTAGATTGGATGAAAACCCAGTTCCATCTTGAGGTGGATTCATATGGAATTCACATTTGCACTTCATTGGTAATTCAGAGGAGAGGATTTTTTTTTAAATGCGCCTGGTAAACTTTTTAACGTGACCGGCGACGCTGGTTTGACACGCCCTCCGGCTCCACGTGAATGCTTTTGCCCAGAGCAATGAACGGGTGAGGCCACAACACGGGGGACCTCATCCCCTAGCAAGAACACTTCAAACCTGCGAGCTCTTTGTCCCAACGAAGGCGTAAAGCCTCTGAGCTCGTTGGCCTAGCGGGGGTTTGAACTCTGGTGGCCGCCACTACAACCGAGCGACTTAACCACTGAACCAAGCCCTTATTGGCTATTCGGAGGAGAGGATTGAGCTTCAAAGACATTTATTTCTGTAGATTGGTGTGGAGAAGACCTAGGGCCAAAATTGTAAGATTTGCGGCCAAATACAATTTTGAAGATTGAGAGTTTATGTTCAGATTTTATATTAGATTGGAGCGCCATCTTTTGAAGGATTTGATTTGAGATTAGTGCTAGGGTTTTACCCTAGGGTGAGCGCATTCTCCAAGGGAGCCGATTTCAAGTTTGTGGAGCATTTGAAGACCAAACTGTTGATGATGTTTTTTGGACAACACAACAATAGAATAAAATGCCGAGTATCTTATCCTCTCTTGATCAAAGCTTCCTGAATGCTGAATTATATGATCAAACAAAAACGCTCCAAGGTTCCTTTGATGTCAGGTCTTGACTTGTACGTGGATAGACTCAGTGAATGAATGTGATCTTGTTGGTAATCACAAAGGGACTTACGTTGAACTCCATGAACATGTATTAAATTTCTTACTCCTTGGTGAATGGAACGTCTTCAATCAAACTTAAAAAAGAAATATCAAAAGATAAGGGTTTAGAGAAACTAATCTAAGGTCAATGAAGTAATGATGATGTATGAATAGACAAACTCCTCAATAAATCTAACTCCACTTCGCCAAGAATGCCTACAACTATATGAAGTAGGTGCAATCTCCTAAGGTTAGCGAATGGTTTTCAAATCATGAAAGCTTATATAAGCACCCATTAGACAACGCAGCTCAAACAAGCATCCACAATCAAACTTAAGCGAATTATGATGAAGCTCAGACTAGCTTTACACAACACTCCACCAACTATGGATGTCAAAAGCATGAGCTAGGAGTTGATCAAATATTCAATACATACATACATTACATCAATGAGCTATTACTCTACTTCTAATTTACTCAGAAACATCTCTCCATTTCATCAAGGTACAAGAAACCATGTTATTCCACAAGACAACACTTAGCACCAAGGAAGCTCCAATGTCATTGCATTAATCTTGAGAAATATTTACAACAATTTTCAAGTACTCTCAGATAATTTCAAGAGTCTCTTCCTACTCTACTTTCCTACCAACTAACTGTTACAAATGAGGCAACAAGGCCTTTATATAGAGTTCCAGAATTACAATGAAGGGCTTGGATCAATTCAAGTAGCCAAGGGCCCAGATCATGCCATCTCAACAATTAGTTACAACAACTTGCTATTTTTAGTACATAAGAGAGGCAATGAAGGCACATTTTCCAAGAAGATAATGATGAAATGGAATCTTTGGAGCATCTTCCACATGGGCGTCCTCTTTGACTTCTTGCTTGTTGTAGATACATTGAATGTAGTCAGGCGATATGGCAACATTTGATTGGTGAGGATGATGCACATGCCACGTAAGTGCCACCTCAGCAACTCCTATGGATTCCAACAGTTTATTCAATTTGCTTTTGGACATATTTTCAAATTGCATCATCTGTGTGATGTCTTTGAATGTGATTGCTTTGATGAACTTGAATGTTTGGGAATGTATCCTTGCTGACTTCGCCTTGTTTTTTGTAGGTCGGATGTATATGATACATATTGCTCATTTGCCTAACTTCATGAAACTTCTTTTGGCAGGATGCACGTCTTCTTTGAATGCTTCTTTGTAGAGAGTAGTGTAGATGATG
This sequence comes from Cunninghamia lanceolata, assembly GCA_027924645.1. Lineage (NCBI taxonomy): Eukaryota > Viridiplantae > Streptophyta > Pinopsida > Cupressales > Cupressaceae > Cunninghamia > Cunninghamia lanceolata. The sequence goes on from BSBN01000536.1 coordinate 3,203,009, forward strand.
ATGCTTCCTGCATGACTCGGAGTAGGAAAGTTCTCTCAGAGACTTGAAGTTGGAGGAGTCTTGAAGTTTGATGGATGGATGTCTTCGTTGATGTAGATGATGAAGTGTTCCGGCACGATGATCTCTTGAAGTGATAACTGCCTTCTATCTTCATTCCTTGCATGAAGGTGACTCCAAGCGCCTTACTCCTTGAATGATTCTTCAATTCAGTCCACGTTCCTGCAACACAAACAAAGAAACAATATCAATCACTTTATAACACAAAGGAATCATCCTTAAACATTTAAATAACCCATCCAAGTCTAGGCCCACATCTAGGTGTGTAGGGATGCAAAAGTGCGCCTAACTCAAATTGGCCTTATACTTGTCATTTTTATGATTTCAAACAATGGGAAATGATTTAGAATGATCCCTTCTCAATGCGCTCACTCCCTTAATGATGTCAATTCATGTGCTCTCTCTTTAAGGCGCCAATCTAGGTTTGCAAGGAGGCTAAAGTGCGCCTAGCCTCCTGAGCCTTAAATTTGCCATGTTTATGCCTTCAATCAATTGGAAACATCTTGGAATGACTCTCTCTGCCAAGGCGCCCACTCAAAGGTGTGGATTTATGTGATCTTCCTTGAGGCGCAATTTGAGGTTTGTATAGTGATCTCAAACTTTTGTAAATGCCTAAAAATGCTTATTTTGATAGAGTGGGGACCCTTCAACATAGATTCATGCCTTAACAAGTTGAGGCGCACATTCAGGTGTGTAGAGAGGCAAAAGTGGGCCCTCATCAATTGGCCTCATATTCATCATTTTAATGATCTCAAACGACTTAGAAGGATTCTATCTTTCAAGTCGCTCAACTCCTAAATGTAAATTCATGTGGTTTTTCCTAAAGGCGCAGATTTGAGGTTTCTGAGATGAAAAAGTGCGCCTTGCACACTTAGGCTAGTTTTATGACTTCAAACCTTTATGGATGCTTAAAAATGCTTAGTTTGATAACATACATACCTCTCATTATTGCCTCCTGCCTTAACAATTGAGGTGCATATCTAGAGTTGTTCAGTTGAGAACTTGTGCCTTGATAGTAGATACAGATGAGTGTTCACTTCAACTTCTATCAATTCAAAACATTGCACAAGCTCAGGAGAAGTCTTAACACTCAAACCTCATGAAATCAAGCATATTTAACTTAGGTGCACATTTGGGGTTGTAGGAGTGGAGAATTGCGCCTTGACTTACTTAGACCTGTTCTTGGCATTCCATGACCTCAAGCACTTGCTCACATCTTCAGGAGACTCTCCATCCCTAAGCGCTAGATTCCATAACTTCATATACTTAACTTTCAAGGTGCCAGAATTGACTCCTAGAGGTTAGAAAGTGCGCCTAAGTCTCTTTGGCTATTCTTTTGGTATTCTAGTGGTTTCAATTCGATGCATAAGTGTCCAGAGGACTTATTACCTCAAGGTGGCATCAATCTTCAAGGTTCCACACCTCCTTTTGCCTAGGCGCACATTTGAGGTTGAACAAGTGGGAAAGTGCGCCTAACCTCCATGAAGCAATCTTAGCTAAGTTTGGATCTTCAGTTGGTCCCCAGACACATATTTTGCCACTAACAATGATGATTGCACAAGTTTAACTCAAGGCGCTCATTTAGGTCTCTACAAGTCATGAAATGCACCTTCACTCCTCTGGGGTGTTTCTCAAAATTCACTAAGTTATGACACTTTATTGTTGATCTTGGGCCAAATTTGGGTTGCCAGATGTGTGAAGTTTCCTACAACAAGCCTAGGCACATTTTGGAGATTGATCAGATGCAGATGTGTGCCTAGGATTCTCAAGTCATGTTCTTACAAAGTTTTCAATGTTTAAGGCATTTGAATGTCAGAACGTTACTTCCTACTAGGGCGCCACAACTTCATGTTGAATTGAGCCTGTCCGGATAAAAACCTTCTTAAGATCACTGCCAGACTCCATCATAAAAAGTACAAAGACATCATCCAATAACTCAAGGCAAGGCATTGTAGCTCAAAAAAAGGGGGGTCACCATTTGCAATGGGGCGATGTGTGATTAGGTCACAACACAAACCCTAGCCGCCGCCCTTCACTTAGCATGCCATTTTCCTTCTACAAGGGAGCGCCGCCTAGTTTGGAGGAGTAATCGAGTGTCTTTTCAGTCCCAAGGGTGTATAAGCAAGTGCCAAATCAGATTGCCATCTAGGGTTTGAAATAAGACATCATTCTCCACTATTTTTGGAATGTTTAAACCTTTGTTTATTAATGTAAAGGTCTGATTTTGTAACAGCAGAGATCTGAGTTATGTTTGGGCATGTTTGAACCTTAAAACTTGATGTAATTTCAATCCTGAGAAGTCTGATTTGTAACAGCAGTTCATCATATTTAGAAATCGGAACTTTATGTCATTTGTTTTGCATTAGAAAGGTCATATTATGTGGTAGAATATATGGTATATGTTTTCTTCACAAAGGTACACGAATGACATTTATATTTGAGCAATTGGCATACATATATTTGCTGTCCAAAACAATTTACATTCAGAAACAAAAAAACCAGACTTCATGCCTAGGGTTTGACAAAAAAATAAAATCAGAATTTTAGGGCAGATCTGATTAGGGATCTTACATTTGAGGTCCAGGGATGAGTCCCCATGGAACATAGATTTGAAGCTTTTACTATGCACTTGTAAAATACCCTACTTCTTCTACTAAAATTTTTGCCAATAATTTGCTATATCAAATCATCAACCAATCATCAAAATTAAACATGATCACATCAATGAAATATGAGAAAGTAATACCCGGAATCTTCAAGGCTTGTTATTGATTTGAATGAGCAAAACACAATTGACAATATGCTGGTCTGATATATCAGCAGTGACTGAGTTTTGCATCAGTCATCATACAAAGTGGATAGGGAACAAATACAAGCATGAAATCATATGCCAATGAAGTACAATGATAGAGAATCCAATGTAGAATGATACTATGATTATAGATGATCTTCAACCCTCGCTGTACCTTCACACTTGATTGATATTATCTCTTATATGACTGCTGATCTTAAATGTTATTGCCCAGATCGATGAAATATGCCATTCAATGAGCCAAAATATAACCCAAATAGCTTGCGATAGCTCCTAGGAATGAAGCGATTATGGTGAGAGTGACAACAGTGGCTTTCAATCCTTGAATTGCTTCACTCTATGATGTCTCAGACCTGTATCAGACCCATAGCAGACCTGTATCAGACTTTTACACTGCCCAGATTTCAATATATGATCAAATTTGATGCCAAATAGTGTCCTACAATGCTAGCGATGGGTTCCTTAGTGCCATGGTTTGCTTCAATGATATGATATCTACGAACCCTGAAATGAATTTCCATTCGCTGTTATAAATCAGATCTTCATATTATAGCAAAATGCATACAAAATAGCTCTCTTAGAAGGATCGACTACCTTGGTAGTCCTCCATTATGATCAAGAGCTTCAATTGCAATACCAAAATCCTTAAAACTCCTCAAAGTAAACTTGCAATTCCATAGCATGATGAAATCTTCATGAAATCATCTCATAACAAGATATGAGATCATCTCCATATCACATCAATAGATCATCTCCTTGACAAAACACTGAAAATATGCAATTTCCAGCCAAAACATAAACAATATGAAAACTTTCCAAGGGATCAAAAGTTCAATAGTCGTAAATTGATGGTGAAACTCCTCTATTTATCCTCCTCTTTGGCTGGTCGACCCAATTAGCTCCAATTTTGCAAGTGTTTGAAGTCCCCCAATGAAATGTCATTCACTTGAACAATTTTAAATGCATTGGATTAATGAAATACAACATTTAAAATTGTTCCTTTATTTTATTAAATGATTTTGCCTCCAATTCCAACGCCTATAGCCGATTTTGCAATTTTAAATGCATTTATCAGTTTGGGCGGCAATCCATGAGGGAAAAGTATTTAATAATGGAAAAGAACATTTAAAAATGATCAAACTCCTCCTTGTTTGGCGAACCAATGAAGATATGATATTTTATCATTTAAAAAAAAACAACCTTCTTGTCTTGGCCATCGATCCTCATTGGCAAATGAAACAATATTTTATTTTAAATATTACCTCCTTAACATGGCCAGCGACCTTCTAGGAGAAATAAACATTTTTATTTATTAAAAATACCTCTTTGTTGGGCGGTGGCTCCTTGGGCAATGAATTTCCATCTTTTTAATCCTTTTTCCAGCTTGATGTTGGCTCATGATCCAATGGGATCAATATTTTATTTTTATTTGAACTCCTCCTCTTAGTTGTTGGCACTTGATCCAATGTATCAATTTGAAACCACCTTTCCCTTTGAACATCGGCACAAAACTCAACATCAAGCAACTCTTATTATTATTTTAATTTCCTTGAAATGTGGCATCAACCTCCAAGTAGCGTTGGAAATCACTAGAAGGAATATATTTGAAAATGCTAATTAAAGATTGGCATTTTCCCTTGTGCCCATTTGTCATCATTTGAATTAACCAATGAAATGATGAAAATACAATTTGAATATTGCATTTTCCATTTGACCTCAACTCCAAAATTTTGGCTACATGAATAATATTGCCAAATAAACTTATTAGCCAAAATAAAAATTTTATCTAGCTCCAAAATGGGGACATTACAACACTCCTCACTAAATCAACTTTACAGAAATAATAAGCTAATCAAATAGAAGCTACTTTGATCACATACACAAGTATACATTCTCATGTTCCGATATTAAGGCATTGTTTAGATTAAAGATTTAAACATCATGATAAAGATGGAGAAGTCACTTTCATCAAATATGATGATTATCATCGTCAATTTGGACAATAATTATTAATCATTAATATATAATAATATTATTATCAAAATATATTATATTTGTTATATTTATAAATAATGAATATAAAAATAAATATAAATGTAAATATGAATATAATTAAATATTATTATAATATTATATATATATATATATATATTATAGAGGTACTAAGAATAAACTAATTGTGAGAAGTCCGATTCATAAAAGAGGTGATTTGAAAAGCATGTGAATTAGAACATAAGTCAAAATGATTCATTGACTTATTTGGGTGGTTAAAATAAAGGCAGGGTGCAGCGATTAACATAGGTAAGAAAAGTATTATAATAAAGACAGAACCTTTGACTTATAAAAAGGTGCAATTAAACATATGAGATGGCACCTGCCCCCGAATAAGAGTAGCTTAAATAATGTTAAGACTTAGTCTTTTATGCAGCGAATGTTTAGAGTAAAGGAGGAATGAAAGATAACATAGCACTGATGAGTATAAAGGCAATTACAAAGAGAACTAATTATAATGAGCAAAGGCAATTACCAGTCACGTCTCCTTAGATTGATGGGCCAGATAAATGATATAAATGGATATCATGGGATCAATTTATGGGGACTCATCAGCGGTGATTTATGGTGAATATAAGAATTATGATACCAAGGCAATTCACTCTACCACAATAATCAACGATTTTTCCTCATCAATTGACATTTCCTCTCCCTCACCACATAATCAATATACAATTTAGAAGTATAATATTAATACAGAAAATAACACAGAAAGAGATCATTTAAGTCAGACATCTGCATCTCATGGAAGATCATTCGATCACTGAGCAAGGCAGCCAGCAATGGAATCATTCAATTACAATAGATCATCATCGATCAATCAACAAACACTCATCACAACAATTCCAGCGATCAAAGAAGAACTGAAACCATATAGCGTCATTAAAGGAAATAAGTTCAAGAGGATTGGTATACGGATCTGTAGAAGGTAAACTCAGAAATTTATAACAGTCCCATAGAGGTAAGCGATCACTATACCAAAATAGAACAATTAAATCATTAGCATTTGCATATAGAATCAACATAAGCGATTTGGGTAAATGATGATCATATATAGAGAATATAATCAATGCATAGAAATCTCATACTAGAATAGGAAGAAATAAGTAAATGGTCATATAAAGAAGTTGCAGATTAATTGAATGTGAGAATACATGCTCAATAACTAATATAGAATAAGCAAGGAAAAGTATCGAAATAGAGGATTATATCATATATATATGCATGAATGAATGGAAATTTAATATGATGATTCAAATTATAGACATTGCTTATATAATGAATGTTATTCTTACAAGGTATCAAGTTAGACAATTGTATCATAAATGACTAAGAACAAGTTGTTTAAGTTAATCATGATGAATAAGGAGGAGAAGTAGAGGTTCATGATAGATCAACCAAACCCCTAGATCGAGATGAAGGGATATGGGTGAGCAATGAGGTATAATCATGGTTGATGCCGTAGTTGGTCAAGAGTACCATCCGGCTAAAGACCGACATCATGGTTGATGCCTAAGTTGGTCAAGAGTACCATCCGGCTAAAGACTGATACATTCCCATTATCTTGTGTTGGTCAAGAGAACCATCAAGTAATGGATAGGCTCTTGTCTCGTGTTGGTCTAGAGTACCTCTCCGGGACAAGGGGTGGGCCTTTGATTTGGGTTGGTCTCCGGTCAAAGGAATAATATATGGACCCCTCGATTGCTCCTTTATAAACCCTCTCTCGTTGGGCAAGTGGTATGATAAACATGTAGACCCAAGTGTACCTCGCCCAAATAGAATCATGAAATATGTTTAATGAATATCATGAAGGATAGAATGCTTATATCTTATGATCATAAGACTTGATTTAATAAATCTCTATGGATAATATGATAAGAAGACTTGAATAGTAATGTTCTCTTTTACAAGTTGAAATTGTGTGCAAGGTCGAGAAAATTTTTGGCTTGTTAGAAGGGGACATTACATACATTGATCAAATGAGTACAAACGTAGATTTGGATTGAAGGAAACAACATTTTTAAATATACAAATATTCTCAAGTGTTTTAGGTATACACAAACTCAGGGATGACAAAATCCATGGCATCAAAAACAAAAATAAAAAATACAAGTAATTTATTGGTTTGTCCCCTGCATTGTTGGATTCAGGTCTGGTTTGTACTTGGTTCAGATTCTGGCTGATTCAACAAGGGATTCTGCCAAGGCACGTGCAACAAATTGTGGACCTAGATGAATCCGGCTGAACTCATGATGAACCCAGAAGAATTTGGTCGTACCCAAGGCGAACCTGCTTAGAAAAATGTCATTTTTTTAAATTTTTAACTTTTTAAAATCATTTTTAGACTTTGCTTGTTAAGTAGGATTAGCTGAATTGCTGAAAGTTGCTTCAATAGTGTTGAGTCTTGACCCCTCCTACTTTGTAGGATGCGTGTAGAAGTGAAGCCGAATTGATGGCCGATGAATATGTGCATAGAAATGAAGTGGTGTTGTTAATATTAATATATTATTGTTGGTGTTGTTACTGTTTTAAGTTGTATGTTGCTCTTTATTTATTTTTTAATTTTAGGGATTTGTATAGCTATTGAGTATTACCTGCTACATTTCTGTGTAAAAACCAATAATCATTGGTTTCATGTGAATAAAATCAACACATGCTTTACTTTTTAGTGCCGTCTAAGTGTTTACATTTATTTATTAAGGTTGAATGTTAATTATTTACAATGTTTTATATTTAATTATTTATTTAGTCTTTCAGTTTAAGTGTTAATTTATATTTATTAATATTTTTAAAATTAATAATATGTAATGCCCGTTTTTAGTATTTTATAAACCCTACAATTTTTTTTTGTTCTTTTCTATATGCAATACTAGGACAATAATGAAATACGGAACAATAGTAGAAAATACCAATATTAAATATTGAAACTCCTTGCACATCAACTGATATTATTTTTGCAATTAGCTGATCACTTACAAAACACTGATGCAAACAATAGTAATACAGCAGAACCCCTTATATAATCATTAATCTACTGCCATAGATAAACAATCAACACTTAATAATGCTGTGATTGGCTGAATAGGAGTACAGATGCTGTGAAGTCTAATGGGGTGTTGTACGACTGTGACATGGTACCAGAATAGTACGACGGCCTGTAGAATGGTATGACAGCTTGCAAAAATAGTACGACAGCCTGCAAAAATGTACGGTGACGGAACATAAGACACAACAAAGATAATAATTGTTGTGCAACAACAGATACAAAGGAATTCACAGAACAACGACCCTATCTGAAAATGCACACTTTCTCTAACAATCTTTCCGAATGCTCTGAAATAATATACCACCAATCTGAAATTGAAATTAAACTACAATCTTCAGCACAAACATGATTTCTGGGTGAAATCACCTCAAAGGACGAGGGTTTTTGTCCTCCAATCCTGACTAGAAACCAAGAGGTTTTTCGTTCTCTGAATTTTTGCACTCTAAGGGTTTTCATCCTCAAGTGCAATAGATGAACATAGATGCACAAGCTATGATAAAAGGGTTTTGATTTCATAAACAACGGATGCCTTTCTTCTATGCAAATCTTCTTCTTTTATAAACTCCATTTTGACCCTTTTAATTTGAATTCCCTTTCCTCTAAAATTCCCTCCAAAAGTGTTCACTTGAAATACTTTAATAAAATATTACATAAGGCCTTATTATGTCCCATTTAGATGGCCCATTTTATCAAAATAATAATAATATTTAAGTCATCCTTTTACAATGTTTTAAAATAAAGTTACTAGGACAAATTTAAAATATTATTATTAAATTATTTCCTTAACTTTATCTCGTAGCCTATGGGAAATAAAGGAATTGGCTATGGGTTGACCAATTATTTTTTATTCTGAAAAGGGGCCATGACAGACTATCTATATTTAACCTTTATGTGTATGTTTTATTATATAAATGTATGTCCTATGTGGTTTTATTAATATATATTTGTTTTTTAAGTTTTAGTTATATTTTTGAAGTTAATATGTATATATTTATGATTTTTATATTTTTTTGTATAGACATACCCAAAATGAACCCAACTCCAAAATTAGTTTTGTCGTATTTGTGTATCAAACTCTTGCAGCCATACTCAAACCCTAACCCACATTAGTATTTTAAAAGTACAACTATGGCTGAGAGGAGTGTACATCACTTGGCCCAACATCTGTAGCTCTATGGTGGGTCTTGTGCTCGCATTTGAGATAGGTCCTTGATGTTGATGCAACCATGATGTTTGCCTGTTTGTTAGCGGTATCAACATCTAAGAGGAGGGGTTTGCTTGTGTTCTCTCCTTTGCCACGACTACTGCCTCAGCTTCAAGATCATCCTGATGAACCCATGCTAGGTCATCCTCAGTGAAGATAGGATCGTCAGTTTGAGTGATCCTATCTGATTGTGGGTCAACCTCTTCTAATATGATGGGTGATAAGTCAGAGCTAAAGATTTGCTTGTGATGGAGGCAAAGGTTGTAATAAACATAGACAAGATCATTCAACTTTTGCATTGACAATCTGTTGTGCATCTTGAAGTCTATGTGCTCAAACATACTCTAACTACACCCCAATCTTGAAGCTATGTGGTTATCTCAAGACACGTATGACAATCCTTCAATGATTTGGCACCTTAGCACCAAACCTCTCCCACCATGCATTGAAATGAGGAAAAAAAAGGAACTCAATCTCATTGTTCAACTTCAAGTTTAACGTAAAAATGTAAAAGTTTTAAACTTAAAGTACGTCCTTAATAAACTTTTATTTGATTGCAATGTCGTTCGAGTTGCATTACATATATGTTGTGCAAAGTGGTCCCCTTGCGCAAGTTCGAAGATCTCAATCTCAGAGACGATCCTCACACTATGTAGAGCCCACTCAAAACCTCCTCATTGGCCTTGAAATTTGAGCAGAATTGGAACACTAGATTCAAGAAATAAACAGTTGTAAGGGCCTGTGAAGCTTATGGTGCCATTGTCAATTGATGATATCACATACGGGACGAGACCTCTCAAGCCCACTGTAGATGAATCTATTGGTCTCATTGGCCCTATCCACCCCCTTGTACACATAGTCCATTGTGGGCTTTGCCCCATCAACAACACAAAGGAGGACAACTAAAGGCTATGTGAATTGCAGTTAAACAATAACATACATAAGTAATTGAATAATGGATTAAAGAAGGGAACATAAATTTATAAACAAATAAAATTACTATAAAATGAGCAAAAATAGAAACAAAATATGAACTTACATCTACAATCTCCTTCCCTAGAAGCCATAAGTTCTACTCATTGAAAACCCACTCAACCACGTCAACTTTTGCAATGGTCTTAGTGTATGAAGATTGAGACCACTCCTCACTAACAAACATGTGCCTCAAGGAAGCCTTTGATTGAAGCAAAGACTGCAACGTGATAAAGTTCGTTGCAAAGCAAGTTATTTGAGGATGAGGCAATTCCTTGTTTGTGTATTGCCTGATTAAGTTGTGAACCTGAGCATGGTTGTATATGTATTTGCAAATGTTTCTGCCATGCTCTACAACTACTTTGATCTATGGGAATTTGCTAAGATCCTCTAATATAAAGTCAAAGCAACGAGTGGAACATGGAGTCCAAAACATAGATGGGTGTTTCTCCATGAGAAGTCTATCCTCAAGAACATAACTTATTGCAATGTCTGTAATTATTTGCACAACATTTTCCTCACCCACCTTGGCCACGAATTCCACTAAAATCTGACAAAGGAAATCAACATTTTTTACCTTTACTGAAGCATCAATGGATTCAAGAAGTAGACCACTTAAGGAAGAAACAGGAAACTCAACAATGTCTTGGTTTTCCAATTTGTCCAACCATGAGACATGATAGTGCGACCCTTCTGTCTCCATATCTCACATTGCTCATCAATAATGGCCTTCACATCTGCCACCTTTTTACTCAAAATTTGGCTGTTTATCTCATCATTAGGGGCTTTGAACTTTGCCTCAACAACAATAATGTCATCTACTAGATTTTGCCAATAAAGAGACCTAAAACAAAGAAAAAATAAAATGAGAAGTATTTTAAAATTTTGAATCAAAATTCTAAAAACCCCTAAATTTAAAAATTAAAGAGATAAAGAAATAAAAAACATGATTTAAAGCAAAAATAAGAAGGATTTACTTTGCTATGTGAAATAGAATGAAACAATAGAGCCAAAAGTCTTTGACTGCACTCCTTGCTCCTTAATGCTTGTTTTTATTACAACTCGTGCTCTCAAGTGAATGCTGGGAACCTATAGTAGTGCATGGTATAGTATATAAATTCAACTTCGGTTCGCAAATTCTAGGCCCAACACTACCACTAGTGGTCAAAGTTGAAGAAATAGAAAAGTCTTCTTGAACTTGGCATATGGCTATATCTTTCTTTGCCTCCTTCTTAGATCCTCTTTATCCTCAAAGGACTTTATTTGAGCTTTTGCCTCACTTATAACATCAAGAGACTCTTGTGTGCACAAAGAAACATCTCGGTTAGGTACGCGTGCATGGTGAAATTTGAAGCGATTAATGTCTCCCCTACTAATTTTTAGTTTGCAAAAATTGCAAACCAACTCCTCTTTCTTGACCCCATGGGGTGGTATGTTTCCAACTTGGATCCTTTCTAATTCGGGTTGACATAACAATTTACAAATTTCAAGTATGTTGCAATAACAAATAAATGAAAAACTAATTAGCATTTAGGCTTTCTAGATAAAAAGAAAAAAATTAGAAAAAAACATTGAGGGTATGCAAATACAAGGAAATAAAAAATTCATTATAAAAGAAGAAAAATAGGGAAAAATGAAAAGAATGAGTTCTTATCGTTTTTTCCGCTTCTGTTTCTCATTCCATGGATCTAAAATAGAAAAAAATAATAAATGTAGAAGACATACCAAATGGAAAAAGAAAACAAAAAGAAAAGATTCAAAATACTTTTTAAAACTCGTTCCAAATTGAAGGTGAGCTACTCCAAATTAATGGCGTGCTCTTCCAAATGCAATGTAGGCTCCTTTAGATCCACCAATGGCTACTACAAACCTCTTCAAGCTCAATTCAATCAATGTATGCTTGCTGGTTTTAGCTTCACTGCTTTTTATTTCTCCTTGTTTGTGCTTGCAAATGAAATGAATAGCATTTTGAAGTGTTCTAGGTTATTTTTAGTGTTTTTAGGTTTTAGTTTTTTCTGATTTATTCTTCTTTTTTTTTCTACTGCTTTTTCCTAGTTGAGTCTTGCAATTGGGGCTTAGTGAGTACTATGATTTTGGCAAACTTGGCGAGTCTGATAAGACTTGTTAGATTTCAAATTTGAGTCCCTTGGCCTCGTTCAACCAGGGTTGCCTTAGGACTCGGCGAGTCTTGGGACTATGGTTTTGATCTCATTAAAACTCAGAGTCTTTTCTTGAGGCCCTTGAATTTTGCTTTAATAACAAGTAATTTGCTTGTGATATCCTTACCTTGGGGGTTCTTACTACTTGATTATGTATAAAAAAGATGTTGATCTTAGGAAAGATGTTGGGAAAGGTGTGTTGTGCACCTTGCACAATAATAATGTTAATAATGTAAAATAAATATTTAATTGCGGTGCATCTAGAGATGTGGATACCACATGGGATAAGCATTCTTGGGGACACTTGTATGTTGCATGAGACATTGGGATAAACATTTAATATGGGATTCACTTCGGAAAAATATTTAATTTTGGGGTCATGGTTTAGTGAGCTCATGGTTTTGAGATACATTGTTTATGTAATACCACTTAGTGGTTTTGTGGAAGCTTGTACTATAAAAACAAGCACATGAGTAGTTGTTGAGGTGGGCTTGTGTAACCTTTGGCCTGAAGATTAGAGGTTGGATTGAGCATCTTGTAGGTTGCATATGTGGAAGCATGGATTGGGATATGTGGCTACATGGTTCTCATGTGCTTTTTCACATGGAGGAGTGCAACTGAGTTGCTTGATGCTTTAGAGGCCTTGCATGGAGACTTTGCAAATGTATTGTAATTTTGTTCTTGAGATAATACATTGAGTTTGTGAGTGCTTTTGGAGGTTGGGTTTTTTTCGTAAAGGTTTTCCCAAGGTACATATGGTTTTATCTTGTGGTATGCTTTGCTATTCTTTTGCATTGTGGATTTTGAATACTTGTTTTGCATTTGTTTCTATCATGAGGGTTATGTGGAAATGGTATATTTTGCTGCATTTTTTTTCATTTTCTATCAGAGCTTGGTTTTTAGGTTGTAGGAGGAGACATCTTCCTGGTATTGTTAACCCTTTGTGTGAGTGGAAGCTTATGCATAGTTGAATCCATGGTCTTGTTGGAAAAGAATGAAGGCATTTCAAGGTTTCAAATGTGTTTGCAGATCTGGGGTTTTCTATTGATTTGGCAAATGGGTTTTCATTTTATGAGGGTTTTGGAGGAGAAGTTTTACAGATGGTCTCTTGGGCCAAAACAAACCTCACCATTGGATCTAGAAGGCCCCAAGGCCTATGGATCGATATAACACTTGATAGGGTTTAGAGTTGGAAAAATTTCAACCATTTTTTTTTGGCCTTGTAGAATTTTCAACAGTCAAAATCCGTACATGTATATGGTTCTGTACGGTCTATAAAGGTGAGATGCAATTGATAAATTTGCATGGGTCGGTAGAATTTTCTTGGCATATACTAGTTGCTGGCATCATTTTGCGTCATTTGAGTATAGTTGTGATTTTCTACGGTTTTAAAGGTGGCGTGATGTCATTCGATGTAGGGTGCAACAAGGTACAAAGGGTCAGCGTCTTGACAAGAGTGGTACTTCTTGATGGATGTCAGTGTACAATAAGTGGGGAGCCCATTGGCTCGGACCCCCACCATCTCACCTTTTGTGCAGGCGTGGTACTCTCTTGGCAAGTGCCATACCATGGTCTGCAAGGTTTTATTGGCGGGCCATGTGGGCGTGTTGGTCCTGGGCCCTTGAGCCTTGATCACAACCCCTAGTCACTCACCCTAAACCCTAGTGCTCGAACGCTATGTTGAGCTCCACCCCGCCTTTGGTGGCTCCACTGTCCATCCACCTTTGCCTAGGTTGTGCTGTCTCTTTGTGACTGCACCACTAGTTGGCCACAAACATGTTGCCACTACTCTGCTTGGGTGCCGCTCATAGCAGCGTGGCACCACTTCGCCACCACTCCAATGGTGCCACTAGGCTACATCGCCTGCACGCAACCACCACCGCCACTCAGCCAGTGACGCTGCCCACTTGTAGCTAGTCTACCACTGGAACAGTGTTGAAGGTTAGTTTGTTTGCACATAGTAGAGCAATTTTTTTTAGAAGGCATAACTTCCACCCACGGTGTCAAATTTTTATAGTTGACGAAAAGATTTCTTTGAGCACTATGCAGTGGTATTAGTAGTTTTTCCATATTTTGCTGTTTGACATAAAATTGTAGATGGAAGTTGGTTTTGTTTTCATTAACTCAACATGTCATATCTTGTGCTTACGGTGTCCGATTTTGGACTTATTATAGGCAATGAAAAATATTTTTTGAGCACTTCATAGTGGATTAGGTTTGGAAGTGTTGGTATGTGCTTTGTTCACATACATTTATGTAGTGTTGCTTGATGGGTTCTTAAACTATGGTACTTTGTGGGTTTGTGACAAATCAAATTTGGAGTTGATTTGGTGCTTGAGTCGTGGAAAATCTACATTTTAGTCTTTGGTTGTCTATGTTTTACATGATTATTGATGTAATGTTGAACCTGTATGTTGCATTATGAGATCTACGAGTTGTGCATTTTTGTGAGATTTCTATACTTACAAGTTGCATAGATAACTTGGATGTGGGCTGTCTTTACCCATATATCCTTCAATGTCTGTGCAGATTTTATTGGTTGGCCTTTATTTGGTCACTTGATGCATTGGTATGTTTGTCACTATGAGGTAGAGAGATGGTTTTTGGAGTGCCTAAGACAGTTGTATTTTTGAACTTATAGTTGTTGACTATGGCAATATGAGAGATTCTAGATCTCGATCCAATGGGAGTTTGATGTAGGTACGTTGAGGGTGGTGATCATGGTGTTATGGAGGTTCTTGTATGATGGAGCTTTGGCATGACATGGTTCTTTATGTAGATATATGGTGGTGATGGTTCGATTGTTGGATTGAGGTTGGTGGTTTTATCTTCTTGATTTGAAGGTCATGGTTCTACTTTACCCTTTGAGAGTTGCGAGGGCCATGAGTGATTGTGATTACATGCGTAGCTCAGTATCATGGTTCAGTGAGAGCTTTGGCAGTGATGTGGATTTGTCACTTAGTGATGGATGATCTTTTGTAGTGGTTGTGGGTGTCATGAGGAGCTCTTGAATTTTGTCTCTTGTATGTTGTGAGAGTTCATTGACATCTTCAGTTCTATTGATAGGGGATACTTATCTTCATGTGGTTTGGAGATGTTGATAACTTGTTACAATGGAGGACTCTTGGAGTCTTTGGTGGAGGTGTCAGTTATGATTTGTCAGTTTGACAGATGATTTGTCACTTAGTGATGGATGATCTTTTGCAGTGGTTGTTGGTGCCCTGAGTAGCTCTTGAATTCTGTTTCTTGTATGCAGTGAGAGTTGATTGACATCTTTAGTTCTATTGACAGGGGATGCTTATCTTCATATGTGGTTTGGAGATATTGATAGGTTGTTACCATGGAGGACTTTTGAAGTCTTTGGTGGAAGTTTCAGTTATGATTTGTTAGTTTGATAGATGATCCTTGGTTTTGAGGATGGATGTTATTTTGTCATGGTGGACTCTTGATTACTGGTTAGAGTTTTGACATGATACAGGTGGTCTTGGGAGCAAATATGTTCATTAGAGATATACAGTCTTTGTCTGGAGATGTAGATCATGTCGTCATGTAGAGTTCTTGATTTGACTGTTGGAACTTTGGCGGTGATTTGTGGTAATATGCTAGATGAGTGTTGTGATCATTTTGCCTTGTGAGCTTCTGGCTATTGCGGTGTTGCCATTGGAGTTTGGTTGGCATGAGATGATCAGTTATACACCTATATCAGATTTGGGTGAGGCTGGAGATCTCTTGTTTATAGAGATCATGTGTTGGGATGATTACTCTTGATGAGGTTTCAACAAGAAGAACGAGGAGCCTAAAATCTTTAATCATTCTTTGACAACTTCTATCCCTTTCTCTTTCTTCTCTTTTTTCCAAATTGAAACGAAAAGAAGTAGATACAAATATCCAGAATAAGTTATATGGCCAAGGGTGGAAATTTAAGAGTAACAATTACTTTAGAATGTACTAGTTGTACCCAAGATAGTGTTGATAAAAAATCTACACTTGGAACTAGACATGAGTTCAGCATGGACTTGATGAGGAGATTGTTCGTGGATAGAGCAATCTCATTCCCCACTCTTGGTCCACTCGGGAGAGAATCATCTGATAGGTATTGCCCACTTTGTTTTTCAAATGCATTTTGTTTTGTGCTTTGTCTTCTCATGAGAATGAGTCTTGACCTATGTTCCTAGAAACGACACATTTCAACCCTAGCAGGGGATTGGACAGGAGCGGGTGTGAACGGGACAGATAGGGTATGCCCTTGCCGCTCCAGCACCCTGTGGGTACATCTGGGGCATACCCATAGGGTACTCGGGGCAACAGGGGCATACCATGGCTGTGCTTGGGCATTTCTATGGATGCTCAAAGCCTAGGCAAGATTATTTGCTTGAAAAAATAACATTTTTTTGACTTAAAAAAAGCATTTAAAAATCTTAAAAACCATAAAACGTGAGAATAACAACTCTAAAAGTGACAAATAACAGTCATTTTACAATCTCAAAGCACAAAAACAACCAATATCATTCCCTTTTGTCATTTTTGCATTTGTGAAGCTAGCTGGTTTTTTTTGAAAGGTGAAGGATTGCAACATGCGCTTGTAAACATATATTAATATATTATATACTATATGATATAAGTTATAACATTGAATTATCAATTATCTTTTCAATTCAAAGAATGGAATGTAGATATATGATATTTCAAAATTACATGCTGTCATTCATGAAATATGATTTGACATATAGATATATGAATGTTTAATGAATTATGAAATGTATTTTCAATTCTATTATTTAGTTTATTTTTAGTATCAAGTTTCAAATATATTTTAAATTATGTATAGTCACTATAATTTGTTATATATATATAAAACAAATTATTAATTTTTGCTATACCAACATCTCGAATCCCGAACTCGAACCCGTTCCCATACTTGTATCAACAACTTAGGTCTTGAGCTATGGATGTTAGTTCTGGAGGGCTTATTTGAGTATTACTTGGCATGGTTTCTTTTTCTTTTGCCTTATGTATATGAGTTTGTTATGAGGATAATTTTGAGGAGTGCAAGGGATGGTTTTGGGCACATTCCCTGGTTTTGGGAGTGGATGTTTTGTTTGATCTTCCTTCAGCTTGAGAGGCTTACATCCTAGCTTGTTTATTGATATATTGTATGTTTGACCTTGGGGTTGAATGGTTGGATGTTGAGGAGGCTTTTCTATTTGGGGTTTTTGAAAGGAGATCTTACTTATCACAACTTTAGCACTTAGAGGTGTTGGTAGAAGGACATGCTTATGTGTTATGATTTGCAGGTTTTCTTTCTATGGTCTAGTGCTTTTTCCTGGGGGTTCGTGATCACATGACATTGGAGTTGAGTTTTGTGTGGAGCTATTGTGATCATTATGTGTGCGGTCATTTATTGTTATTGTATTGCATTTTTTTTAGTAACAGTATGGAGACTCTTTAATCTCAAGCTTTTTTCATGTGGAAAACTTGGAAGAGCTATGGAGATTAGTGGTGAGTTATTTTGCAGCAGTTTAGTTTGCAGGTTTGCAGATCATTGTGTATGTTCTTTGGTTCTATATGCTAGTGATGACATTAGCCACACCCTTCTTGTGAATGCTATTGGTGGACTTTTGGATGCTTTGATTGATTTTAGTTTTGACATTTCCCATGTAGTGGGAGTTCTAGGATGTATATGTGTCCATTCTTGGATGTTCTCATTACACTGCGGTGTTGAAGGTCTTCAAGTTTTTTGTTGCTGTCTATGTGTGTTTGCTACCTAGGAGGACTTCTTTGTGCATGATAGTGTATATATAGGGACTTGTGATTATGGATTGAGTTGGATATGTTGATGGCAGAGGGTGTACTTGTGATGATGAGTATACCTTCTTTTTGAGGTATGGTTAGTTGGATGTGTTAGCAACTAGTTGTGGTTGCTATTTTAGCCATTGGTGAGTTCTTGGTAGCTACTCAGGCCTATGTGTTACCATTGGATTTGGTGTTTGTGTTCAGATATCAAGTTGAGGTAGGGTTCATGCTTCTATGTGATAGTGTGTCATCACCTTTGGATATGATCTTATTTTTCATGCATTGGCATGATGGAGGATGAGAGGGTTTTTGATTGAGAGGGTAGTCACCTTGGTTGTTGTAGGTATCTTGAGGGAGCACACGGATGTTTAGATGTTTAGATTGTACATATTTGGACATAATGTGTGTATGGCCCTAATTGACTTTGAAAAAGCCTATGTGTTGTGACGTTTTCACACATCGCCCCATTGCAAATGGGGACCCCTTTTTTTCTTGCTTTCTGTCTACGTTCTGCTTTTGGGTTTTGGTTTTCTTTGAGTTTGTGTAATGTCCCTCTTTCTAGAGGAAACATTTAAACCTAAATTTGTATTCAAAGTGCTTCTCAAGGAGACATTAGAAATATTATAGATTAATAATTTTTCGATGAATAGATCAAATAAGATCAATGATAATGTATTCACATCATTCCAAGGATTATTTATTTCCTAATTGTTACTTGCTATTGACAACTATTCTATAATACATTCCATAATTCAATCATGCATATTTTCCTTATTACTTGTCCCCATGGAACTAGGCTTTACATGTATCGGGGCACTGAAACCATCTCTTGACCCAGCCTACGGGAACTATGTCCCAGCCTACGGGCTTATCTCTTGACTCAGCCTACGGGAGACTTTGTCCCAGCCTACGGGCGTATCTCTTGACCCAGCCTACGGGAGACTTTGTCCCAGCCTACGGGCCTTCTTACGGATGGGATTACTCCGCCTCTCCCCACAAGACCTAACATTCCTTTAAGGATGAAGTAATGAAGTAATATTCTAAGTTCATCTTCCCATATCATCTTCCTCCTATTCCTTAACTAAGGATGTATTTAACCATATATATTATTCAATGTTTACTTAGTGTATGTTGCTGTTTGTTATGCAATGGATCCCCTGAGTGTGGTCAAACACCATTTATCCAGGGTTTGTTATGCAATGGATCCCCTGAGTGTAGTCAAACACCATTTATCCAGGGTTTGTTATGCAATGGATCCCCTGAGTGTAGTCAAACACCATTTATCCAGGGTTTGTTATGCAATGGATTCTATTCTCTTTTGCCTATTCTCTAATATTTATATATTATAATATTTGTTATAATATTAATAATATCTCTATATTGTATTATTATATATGTTATTAATATTATTGTATATATATATATATTTATTTATGTATATATATTTACACACATATATATAGATATATTACATTTTAATAATTAAATATATTAAAATACTTACCTGCTGTTCAGACGATCTGCAGGTACCTTTTGGATGCGGTAGATATTTATTCTCCTCGTTCCTTTTTCTATTCCCTTTTTTCCTCTTTTGTTAGATGGGCCCATTAATATTTATAAGTTTGAAGGGGTGCAATTCACCACCCGTCACCACCCTTAATAAATAAATATTATTAAACTTTGATACTCGATATTTGTTTGTATTAGTTAAGAGCTCTTATTGGCATATATGAATGCCCTTATATTATGCAATGAATAAATATATATTTACTATTATATATTATTATTATTATTATTATTATTATATTTATTTTTACTTGAATAATTCCTCCCTATATATATTTATGATATCTTTTCTAGTTATGACTCAGAAATATATATAAATATAATGCGGATTTAAATATATTTATTTATGGGATATTATTTATTTATTGCCCATCTTCTTTTCTTTATTTATTTCCCTTTCAAGGGATATTTATTATGCCTGGTGGTAAAAGACATACTTACCCTTTCATAATTTTTATTACTTTATGTTATTCCCTTCTATGACCTGTGGTAACCATATGTAACTCCCTTAACATATAGTTTATTTATATTATTTGTATTTATGTTATATCATTATAATAAATGATATATTATTTATTTTGTATTATTTATATTATATCATTTATATCATAGTAAATGATATATGATTTATATTATATTATTTATATTTATATTATAATATAAGATAAATATAAGAATATTTATATTTATATTATTAGATATATTTATAATATATTATTATTGTTTATGTGTTATTTATAAATATAATAATAATATATCTTTTAATTGTTTTAAATAAATATTATTTAAATATATTCAATTTATAATATCATTCATATCTTTGATTTGAATGAATAATACATAATGTAGGGACATGACAACCCTCCCCACTCAAGATTGCTTGTCCTCAAGCAATCACAATTATTATGGTTAAAAGATTAGGCCAAAGTATAAGTAATTTAATATTAAAGTATACATTAAAAATGGTAATAATAAATTTAATATTAAAGTATATAATACTTTTTTATTATTTATTTATTTATTTATTTTAAAAGTTATAGTTATGTTTAGTAGGATTGTGGGTCTAATCACATGGTTATTATGATCACAAATTTTATATTTATATTCATCCTTAATTAATTTATGTGTTTCTTGAAAATACATCTATATATAAACTATATATGATGTATTTATACAACACATAATATTTATAATATTATATATTATGATATAATCTTATAGTTATAAAATAACATTAAGTCAAGATAAAAATAATTTTGTCAAATATATTAGTTTATAAGAATTCAATAGAGTTACTTTATTTTACTATTTCATTTAGAGTATTTACTTAATGTAATTTTATTGTTATTAAAGAGTTATTTTATTTTTATTTATTTTTTCACCTCATTTACTCATTATTTATTACATATTTGTAAGTAAATTTTAACTTTTAAATGTTACATCATAAATATATATTTTTTTAAAATATATATTTTAGCAATGTATTAAACAACATTATTCCTACAATTCACGAAATTCATACCTACCATTTTCATTGATTTTTTTTTTAATTTTATTTATTTATTTATTTTTACAGGATGGCAAGATCACTGTTCTGATACCACTGTAATGTCCCTCTTTCTAGAGGAAACATTTAAACCTAAATTTGTATTCAAAGTGCTTCTCAAGGAGACATTAGAAATATTATAGATTAATAATTTTTCGATGAATAGATCAAATAAGATCAATGATAATGTATTTACATCATTCCAAGGATTATTTATTTCCTAATTGTTACTTGCTATTGACAACTATTCTATAATACATTCCATAATTCAATCATGCATATTTTCCTTATTACTTTTCCCCATGGAACTAGGCTTTACATGTATCGGGGCATTGAAACCATCTCTTGACCCAGCCTACGGGAACTATGTCCCAGCCTACGGGCTTATCTCTTGACCCAGCCTACGGGAGACTTTGTCCCAGCCTACGGGCCTATCTCTTGACCCAGCCTACGGGAGACTTTGTCCCAGCCTACGGGCCTTCTTACGGATGGGATTACTCCGCCTCTCCCCACAAGACCTAACATTCCTTTAAGGATGAAGTAATGAAGTAATATTCTAAGTTCATCTTCCCATATCATCTTCCTTCTATTCCTTAACTAAGGATGTATTTAACCATATATATTATTCAATGTTTACTTAGTGTATGTTGCTGTTTGTTATGCAATGGATCCCCTGAGTGTGGTCAAACACCATTTATCCAGGGTTTGTTATGCAATGGATCCCCTGAGTGTAGTCAAACACCATTTATCCAGGGTTTGTTATGCAATGGATTCTATTCTCTTTTGCCTATTCTCTAATATTTATATATTATAATATTTGTTATAATATTAATAATATCTCTATATTGTATTATTATATATGTTATTAATATTATTGTATATATATATATATTTATTTATGTATATATATTTACACACACATATATATAGATATATTACATTTTAATAATTAAATATATTAAAATACTTACCTGCTGTTCAGACGATCTGCAGGTACCTTTTGGATGCGGTAGATATTTATTCTCCTCGTTCCTTTTTCTATTCCCTTTTTTCCTCTTTTGTTAGATGGGCCCATTAATATTTATAAGTTTGAAGGGGTGCAATTCACCACCCGTCACCACCCTTAATAAATAAATATTATTAAACTTTGATACTCGATATTTGTTTGTATTAGTTAAGAGCTCCTATCGGCATATATGAATGCCCTTATATTATGCAATGAATAAATATATATTTACTATTATATATTATTATTATTATTATTATTATTATTATATTTATTTTTACTTGAATAATTCCTCCCTATATATATTTATGATATCTTTTCTAGTTATGACTCAGAAATATATATAAATATAATGCGGATTTAAATATATTTATTTATGGGATATTATTTATTTATTGCCCATCTTCTTTTCTTTATTTATTTCCCTTTCAAGGGATATTTATTATGCCTGGTGGTAAAAGACATACTTACCCTTTCATAATTTTTATTACTTTATGTTATTCCCTTCTATGACCTGTGGTAACCATACGTAACTCCCTTAACATATAGTTTATTTATATTATTTGTATTTATGTTATATCATTATAATAAATGATATATTATTTATTTTGTATTATTTATATTATATCATTTATATCATAGTAAATGATATATGATTTATATTATATTATTTATATTTATATTATAATATAAGATAAATATAAGAATATTTATATTTATATTATTAGATATATTTATAATATATTATTATTGTTTATGTGTTATTTATAAATATAATAATAATATATCTTTTAATTGTTTTAAATAAATATTATTTAAATATACTCAATTTATAATATCATTCATATCTTTGATTTGAATGAATAATACATAATGTAGGGACATGACAGTTTGTAGGTTTGGTAGTATTGATCCACTCAACTCTCGGCTCAAAGTCCATGAGATGATTGAGGAAATTGACCAAGGAGTGGAAAATTTGCCTAAGGGATGGATATTTAACCAAGGGGTCCATATGCCTTCACCCTGACGCATGTCCCTGAAACCCTGAAATTGACTAAGTCTGATGTCCTGAAACACTGAAATACTGACTAAGTCTGAAATTTGGTGGATCCTCAAAAATCTAGAATCTGCATGTTAAATCCCATGGATCCGGGACCTATCTCAAACATCCTGACAGTATATTTCAAAATATTTAAACTATAGGAAATTCAATATCTAAACATATACTTAAATATATTTTTAAATATACTATCAGACAGACACCTTCACCTTCAAAATCTGGCGGAAATCCGGTTGTCCAAGGAAAATGCGCCCTTCCAAGTCGCAAAATCCATGCCTCCAAGGAATTTACGCTCTAGGATAAAAAAATTCCACGACTTAGCCAAAAGTGCGACAAGGAAAAATCCACGACTTGGAATGTGAAATAAGGAAAAATCCATGACTTGGAATGTGAAATAAGGAAAAATCCACGACTTGGAATGCGATCACGAAAAAATCGAAGACTCCAAGGTGCGATCATGGAAAAATCCAAGACTTCAAGGTGCGATCACAGAAAAATCCAAGACTCCAAGGTGTGATCATGGAAAAATCCGCAAGTAGGTGAAAAGTGTGACTACTCGAGGTTTTCTTTGTTTTGCAGGAATTGAGGACAAGGATAACTTCCATGAAGATGATGCTCAAGGATGATCAAAGACAATCTCAAGCATCAAGGAGTTCCAATGCCGGAGAAGGAGAATACTTCCCATAACAAGAGGACTTCACCTTTCAAGTTGCTTCAATGATACAAGGAAAGCTAGCTTCAAGTCTAGCATCAAGGAATCCAATACCCGAAGGAAGATCAATCCTCGGAAATCCAAGAACAAGAATCTGGGACATCATTCATGAAGAAGATCAAGTTCAACATCATGAAGTCAAAAATTGCACCAAGAAATCCAAGACAATGCAAAATCCAAGTGAAATGCAACATGAAGACGAAATTCCAAGTTCAAAGAACACTCAAGGGATAATCATGCTGAGGTGGCATCCAATCATCGTCCACCTATCAAAGTGTGCCACATCAACATGTCCAGATTCATTGAACTTGGTCGCCCAAGAAAGTGATAAGGGAGGCACCCTTCTAGAAGATCATGTGTTGTTGATATTTCATTGGTTGAAAGTGGTGGTAGTTGTAACTACCCTTCATTAGGGTTTTGTTGTCTAAATCTTGGCCATTGATTCTAGAATCAATATGTGGGCCCTTGGTTGTAATTTTGAGCTCTATATAAGGCTCATTCTCTTCATTTGTAAAGGATGATTTTCTCTAGGATCTTTTTAGAGTAGGCACTTTTGAAGAGTTGAAGAGACTTTGGCAAATTATTGTAAAGATACTACCAAAATCAATACATACTCATTGAAGCCTGGTGAATATTGTGTTATTTTGGGATTTTAGCATGGTTTCCGATTTCTCAAAGATGATTCAAAGCAAATTAGATAAGTTTTAGTTGAAGTTCATTGATATGGTGGATTAATGTGAAAATATTTGATGAATTCCTCGGTTCATACTTTTTGTGGTTTGTTGATTGTAAGTTACAATGCAAAGTTAGCCTGAACCCCATTTTGCAATAGTTCGATTGTGGATATTTGTTCAAGTTGCGCCAGCTGTGGGTATTTGAATGCATATTTGCAATATGAAAATCCTTCATTTCCTTTGAAAATTGCACTAGTTTCGTGTAGTTGTTGTTCTCATGGCGAAACAAAACTCGGTTCGAAGGAATTTGTCTATCAAAGCGTCATTCATTATCTCATTGTCCTTAGATTAGATTTATCTAACCCTTTCCCTTTTGTCTTTTCTTTTAAGTTTGTTTGAAGGAGTTCCATTCATTCACACGTCCAAGGAGTAATGAATTTTATCCATGTCTATGAAGAAGGAGCAATTTAGCGTAAGTCCCTTTGTGATTACTAGCAAAATCACATCATTCCACTGAGTCTATCCATGTGCATGTCAAGACTTGACAATCAAGGAACCTTGGAGTAATCTCATTTGATCACATAGTTTAGCATTTGAGGTACTTTGTTCAAGAGAAGATAGAATACTTAGTGTTTTATTCTAATGTTGTTGCTGTCATAAAAAACACATCAACACTATGATCAGATTGAATGACTATTTATTGATTTAATGTTGAAAATTGTTTGTCTTGGGGGTTGATTTGTAAGAATGCTTATGGTGTTGTTTTAGGGTGCTTCTTCCCAACTGGGAATCAATGGAGAATTATATGAGCCTTTTACCCTTCAAAGATTCATTAGATAAGGGTGTTACCTTGCTCCTCCATTGTTTGTTATTGCAGCAGAGGCCATTCACTTTTGTTAAGAGATGCTTCTTTGGGCCCCATTGGTGAGCAGTGTCAAGCTCCTCAATGTGAAATTTTGTAAAAGTTCAGTTTGCAGATGGCATCTCTTTGTTTCCGAAGTTGAATAGGGAGAATTTTGCTAAATTAGAAATGAGGGTAGCAATTTAATGTGAAGCCTCTATGTCTAAGATTTTGATCAACAAATCAATCATGTTTGGTTGGCAGAAATTTCCGCTCATTGGTATTGATCAAGGATGGATTTGGCTTGGCCCTTCAAGCTTGTGATATATGTGGGGAATCGTTTTATTCTCAGACTTTTAAATAAATGTGGTTTTGAGTTCTTGAGAAAATTCATAAAAACGTCACTGAGTGGCATCAGAACTTGTCTATGTTAGGAAGATTCCAAGTGTGTCAAAAAGTTTTGTCCTCCTATGGGATCTACTATGCTTCTTGTTGGTTGTTTTGTAATTGTAATCTAGATCAGTTACACAAAATAGTTAGATGGCAAAGGTAGTAAGAAGAGACATACTATTTCTTGTTATGTTTGCATTTTGCCAAGAAAATTTGGAGGATTAGGAAATTTGAGACTTCTAGGGATCTGATCAACATGTAAATGGATCTTGGGGCTTTTAAGGAGGAGAAGCCATGGAAAGCCTTGGTTAGAAATAAAACCGGGAGGGGAAATCCTAAAGGGAAGTTGGATTTGAATCGGTTGCACTTGATTGATTATTTTTTAGGCCTTTTAGTGTACAACCAATTAGATCAACCATCTTTTATTTTTTCTAGAAGGCTTGGGAATTTGTTAAACATCTTGTTGTCAAACAATCAGTTTTCTCTTCGTAATGTCCCCTTTAGGCATTTTTTTGATTCCTGTAATTAATGGAGGTTCTTGACCAATTTTCAATTAAATATTTAACACTTTCTGGTTATCAAGATCTCGTGAGGGCAAGGTGAGAGCATACGGTGATTAAATATTATATTATGTGCTTATTTGGGCAGCTGCCAAATAGTTAGCAAAAATTATACAACCAATTTAGGAACAATTGATGCTACAATACTCCTGACAACGAGCTAATCTCATAACTAGTTTGGCATGTGCTTGTACAGAAATCAATTTCTGATCAATAGAAAAGAGCAACACCAATGAACAGGCTATGGTCATGTATATTACACACAAATGACAAATCGGATCCTTTGCTTTGAGCCTTGACCTCTCTTTTATAGGCGTTTTACTTTGGGCCCTCTATTTTATTTTATTTTTATTTATTTTGCCTTTTCCCTCTAAGTATTTAAAAATACTTTTAAATTACATCAAAAAGTCCCTTTTT
Organism: Cunninghamia lanceolata; assembly: GCA_027924645.1. Lineage (NCBI taxonomy): Eukaryota > Viridiplantae > Streptophyta > Pinopsida > Cupressales > Cupressaceae > Cunninghamia > Cunninghamia lanceolata. The sequence goes on from BSBN01000536.1 coordinate 3,229,876, forward strand.
TGAATTACATTTTGAATAAAGTGTTAAAAACACTTATAAAACATTACATAGGTCCTATAATAATATTTAAGTTGCCCTTTTGAAAATAAAGTGATTGGGCCCACTTAAAATATTATTAATTCTTCAAGTTCTGAAAATGGGACATGACACTCTTTTTGTAATTCTAGGTGTCAAGTCTTTATATATGTTGGGGGAGTTTGTAGTATAAGAATATGTTTCCTGCTTGTGTGACAGTTGTTCTTCTAGGTTTTTTTATGTCAAAGGCAATAAAAATTTCTCTGATGTTATAGCACAAGGAAAGCTTATCCCTTGGAATGACTTGATGCAAGTTTTTAAAATTCTCCTTCACTTAAAAAGACATACGCAATGCTCTCCTCTTCTTTATACCATTTTAATTCTGGTTTCTCTTTAGACTTTGATCTAAAATTTTGGGATAAGGTAAGATGGATTAAAGGTCCCCCCCTTAAGATTTCTTCAAAGCAACTTGATGAGAAACTTTCTTGTTTTGGTGATGTTCTGAAGAAATTAAACTCTTAGTAGGCCATCTATGATCCTCCTAGAAGATGGGTAGATAGATTTGCTATTGTGTTGGAGTTTTGTATAGAGCCCAAAAAGTCTCGTTTTAGGTGATTGCTGTTACATCAGAAGCTTGCTCTAGGATATGTTTTAGCCAAATCAATGTATATATGTTTTCCCTTGTTTAGTATGTGGACAGGAAGAATCCATTGTTCATGTTTTCTTTGATTGCATATTTGCTCAGAGAGTGGAAAAAGATCTTGTTGGCCAGGTCTTTATTTGCTTAAAGGAGATAGAGTGGTTTGATATATTATTTGGGGCAATTTGTCATTTAGACAAAAGCAGTTTACCTAGGGACACATCCTCTGGGCAATTCTGACATTTCCTTGTTCAGAGTTGTCTTGGGATGCGGGTGGACAGTGATAGAATGACCCCTCCTGATCCCTATATTCTGTAATTTTCTGGGGACGTCTCCCCAATTTGGGGGATGTTTCCCAGGTTTTTGCACTATGAGAGAATTGCTAATTGGAGATGACCATTATCACTAATTGGAGAACTGCTAATCGGTCATTATTGTTAGTGGTAGTCGGCTGTAATCAGCCAAGTAAATAATAACATGTTAGATAATGTTTGGGCACAATTAGTTTTGGGATGTTGTCGGTATTAATCCCGACGGTTATGTAGTTGGTGCAACGGTTGATATCTCAACCACCTTGGCAAGAGTTGTATATGGAGTCGATACATGTAGTCGGAGATGTTGGAATGTTGTAGTTGATGTTGTTGTAATCGACATATTGTGCTGTATTGTTGATATGATCAATGGATGAATACAATGCCTTATTCTGTGCAATGCTGTTATAAATTCATGTTCTATGTTATGCACTATACTACTACTTTATGATTCTGTTTACTCCATGTTATCTGAAACACCACATTGTCAGTAAACACCATCCTCCTAAAGTCATGGGAAAGTCAGGTTGCACCTCAGCTGTTAGAAAACATAAAGAAAAGCCTAAAACAAAATGAAAAAAATCTAGAGCCTTTATGGTGTCCCATAAGGCCTTCCAACCTAAACATTTTCTATTTTACACTCAAAAACCCTATAGCCCATATTCATTTTATATTTTCATCATTTACACTTTGCATTTTTAAAATTTACTTTTGCAAGCAAGAAGAGGAAGGAAATCTGAAAAGAGAGGAAGAGGAAGGAAATCTGAAAAGAGAGGAAGAGGAAGATTTTTAATTTTTACTTTAAGCTATTTTAGTTTTAAATTTTAATTTTTAATTTTTAATATTAGTTTATTAGCTGTCCCCCTGCCGTCTCCAAAATCTAGGAAAATTTCTGTTATCCCTAAAGCTCTGTCCCTGCATTCCCCATCCCCACTGTCTTGGAAAATCGGAGAAAAGTTGGAGAAAAAGAAATATTCTGATTTTATGAAGATGTTATGGCTTGTATGTTCGACAAAAGTTTTTGGGTTTTTGTGGAAAATGAGGAATAATCATGAATTTTAAGGGGAGATTAGAACCCCTACTGACTTCAATGACGAAGTAATGGTTTGCCTTGTTGCTTTGTGGGTAGAGATGCTGATTAGAGTGTTTGAATTAGAGTTCAGAGCCTTTATCAACAAGGGATCTTTGAATCACAGGCTTTTTTTGTGGTTAGTTTAGGCATATTTCCCAGGATAGGCCCAGTTCGAAATTGATCTGTAGGTATTAGACACACTCCTAGAATGGTGAGTAGGCCTGGTGGCTAGGAAGTGAGGGATGAAGGCACAACATTGGATGTAGAGGGAAGTGAGTAAGTATGCTTAATAGTTGAGGAAAAGAATGAGGAGATGAGAGACGGAGAGGCTCAAGAGGATGTTCCTAGTGGCCAAGGTTTACAATGAATGGAGGATGGTGTACATGAGCAGATGGCAGATAATGAGGAACCTATCTACAATGTTCTTGTTGAGGCAACAGAGGATATGGAAGGAAGGTAGACGATGGAGCAGGTGGTAGTTACAGAGGCTTCCTCAGATGAAAGAATGGTTTTAGCTCCCAAGTCTAGTTGTTCCCTTTCCTCAGACTCAGAGTTGGATCTTACCAATTACCCCTTCCAACTTCTGGTTATGGAAGAGCTCTTCCTTTGTCAGTAGAGGTTGTGATAGAGAGAAGTCATAAGGAGATGATAGAGGAGGTCACTAGTATTAGAGATATCCTAGAAGAGCCTTGGCCTATGGTGTTCCCTAGGAGAGCAAAGACAGTGATACGTTTTGGAGAGGATCTCTTCTTTTGGCAGCAAAGGTTGTGATAGAGAGAAGACGTGAGGAGATGATAGAGGAATTAACTAGTATCAGAGATAGCCGAGAAGAGCCTCAGCCTAAGGTGTTCCCTAGGAGCACAGGGACAGAGGGACTTGTTGGGGAGGCATAGAAACTTAGTAATATCGTAATCACTGCTGGTGTGGATGACAAGGAGCTGAGTCCTCATCAGTGACTTTTTTCTTATGACGTTTTAAAACCTATTACTCTTACTCCTATTTTCTAGTATTGGGTTCCTTATATGGGCCTTCAAACTTTAGTTTTATAATTGCTTTATATGCTGTTTGGTGATATGTGGCTTCAAAGCTTGTAATATTTTTGTGAATGTCTGAAGACATGCTTTGTCAACTTTTTTTTTCAATATTTAAAAAAACGTTAGAGGACACATTGGCCAGAAAACTCAAAAGATGTGTTGTTTAGTCCAAGTGATGATTTTCTATGCTATTTGCTCGCTGATTTTCCTCCTTTTTTATTTGTTCCTTCATGTTTGTCCAGGTGGTTTTTTCGTTGATCCTTCCAACTTTCTATTTTACTTGTTTTATGTATCTAGATGTCAAATTAGGGGTCAGAAAGGACTTCACTGGGCTGAAGTCAGTTTCACTTTTATGAAATTAATTTTCATCATTATTTATTTTTTGTTTTTACAGCAGTAAAAGTCATTGGGTTGGATAATCTTCCACTCATTTCTGTGTCTCTTGATGGTAGGAGAAATAAATCAACTGAATAGTTGTTTCTTAGTTTTGAAAAGTCTATACCATTTGGGGACGGCAAGGGGATGGCGAGGGGACGGCTATTATTATAAATATTTTAATAAAAATATATACAAGTTAAAAAGTAAAAACTAAAAGTTAATATTATTGTTATATTATTATGATTTGTTATATTATAAATTATAATATTATTGAACATATAAATTTATAAATATATTATATATAATATAATATATATTAATAATTATAAATGATATATAATAATAAATATTGAAATATATAATGGTATAGGATATAATTATAATTCGATATATAAATATTAGTATATTTAATATTAATCATTGAACATAAATTATAAATTTATAATAGTATAGTATAATTATTAAATTATAATAGTAAAACTAAATAGTATATTAATTTATATATCGAATTATATTTATTTATGATTAATATTATAAATACCATATAAGAATAAAATTATAAATATCATTAGCCGATAGGCTTTTATATGTGAGCATTATAGTGCTCGGAATTGTCTCACGCTGGGGAATTTTCTAAACTCGTCGGTTCTTCTTATCGGCCAAGCTCTTTTCCACAACCATTCGGTTTATTTTGAGACAGCCGACGTTAACTTCCGTCAATTATATTCCGCCACACGTAAATATATTCCTAGCATTCCGAATATCTAACTAAAGTGCTACAAAAACAACCGGCAACTTCTGGTAAACCCTAATCAAAGGGCAGTTCGACAAAACCTTCAAATTATCTCCAAACAGTTTTCAGAGAGGGGAAACAGAGGAAGAGCCGTGGAACCTCTGTTATTTTTAGTTTTTTTTTTAATAAGAGGGAGCTTCTGAGCGTCCCCGGGACGCGTCTGCGTTCTCCTAATGGGGGATGTTTCCAGGGAACGGTTCCTTTCTGTAGGGGGCGTCCCTGGGACGTCCCCAAAAACCATTGATTTTCTGAGACGCCTGTCCCCGTCCTCAAGTCCCCTGGACGTTTCCTGTTTGGGGAACGGGGGAAATACCCTGGGGACGCGTCCCCCTTAATCACTGATAATAATTTATATTAAGATAATTTTATTAAATTGTTTCTAGTTGTTATGGGTAAGTTACCAAAATGCCAATGGAAGTCAGGTGTGTGAACAGAAATCATTTAAATCACTTCAAAATCCCAACTTTGACATACCAGAGTTTCAAACAGTCTCAGTCTTATATGGTGAGTATTTTTATCATATTTTTTTTAAATAATGAAAATAATATATTTATATATTTATAAAAAAATCATATTTCAAAACCAGCACTTTATGGAAGCCAAGTAGGTTGAAAGTAGTGGGTATTGATTACAAAATTAGCCTTTTCAAGCTTAGTCTTTTGACATCCGGTAATAGATAGAATAAGAAAAGAACATAATAGTTTGAACTAAAAGTAAGAAGCACTAATTACTTTGGACAGCAAGTAGTAAGACGATAACAAAGAGGACATATCAAAGATTTTGAAAGCTTCTTTAACACTAAGACGAATTCTTCCTTGGAAATAAGTGAAAGGTGGTTGCATCTTCCTTGATGGTAGTTGTTTTGTCTCCAATACAGCTGAGCTGGCATGCGGATCCCTTGAGAGATGGGATCCTTTCAAAAGTTGAACTTGAGGCTACTCAGATGAATTACATGTTAAAAGCCAATTGTTGCCTTTTATTTGCTCGTTGGTCAATCTTTATTTGCATAGTTTCAGCAAGTTTCGTTTTGTTATTATTTCACTAAAATTTACCCAATAGCCTACTGACAATTGTAGAAATGCTGATAGTTGTTGCTTAGACTATTAGAGGAGATTTTGACCAGAAAACTCAAACAATGCGTTGTTTAGTCCAAGTGATGATGTTCTATGCTAGTTGCTGGCTGTTTTTCCTCCTACTCATTTATTAGTTCCTTTGTGTTTCTCTAGATGGTTTTTTCATTATTCTTTCCAACTTTCTATTGTTTTATGTCTCTATATCTCAAATTAGGGGTCATAAAGGACTTCATTGGGCTGAAGTCAGTTTCACTTTTATTAAATTAATTTTCATCATTATTTATTTTTTGTTTTTGCAGCAGTAAAAGCCGTTGGGTTGGATAATCTTCCACTCATTTCTGTCTCCTGATGGTAGGAGAAAGAAATTAGCTGAATGGTTGTTTCTAGTTTTGAAAAATGCACACAATAATAATTTATATTAAGATATTAAATTGTTTCTAGTTGTTGTGGATAAGTTACCAAAATGCTGATAGAGAGTGAGGTGTGTGAACAGAAATCATGTAAACCACTTCAAATCCCAACTTGGCAGACCAGAGTTTTAAATAGTCTGAGTCTTATACGGTGAGTGTTTTTTACCAGATTTTTTTTAAACAATGAAAATGATAATATTTATATATTTATAAGAAGATCAGATTTCAAAAACCAGCACTTTATGTAAGCCAAGTAGGCCGAAAGTAGTGGGTATTGATTACAAAATTAGCATTTTCAAGCTTAGTCTTTTGACATCCAGTAATAGAAAGCATAATAAAGGAACATGATAGTTTGAACTAATTGTAAGAAGCACTAATTACATACAGAAAGCAAATAGTAAGACTATGACAAAGAGGACATATCAAAGATTTTAAAAGCTCCATTAACTCTGAGAAGGATTCTTCCCTAGAAAAAAGTGAAAGGAGGTTGCATCTTCCTCATTGGCACTTGTTTTGACTCCAATACAGCTAAGGTGGCATGGAGTTCCCTTGAGGGATGTGGTCGTTTCGAAAGTTGAACTTAAGGCTATTGTGATGAATTAAACCTTAAAAGCCCATTGTTGCCTTTTATTCGCTCCTTGGTCAATCTTTTGTTGCATAGTTTCAGCAAGTTTCCTTTTGTTCTTATTATCACTAAGAAATTGCATGATAGCCTCCTGCCTATTGTGGAGATGCTGATAGTTGCAGCTTAGACTATTAGAGGACACTTTGACCAAAAAACTCAAAAAATGCGTTGTTTAGTCCAAGTGATAATGTTCTATGCTAGTTGCTGGCCGATTTCCTCCTCTTTTATTTATTCCTTTGTGTAATGTCCCCCTTTTATAGGAAGCATTTAAACCCGAATCTACATTCAAAAATGATTCTCAAGGAGACATTAGTAACGTTAGAGAACAATAAATTTTAATGATAAGATCAGTGATAATGTATTCACATCATTCCTTGTTAAAGGATTATTTATTTCCTAATTGTTACTTGCCATTGATAACCATTCCATAATTCAATCATTCATATTTCCTTATTACTCTTCCTTAGAGAACTAGGCTTTACATGTATAGGGCGTGCTGAAACCATCTCTTGACCTAGCCGACGGGAAACTATGTCCCAGCCTACGGGCCTTCTTACGGATGGGATTACTACGCCTCTCCCCACAAGACCTAATGTTCCGTAATGAATGAAGTAATAGAGAAATATATATAGAAAAGTGACAACTACGTTTTATCTCTCCACGTCATCTTCCTTCAATTCCTTAAGGATGGGGAATTATATGTCTCGGGCGCGTTGAACCCTCTCCAATGCATTATGAATGGCATTACTTCGCCTTTCCCTAGCATTCTTGTCTAGGGCGCGTTAAACCCTCTCTAATGCATTGTGATGGAATTACCTCGCCTTTCCCTAACAAGACCGCCTCTCCTGTAGTTATAGGAATTGGAAGTGATGAGATGGTTATGTTTTCCTCCTCAAGTTTCATAATGTATATATATGTTCATATGTGTTTCAATCATGTTTCTTTATTTAAGAATGTACTTCAATCAACTATTCGTTCACATAGTATAGTTCTATTTTGCTATATAGTGGGTTTCACTATTTTCTAACATATAAGTTCATTTTCCTTATTTGAGTAATATCTGAACATACATTCAGATTTATACTATGAATTTACCTTATGTCACACATCTATGTTCTTATACAAATTCCTATATATAATATATATTACTTGACTTCTATCTAAATATAAAATATACATTATTCAACATACCTGTTCGCTGCCTTGTTATTCCCTTATTCTTTTTGTTTCCTTGATTTGCTGCTGCTTGTTCTTTTCTTTTCATTCAATGATTGTTCCTATTTATTTCCTTTATTCCTTTCTGTTATGACTATCAAATGATGGCTGATTCCATTAATGCATATGATCTTCTTTAAACTGATCCAATATCTCTCTATATCTATGTATTCCCCTCAGATGCAATTCGATGATATTATTCCATGATGAGATGATAGTGTTCTTTTGTTCAATGGATTGATTTGTAGAGGCAATGCGTATTATGTCAATGCTATAGATATGACTGTTTTTTCTGAGCAATAAATATATATATGCAAATCGAATGTTATATGATGTTCTAGGAGATGCTTGCTGTTTAGAATAATCAATGGTTTCCATATCCTAATCCCCCCTTTGACCGATGCCCCATACTCCTCTTATAACTTGGAATAGATGCGTCCTTATGAAGAGTCGTATCTTCATGGTTCATCGTAGCCTTTTAGTAATTGTTTCAAGTCTTTATTTATTTGTCTTTATTGATATAATTCGCTGCCACTAATCCATATACCTTTTATAATATAAGACTTTGTCTTATGTGCCCTTTTCTTAAACGCATCCTCTTTTTTTAATCATATAGGCACTTTCTTAACATTTATAATATTTTATTTATTCCTTATTCTAATATAAATATATATGTATTTATATATATTATAATATCATTTATATTATATAATAATTACAATATATTACATTTATATTTATGTATCATAAGACATTTGTCTTATATATATATATATATATTTATTATATGATAATTATATTATAATAATATCTATTTATATTTATTTTTTATATTATAAATATATATCATAATTGTTTTCTTAGATTTATTATTTATAAATACAATAATAATAAAATATTCATATAATATTATGTAATATTATTTATTAAATATTATATTATTATTGTTAGAAGCATTAAATGGACATGATGTTTAAATCTTTAATTTAAACAATGGCTTAACATTGCGACATAACACTTTGTGTTTCTCCAGATGGTTTTTTCATTGTTCCTTCCAACTTTCTATTGTTTTATGTATCTAAATGTCAAATTAAGGGTCAAAAAGGATTTCATTGTGCTGAAGTCAGTTTCACTTATATTAAATTAATTTTCATCATCATTTATTTTTTGTTTTTGTTGGAAATATTGTCATTCATGTTAAGGAGACGGTTAGGAGATTGTTGGATTAGTTGTCCAAGATATATGGATGAAATTGTCAAAGAGATCGTCATTGATGTCAAAGAGTTTGTTGTGGAGATTGTTGGAATATGTTGTCATTGATATCAAAGGCACTGAATCATTAAAGGAGTATTTGATGTTGCCCGTTATAAATTCCCGTTAGAGAGATTGTGAATTTGCAGGCCGACTTAGAGATAAATGGATGTTTAAATTAAAGATTTAAACATAATGGAGAAAGTGTGAAGAGTTTTTATTAATGCTGGTCAACCTTCTAAAGAACAAAATAAGAAAATGTTAATATGGGCCGATCCATATACCTTGGTGCTAAAGATGGAAGATAAAATTCAAATTGAAATTCTATGAGGTGGCTGACCAAAAGAAGGATTCTATGAATTAGAAGACAAGTAATATATTTATGCATATATTGGAGCGGTTAAAAATAGAAATATCAAACATCCAACGATTTTGGTGAATAAGACAAAGACCCAACGATTTTGAATGAGACAAAAACAAAATGGTGCAATCAACTTTATAAGTCTAACGGTTAGTAAAGGAAGACAACGATCAATATTAAGGAGATGCAATTCATATAAGTGATATGACTTCTTATGGCATGCGATTTGAATTAGAGGTAATGCAAATTGCATAAGCAGTGATACGTTTTGTTTATGGGTCTAATTACTTTTGATGTGGTGCAATTCTCTTGAAGAGGTGTAAACTCATTGAAGTGTCATGTCCATTATGAAAGGACATAGTTATTCATAAAGACATCTCATTTGAAGATAATCAATGATAAATCTGATGTATTCTGAGAATATATGTGTAATAAAGAGCAGATTTAAAAGGGCAGAAAAGTATGAAGAATGTTTCAGACTTGTGTTAAAGAATATATACAGATCATGTGTGTAGATAAATGCAGATATGTATGAAGAATATGTATGAAAACTAAGAGCAGATTTGTGAGGAAAACATTGATATATTAGTGATCAAATTGAAGGAAGACATTGACAAAGTTTGGATCAGATTTGTGAAAGATATTGTGCATGATAGTGATCAGATTTGGAAGGAAGATTGTGCATGATTGTAATCAGATTTGTGAGAGAAGGTTATTGTGTGGATTGTGATCAGATTTGGAAGAAGGATATTGTGTGAGTTGTAATAAGATTTGTGAAAGGAAGATCCTGTGAAGAAGCATACTATATCAACCATTGAAGGATTAATAGGTTGGAGCCTATCAAATAGAGGTTGGAACCTCTTGCCGGGTTGGAGCTCAGTTTGTGTGGGGGTTGGAGCCTCCAATATGTTGGTTCCTATAATTTTGTCAAGTGGAGATTGGTGTCACTTGTGAGTTGGTGCTCACAGAAGAAGAGATCAATATATATAAGCAATATCTTGCCGTGGTTTTCTCCCGCAAGGGTTTCCACGTAAATCGTGTGTTCTTATTGTGTTCTCAATTGCTAGATCTTGCATATTTGTAGTTGATGTGATTGATTGAGTTTGGAAAAGTAAACGTTTGTATTATACTGATTCACTCCCCCTCTCAGCACTTGTGAGATTTTTTGTTTGTCGAGTACTCGCTGAAACATGGCAAGTCTGTGTGAAAAACTTGTCGAATGTGGAACAGTTAACCCTACGCAGAAAAAACGCACCAAAAACGTGGCATAAGCCATAAACATTGAAAAAACATGGTTTCTTGCCTATATAAAAACCATGAAAATGGCGTGTGTCATGAAGGTCTGTGTGGTTCCGAAGGTCTTCCTTTGGGCTTGGTGTTGAGGGCTCTACACCTCAACCTCACGTTGTTTTAGGGGTGCTGCCCCCATCATTTGGGCTTGGTGGCAGGAGCTCTACAACTCAACCTTGTGTTGTTTCAAGGGCGCTGTCCCCCTCGACCTCGTTGGGGTTGTTGCTCCCAGATCTCCCTCAACCTCGTTGGGGTTGTTGCTCCCAGATCTCCCTCAAACTCGTTGATAAGATCCACACAAATAATAATTGCAAAATGTATGTAGAACAAAGATCACACACCACACAAGAGATGTTTGTGGGCCAAGATGCCCTAATATCCAATATATGTAGAAATAGAATAAATCCTTGAGGTAGGGTAACACCGTACAATACTCCTTATGGAAGAAGCCACTCCATTATATATCTCCAAGAGCTATCCCAAATACAATATCATACTCAACTCATATCCCCTTACAATGATAATCACCTCCTTTATATAGACCTCATTCTAATAATATAATGGAGGGGTAATCCCAATGAAGGCCTACTCATAACCTAATATAGTTAATTACACAACTTGTCTACATGACCCAATATAACTAACTTAAGGGTTGTGTGCCATATGTTGGCATCTCCATCCACCTACATATATTATAATATCATATCCCTAGGTACCTAACACCCGCTGGGGCCGTACGACCTCACTAGGTGCATTGCCCCCAAACCCTTGCCAAACACATTTAATACATTTTGTAGTTGTATTTTGTATAAAATATATGTTTTTTTTCAAAATTTAAGTATTTTTTTAAGTTGTTGAGTTTTTGCCAAGTTTTCGTCGAGTCCGAAATTTTTGGTCTACTGAGTTTGAGTCAAGTCCAAGTTTCTAAACTATGGGTTGGATAATATGCCACTTGTTTCTTTGTCTCTTGATGGTAGGAGAAAGAAATTAACTGAATGTTTGTTTCTTATTTCTGAAAAATACACACAATAATAATTTATATTAAGATAATTTTATTAAATCGTTTCTAGTTATGAATAAGTTAACAAAATGCCGATAGAGAGTCGGGTGTGAACAGAAATCATGTAAACCACCTCAAAATCACAACTTGGCATACCAGAGTTTCAATTAGTCTATCTTATACGGTGAGTATTTTTATTAGATATTTATTTTTAATAATGAAAATAATATACTTACATAAAGATCAGATTCCAAAAAACCTGCACTTTATGTAAGCCAAGTAGGTTGAAAGTAGTGGGTATTGATTACAAAATTACCCTTTTTAAGATTAGTCTTTTGACATCCTGTAAGAGAATAAATAATAAAGGAACACAATAGTTTGAACTAAAATTAAGAAGCACTAATTACTTATGGACAACACGTAGTAAGACTATAACAAAGAGGACATATCAAGATTTTGAAACTCCCTTAACATTGAGAAGGATTCTTCCTTGGAAATAAGTGAAAGGTGGTCCCATCTTCCTCATTGGTACTTGTTTTGATTCCAATATAGCTGAGCTGGTATGGAGATCCCTTGAGGGATGGAGTCCTTTCAAGAGTTGACCTTGAGGCTACTGTGATGAATTACATGTTAAAAGCTAATTGTTGCCTTTTATTTGCTCCTTGGTTGAGCTTTTGTTGCATAGTTTCAGCAAGTTTCCAATTGTTCTTATTATCACTAAGAATTTCCACAATAGTCTCCTGCCTATTGTGGAGATGCTGACAGTTGTAGCTTAGATTATTGAGATATTCCTACTGTTGTCTTATGGAGTTCTGCATCAATAATTGGTTCTCTTTTTGCTAATTGATATGACTAAGCAGCATGGAGATACATTGCTGCAAAAGGGGTATAGCAGCCCCTTTTGGTTTTATTTTTGGATGCAAGCCAGCCAAGGTATTATTAATGTTAGCTATTGAAATTACTCGAGGACAAATTACTGTTGGTGGGATGAGGTTGTTTGTTAGGAGGAAAAATATTATGATCTTCCTAAGCAGGTAAGGCAATAGTAGTAAAATCAAACTGCTATTACTCTTCCACCTGCAGAAATGAAATACATGGCAGCAGTTAATGAAACACATGGAACAATATGGTTGAGAAGGATTCTTTGTGATTTGCAGTTGTAACAATAGAAGGCCTTACAATTGTTCTGTGAGAGGTGAAGGATCAAACATATAAAAGTACATCAATGTTTAATTTTATAGAGGTTGCAACATGAAGAAATCGAGTTGGCATGTTCTGCTACTCAGCTTCAAGTGGCAAACATCTTCACCAAACTTTGTGAAGAGAGAAATTTTAAAAAAACTAGAAACATGCTTAGTCTCATTGTTAACAACATAAGGTGTTAGAATATGGATGTTCATATTGTGAACATGGATAGTAGACAGCAGATTATAAAGTTTGTACCAAAGAGTTATGATTGTGAAGCATGAATCACAATAACTGTATTAAATTGTGATATTCATACATGATACATAAATAGTGTACATAATAGGTTATAGACAGAGTTGGAATTTATAGAAAGAAACTGAAGTAATAGGAGATGAAAGATTGCCAAAGATATTAAATTTACTTTTCAATATTTTATTTTTGATCATCCATACAGATTAAAGTTACATTAAGTTCCTGCATGTTGTGTTTTGCTTATGAGATTCAATACAATTGGCTACTTTCTTTGGTGTTGAGGGAAGAGAACAAAATCTAAAATCCATGCGGTATAATTTTATGAACAAATTGTAACTATTTAATGTATACTTCTGGTGTCCTTGTTTGTTTGTCAGCTAATGTTTGTATTATTCAGTATGATGTTTCCTGAGAAATATAAATCTGAATTCTCTTATGATGCAGATACTGAATCAAGATGAAACGCCTTTGCTTTATAGTCTGGTATTCGGGGAAGGTGTTGTAAATGATGCTACGTCTATTGTTCTCTTCAATGCTGTTCATAGCTTTGACCTCACTAATATTGATGGCATCACAGCATTGCAATTGTTTGGCAACTTTGTTTATCTCTTTCTCACAAGCACAGGATTGGGAGTTGCAGTAAGTCAAATGCTCATAAACAGCCAACTCTTGCTCGAATAGTTCTGAAAATAAGATTTATCATTTGGATCTTGTCTTTTAATGAACTTATACATGTTCCTCTATTAATGTAAGCTTCTGTGGCACTGCAGTGAATTTCTACAGGGCCTGTCTTAATGCATTCTTACTGTTCTTTCCAATGATATTGCAGGCAGGGCTTCTAAGTGCGTATATCATCAAATCTTTATATTTTGGAAGGTTGGCTGAAAATTACATTACTATTTCTGTATATCTTGCAGGCTAGTGTTTAGTCATTTAAGAGCATAAAGCTTATGTTTACTCAAAACACATTACGGAAAGCAGGGGAATCATTTTGTATATCTGTCCTGATCTTTTGTTCTCTTCATTTTAAAAGTTTCCTCCTGTTTGCTTTGGTATTTCACAGCTTGGGACCTGTGATTAATATTAAGTCTGTTTGTCAAAAGATAAAACCTTTGGTTTATGTCTTATACTCAGCACTGCACATCTTTGCTTTTCTAAAAAGTCTGCTTTTAGTTTTGTTAATTTTAAAAAGTTGGGGTGAGTGATCTTGTAAGCTTTTCTTTTACTGTCTTCTCTGGTGATTATCTGCTTATTTTATGTACTTTGATCATGTTATCAGGCATTCTACAGATCGTGAAGTTGCAATCATGATACTTATGGCCTATCTTTCATATATGCTTGCTGAAGTAAGCATACGTTTACATTATAAGGCTTTGATTGCTATCATTATGCATTTTTAGGTTACTTATAACTTGGAATTGTTTTTTCGTTATCCTGCATTTAATCTAGAATTTGAATTACATTTCTTTTGTGCAGCTATTTTACCTGAGTGGCATTTTGACTGTTTTCTTCTGTGGCATTGTAATGTCCCACTACACATGGCATAATGTTACAGAAAAATCAAGGGTTACCACCAAGTATGTAATAGAGTTCACTTGAACATTTTGTTGTCATTATCTATAGGACAACTAAACAAAATTTATTGATAGCATCTTGTATTTATTGTTATTTTTTCTTGTTTGAATTGCACATTTAGCTTTTGGCAAATAAAGGATGTTTGTCAAACGTAAGATATTCCTTCTGCTTCTTTTGTAATTGTTATCATTAATCATGATAGTGAATGGATGCAGGCACGCATTTGCTACAATGTCCTTCATTGCTGAAACATTTATCTTCCTTTATGTGGGAATGGATGCCATGGACATTGAAAAGTGGAAAATGGCAAAAAGAAGGTGAGATGAGCTATAAATTTGCATTTAGTTAGTGTTAGCAAATGAATGTTTACTTATTTAACATGATTTGATGTAAAGTTCATTATATTTTGGTGTAAATAGGATTTTAATTATATGTTAGCATTTAACAATGTGCCCATTTCTTCTTGACTAAAGTTGACATAACTGCAAGGTTGCTTATGTTTAACTGAAGGAACCCAGAACTAGTAAATTTCATCTTCAAATCCAAATGTCATAACCTGATTGAAGCTATCTTAACAAGATTATGCAAGATCTTCAATCCATGCTTATGGCAGTAGATGGAATCAATTCCCTTCATCATTGAGAATTATTATATCCTAATAGATAATATCGTGGATATTATGACAATGGAACAGCAAGAATCTAATCCAATAACGAAATAAGCATGTAAATGAAAACATTGGTAGCATCTATAAATGTAGCATTACTAGGCATTGGAATGATGAGTATCTCTCAGAAAGCAAGGTTGATTGATTGCAAAGTTTACATCCTTAAGGTTCGCCATCTCCAATTAATTGGTCCTATGTACTGAAAGAATGCAATTGCCACTCACATTGGCAAAGAGGTCCCTGGAGAGGTGTGTCTTTGTTATCAAAGTCCTCGATTTAGCTTATAATAGTAGTCCTTAAATTGTCCCAACATATTGAGGTGGGTATTAGAATGCATGTATGGTGCATAATTGTCACATGTTCATGGATGCCCATGTTACTTTGTTGACAAAAGCATGGTTCACCATTAAACAAGTTATTCACTTATCACTTAAGTTGATGCATTGATCCTTATACTAGGGGATCAATCCACATAAGACTCCATTTAAGAACTGGACTCTTTCTTAGATAGTTAGCATGCTTCATCTCATAAGTATAGCCACCTACGTGTGCTTGATTTGTTGCTGACTGAATCTGCTGATCTGTCATATGTGTACATACAATCAAAATGGTAATTTTATTCATTGAACTTATCTATCTTTGCCGAGACATCATGTGTCTTAGTTCTATTGGGTTTATAAAAAACTTTCAGCCTCATTCTTTTTAGGATTTTAAATAGTTACCAATGCCATCATTTGATAGAATGCTATGTCACAAGGTTCGAGTTTGAGTTCGAGAAGGATAAAATTCGTTTAAATTTGACAAAGATAAAATTTGTCAAAAAAAAGTCGTGATTAAATTTGACTAATATTAAAATATAAATAAATCTAAAAATTTAATTTAAATATTATAAATATATTAAATTTTGTATATTAAATATATTAAATTTCAATAACAAAAATCTAAATTGTATATATTAAATTTTAATATATTAATTTTTATTGTATTAAATCTTAATATTAAATGAGAAGACAAAGAACACAGTGATAAATTTAAAAATACATTGAAGGACTAAAAATAAACACGAGAAAATATGATAATAAATATTAAAAATCAATGGGAACTGAGACTTGGCTAAATTGGGGCTTGAATGTTATGTTCCCTTTTCAAAACTAAAAGAATTAATGATATTTTAAGTGGGTCCAATCATTTTATTTTCAAAAGGGCAACTTAAATATTATTATAGGGCCTATGTTATATTTAAATAAGTGTTTTTTAACACTTTATTCAATTCAAAAAGGGCCTTTGGATGTGATTTAAAAGTATTTTTAAATACCTGGAGGGAAAAGTAAATTAAATAAAAGATAAAATAAAATAGAGGGCCAAAGTAGGCACCTATAAAAGAGAGGTCAAGGCTCACATCAAATCCGAATTTGTCATTTCACTTCTCTTTACGAATTGGAGTTTGAAGCATTCAAGGACAGAAACCCTTGGTGTGGGAGATAGTGAGGACGAGGACGAAAACCCTCTTGGTGTCCATATTTGGATTCAAAGACAAAAAACGTCTTATTTATTAGAGGTGGTTCCACCCGGGAATCACAATTGTGCTGAATTGTTGGAGATCGTTTGAAGGTTTGAAGTCATTTTCAGTTTGCTAGAATGTCGCTATAGTAATTTATTGAAGATTTCAGTTTGTGGAGGTTTGGATCGATTCATATTTGCAAGAAAACCATCAATATCTTTTTGGGACATCTTCATTTGCTGTTGCGAAGGACTTTTCAGATCATTGACATCAATGTTCGTTGCTGTATAGCACCATTAATTGCTATCATAATCATTGGTGAAGGGCATCGTACAACCTGCCTTACTTCTGGAGGTTTCCGTACGATTTTGGTGTAGTTGTATCAGTTTCCTTGCTATGATCTACTTACAACTGCTAGTCATCGTCATACCCGCGGTCTGTACAGGTTGATCTTCCTCGTGCAACGGCCATACAAGTCTGATTTTGTCATTTAATGTGTCATGTTCCGTTTTCAAGATAAAACAGTCAGTTCATATATCAAGGACTTGTCAATCGAAACGAAGAAAAGGTCATTTTATATCTAAAGTGGTGGAAGCTTATTGACATTGTTAAGCCAGATTAATGGACTGAATCAAATGGGATCTTAGGCACATTCATGGGAACATATTTAAAATTCATTTTACAAGAGAACAGTAAGCTATTAGTAGGCTAAATGGGGAAGGATTCCCATTGCATAGACTCCTAAGAAAACTGTTTGCTTCTATAATATAGAAATAGATGGAAAGATGGCCCTTTAGCATGTTCAGGGACAAGTAAAATTCCTGTAGATGAAGTGCACATGATTTTTATTTTGGATATTTGACTGGCAAAAAGAGAGTTTTGAAGAATTCATATTAGAATGGAGATGCAAACCATATCTGCCTAAGTCAGTTTTATGCCGCCTAATTATATTGACTGATCCAGATGCAATTTGCAGGATAGAGAATAAATTCCTCCTGATCATGACTAAATCACATGAGGTAACATTTAAGGGGATTAAATGAAGTAGCGCTGATATTAAAAAGAAATGAAAGGTGTGTTAGTCTCCTATTAAGTGATTGGGAATAAAATATTTGTTAAATTAAAATAAAACTATAATTCATCAAAGGCAGCGGTGGTGTAACAAAGGGATGTGACTCTTTTAAAAGGCAGCAGGTGTATAGGAAAGGATGTGACTCCTTAAACAAAGTGATATAAAGAGTAGGTCATTCCATGAGGGGAAGGCATCAATTAAAAAGAGATATTATGACTGCTTACAAGTAAATATTTGAAATGTCCCGTACTAGGGTTTTGACCAAAATTTCTGAATTTGCAAATTTCAAACTTGAAACCCTAGGACTGAATTCTGATTTTATTTACTGCACCTTATCAATTTACTTCACCAAGCATGAAACATAGTCTAACACATAAAAATGATGGCAAATGACAATATATATCTACTGTCCTTATTATTGATGAATTACACCATGAAATACACATACAAGCATGCAAAATATGAATGCAAGTCTGCTGCTCCAAATTGTAATGATATAGAATGAAATTACATCAAAATCATAGGCCCAACATGGCCATCAAACTCCCAGATCACTGCTGTTACAAATCAGAAATAAATGATGGATTCCGGCATACCAAATCTGTTGACAAAAGCCAATGCAAGGTGGGCGAACCTCTTCTATATTGATCGGCCTTCAAGATGATGATGAATATGATACCAAATGATCAAATGCAGTCCCAAAACAATGGCGAATTCCTCCAACAGTCCCACGCACCTTAACACAATGTATTGGCACTCCAAAAATATGATGCTGCAAACACTTCGCTGATCCTTCCTCAGCTGATCGCCTACCCTCCAATGTGATGAATGGTGAGAGAATGTGATCCCAAGGTGGCGGCGGCTAGGGTTTAGGCCTGCTGCTATGACTGATCTGCCAATATGAAACAACCACTCCAAGATATGATTTGAAATCTGCAAATATCTCTCCAATAATGGCGCTCAAGGATGCAATGATGTCTTCCCTCAATTCGGCGCTCAACATGCAATGTCAAGGATCTTCAGTGTCTTCAAAATGTGGCGCTCCTAGCTGATATAATGACCTTCAACAATGAAATTCAGATCTGCAATGGAAAATATATCTTTGAATGCTCAATCAATCTTTGAATACTCCAATGAAGCGCAAGTGTGAACTCCGTATGAATCCACCTCCAAGATGTAATTGGGTTTTACTTTTCATCCAATACACCTCCTTACCTTTTTATTCATTTTATATTGATTTTTGTACTTAGAGATGCTTTATTACTCCCTTTTCTGCAACATAGGCTGCACTTTTGAGTCACATCAACCTATTTTGGATATTTGTGGACGGTACTTCATTTTTCTCCCTTTCTAATAAGCCAGTTTTCTGTAAGATTTTGGGACTGTGTAAAAATATGTTAAAACATAGGGCATGGGTTGTGAAAGATTTGCCTCAAGGATTTTAGTTAATCCCAACACTATTTTCCTTTGATAAGCATCCTCTTTTCCATTTTGCATGGTACTAACTTCATTCCTCTTTGATTCCTTGACAAAGAAAAGCTCTGATCAGTTTCCAGGATATTCAGAACTGTAACTTGTGATAAAAGTACATCTTGATTGACACGAATACACACAAGCAATTACTCTCCGAAGTTGGAGTCTTTTATGGGCAGGTTTAGTGACCATCTATGATCAAGATGATCCTTCATGGGAACTTGCTAGAAATGTGATTTTGAATTATGCTAATATAGAGGCCCTTCTTACTCATAATTTCTTGCAACTGTGACGAACTTGGCTTTTAGAGGAAAATTTTGAAGAGAGTTTGGAATAAGAGCTTCAGAATAGGAAATTTCTCATTCTTAGTCATTGTTTGTACCTTCTTATTTTTGGCATGCATGTTAACTTTAAATATCATTTGATTTCTCAAAGTATGCTTATATGCATGGTTTGAGTTTTTGTAATGTCCAAAATGTAACTAATATAATTCAGTGCATTTTAGTGCAGCCCTGGGACATCTGTTGGCCTTAGTGGTGTTCTCCTGGCTTTGGTTATGGTAGGAAGGGCAGCTTTTGTGTTCCCACTTTCCTTCTTATCAAATTGCTTAAAGAAGACACCAAATACTAAAATCACGCTTCGGCAGCAAGTAAGACGATTGAACTGCTTCTAATGATGGCTTTTCATTGTATTGTATTGTATATATAATGCCTTGTAATCTAGCTGAAGTGAGCAGTAACAGTTTATATTCTTCTCCAGTTTATCATATGGTGGGCTGGTCTTATGAGAGGTGCAGTTTCAATGGCCCTTGCTTACAATCAGGTAATTTTCTATGCAAGTCCATATGTTATGGGCAGGTAGTTGGATGTCACATTGAGAGAGTTGAAGGATCTACTTTTTTCTAATTTGATGTGTTGGATCTAGAGACTTATGATGCTTTTACTCTTTGCAGTTTACAAGGTCAGGTCTTACAAAATTGCCTCAAAATGCAATTATGATAACAAGCACCATCACAGTGGTCCTTTTCAGCACAGTGGTATATGATAATCACTGCTTTATATGATATGGATGCTCCCCTGTGATGATGTTTTGTAGGGGAGTAATAGATGCTTTAAGTGATAAGGGTCAAATTTTCTTGTTATTCCTATGATATTTTTCTCTTAGCATTGTAACATAAAAAATTTCATTGAGTTCAAGGATTGAATTACATGGTTTGCAGGAAAAAATTCCTTTAGGCAAAATAACCACGTACAATTATGCTAAACTTAAGTCATACACTTGTGCAGGTCTTTGGCTTGATTACAAAGCCTTTAATCAGGCTACTGTTGCCACACAACTCAAAATCAGGAAATGGTTATACATCAGATCCATCGAGTCCAAAGAGCTTACAACATCCACTGCTTGGAAATGGCGAGACAGGGGAAGATGTGCAGCATGTTAGAAGGCCAAGCAGCTTACGCATGCTACTTCAAGCACCTTCCTATACAGTGCATCATTACTGGAGAAAGTTTGATGATTCATTTATGCGTCCTATGTTTGGGGGCCGAGGTTTTGTTCCCTTTGTACCTGGTTCTCCATCAGGAATTCAAGATAATGATCCATGGAGGGCATAATGTAATTGTCTATGCTGATACACAAGCTTATGGATGGGGCTGGATGTCTTGATGACATTGGAGGCATGACTTTGCCATTGTATCTTCAAAAAGAGTTTGGATGAGATTAAAAATCATGTGGCCATTTTATGTATGCTAGATAATGTGGCTACTTGCAGGGTTGGCTGTTCTGTTTTTATATCAAGATATATGAATCATTTACTCCTGACCGGTCTCTCTACTAGGAGAGCAAAATTTCTCTATCCTGGCTGATAAGTTTCTTATGGTTTAATTTTTGGCACAGTTTTGAAATTATTCAGTGCCCAGGTTGTATATTTATGAACAAAAACTGCACAAATAACTTAATTTTGAATGTGTATCTTCAAGATCATGCAATGATACTTGGTTGGAGAAGCGCGCATGCTTTGATAAAGCTTGGTAAGATTTGAATGCCTGCAAAACATTTCAAAGTCAACTTCTATTATGTAACATGGTCAGTTGGGGCTTGAGTTTTCTGTGTGTCTCAGGACATCCAGTATATTTTTTCAACCGTATCAAATCATTGGAAGTATTTACATAGAGTCGATAATGTGCAACTTGTAGACCATGACTTTATTTGCATTTTGATGGTTTTATTGCACATGGGATAAATGCTGTCTGTCTGATAGCCAAGAAGTGTTATGTAATTGGCTTTGGCTTAATTCATAGATAAAACTGAGATTTTATATTATATTGTGTTTGCTACTTCAAATTTAATTGCTATTTTTTGTTGCTGATTCTAGTGCCTTCAATCCCATATCATCAAAATCACGATGCATTAAACTTCAAATTAAACAACTTAGGCAGATTGAAGATTCCACAATATATAAGCAACTTAAGAGAGCAACTAATCCGACAACAAATTGTCATTAGGAATAGAGAGCGAGATATGTGCATGTGATCTTGCATATTTGCTTGATCTTGCGGTCATTGTTTTCTAGATCTCTGTCTAATAACTTGACTTTTTAAGGCATATCATTTATGGTGGGTCCACTGCATTAAAATTATTAGAGTGTTTTTTTTTTTGCCTACTTAGAATCTATGTTAACTATACCGAGTCTGCGGTGAAAGTAACTTCTTATGAATCATGATATAGTAATTCATTGAAACATCTTTTTTAATTTTTTGATTCAAGTAAATGTTTCTTAATAGGGCAATGTTCTGCACACATTCTGTGGTGTTGCTAGATTCGCCACATGTAAATTATGCTCCAAGTAAGAAGAACGACGTCAAACTTGTCAGTCTCTCTTCTGCGAGGGTTTTAAATTTTCCACTGAGTATTTATCTTCGTGATCACATTTAGAGTGCTAACTATTGGTATAGTTATGAAATTAAGTTTATTTAGGTAAATTATTTTTTTATTTCATAGGTAAATATTTTAAGATATTTCATGCTTCATTTCTTGTGATTTCTATAAAATTACTTTGTAGGAATCTTTTTATTATGGAGAATGAGTTGTCATCTTCCTCTCTTCCATGTATTTTCTAAAAATGTAACTTCATTGTATTTAATCAACACACCAAATGGATAGCCTGGTTTTGTTCAGCTACTACTTCTCAATCATTTTTTTCCAGCATATTTGTTATTAGCAAATAGCTTAAATTCATTCAATTCTAGATGGTATTTCATACACTAATCTGAAATATTACATAATATCAGAGCTAGTTTGAACTTAGGCTAGTTTTCATTTCCATTTTGTAAGTCTTTTTCTAGGTGTTCTATAAGTGGAATTTTGTCGAAAGCTCCCAGGCGGAAAACATACCTCACTAGTGACTCTAGAGCAGCCAAAACCATAAGGATCATTTGTCAAATCGTCTAAATCGGTACTAGGAAACCTGTTTTTAGGTATGAGGGCTCTTTTTTGTTTTTGGGGTATTTTTGTAGGAAACCTTTTCTGGATGCATGTTAGAACAAACTTGAATTCACCACCGTGTCTAGAGCAATTGAGAAAGTTGAGTTTGGCTTTTGCATTGTCCAAAATTGACTAAGTCAATGTGGCAAGTCCTAGTGAAGGATTGCCCAACCACTCCTTAGCTTCTTTTCACTTGCTGTGTGTGTTCATCTACACCACAACTTTGCTCCTCATCCATGCATATACTTCTTTCCTTGGTTCCAAGGTTCTCTTGTGCACCTCTTCGTAGCACCACAAGTTTGAGAATCTAAAAATGCTTGCCCTTATTTTTGGGTACAAGTCTCTAGGCTTCACTTGGGATGTTGTCGTATAAAAAATAGATGTAAGGAGGCCAACTTATGAGGGTTTGATATTTTTGGTTTTGTCTAGGCTTGGCATGCGGCGGGGAGGGGTTTGTTAGAACACAATCAATCTACTGGGGGGGGGCGTGAATTAGTAGATCAATAAAACTTAAAACTTAAAGCCTTTAGAATGTAGATCAAATTAACTTTCAATGCAATAACATCAACAACAAGAAAGCATGCACACATGAACATCAGATATACATGGAAAACCCAATATGGGAAAAACCATGGCGAGAAAATGCTGCTAGGATCGACCGTCTTAATCCAACCTCACAAATGAAACCATTGATTACAATGTTTAAGAGCACCAACTCTAAGGAGTTACCAAACCCCTGATTTAAGAGCACCGACTCTAAGGAGACTACAATCCCCTGATATGAGCACCAACTCAATCCTTAGAAGGCATCAACCTCATTGAATCTTTACATATTCAAGTATGCAGCCATTTAGTTCTTTATAAACTTCAAATGCACCTTTTCAATTCATACACTGTCTTCTCTTCTCACAGTACTCACTTAGATTTGCTATGCACTTCAATTCATCTCACGCCTACTTCATTCCATCTATCCATATCACATACTTATTCTCTTTTCAATCGCTTCAAGTATACAACTATCTCTGCATATACTTGCGCATCTGCATGTGCGCACTCCAGTCTTTCTGCACTTCTACTTTTTTGCATGTCCAGAAAGAAAACTCGTCATGTAACTCTACACGCATTCAATTCGTGTAACTGCCGTTTATCCATCGTTATCACCAACCACAGTTACAGTTCTATTAATATCTTCGTGCATGCAAAACATCCAGTTATTCTGCATCACCGTCATAGCCATGCATCCACTGTTATTGCCAACCCATTCAGCTTACGCACCAAACGCTACAACCTGTTTAAAACATTTTATTTAACCATCCTCTGTCGGCGAATTTCACATTCTTCGAACTTTTGGCTTTTAGCCCTTTATCAGCGATTTTCATCTTTTGAGAACTTCGGCTTTGTCTTCTTCTTTATCGGCGAAAATCCCATTCCTCAAACTTTACTTTTACCTCTTTATCGGCGATTTTCACTTTCTGCAAACTTTGGTCTCTGTCTTCTTTATTGGCAAAAGTTGACTTTTTTGAACTTCGGCCTTTGACTCTTCTATCGGCGAATTCTCCCATTTTCGAACCATATTTTTCTATCGCCTTTTCCCTTCTATTGGCAAAAGTTCATTTCTTTGAACTTTGCCCTTTTGTTGCCTAGTCGGTAAAATCACGACTTTTCAAACTGTGGTCTTTCTTTTCTTTATCGGCAAAAAACACTTTTTCAGAACCTATGCCTTGATGCCTTTGTCGGCAAATATTGTCTTTCACGAACTTATCTCTTAAGGCCATTTGTTGGAAAATCTTATCTTTCACGAACCATGGCTTATGTCTTCCTTATCGGCAGTCTGTTTTTTTGAAAACTTAGCCCTCCCTTCTATGCTATCGGCTTGTCGGCAAATCTTGAAAATTAAGAACTAGTTCCAAAATTCAGAAGGTTACTGATACAGTGTTTACCTTATCAATTTTCCTTTGTCAGCGATTCTCTGAGATCCCGAACTAGCCTTTCTGTGCCTTTATCGGCAAAGTTTCGTTTCTTCGAACTTTGCTTTTTCTTTGCCAAGTGTCACCCAGTCGGTGAATCAGCGAAATGCCGAACTCACAAACTAGTTCTCAAAAAGAGAACTTTGCCGATAACTGAGCCTTTATACTTCAAGCTTCCTTCTTCCACCCCTTTGTCACTCAGTCGGTGAAAAATCAAACTCACGAACTAGTTCTCAAAAAGAGAACTTTGTTGATAACTTAAACTTTTTCTTTCTTCTAAGTCTTCATTGAAAAGATTTTCCTCCTCTTCTGTCGGCGAATCGGAGAAAAACGAAACTGATGAACTAGTTCGCATTTTGAACATTTTGCTGACTGACTATGTTGGTGATAACTTAGAAATTGTTTTGTTCGAATCAGGAATAGTTTGCCGACAACTCTTCAACACTTCAACAAATTCCTTTGACATCAATGACAATATTTCAACAGGGTTTTCCTGCGACGACGGCTAGTCAATGAAGGATTTCACGCTACAGGCACGGTAAGCAACCTTCGGCAGCAAAAATAAAGCAGTCTCGAACAGGGTTTTTCGAGAAGGTTTTGTCGGGCTTCTCCAAGAGTAGGACCAGGCAAAGTTCAGAAAGCAGCCAATAGCGACATAAAGCAGGGGTGGCCCACCTTGTCTGGTTCCCTGACTTTATTTTGTTTACTTTCTTAGTTTTTTTGTTGCAAAAGCAAACCTCAACCCCTCTTTGACTTCTCAATCATTGGCAAAACAAAACAATTTTAAACATCTTTCAAGACGGGTCTCTCTGTTCGACAGGGGGGGCGTATGAAAGGGCACATTGAAAACAACAAGGGTTTCAATACAGATCTCACTGTTCAACAAGGGTGGGTCTGTATGGCAAGGCACATTGATAACAATAGGGGTTTGGCAGACTCAGGGGCATAAACGGGGTCAATGAAGACAACCAAACCACTGTCATAGTAAATCAGGTTGCAATAACAGGACCAGTGGGGTACACAACAGATAGATCTAAAATTTTAGAAGAGTTTCAGGGAGGTAAGGAAGACCAGAGGTCCTTGCTAGGGATTTTACCTCAGGGGGTTTTTTTAATCCCTTTTAACTTTTCAACCCACTTCCCAATAGGCTCCTTAACTGTTCCACCATACACCAGTCTCAATGCCCAAGTAGGGGCAACAAATGGAATGTGGGGGGCTTGTATGTTAGGGTTCCCTTAGGGTAACCTTCCAAGCACGGTGGAAAGGTGTATATATGTAAATGAAAAACAATACAAGGGGATCCTAAGGCATAGGCAAACTCGAAAACTAAAGCAAGCAAAAAGGAGAAAATTCATAGCTATTTTACCAAAAACAAAGCTTAGGACCTTGTTAGGCATGATAGAAAATCAACAAGTGCAAGCAGAACAAATTGAGTCAAAACAAGATAAAGAAAAGGAAAAGGGGAGTTCAACATTTCACACATTAGGTACAAAGCAAAATGGGGTTGAAATTCACCCTCCAAATAAGGAAGAAGGGGTAGAAGACATTCAAGAGTGCACAGATGTGTATAGTCCTACCACAACACCATTACTATGGTCCTCAGATCTATACGTCAGTGAGTTAATGATTATGAAAAAGAGAGTTCAGTCCCTAGAAGAAAGAGGCCAAATGGAGGACATCAAAGTGAAAGAGATCACAGAATCCAATGGGAAATTAACAAGAGAGAACAAACTACTTAAAGAACAGGTAAACAAATTGCAAATCGACATGGCAAAAGGTGAGCAAGAAGTGATTTTGATAAGGCAAGTTTTAGATCAAATGAAAGCAACAAAAGAGAATAAGACAAAAGTGTTAGAAGAAAACAACAATTCTCAATTAAAAGAGATCCAATCATCTATGGCAAACATGGAGATAAGAGAGAATCAACTAAGAGAACAAATAGAGGAGGCCAAATCCTAGGCTCAAATAGTGAAGGGACCATCAGATATGCAAAGAGAACTCATTGAAAAACAAGTGACAAGGCCGATAAGAGAGGAAAATGACACGAATGATAGGGCTGTGAACATCGTCATTAAGGGACTAAAAGACTATGGTGAGAAGGAAACCACAAAAGAGCTAACAAGAGACTTTTTTAAGGAACAAATGCAATGGACAAGATTCATTCTTCAAGCAAATAGGATTGGAAAGTGGCTAGGAGATGGAAAATGTAGACACGTAAGAGTTACTTTAAGGAATATAGAAGACACGAACATAATACTAAAGAACAAAAGATTCCTTAGAGGTACACAAATATACCTTGGCGAGGATCTAACCATAGCCCAACAGGAAGAAAGATGAAAAGAATGGGAGAAAGTACAGATAACAAGAGAGGTAGGAACATGGGCTTGACTGCAAAATGGAAAGGCCCAAGTTAGTGATAGAATGACACAAGAAAAAGGAATTTGGCCCCCCTAGGATTATTTGACATTAGTAAGTTAGAATTGTAGAGGATATCCATGGAGAAGAGGACCTGGGTTGGGGCCCATAACAGAAGGAAAATACATAATCATCCTTACGGGGACTCATGAGCACGAAGGAAGTAAAGTTCCAGAATTTGAAGGGTGTAAAAAAGCTTCAGTTTGGAATGAAAGGACAGACAATGGAAAAGAACATGGTGATGTTACGATTGTAATCAAAGAATCATGGGGCAAAATTATAAAAGTGGAGAAAGAAGACCCAAACAAATAATATATATGGTTGCAAATATCAGAAAATCAAGTAACAATATGGATGGCAGGATGCTACTTTGCTCCAAAAAGCTCAAAATCATATAAAAAAGGAATCTAGATCAGGAAGACCCTTATGCATCTCTAAAATAAGACATTTCTGTCTTTAGTACTATGGGGGAAGTCCTAATAATAGGGGAGTTTAATGCAAGGACAAAAAACAACCAAGCCCTCAACTTGAAAAACAAAGACGCTAAGGAAGGTAACCCTTTATGGCTGGAGGAAGAGAGCGATCAACTTTGGGATAGGACCTCACAAGACAGTAAAGGGAATGTTACACATTATGGGGCAGAATTGTTAGGACTATGTAGTCTACACAACATGGTCATATGCAATGGTATGAGGGCATGGCCAAAATCGGGCAACATTACTTGCAAAACATACTACGATAAAAGTGTTGTTGACTATGATATTTGCTCATAGAATTACATCTCGAGGTTGGTGGAGATAGTGGTGGGGGACTGTTTGATAGAGTTGAAATCATATCATAATCCAATTTATGTAAGGCTAGACATCCACATAAACAAGCAACAAGGAGAGCAAGTTCACTCCCACCAAAAGAAGGCAACTTCACACAGAAAAATCCTCATGACTCAGGAAAATCAGGAAATCTTCAGAGCTATCCTTGAACGACTTTTCAGGGAGTACGAAAATAACACAGCTGGTATAGAGAATCATTATAAAAACAAAAACATGTTGATTCTCCTAATACACAAGGCTTTAAGTGGGTGTAAGAGGGCTAGATCCAAGAAAAGAATTAAAAATACTTTCCCGGCAAATCCATGGTTCGATGATGAGTGCAAGATGACAAAAAGAAATCTGCAGGGACATAGGATGGACAAAGAAAAAAAGAAAGAGTACAACAATTTGTTACAGGGTAAAAAAGAGAAATATGTGAAAATAAGAAGAATGGAGCTGATTATTCTTGGAAAACACAACCCCAAAAAATTCTGGAAGGAGCTATAGCAAAAGAGAAAGCAAACAAAAAACAATATCACAGAGTATTAATGACTATAATACGCGAAGTTGTTGTATGAGCATGATCAGGATAAACATAGACCTCCAGTAATCAATGCAAATACCAATCTTTTCACCATTGAAGATATCAATCAAGGCATAAAAAAGTTGGCAAGAGGGAAAGCACAAGATATTGATGGGCTGCAAGCAGAGCATTTAAAATGGGGTATTGAGGTTCTTGCACCGCGTATCAAGCACATCTTCAACAATGTCATTCAAGATGGCTTCCCAGAAGATTAGACGACCAGTTTTGGTATTCCTCTCTACAAAGCGGTGATATCAATAATCCATTAAATTACCGCACGATTATGGTTAACCCCCTCTTGGGTAAACTTTTTGGTAGCATGGTTGAGTGTAGAATTAGTAGTTGGACTAAAAAGGAGGGAAAAAGAGCCAAGGGGTAAGTCGGTTTTAGACTGAAGTACTCCACTATTGATCATGGTGTTACCCTTCAGTTCTTGATTGAAAAAATATAGAACACACAAAGTGGTGAGGCTTTTTGCTACTTTGTAGACTTAAAAAAAGCCTTTGACATGGTGCCTCATAGAAAACTTTGGAAAATGATGGAGGAACTTGGAGTTCTTGATGTGTTTAGAGCTGCGATCCATAGGCTTTATGAGTAGGTCAAGGTGAAAATTAGAACCAAAGATGGGCTGTTATAGTGCTTTGGCAGTGATATTAGCGTCAAACAAGGATGCCCGCTTTCCCCAACCTTGTTTGGGTTATACATTGATAAGTTAGAAGAATGGATAAACCAAACTAGTGGGGAAGGGGTTCAACTAGCTAAGTATGTTATAAAGTTACTTCTATATGCAGATGATCTCATATTAATTGCTAAAACAATTCATAGCTTGAGAGAACACTTGAGAGCGTTGGAAACCTTTTGTCAGGAAGTTGGGATGCAAGTGAACACTACCAAGACCAAATTGATGATCTTCTCGTTGTGGAGAAAAAAGAATTCAAGGGGATGGAAAGCACTTTATTCCCTCTAGAATAGATGTAGGAATGCGGAATTATGGGATTGGAAAACCAAGAGAACACTTTTTGGTTTGCTTGTTATCCCAGTGCTTCTTTATGGTTGTGAAATTTGGGGCAGCAGTATGTTTGATCAGAAATAGAAGTAGGTTGAGAGGATCCAGAAGCATCTCATCATAAGCAGTCTCAAAATTAAGATTGCTATCCCATATGAGATTTTATTGGCTGAAACGGGTATGTTTCCTTTGGAGGTGTTAGCGATGGTTCGTTTGTTAAGTTACTTAAAGAAGACTCAAAATATGGAAAACCACCATTGGCCTAAGCTAATTATGGAGGAATAGCTAAATAGAAGAAAGAAGACATGGATGAAGCAAAATGACAAGTGGTTAAAGAAATGGGACATTAATATGCAGGAGTGCCCACATGCTAACGGGGAAAGAAAAAAATATGTTAGAGAAAAATTTAGGCACATCATGTGGACTAAACAAAAGGGGCGAAAAAAGATTACCATATCAAAGAGTTCAACCCCACGTGGGATCATGATGAAAAAGCCTACATAGGGGCAGATATTAAGTGGAAAGCAAAAATGTTGATTTCTTAAATAAGGACTAGCTAACATCATCTTAGATGTGAAACGGATAGATGGTTGATTCCCAAAGAGGAGTGGGAAAATAGAATATGATTTTTTTGCAACAAAGGTGTGGTGGAGACGGAATGACATTTCATCATGGAGTGCTCTGCATACAACGACATTCATACCTGCTATTAAGACATTTTGAAAACCAACAATTTAAGCACCTTGTTTGAAGAGGCAAGACTGGACAAAGCTGCAAACTTATTGATCAAAATTCATTGCAGAAGATCTGATCTTGAGAAGAGGCTACAAATTGTTTAATGCATTTGCTGCCCTATTTTTTTTGCTCGAGTCGTGTGTGTTTTTGGGTCCCATAGGCTGTTGTGGCCTCGTGGATGTTATTAAAATCTTTCATTTCATTTCATGTGTTTCAAGGCCATATGCTACTAGAGAATGATGCCATTACTAGTGTGTTGCTCAATAGCGAGTCACCTAGCTATTAATGTCATGTCGACCAAGCATCATTGTTGTTCAACCACCACTTGGTAGTTGTCACCATCACTATGCAATCAAAGTGTGATTGTTGCTTCACTTGCTTGTCACCTGATTGAATATTCTTACAAAATATTTTTCGTTGGCATGCTATTGAAAATTTTTAGTTGACAATATCTTTTGAGAATATTCCTTTCCAATTAACAATATACAACCTTGCCAATAGCCACATCAATCAATTTGTACATCGCATATTAGTGTGAAGTCAGTATCGGTATGCCCCATCCTTTGATTGAATATGCCATGTTAGTGTATCTGCATAGTCATTTGATGACTCAACATGACATCATCACTTTCTTACACAAGTTCCAAAATTACATATAAGGGAGCTTCACCATTTGTCTTCTTTCATGGGTCAGCCCACAATACTGTGTCCCACTTTTTAGCCAAAGTGGGACATTGAAATCAACATTTTTAACCAAATATTCACTTTTTGACACCTATTCCAGCTAAACCATTAAGAATTTGAAGATGATGCGAACTAGTGATTTGTGAGATTGTGTGTAGATTCTAAATATACATTTAAAAAAAAATAGAAATAAATTGTGAATTTTTTAATGTAATTTTTAATAACAGTTTTTTATAGTAAACAACATTTTTAAAATGTGACGTTTATGTCGTAATGCATAACTTTTTTTTATAGAAAGAATAAAATTCTAATTTTTAAAATATAGATTTTTAACACCAATATCTAGGGCATGGATATTTTTTCATAATTTTTTGTTGCATATTTTTTAAATTAATTTTTGAAGTGAGATTAATTATAATTTGGGCATATATATTTTTTAGAATTTTTTTCTCTACTTTTCTATTTGTCCGCTTGTGTGGAATAGATACCTTGTTGTTCGATGAAAAACTTATGTTCACTAGAAAATAGAAAATAAATATAACTAAAAAATTATACTTTTTGGAAAGTGTACACAAAGGGCTACATAATTAAAAAATATAATTTATAAATGACTTCATTTGACCCCCCAAAAGGTGAAGCAAAGTCGGTTTTTATCAGCGTTTTGATAGGTGTAGACGAGACTCCATTGAGGGTTTAATTTAAGACTAGGAGGGTTCTATCCAAGGGGGTTTGATCTAAGGGGGTTTTATCTAACTCCTTTCAATTAAAACCCCTTTATATAGAACCCCTCAAGGCTTAAATCATTAATTTTTCTAAAAAATATGTGATTTTAGGAAAAAATCACGATGTCCCATAAGTGGGACACAACATTGTGGGACAACCCTCATCACCCTTCGGAAGGACAAATATTTTGGCTAGGTCCATGAGTGAGAAAGGCATCGTAGTTTTTTTCATTGCACTAGAAGCCCTTAAAGAGATATGTTAGATGGGCAAAGTTATCCATGTAAACAAGGTCTATACAAATGGGTGTACATGATCCCATGATCAAGGGAAACATGGTAACAAATACATGGTTTCAAGGAGAGTCATACACATTATTATTGTTATGGTGAAATTTGCATATCCATGCCAATTCCCATTTAGTTTTGTGACCATTTTGAGAGAATGGCTTAATGCATTTACATATCAACAAATGACACTTGTGCAAAGTAAGGTATATTCCCCCATACACTCACTCATTTGATTACACACATTCCTATACACTTATACTCCACCTTACCCATATACATACACATTCTACATTATATTCACCTAGATTACACATTTATTACACATCATGCATTTGTTATACCCTTGAAGATCCAATCCCTAATTTTTCAAAATCCAAATTCAAATTCTAGATGACTTCTGTCAATTCTTATCCCATTGTGAGCCAACATAACACATATTCACACAGTTAATTACTATGCACTTTTACTTAAAGGCATTCAATTGCATTCATTTATCATCATGAAATCTCAAGGAAATGTCATTCATATTTAAGGAAGAAGCATTCGAGGAACATTGCCATTGGAGCACTAAAATAAATCTAGATAGATACATAATCATCATAGAGGCATCTACATGTTTGGAAATTTCTATCTTAGATCATTTGCATGACTGTAAAGATGATCTTTACTAGAGGCTGACTTAGGAGAATTTGTCCCCTAGTGATCCAACAACCCTCTAAAGGTATTCATAAATACTTTTAGTCTAGATATCAAAGCAGAGAACAACAAATTTAATGTAACAAGAAGCAAGGGTGTTTTTCATGGATTATATGACAAATCCCTACTCATGGAAAATACCTTGAGTCATAGATTCAACTCTAACTATTCATATACCAAGGAGAATTGTAGATATAGATCTACCATTTTTGACACTGGGACATCCAAATTTCAATGCATCAATAGATACAATGTTCTTGAGCTAAGTACCATTAACCTTCAATTTTACATTCTATAATTAGCATTTAATGTTCCACTTTATTGATACCTATGCTTGCAACTCTATTATCTAGATTATTCCATGCATTTATTGCTTCATTGATAAATCTAGATAACACATAAAAGAAGGTTGATTTTCCTTTGAATTTTTGGTGAACCCATCCACTCTTACACAACCTAGTTTCCCCTAGGATTTTTCATAAATATTAGGGTTTTTAGAGATGCAATTTCTTGATTTTCACATCTTATTCCTAGATCTAATACTCCTTTCATTCCCACGCTTCATTGATATATCCTTATTATATGGTTTGGTGTGCTTATTTACATATCTTGTCTTTGACCAACCCACCTGTGAGGCCGACTATTTTACCTCCCATATTTTGATCATTATGCTATTATGTAGATGACACTATCAGACCTTAGTGACTATGTTCATTATGCAGACTTGATAATTTATCTCACTGATTTGATACATGTGATTTGATTTGGGCATATTGGATGATATGTTGTGGTTTGATATATGGGATTTATATTAGATGTTATTTTGTTACGAGATTCTAGTTGTTTATGTGATATGAACTATTTGACATGTGATGGAAAATGCAGTTTAATTTGTAGTTATGTATTGATGCTTATTTCGATTGCATGAAGATAATTTCAGTTGCTTCGGCTATCACTTTTCATGATAGAACTGACACTTGATCGAGATGTGCAGGTTTTACTTTCTCTAGCCACGGGAAATCGGAGGTAGGATTCACACCATGTTATTCCCTGTTAAGCCGATCCATTCCCAAGAGGGATAAGGATCACATGTGTAATTGAATGATGATTTATTGTGCTCGGTTTAATTTTAATTAATTTTAGCCTTAGTACCCTTTCCTTTTCTTATTTTTGATTAATATTAAGTGTTGTAATATTTTATTTGATCTATGCCACTTGGTATTTTTATTGTTTTTTTTGGGCCATTTATATGTGGATTTTTAACCCTTTTCATGACCCCTAGGGTCCCAAAAGTTACCCTAGGTGGTCCACCATGAGTCTAGGGTCAACTTGGACCACCTAACCCTAGTTTTGACTCACCTTAGGTCACCCTAAACCATGGTTGAGTAAAAGTGACGAATTTCGGAAGAAGGAAGATGGGGATGGGCCTTGCCTTGGGAAGAGCTCATCTCCCATCCCTAAGTTCTGGGAATCATTCCCAAGGAAGACTTGGGAGGTCTCCAAGAGTCCTCCCAAGTTCCCAAGTGAGTGGGAGCACCACTCAAGACCATTGTCTTCTTGAGGTGTGAGTGGGAATCCAACTCACCATTTGTCCCCCTCCCACTTGTGTGGAAGCACAAGTGGATGAGGTGGAGATGAAGGAGGAGTGAGAGGAGGACATTTGTCATCCTCTTACCTTCTCATTCTTACAAGTGGCTTTGGAGGAGGGAAGAGATGGTGGCAAATGTCACCTTCTCATTCTCTCAAGGCCAAGTAGGAGGCCTATAATAGCTCCTCTTGTAGAGGAGAGGGGGTTCTTCTCTTCCATTCTTTTTCCTTGCATTTTTGGAGACTTCTTGCAAATTTGGATTTTCCTTTCTAGTTTGGAGGAGTTAGAGAAGGTTGGGGAGATTCTGAAAGTTGGAAGGCTTGGGAAGGCTTGGAGCTCTTCACCAATTCTACTTCCATTGTCAAGGCCTTGAAGGTAGGCCTCTTATCTTGCTTCTTACTTTGCTTATATGATGTTCCATGTTTGTGTTTTTTTTTTGGTTGTAAGTTTGTTGCATTGTGATGTTTTGCATTTGATGTGGGGTTGGGTGTTATGGTGAGAGCACCTTCAATGGAGGTAATGCTCAACTTGTATGGGTAGGGGAGAGGAACAATCCTTGGGGGCTCTCGCACAGTATGTGTCTATGTCTTGAGGGCTTATCATCTCTTGAGGAGGAGATATCTGAAAGGCAAGAGTGCCATGCATTTTGTTGTGATTCTTGTGGATTGTGGTGTTCTAGAATTTTGGCTTGAGGCCAGGAATTGAGTTTCTTTTCTTTTGGGAGCCTTTTTAAGTTGAGAGGTCTATTCCCTACCCTCACCAATCTCATTTACATGAGTTGAGTATTGTGTTAAGCCTTTGGGTTGTTTTGTGTGGATGTGTTTGATTTCTGTTGTGGATTGATACACCTGTGTGAATTCCCTACCTCCCTAGCTTGGGGGTGACCCACTTGCAGGTCTACGGTAGGGAGGAGAGCTTTCCTTTCTTAGTGGCTGGTCTTTTTGTTGCCCTGTTGTTGTGTAGCTTGCAGGTTTTTTGAGTGGTGAAATGAAGTAGTTATGGAGCTCAAGTTGGTGTTCTGTTAGTCTCCATGTGTTGGCTGTTGGAGCCATGGCCAATGTGGCCTCATTGTATTCTAATTTGGCAAAGAAAAATTGTTGGTTAACCTTGCCATGAAGCTGGCTGTAAATGATTAGCCAATGGACCCTTATGTTATTGAGTTTAAAATAGTTTAAATCCTATGTTGTGAAGGTAGCTTTGTGTAGAGAAATGCATGGAATGTAAACATAAATACTTTTGCAATGATTCTTAAAAATAAAAAGATTGTTATGTATGTGAAATGAAGTTACTAAATTAGTTTTGATGTAAATGAAAGAAAAGAAGTCAAAATAATTGTCTGCAATAGAGATGGCTGAGATAAGTAGAGAATTGTAACCACTATGTTATTCTACACACTGTTGTTCATTTCCTGTATTATAAAGTTGGCTGTCAAAAGGGATATAAAGTTAAATTTTCTGTTGTTACACAAAGATATACTGAAAATTTAGTTATTTAGTTGCTGTAGATAACTAGTTGTGAATGTTGTGAATAACAATTTTTGTCTATTACATTGGAAGGCATATTCTTAGTTACTATTTGCATGGGTAAATGGGGATGCTCATTTTGTTTTATAAGAAGGGTTTTGAACATAATATATTCTGATATTGCAAAAAAAAAAAGAAAAGAAAAAAAATGTCATCCTATTCCATAGAATTCATGTATGTATAAATGTTGTAAAAAAAAAAAAAGGGTATGTATACCCAAACCATTGTATAAACCTCTATGTGAGGAAGATGGTAGCCACATCCATGACTACCCTCTTCATCCGAAACCCTAAACTGGTTCTCATAAGGAAAACAAAACAACAAAAGAAAACAAGAGAAAAACATAGGAGGATTAGGGCTTGAGTTAGAATAGATATGAGAAATTAGGTTAGGGCAACTTTGATTATGGAGAATTTAAAAAAATAAAAAAAATAAATAAATAAAGTCAATAGGTTTAGGGTTATTTTGAGTTGGAGATTAGCATAGGTTCACACTTTTAGTGAGATGGTTTTAAATAATGAGGATTTAAATTCTAACTCCTATTCAAAGACCTCACTTGAATTTTTTTAATACTCATGGATATTTAAGAGAAATACATCTTATATATTTCAACAAATGAATCATTATTTATTTATAACATTCAAACAAAAGAATCCCTTTAAATATATATATATATATATATATATATATATATATATATATATATATATATATATATATATATATATATATATATATAATGTTTGCTAATAAATTGATAATTCCATTTAAATAATAAATATATATAACCTATAAATTCATGTTTTTTTAATGTAAATATTTATTTATATAAGTATTATTTAATGTTTATTATGTAAAAGGGAAGCCTTCTAGAACCATAGTAAGTAGGGGTTATAAATTCTTGTCAATAGTATATATCGACAATTAAATTGATAGAGGTGGATATATATTTGTATATATTCTAAAACGTAGAATAAGTTTGTGAATCGGAGTCAAACCTATAAGATGAGCAAACGTCCAATTAATTTTGAGCGAGATATTAAATAAAATGCTAAATTATAGTTAATGTCGAACTCGGTTTCTCAGTTGAATTTAATTGATGACTTAACGTTTTTTTTGAATTATAAACTTAACTTAATTTTTTATCGTTGATTTTGTCCTAGGCTAATTTTATATTTAATCATGGTATTTATGCTTAATTATTTTTACTTAATTATTTTAAATTGATTTAATTATATTTCCTGCTCTCTATTGGCATTTTAATTAAGATTTATTTTTGCGTCAACGATAACGCGTTATGTTGCCGAGTTTTGGTTAGGCTTGTAGGGTTTATTTTATGCGTTGTGTTAATTAACTTTCATCCCACCACCCAAAACTTAATCACGTGCCATCTGGTCATCAAAATTAATTCACTTGTCGTTCCAAGTATAAATAGGGTTCGTTGCAGGCAATTTCATCATCGCCTAGGAAACTTAGGGTTCAGGTTTATTTAGTCTAACCCTAGAAGCGACACACTTCTAGTCGTATACCCCTAGACAGCCTACACCTCATCGAATATGTGGTCGTGTTCACACCTCAGGCGTGTTGCCACTGAGCACACAAATGCATGCGAGGTGGTTCTTAGGGTTAGGGAGAAAAGTTTTTCGTGGTTCGTGTCATGACCACATGGCAAATGTGGGCATGACACGCATGTTTGTGTGTTGTGACCACATGGGAGATGCGGGCATGACATTTGGTATCAGAGCCAAGTTTTAAAAAAAAAACTAGGCTTGTTTTAGGTACATTATTGTTTCCGCAACTATGATTGACTTGTGGCTACCTCGTTTTGTAGGATGCCTCCCAAACGAGTTCGGTGAGCGCAGACCCGCCGCACTCCACCCACAGAGGTACACATTGATTCATTAGCTGTGGGACCGGGACAACCAGATCTACAGGGTCAACCAGATCCACAGGTACAACCAAATCCACAGGTACAACCACTCCTACAGTGACAGCCAGTTCCTCAGGTACCGCAGGCACCACCAGCCCCACCAGATATGAGAGCACAGATTTTACAGGCCTTACAGGCAATCTTAGATAGGCTTCCACTGGCTATAGTTGAGCCGCGCACAGAGTCACATGTCGAGCCCCGCGAGGATCCGCGAGAGGAGCCCCGCATAGAGCCGCGAGGGGCACCACGTGAGGAGCCTTACGTCGAGCTACCAGAGACAGAGGAGGTTGGTTCAACCAACAGGGCCCGTAGCAAGAGCCCTCCACATCGGGCTAGATAGGACGAGACAGCGCGTGTAGAGCACGTGGGTCACATGCCTTATGAGTATCATGCAGATGAGCCTATTTGGGGGCACAGAGATAGAAGAGATCCCATTAGAGACATACTAAGGTTGAACCCTCCTACATTCATCAGAACTACAGAGGGAGCGGAGGCAGAAGCCTGGCTTATCAGTTTAGACAGGTGCTTCGCGTTGCATCCTTACGAGGGCAACATGAAGGCCCGTGTGGCAGTTCACTTGTTGTGAGACATGGTAGCTACCTGGTGGCACACTGAGGAGTGCAAGCGCCACCTTTCTTTAGACACTCTCTCATGGGAAACCTTCATTGAGCACTTCAATGCACGCTATTTATCAGACCACTACAGGCAGCGTCGTCTAGACGAGTTCCATGACCTCCAGCAGAGAGGACTTTTAGTGGCTCAGTATGAGGCTAGGTTTACAGAGTTATCTAGATATGCGGAGTATCTCCATGACGAGAAACTCCTAGTGCATAAGTTTGTCAGAGGACTTAATCATTGTATAACAGGGCCTGTTCGGATGGCAGACCCCCAGACTTTGAGTGATGTTGCTGAGAAGGCATACATCGCTGAGGAGATTCAGGGACAAGGGCAGAGTTCTCGCCCTCAGTTTCAAGATTGGGGACAGCAGCAGCATCAGCAAAGTTTTCGTAGACCATCACAGCCACCTCACAGAGGAGGATTCAGTTCAGCATCTTTACCTCCTAGACCCTCACAGTAGCAGCAGCAGAGAGCTAGGACACAGCAGAGGTCATAGAGGGGACATAATAGGGGTTGGTAGTAGTAGGGCCTGCGCAGAGATCAGAGACAGCAGGGACCACCTGCGGGACTCGCGAGGTCACAGCAGTCTTATAGGAGTTCACAGGGGTCTACTGGCAGATCAGGACAGTAGCAGTCAGGTAGGACCCAGACTGTACAGGTACAGGTTAGGGGCCCTTGTTATGTTTGTGGTGGAGCAGGACACCTTGCTAGAGAGTGTCCACAGGGTTATACAGTAGGGGGACAGCCTCGTGCAGGAGGTTCTGAGCAGACAGTGGGTGATGTGGGTAGATCCCACCGTATGTTTGCAGCGGTAGATAATCGCCAGGTAGATTTTCAGGTGTCAATGATTGAGACGTCAGGTATGATTGGGGGTGACCCCATTTCTATTCTCCTCAACTCTGGTGCAACTGATTCATTTATATCTCCATTGTTAGTGGAGCATTGCAGGCTAGTGGCCTCTAGGCAGGGTGATAGGTGGGTAGTTGAGTTGGCTTCAGGAGCTAAACTGACAGTAGATACCTTAGTCCACAACTGTGAGATTGCTTTGGGACCCTTCACTACAGTATGCGACCTTAGAGTCATGACATTAGGATCCTATGATGTGGTGTTGGGTATGGATTGGCTTGTGGCTCATCGAGCCAAGCTAGATTGTCGCCGAAAGGTGATCAGCTGTTTAGACGATCACGATGCATCAGTTGAGATTGTGGGCATGCAGAAGCCCATCCCAGTACGTATGATATCCACTCAACAGCTTAAGCGCTGCATGTGGAAGGGATGTCAGATGTTCGCCATCACAGTGAGTGACAGATCAGATGATGAGCCAGAGGCATCTTTGGATGTTCATCCCATCCTCAGAGAGTTTGCCGATGTATTCCCAGCAAAGTTACCAGGGATGCCTCCCCGACGTGAGGTAGATTTTCACATAAACTTAGTGCCGGGTGCCGAGCCAGTGTCTCATGCACCCTATAGGATGACCACACATGAGCTCACTGAGCTCAAGCTACAGTTGGAGGACTTGCTCGAGAAGGGGCACATCTGACTGAGCGTTTCACCTTGGGGCGCTCTTGTCATCTTCGTGAAGAAGAAGGATGGGTCTCTTCGTTTGTGTATGGACTACAGGCAGTTGAATAAGGTGACGGTGAAGAACCGATATCCTCTGCCCAAGATTGATGATCTGTTCGACCAGATGCAGGGAGCCAGGGTGTTCTCTAAGATAGACCTGAAGTCCGGGTATCATCAGTTACGTATCGCTGAGGCAGATATCCATAAGACCGCCTTCTGGACTCATTATGGACACTATGAGTTCACAGTGGTTCCCTTCGGCTTAACAAACGACCCTGCAGTGTTCATGAGTCTCATGAACGGGGTGTTCCGTGCATATTTAGATCGGTTTGTGATCATATTTCTCGATGACATTTTGATCTACTCACGGACCGAGGAGGAGCATGAGGAGCACCTTCGTCAGGTCCTACAGTGTTTGCGAGAGCAGAAGCTTTATGGGAATTTGGCGAAGTGTGCATTCTTTAGGATAGAGGTTCAGTATCTGGGGCATATCCTTTCCGACGATGGAATCTCAGTAGATCCATCAAAGATCAGGGCTATCAGGGATTGGCCAGCACCCACTAGTGTGACAGAGATCAGGAGTTTCATGGGGTTAGCTGGTTATTACCGTCATTTTGTTGAGGGCTTTTCTCAGATTGCGCACCCCATCACTTCCCTCCAGTGGAAAGGGAAGAGCTTTCTTTGGACTGAGTAGTGTGAGAGGGCCTTCAGGGTCCTCAAGGAGCGTCTTACCAGTGCTCCTATTTTAGCAGTTCCTAATCCTGCAGTAGATTTCATGGTTTGCACGGATGCATCACTTGAGGGATTGGGAGCTATACTTATGCAGGGTGGTAGAGTGATCGCGTATGAGTCGTGAAAGCTCAAGACTCATGAGTTGAACTACCCCACGCATGACTTGGAGTTAGCAGCAGTGGTTCATGCTCTAGTCCGTTGGAGACATTTCTTGTTGGGCCGTCGCTTTGAGCTCCATTCCGATCATCACAGCCTCCAGTATATCTTTACACAGCCAAATTTGAATGCCCGTCAGCGGCATTGGATGGAGTTCCTCTACGAGTATGACTTTGATGTCCACTACATCAAAGGGAAGAAGAACGTGGTAGCTAACGCATTGAGTCGGAGGCGCCACGAGCTCTTGACCTTGACTTTGCGAGTGGACTTGAGGGATCGCATTATTCAGCATCTGCTAGAGGATGAGTGGTATCTTGAGGTGCAGTAGGAGATCAGTTCACAGAGGGTCCTTGTGGGCAAGTTTCCAGGGTATACACTTGACACAGATGGTCTACTTTGTCATCGACAGCACATCTATGTACCTTGCACAGGTGACCTGCGTACTGTAGTGCTATCAGAGGCTCACAGGGCACCATATGCAGTACATCCAGGGGTGAAGAAGATGCATGCTGATCTTCGACAACTGTACTATTGGGTAGGTATGAGACGAGATATAGCAGAGTTTGTTGCTCGTTGCCTTGAGTGCTAGAGGGTCAAGGCCAAGCATCAACATCCAGCAGGTCTCCTATACCCACATGATATACCTGAGTGGAAATGGGACACCATTTCCATGGATTTTATTGTTGGTCTTCCTATGTCTTTGCGTCGCCATGATGCCATCATGGTGACAATCGACAAGTTGACCAAGGTGGCTCATTTTTCTCCTATGCGCATGACGTACAATGCGCCAGCTGTGGCGAGGGTATTCTTGGATGACATTGTGAGACTACATGGAGTACCCCATCGCATCATCTCAGACAGAGATCCAGTGTTCACTTTAGCATTCTGGAGAGCCTTACAGCAGGCATTGGGCACACAGCTCAATTTTAGCTCCGCTTATCATCCCGAGATAGATGGATAGACAGAGCGGGTGAATCAGGTATTGGAGGACATGCTTCGGATGTATGTTATGGACCAACAATCTAGATGGGAGGAGTATCTTTATCTAGTTGAGTTTGCCTACAATAATGGGCATCACAGCTCATTAGGTATGCCTCCCTTTCAGGCCTTATACGACAAACCATGCAGGACACCATTGAGTTGGGATCGGATTGAGGACAGAGTCGCCATTGGTCCAGAGCTTGTATAGGATATGGTGCAGCAGGTCACACTGATTAGACAGAGGTTGCATAAGGAACAGGATAGGTAGAAAAAGTATGCTGATGCTAATAGGATAGATTAGAGCTTCTCAGTGGGAGACAGGGTATTCCTTAGAGTGCGGCCACACAAGAGTCCAATCCGTTATAGAAAGGGCTCTAAGCTCGCACCACGGTTCGTAGGACCTTTTGAGATTCTGGAGTAGATAGGACTACTTGCCTATTGTCTAGCATTACCACCTAGCCTGTCACGTATCCACGATGTCTTTCATGTTTCTGTTTTGAGATGATATATATCTGATGTATCTCACGTACTGGACTGGAGTGCTTTACAGGTAGAGGCAAGCAGGCAGTTGGTGCTGGAGCCAATTCACATATTGGCTCGTCGGACGCTAGGCCTTCGAGGTCGAGAGTTGGACTAGGTTAGGGTTTAGTGGGATCGATATGATGAGGTCGCGGTGACATGGGAGGATGCAGCTAGTTTGAGGGCACTTTATCCTCACCTTTTTGATGACTTCCAGGAGGAAGTTCAGTCCTAGGGGGGGAGGATGTGAGGCCGACTATTTTACCTCCCATATTTTGATCATTATGCTATTCTGTAGATGACACTATCAGGCCTTAGTGACTATGTTCATTATGCAGACTTGATGTTTTATCTCACTGATTTGATACATGTGATTTGATTCGGGCATATTGGATGATATGTTGTGGTTCGATATATGGGATCTATATTAGATGTTATTTTGTTACGAGATTCTAGTTGTTTATGTGATATGAACTATTTGACATGTGATGGAAAATGCAGTTTAATTTGTAGTTATGTATTGATGTTTATTTCAATTGCGTGAAGATAATTTCAGTTGCTTCGGCTATCACTTTTCATGACGGAACTGACACTTGATCGAGATGTGCAGGTTTTATTTTCCCTAGCCATGAGAAATTGGAGGTAGGATTCACACCATGTTATTCCCTGTTAAGCCGATTCGTTCCCAAGAGGGATAAGGAGCACGTGTGTAATTGAATGATGATTTATTGTGATCGGTTTAATTTTAATTAATTTTAGCCTTAGTACCCTTTCCTTTTCTTATTTTTGATTAATATTA
This sequence comes from Cunninghamia lanceolata, assembly GCA_027924645.1. Taxonomy (NCBI): domain Eukaryota; kingdom Viridiplantae; phylum Streptophyta; class Pinopsida; order Cupressales; family Cupressaceae; genus Cunninghamia; species Cunninghamia lanceolata. Next base: position 3,272,869 of record BSBN01000536.1, read on the forward strand.
AGTGTTGTAATATTTTATTTGATCTATGCCACTTGGTATTTTTATTGTTTTTTTTTGGGCCATTTATATGTGGATTTTTAACCCTTTTCATGACCCCTAGGGTCCCAAAAGTTACCCTAGGTGGTCCACCATGAGTCTAGGGTCAACTTGGACCACCTAACCCTAGTTTTGAATCAGCTTAGGTCACCCTAAACCATAGTTGAGTAAAAGTGACGAAATTGGGAAGAAGGAAGATGGGGATGGGCCTTGCCTTGGGAAGAGCTCATCTCCCATCCCTAAGTTCTGGGAATCATTCCCAAGGAAGACTTGGGAGGTCTCAAGAGTCCTCCCAAGCTCCCAAGTGAGTGGGAGCACCACTCAAGACCATTGTCTTCTTGAGGTGTGAGTGGGAATCTAACTCACCATTTGTCCCCCTCCCACTTGTGTGGAAGCACAAGTGGATGAGGTGGATATGAAGGAGGAGTGAGAGGAGGACATTTGTCATCCTCTTACCTTCTCATTCTTACAAGTGGCTTTGGAGGAGGGAAGAGATGGTGACAAATGTCACCTTCTCATTCTCTCAAGGCCAAGTAGGAGGCCTATAATAGCTCCTCTTGTAGATGAGAGGGGGTTCTTCTCTTCCATTCTTTTTCCTTGCATTTTTGGAGACTTCTTGCAAATTTGGATTTTCCTTTCTAGTTTGGAGGAGTTAGAGAAGGTTGGGGAGATTCTGAAAGTTAGAAGGCTTGGAGCTCTTCACCAATTCTACTTCCATTGTCAAGGCCTTGAAGGTAGGCCTCTTATCTTGCTTCTTACTTTGCTTATATGATGTTCCATGTTTGTATTTTTTTTTTTGGTTGTAAGTTTGTTGCATTGTGATGTTTTGCATTTGATGTGGGGTTGGGTGTTATGGTTAGAGCACCTCCAATGGAGGTAATGCTCAACTTGTATGGGTAGGGGAGAGGAACAATCCTTGGGGGCTCTTCCACAGTATGTGTCTATGTCTTGAGGGCTTATCATCTCTTGAGGAGGAGATGTCTGAAAGGCAAGAGTGCCATGCATTTTGTTGTGATTCTTGTGGATTGTGGTGTTCTAGAATTTTGGCTTGAGGCCAGGAATTGAGTTTCTTTTCTTTTGGGAGCCCTTTTAAGTTGAGAGGTCTATTCCCTACCCTCACCAAACTCATTTACATGAGTTGAGTATTGTGTTAAGCCTTTGGGTTGTTTTGTGTGGATGTGTTTGATTTCTGTTGTGGATTGATACACTTGTGTGAATTCCCTACCTCCCTAGCTCAGGGGTGACCCACTTGTGGGTCTACGGTAGGGATGAGAGCTTTCCTTTCTTAGTGGCTGGTCTTTTTGTTGCCCTGTTGTTGTGTAGCTTGCAGGTTTTTTGAGTGGTGAAATGAAGTAGTTATGGAGCTCAAGTTTGTGTTCTGTTCGTCTCCATGTGTTGGCTGTTGGAGCCATGGCCAATGTGGCCTCATTATATTCTAATTTGGCAAAGAAAAATTGTTGGTTAACCTTGCCATGAAGCTGGCTGCAAATGATTAGCCAATGTACCCTTATGTTATTGAGTTTAAAATAGTTTAAATCCTATGTTATGAAGGTAGCTTTGTGTAGAGAAATGCATGGAATGTAAACATAAATACTTCTACAATGATTCTTAAAAAAAAAAAGATTGTTATGTATGTGAAATGAAGTTACTAAATTGGTTTTGATGTAAATGAAAGAAAAGAAGTCAAAATAATTATCTGCAATAGAGATGGCTGAGATAAGTAGAGAATTGTAACCACTATGTTATTCTACACACTGTTGTTCGTTTCCTGTATTATGAAGTTGGTTGTCAAAAGGGATATGAAGTTAAATTTTCTTTTGTTACACAAAGATATACTGAAAATTTAGTTATTTAGTTGCTGTAGATAACTAGTTGTGAATGTTGTGAATAACAATTTTTGTCTATTACATTGGAAGGCATATTCTTAGTTACTGTTTGCATTGGTAAATGGGGATGCTCATTTTGTTTTATAAGAAGGGTTTCAAACATAATATATTCTGATATTGCAAAAAGAAAAAGAAAAAAAATGTCATCCTATTCCATAGAATTCATGTATGGATAAATGTTGTAAAAAAAAAGAAAAGGGTATGTATACCCAAACCACTGTATAAACCTCTATGTGAGGAAGATGGTAGCCACATCCATGGCTACCCTCTTCATCTGAAACCCTAAACTGGTTCTCATAAGGAAAACAAAACAACAAAAGAAAACAAGAGAAAAACATAGGAGGATTAGGGCTTGAGTTAGAATAGATATGAGAAATTGGGTTAGGGCAACTTTGATTATGGAGAATTTTTTTTTTAAAAAAAATATATAAATAAAGTCAATAGGTTTAGGGTTATTTTGAGTTGGAGATTAGCATGGGTTCACACTTTTAGTGAGATGGTTTTAAATAATGAGGATTTAAATTCTTACTCCTATTCAAAGACCTCACTTGAATTTTTTTAATACTCATGGATATTTAAGAGAAATACATCTTATATATTTCAACAAATGAATCATTATTTATTTATAACATTCAAACAAAAGAATCCCTTTATATATATATATATTGTTTGCTAATAAATCGATAATTCCATTTAAATAATAAATATATATAACCGATAAATTCATGTTTTTTTAATGTAAATATTTATTTATATAAGTATTATTTAACGTTTATTATGTAAAAGGGAAGCCTTCTAGAACCATAGTAAGTAGGGGTTATAAATTCTTGTCAATAGTATATATCGACAATTAAATTGATAGAGGTGGATATATATTTGTATATATTCTAAAACGTAGAATAAGTTTGTGAATCGGAGTCAAACCTATAAGATGAGCAAACGTCCAATTAATTTTGAGCGAGATATTAAATAAAATGCTAAATTATAGTTAATGTCAAACTCGGTTTCTCAGTTGAATTTAATTGATGACTTAACTTTTTTTTGAATTATCAACTTAATTTTTTATCGTTGATTTTGTCCTAGGCTAATTTTACATTTAATCGTAGTATTTATGCTTAATTATTTTTATTTAATTATTTTAAATTGATTTAATTATTTTCCCTGCTCTCTATTGGCATTTTAATTAAGATTTATTTTTGCGTCAACGATAACGCGTTATGCTGTCGAGTTTTGGTTAGGCTTGTAGGGTTTATTTTATGCGTTGTGTTAATTAACTTTCATCCCACCACCCAAAACTTAATCACGTACCATCTGGTCATCAAAATTAATTCACTTGTCATTCCAAGTATAATTAGGGTTCGTTGCAGGCAATTTCATCATCGCCTAGGAAACTTAGGGTTCAGGTTTATTTAGTCTAACCCTAGAAGTGACACACTTCGAGTTGTATACCCCTAGACAGCCTACACCTCATCGAATATGTGGTCGTGTTCACACCTCAGGCGTGTTGCCACCGAGCACGCAAATGTGTGCAAGGTGGTTCTTAGGGTTAGGGAGAAAAGTTTTTCGTGGTTCGTGTCATGACCACATGGTAAATGTGGGCATGACACGCGTGTTTGTGTGTCGTGATCGCATGGGAGATGCGGGCATGACACCACCCTCACATTGGCTTTAGGGTTTACATTTTACACTTGTTTCAAATTTGATCTAGGATCAATAGTTTGATTTATAATAGACTGTACATCATTTCCATATCATTTGTTTTTATCTATTAGGGTTTTAAGCTTTTGTGCCATAGTTTTATGAACCCTACACTTCTCATCTTCAAATATATCCTTATCTTTAAATCATGGATTCTCATGGCCCTCTATCCTTGGAGTCTATTCATGCTTCCATTACTAATTATCACATGGCTTTACAATTTTTGATGTGATACAATGGGGATCACTTTGTTCATGGAAGCATTGTATCACCATATATGCACCTTTTCTTCATTTAGGGATTTGGTTGTCACCTCTCCTTTATTAGATACCCTTACTTCATTCCTCCATGATTACCATGTGTTCCATTCTTCCTCTATGGAGAGTGATAGTAATGTAATCGATTCTTGTTGTATACTACCTTGAGAACTTTCCTTCATATGATTTACTTCATGATACATTTGTTGTGGTGGATACTTGTGATATACTTTCTATTGCTATTGATAATACATCATGTGAAGAAGGTGTTATGAGAAATTGTGGTTAATAGCATAAAACCATTAATAAACCAATGAACATCAATGAAAATTGCGAATAACAAGATTGAATAAATAAAGCACAAATCTCACAAACCTTGTTATCCTGTGGCTTCCATTGTTCACCTAGTCTCGATCGATCTTTTGTGATGAAAGTTGCCCTTAGGAAGCATACTTCCTTGCTTCGTTCTTCAAGATGGCAATGGAGAAATGGCTATGATACTTTATTGCTATGAAGATGAGCTTCAAAGCAATGGGGATGATCTCAAACAAATAGGTGATAGTGGGGGTGCCAAAGGTGCGCTAGTAATTTGACAGAGTAATTTTACTTAAAGCTTGGATGATAGAAATGGAAGAATAAGGTTCAATTTATAGACTCGTGAGGAAGATGATCAACGGTTGAGAAGAAATGAGAAGATCAACGGTTGAGGATGGTTAAGGAATGTGCACGAATAGAAAGATGACAAGTGTCCAAGCTCCATCATGCAATAGGGGAGTTAACAAAATAGATTGAAGAGTTAACAGAATAGACAAATCAGTTAAGTGAATTGATTGGGGAGTTGACTGAATTGACTAATTAGTTAACAGATTTGATTGATTAGTGAACTCGAATGACTAATTAGTTAACATATTTGATTGATGAGTTAACTAATTTTGACTGGAGGATAAATAGGACATGTGGGTGAGGGAAAATTAGCTAATTAAATATTTAAAAATATTTAATTACATGTGCAACATGGTGAGGTGGAAAGATGAGGTGGATTGATGAGGTGGATTTATGGAATTAAGACTTAGGATAGAGGAATTTAGGATTAATTAAATAATTTAGGATTATTTAATTATGTGAGACATTAGAAGAATTTAGGGAATTTAATTAAATAAATTGATTTTTATTTAATTATGAGATAATGAACCAATCAAATAAACTTAGAATATTTTATTTAATTGATAGAAGAAAATAAGAATTAAGATAAATATTAAAATATTTAATTAATTCTAGATGAGCTAATTTTAGGTGTATACAGAAGGTATATCTCATGGCATAGTTAAACCATATGATAATAATATTTCTATATGCCATGATGATCCTACCATACACATGCCTTCCACTCCTTCATGCTTTACATCTTGTATTAAGCCTAGTTTTATTCCTACTTTTCATGCTTTAATTATATTGTTGAACCATTGTACAACTAGGCATGTAATCATGAACTATAATACACACGATAAAACTCAAAATACCCCACCAACATATCTCTTTGGGATTTGGTATGTTTCTTGTAAATACATAAGAACATCTTAAACTATATCCTCGTGTATACAATTGTTTCATCCACTATTTCACCTAAAGAATTTGCTTCACTATTGCAACCAATACTTCAAGATAGATTGCAAATCTCATTCACACTTCATGAGTTACCACCTCCATATTTTATTAACAAATAAAGGGCATTATACATTGTGGTTGGGTATGGGGACATTAGAGTTAAAAGAGTACTAGTGGACAATAGATCTAGATTGAATATTTGTAGAAAACACTTTCTAGATGTGATCCAAGTTAACTATTGTAATCTCCCAAAATATGAGGTAATTGAATCCCTTGGTTACATTACTTTGCTTGTCACTTTAGGGATCAATACTCTTAACACCACTTTCCATGTGATGTCAGGGGCATTAGCGTGTAATATTCTTTTAGAGCATCCATGGATATGTGCAGTTGGTACTATCCCATCTATACCATGATTAACTCTTTATCTATCATAACAAATAATGCATAGTTATAGTTGATGATAACACATACCAATTTTTCCAAATAGTCAAAAAAGATAAAATGATGATAACTCCAACATGATTAATTATGCTTGAAATGCATCTGAAATCTTTGCCTAATTCACCCATACATCAGACATATCTAGAGGATGATTGAGGTTCCGTAGATTTTGAGTCATCAAATCATGACAACCAAGCTTCCTCACTTTTGCCTATATATCCCAATATACATGAAAAATCTCCTCCGACTCCTTATATGGATACTCATTCTAGTGAAGGTGACATTGCTTATGGATCCAAAACTAGCCTTCATTATGAACATCACTTATCTTCATAAAAAATGGCTAGTCACTATGGCAAAGGATATGACATTTTACAAAAGCTTGGTTAGGATAGAAAATAATTATGTTTGAACCAACAAAGTATCACCAAACCTATAAAAATTCTTGTAGTGAATAGCACTAAGATAATAGGTTATTTATGTGCCATTAATAGTGGCCTCAATTACCATTGGTTTATCTTGACTTGGTCTATGATGGTTGCAAGGACAACTCCCTCCCTTTGAGACTTTTGAAAATGATGAAGTATTAGTTGTGTATTTAGAAGTATATGATGACCTACCTATGTTTCATCATGAAAGAGCCTTTTCACACATGTTTAAAGTTAATTCTTACTTTGGAGAATATTCTCCTTCACTATGTGATCCTCCTAATACTTTGTCCACTCAACCCTTCATAGAAGATTGTAATACATTCATGGCTAGTGGTAAATTTGATATCAAGATGGACCAAAACAATAAAGAAAAATTCTTAAAAATAGGATATTGCCTAAATAGATTTGAATAATGTAACATGACTATATTGCTGAAATAATTTGGAGATATCTTCACATGGTCATATTAGGGCATGCACAACATTGAGAATAATATTGCTATGCACATCATTGTTTTAAAACCTGATGCCAAACTTGTTAAGAAAAATATTAGGAAGATTTATCCTAAAGTTGCGTTAATGGTTATTGAGGAATTAGAAAAGATGCTAAGGACAAGATTTGTAAGGTCAATTGATTATTCACCTTGGATCTCTAACATGGTTCCTATTGCTAAACCTGGCAGTCATGTTTAAATTTGTATTAAATTTAGAGACCTTAACTGTTGGTAGGTGGTAATTGATCAGGAAAGTACTGTACACTAGCCATGTATCCTCACCAGGGTTCGGGGTCGGGCCGGGCCCCAAGCGGGGGTTCAGGGGCGCAACCGCTGAAATTTTTTTCTAGAGCCTACATAAACAATTTTCTAGAGCCTACATAAAAAATCCTATTTTTTGTAACCGACATAAAAAAACCCTATTTTGTAACTGACAAAAAGGCTTGATAAAAGCGGCTAAGGGTTAGGGTTTTGAGATATAGTATTGTAGCATTTTGCAGCGGTATTGAGTTGCAGGGATTGCTGATTGTAATCGATTTGATTTACTGGATAATAATATTGGAATCTCTGTTTGGTGGATGTAGCCCGAGTTTGGGTGAACCACGTTAAAACTTGTCTCTCGCTGTAATTATTTCTATGTATTTCCATTCCTCTGTTTAATCTTTATTTACATTCAATTGATATCTTCTGTCGGCTAACCCTAACAAGTGGTATCAGAGCGGGTTGTGTTCGATTATCATCTACAAGAAAGTCTCACGGTTGAGTGGGAGCAATGGTGGACGAGGGTAAATTGAAGGTCGATAAATTCAATGGGCAGAACTATGAGTTATGGAAGATGCAGATGGAGGATTACCTCTATCAAAAGGATTTATGGATGCCGTTGGAAGGAGTATCCAAGAAACTGACAACAATGTCTAATGAGGATTGGAATCTTCTTGACAGAAAGGCACTGGGAACCATTCGGTTGTGCCTAGCACCATCAGTGGCATTCAATATAACGGAAGCGAAGACAACAGATGGTCTAATGAAAGATTTGGCTAAATTGTATGAAAAACCCTCAGCCTCAAATAAGGTATTTCTCATGAAGCGTTTGTTTAATTTGAAAATGGTTGAAGGTGGATCTGTGACAGGTCATTTAAATGAATTTAATACAATTCTCAGTCAATTGACTTCTTTAAATGTAAAATTTGATGAAGAAGTTACAGCTCCCTTGATATTATGTTCATTGCTTGAAAGCTAGGATAGTTTGGTAATGGCGGTTAGTAACTTTGTTTCTGGTTCAAATACCCTGAAATTTGATGATGTTGTTGGTGTTATTCTGAGTGAGAAAATTCGTATGAAAAGCTCAGGTGGATCCACATTAGGCAGTGTTTTGAATGCAGAAAGTAGGGGCAGATCAAAGGAGAGAGGAAAAGGTTTTGGAGGTCATGGGAAGTCACAAGGAAAATCAAAGGACAAAAGATCCCAAACCAAAGGACAAAAGGATTGCTGGTACTATGGGAAACAAGGTCATCTAAAGAAAGATTGCTGGTTTCAAAAAAATAAAGGAGACAAACAAGAAGGCAATAAGGAGGCAAATGTGGTAAGCAACAAGTCTGAAGATGATGGTTTAATTCTTTCCCTAGATAATACTGATGATTCATGGGTTTTAGATTCAGGGGCCTCATTTCATGCTACACCCCATAGAAGTTATTTTCTTGATTATGTCCAAGGGGATTTTGGGCTGGTTTATTTGGGAGATAACGAACCCTGTCAGATTGTTGGAAAGGGAAGAATCAAGATTAAGTTGCAGAATGGGAATCATTGGCTACTACAAGAGGTAAGGCACGTTCCAAGGCTCAGTAGGAATTTAATTTCAGCAGGGCAGCTAATTGAACAAGGTTGCACTGTTACATTTACTGATAAAAATTAGAAGGTTTCAAAAGGTGCCTTAGTAGTAGCAAAAGGTGTGAAAGTAGGCACCTTATATCTTTGTACATGTCATACTATTCCTTCTACTTTAGCTGTTACAGAGAAAAAATAAACAGGTTCATGAACAGTTGCTGTAGGTTTGCAGGAAGAGACTGGAAAAGTTACTGCAGGTTTTGAGACAACACTGTGGCATAACAGACTTGGGCATATGAGTGAAAAAGGTATGAAGGTACTTCATTCTAAGAAAGTTTTACCAGGTCTGAAATGTATTAATATGGATTTCTGTGAAAGTTGTGTGTATGGTAAACAAAAGAGAGTCAGTTTTCTCAAGGATGGGAAGCAAAAGAAAAATGAAAAGTTAGAGCTTGTGCATACAGATGTATGGGGACCAACTCAGGTATCTTCTCTCGGTGGCTCTTGGTATTATGTTGCATTCATAGATGATGCAACTAGGAAGGTTTGGATTTATTTCCTTAGACATAAATCTGATGTATTTGAAACATTTAAGAAATGGAGAAGCTTGGTTGAGAATGAGACAGGTAAAAGATTAAAATGTCTCAGATTTGATAATGGCAGTGAGTATTGCAGCAAAGAATTTGAAGATTATTGTTCCTTTAATGGAATTCGTAGGCAGAAAATGGTTCCAGGGACTCCACAGGAAAATGGAGTGGCTGAACGCATGAATAGGACAATAATGGAGCGTGCAAGGACCATGAGATTGCATGCTGGGCTGCCTTTAAACATGTGGGTAGAGGCTATCAACACTGCTATATATTTAATTAACAGAGGTCCTTAAGTTCCTTTGGGCTGTGGTATTCCAGAGGAAGCATGGATAGGTAAGAAGGTGAGTTATTCTTTTATGAAAACCTTCGGCTGTGAAGCATTTGCACATATAGATTCTGAAAATAGAACCAAGCTGGATGCAAAATCAAAAAAATGTACCTTCGTTGGATATGGCATTGATGAATTTGGTTATAGGCTTTGGGATTTTGAAAATTAGAAAATTGTGAGAAGCAGGGATGTTATATTCAATGAGAAGGTTTTGTACAAAGATCAGTTGCAGCAACATGAGAAGAAAGAAAAGGATTATGTGGTGCTGGATGATACTCCAAATAGTGATGTTCCAGTGGTTCCTCATGCTCCGTAACAGTAGCCAGAAATACCACAAACTACAGTGAATGTTAGACGATCAACAAGGATAAGTAGACCTCCTGAAAGGTTTTCTCCCCCTTTGTATTCTATTTTGTTAATAGATGCTAGTGAACCAGAAGGGTATGATGAAGCTATGCAGGTGGATACACAGGTTCAGTGGGAGCTTGCAATGAAAGAAGAAATGGACTCCTTGCTGAAAAATTAGACTTGGGAATTATGTAAGTTACCTGCAGGTCAAAAGGCTTTACCAAACAAATGGGTTTACCGGCTGAAAAAGGAAGATGGAGGTAAGAAAAGATTTAAGGCCAGGTTAGTTGTAAAAGGATTTGCATAGAAAAAGGGCATTGATTTTGATGAGATATTTTCTCTGGTTGTCAAGATGACTTCTCTTCGTGCTGTTTTAAGTATTGTGGCTACTGAAGATTTGCATTTGGAATAGCTAGATGTGAAAACTGCCTTTCTCCATGGTGATTTGGAGGAGGAGATATACATGGAATAGCCCCAAGGATTTGAGGTCAAAGGTAAGGAGAAACTGGTGTGCAGATTGAAGAAGAGTTTGTATGGCCTAAAACAAGCACCTCGGCAATGGTATTTGAAATTTGATAGTTTTATGACTGAGCAAAGCTATAGTCGGTGTAATTCTGACCATTGTGTTTATTTTAAGAGATTGGATAATGACAACTACAATATTTTATGTTTATATGTTGATGACATGCTTGTCGCTAGGTCTAACATGGATCACATAAGAGAGTTAAAACAACAGTTAGCACAGTCAATTGATATGAAGGATTTTGGGGTAGCAAAACAAATCCTTGGTATGAAAATTTGCAGAGATAGGATGTGTTGGTTTGTCTTCTAAATTAGCATTAGGGTTTGCCAGTTCTAATGCACAAGCAGATTCAGCCAACTAATACAGGAGGTTGCGTGAGGTCCTCCCCTTCACTTCTGGTTTTGCCGCACCAAGGGGGGTTTCCCTATAACTAAAGATGTGACCTTGCCTTGCTCAATGACTGATAGATTTAGCTTGATAGCAATAGGCAGAATACTCTCATGTCTGGACCAAGATCTGCATGGTAGATCACAAGGTTGGCAACATTCTTGGACATATTTGTCTGGTGGGTATGAGAGCATGCAGGGGGTTCCTAATCCTACTCCTACAACTAACAGGTTGAAGTGATGAAATGGGTGGACATAATGTCCTGGATGCAAGACAAGGGGTTTTGGCTCATAACTATTGACCCAGGAGCAGACTGGTGCCTATCCATTGGGCAAGGAGTCAACTAGACATATACAATAGATGGTTTGCAACTTGTCATTCAAGTTTCAAGGGGTTGAGCTTGATGCTTACCTTACAAACATCACCCAAGGATGGGTATTTAGCTGCCTCTACTTACAGATATCCCTACTAACATGCAACCTTCCCCATGTTCAACCTAAAACAATTTAATCCACTCCTTGAATGGAAGTTAGAGATCAAACATGTGATACAAAAAACCATACCCTAGAACCTGAGAAACCCTTAGCAACCAGATTCAGAAGAAGGAGAATAACATGCAACAAATGGAGACAAGCAGATAAACACATGCAATGAAGCATTTCTCATATAAAATCAACATTGAAACTGAACATATGTGCAAAATACATTCATGCTATAACACATAAACTCCAAAATGGGATAAAACAACCAGAATCATGCCCTGTCTTTTGTTATTTACACAAAAATGCCCCAGGCCTTCAACAACCAACAAATGAGCAACACATCTTGCTATATACAACAAGAAGGTACTCAGCATTAATTACATGGCAAAAGTCAAAAGTCCACCAGATGCAGTTCATTATGAGGAAATGGTGCTCAAACATTCAATGCAGTAGGTGGAGGAGGAGACAGGAAGAGATCTCGAGCCCTGTGCCGCCGCTTGGGGATTCACATCTCTAGTCGGGTGATTGATCCGTCCACGCCATCGCCCATACCTCTGCAACAATCACCATTAATGCCCACCTACTTGTGGCCTTGGGAAAAATATTATACTGTGCATCACAACCATTTCCCGCCAAGATTTATCACCCTAATATTTCAAATCATGTAGGAACAAATTATCCCACATGCACCCCACGGTGACCCCCGCAACACTTTATACACCACGCTGCATGTAAACATACTATCGCGCATTTTACCCTGTGTGACCCGCGAGCCAACCGCTAGCAGCCCATCGGTGTAACTCCTACCTCCGTCGGTGTGACCCACACCATCGGAACAAATAAAGATCCTCCTGCCGACATCACATGTCACACCGATCGCTACACCCATTGCCAAGTCTTCGGCGAGACCGCAAACCATCGGCACACCCAAGATCTCTCCCACCAATACGAAAAGTCACCCCGATATCTCACATCACCCCGATGTGAAATATCACCCTGCGGGAAAACATATCAGGACCTCATCACCTGATAAAAATATCACCCTGACGTCAGAAACATATTGCAATATCACCCACATGATAATCGCCTTCATCGGCATAACCTGATGCATCGGAGGAAGATCCTCCTACTTAGCCGATACCAAATGTCTTGCTGATGAACATCTTGTATGTCCACAAAAATCCTGATGACGTCAGCATCATATCTACATACTGTGCATCTCCACATATCTGGATGACATCATCATCATATTCGTAACATCGAGGGATCTCCATAAAATGACTGATGTTAAAATATGACCCCTCGGACCTTGATGACGTCACCATGACATTCATTTATTAGCACCGGGGTGATATTCGGGATATCACCTGATATTTAGAATATCACCCCCTTTCAGAAAAAAGATGATGCAGACGGGCAAATATCGCCCCGATAAAAGAATGACGTTAGCAGCACTAGGCGATAAAGCAAACATGAAGTAATAAAGTAACATCAGGATGATCTTAACCAAGATCACCTGATGTTCAAATATGATGACCCTGATGCAAAACGGGTCATACTTAGAACTTTTCAGCAACATCATCAGGATGATCTTGCCTTAAGATCACTTGATGTTAAAATATCACCCTGGCAAAAGATCATGCAGGTAGAAAATATGATGACCCTCGCAAGCAACATCAGGGTGATGGAAATATGATGATGATGACCTCCTCTCTGAAGAAAAAATGATGTTGAAGTTGAAAAATGCTGAGGAGGCCCAAGGACTTAGAACTTTTGGATTTTTTGGGAAGGTGCTTGCATATACATATTTAAGCACCAACACAGGCTTTGTCTGGGGATGCATGCCTCTTGCAGGCATGGCAAGAACCACAGATCTCTAGGATGCAGACCAGTCCCTTATCCATTGTGCACAAGAGTCAAATACTGCATTGACCTGCATCACCAAACACACTTGATGGCCTAAAGCCACCAAGAAAGGGAAAACTTGTATTTCCCTTTGTCAAATACCTTGTTTCCATCTGCATACACTAGATCAAGCCTGAAGATGCTGCCATGATCTGACCATAAACAATTTTTGTCATTTGCATATTCAGCCCTCTGATCTAGCTTGTCACTGTCAACCTTATGCAAACAACCTTCAGCATCCGGCAACAAGTGGATGCAGTGTTCATCAAGCAATGCATATTCATATGGCATATAGCACTTATCATCATCTGCATCAGCAGTATGCATTACAAAGTGATCTCCTAGCTGAGCTGAAAATAGGAAACATTCAGAGTCCACCACATAGCTAGGAAGATCAGAGCTCATTTCATTAGCTAGCCTATCAAAAGAGAAGCTTTCAAAATTAGAATTGTGCACATCATGCACACAACCATTAGCAACACCAAACTGGAAAAGGTCAGGCTCTGGCACCTCTCTACAATGATTTCCATGATGTATGTTGGCCTCCCTTTCATCAAGATGAGACCTAGAATCCAAATAAAAAATAATGTCTAAATCCTCACCATACTTAGACAGATCCTCATCACCACATGTGTCATAAATGGGTGATCCAGGTGTCTCAGCCTCATTGTGGTGTGCCATTGGCTCATAGGCAGTAGAGCATGCATCTTCACCATCAATGGATTCATTTTGTGGAGGGGTATCAGCTTGTATGTCATAAGCAAAACAATCATCAAATGAAGAACAATCATGCTCCATACCAGCACTTGTTTCAATCTCTGATTGTTCTTCATCATCTCCATGTGTTTGAATATAAGGCAGTGATTCACACATGGAACTGCTTCTCTGTTTTCTTACCTCTTCTCTGTCTTGAGTACAATACTCACAGTCATCTCCACAAATCCATTCAAAAAGATGTTCATTGTTGTCCACAACCACATCATTATTTTCATGGCTAGATGCCTCAACATTGCAATGGGAATCCTCATTGATCCTTTCACTGGCATCCTCAACATATACCTTTTCATCTTCACATGATGCCATGATCACTTAATCATTTGCAGCTTCGCAACTGTCATTCACACCAAAGCCTGGGGACAAGGAATTCTGCAGGTGCTCATTTCTCATTTCTTCTATATTTTCTAAAAAATTGTATGCCATCTGCATACTTGTCACCTTGAATTCCTTCAATATTGCACTAGAGCCCTCCTCAAAAGCTTCAAAATATATGCCAACACAGGCTGAAATATCAGGTTTGAAGCTTTCAGGGATTTGTGAAAGGGTTACTGCAAATCTATGACTGAAATCAATACAGGGCTCCTCATCTTGTCTTCTTATTTCCATTAACCTTTCAACAAGATCAGCTGATTTTCTTGCAAATTCTTCTTTGAAACAGTCAGCAAGCTCATCCCAATAGGAAAAGGATCTCTTTGGAAAGCTCAAATACTAAATTTCGGCTTTTGCATCAAAGGACCTAACAAAAAATCTCATCCACATATCCTCATCTCTGAATGAATGTGTATCTATGAACTCATGGAAATTTTGGATATGTGCACTCCCATCAAACACACTGTGACCACTAAATCTAGGCATCTGACTGTACATCCTAGTAGGCATACTTTCAATTTGATAGTCAACCCATGACAAGTCTAGTTGGTCATACAAAGGATCAAAAGGGTTGACAAGAGGTTTAGCTTTCTGACTGGCAGACACAACAGGGTTATTATTATTTAACCGAGCCTGCCTAGCCTCTAAGAATATCAACCTATTTCTTATCTCTTCTATTCTTTTAGTCAACATTTTATCCCCCTTTTGACTGAGTATGGGTGAATACATGTTTGGATTCATATAAATCTCACTCTTAGACATCCTTTGTCTACCTAAGACCTAAGGCTTCCCCCTTGCATCTAACTTATGTAGTAGAACAACAAATATAGGGGAAGAAGCTAAGTACCTTTTCTCATCCAGATGCTGAAGTTAGGACATCTTTTATCACAACAACGAACATCTACCTTTCATGTGCACTTAAATCTTTTTTGCAGAGTCGCCACCTCTCCAAAGAGGACAAAATTTTTAATAGCTTGAAAGCTCATCAAGCATTTGTCTGAGTTCATTCCACCAGCAGAGCAAGGCAAACTTCACCAGAGGATGAAAGATATCACCTTTTTAAATCAACATCCCCAGCAGAGTCACCATTTTGTTAGTTTTTCTTCTGAATCATCATTAGGGTTTGCCAGTTCTAATGCATGGGAAGATTCAGCCAACTAATATAGGAGGTTGTGTGAGCTCCTCCCCTTCACTTCTGGTTCTGCCGCACCAAGGGGGGTGTCCCTATAACTAAAGATGTGACCTTGACTTGCTCAATGACTGATAGATTTAGCTTGACAGCAATAGGCAGAATACTCTCATGTCTGGACCAAGATCTGTATGGTAGATCACAAGGTTGGCAACATTCTTGGACATATCTGTCTGGTGGGTATGAGAGCATGCAAGGGGTTCCTAATCCTACTCCTACAACTAACAGGTTGAAGTGATGAAATGGGTGGACATAATGTCCTGGATGCAAGACAAGGGGTTTTGGCTCATAACTACTGACCTAGGAGCAGACTGGTGCCTATCCATTGGGCAAGGAGTCAACTAGACATATATAATAGATGGTTTGCAACTTGTCATTCAAGTATCAAGGGGTTGAGCTTGATGCTTGCCTTACAAACATCACCCAAGGATGGGTATTTAGCTGCCTCTACTTATAGATATCCCTACTGACATGCAACCTTCCCCATGCTCAACCTAAAACAATTTAATCCACTCCTTGAATGGAAGTTAGAGATCAAACATGTGATACAGAAAACCATACCCTAGAAGCTGAGAAACCCTTAGTAACCAGATTCAGAAGAAGGAGAATAACATGCAACAAATGGAGACAAGCAGATAAACACATGCAATGAAGCATTTCTCATATAAAATCAACATTGAAACTGAACATATGTGCAAAATACATTCATGCTGCAACACATAAACTCCAAAATGGGATAAAACAACCAGGATCATGCCCTGTCTTTTGTTATTTACACAAAAATGCCCCAGGCTTTCAACAACCAACAAATGAGCAACACAGCTTGCTATATACAACAAGAAGGTACTCAACATTAATTACATGGCACAAGTCAAAGGTCTGCCAGATACAGTTCATTCTAAGGAAATGGCGCCCAAACATTTAATACAGCACGTGGAGGAGACAGGAAGAGATCTCGAGCCCTGCGCCGCCGCCTGGGGATTCACATCTCCAGTCGGGTGATTGATCCGTCCATGCCATCGCCCATACCTCTGCAACAATTGCCATTAATGCCCACCTACTCGCAGCCTTGGGAAAAACATCATACTGTGCATCGCAACTGTTTCCCGCCAAGATTTATCACCCTGATATTTCAAATCATGTAGGAACAAATTATCCAACATGCACCCCATGGTGACCCCCTCAACACTTTATACACCATGCTGCATGTAAACATACTGTCATGCATTTTAACCTGCGTGACCCGTGAGCCAACCGCTAGCAGCCCATCAGTGTAACTCCCACCTCCGTCGGTGTGACCCACACCATTGGAACAAATAAAGATCCTCCTGCTGACATCACATGTCACACCGACTGCTACACCCATTGCCAAGTCTTCAACGAGATCACAAACCATCGGCACACCCAAGATCTCTCCCACTAATATGAAAAGTCACCCCGATATCTCACATCACCCCGATGTGAAATATCACCTTGCAGGAAGTATCACCCTGCGGGAAAACATATCAGGACGTCATCACCTGATAAAAATATCACCCTGACGTCAGCAACATATTGCAATATCACCTGCATGATAATCGCCTTCATCAGCATAACCTGATGCATCGGAGGAAGACCCCCCTGCTTAGCCGATACCAAATGTCTCGCTGATGAACATCCTGTATGTCCACAAAAATCCTGATGACGTCAGCATCATATCTGCATACCGCGCATCTCCACATATCCGGATGACATCATCGTCATATTCGCAACATCAGGGGATCTCCATAAAATGACTGATGTTAAAATATGACCCCCCGGACTTTGATGATGTCACCACCACATTCATATATCAGCATCAGGGTGATATTCAGGATATCACTCGATATTCAGAATATCACCCCGTTTCGGGAAAAAGATAATGCAAGCAGGCAAATATTGCCCTGATAAAAGAATGACGTTAGCAGCACTGGGCGATAAAGCAAAGATGAAGTGATAAAGTAACATCAGGATGATCTTAACCAAGATCACCCGATGTTCAAATATGATGACCCCGATGCAAAATGGGTCATACTTAGAACTTTTTAGCAACATCATCAGGATGATCTTGCCTTAAGATCACCTGATGTTAAAATATCACCCCGGCAAAAGATCATGTAGGCAGAAAATATGATGAAGCAACATCAGGGTGATGGAAATATGATGATGATGACCTCCTCTCTGAAGAAAAAATGATGTTGAAGTTGAAAAATGCTGAGGAGGCCCAAGGACTTAGAACTTTTAGATTTTTTGGGAAGGTGCTTGCATATACATATTTAAGCACCAACATGATGAATAGAAAATTGACTCTATCTCAGGCTGCTTATGTTGAAAAGGTGTTACAGAGATTCCACATGGAGAATGCAAAATATGTCAGCACACCTTTGCCTAGTCATTTGAAATTGACTAAGGAGATGTGTCCTAAGACACAAGAGGAGGAAGAAAAAATTTTCAAGATACCATATGCTTTAGCTGTAGGAAGTTTAATGTATGCCATGGTATGTACAAGACTAGATATTGCACATGCTATAGGAGTTGTTAGCAGGTATATGAGTCATCCCGGATTTGAGCATTGGAATGCAGTAAAATGGATTCTCAGATATTTGAGAGGTACATCCAATAAACACTTATGTTTTGGGGGCTCTAATACTGATTTAGCAGGCTATGTAGACTCAGATTTAGTAGGGGATATTGATACCAGGTGGAGTACTACAGGTTATGTCTTTACTGTAGGTGGGACAACAGTGAGCTGGATCTCATGATTGCAAAAGGTGGTTGCTTTATCCACCACAGAGGTAGAGTATGTAGCTGCAACCGAGGCAAGTAAGGAGATGATATGGCTGACCTCTTTCATGGAAGAATTGGGCAAGCAACAGGCTAACAGTTCTTGTATACAGATAGTCAGGGTGCCATACATCTTGCAAAGAATTCTACTTTGCATTCAAAGACCAAACACATACAGTTGAGGTATCACTTTATTCGGTCGTTGTTGGATAATGGACAGTTAAGGCTGAAAAAGATATATACAGATGAAAATCCAGCGGATATGTTTACAAAGGCAGTGACAAGGGAGAAGCTGAGCTCCTCTTCAGCTTTGGTTGGTCTTCTAGACTGAAAACAACAAAAACAGAACAACAGAGTCTAGGGTGCTTATTTCCAGTGGGAGCTGCATGCGTAGTGGTGTCGTCCAGGCTCAGTCTCCAAGTGGGAGATTGTTGGTAGGTGGTGATTGATCAGGAAAGTACTATACACTAGCCATGTATCCTCACCGGGGTTCGGGGGCGCAGCCCCTAAATTTTTTTCTAGAGCCTACATAAACAATTTTCTAGAGCCTACATAAAAAATCCTATTTTTTGTAACCAACATAAAAAAACCCTATTTTGTAACCGACAAAAAGGCTTGATAAAAGTGGCTAAGGGTTAGTGTTTTGAGATATAGTATTGTAGCATTTTGCAGCGGTATTGGGTTGCAGAGATTGCTGATTGTGATCGGTTTGATTTACTAGATAATAATATTGGACTCTCTGTTTGGTGGATGTAGCCCGAGTTTGGGTGAACCACGTTAAAACTTGTCTCTCACTGTTATTATTTCTGTGTATTTCCATTCCTCTGTTTAATCTTTATTTGCATTTAATTGATATCTTCTGTCGGCTAACCCTAACATTAACAAAGCATCTTCTAAATATGATTTCCCTCTACCTAATGTTGATATGGTTGTGGATTCAATTACTAGACGTGAAATGTTATCCTTTATGGATTATTTTTTGGACTATAATGAAATCAACACAAAATGAATTTCACCACTCCATGAGGTACATTTTGTTATGTCATCATACAAAAAACACAAGAGCTACTTATGAAAGGGCCATGAAACTAATCTTCCATGACCTAATGCATGATATATAGAAAATTATGTGGACAATATCTTAGGGAAATCAAAGCAATAAAAACATTGTCTTTAGGACTTAAGGAGAATCTTTGAATGCTTATGCCAACACAAAGCATGACTAAATCCTTAAAAGTCTGTGTTCAAAGTCGATAGTGGCCACTTATTGGGATTCATTGTATCTTGGTGAGGCATTTGGGTGGATGCTACAAAAATTGATGCTATTGCTAACATACGCCCTCCAAAGAATTTGTCACAACTTTGTGTTTGTCAAGAGAAGATCCAAACAATTAGACAATTCATTTCCCAATAGCAAATAAGACATTACCATTCACAAATCTCTTAAAAGAAAGATGTGAAATTTGAATGGTATGTTGATTGCTAAAAAGAATTTGAGGACATGAAACAATACTTCCTAAATCCTCTAGTCCTCAAACTTGTTATGCATGGAAAACATTTTCCTCTATATGTACTGGCCATGAAATTTTCCATTGGAGGTCTCTTAGTACAAAATGATGAAAACGGTAAAGAATACATGATATGCTACATTAGTTGCACCTTATTGGAATGTGAGACAATGTGTACACCTATGTAAAAACTATGCCTTTCCATTGGTTTCTCATCCCTAAAGCCAAGGCATTACAAGGTTCATCCTAAGGCACATTTTATTATAAAAGAAGATATGAGACACATGTTATTATGAAAGAAGATCCACTAGAACACATGTCATTTGGACTGCACTTCACAATAGGTGATGATACTTTTTGAGTTTGATCTTAAATTCATCTCCCAAAAATCTACCAAAGGACAAGTAATTGTTAATTAGTTACTTGCAACACCATGCCCTTCTCACATGTCTCTCAATACTTCATTTCTCAATGAGCATATATTGCATGTTGACACTTGCCACCCTTGGACTATGTCTTTTTATGGTTCTAAATGCATGATCAGTTTTGGGGTGAGAGTGATCTTGATACACCCCTTGGGTGACCTCATACCATTATTATTTCAGCTTGATTTTCCATTCACTAAGAATGTGGCCAAATGAGGCACTAGTCTCTAGGTCTTTCATCACCTTCTCTCTCAAAGTAAAATCTATTGATATACATAGCGAATCTCAACTCGTGGATAGAAAAATAACTAGTGATTATAAGGCTAAGGAAGTCAAATTAGCACAATATTATGAATTGACATTACAAATTTCTTGCTTCTTTCAAAACATACACTATTAATGCTATACCAGAGAAAGACAATCAACACACTAATGTCATGGCTAGTGTAGCTTCCTTGATAAGCATGGAAAATTATATTCCTCAATTCACCTTGGTTATGCACAAATTAAAACAACTTGCTATTCATAATTTATCTTGCATGGTTTCTACCACACTCATAGGTGAAGATTGGTACTATGATATAGACATATACCTAGACTCTAGGGTGTTCCAACCCCAATGTTCTAAGAATTCTTGAATTTGCATTTGTAAATCAATATCCAAGTATTTACTAATTGTAGAGGTACTTTATCAATGAGGTTTTTATGGTTTATTGCTTTGATGCCTTAACAAGAACAAAAAGACTACCACTCTTCAAGAGACCCATGGGGGAATATGTGGAGGTCATGTAAGTACAAAACTATTAGTGTAAAAGATCTTATAAATGGGTTACTATTGGAGAAAAATAGAAAAAAGATTCACATGACTTTGCCCAGAAATGTGCAACATGTTAAAAACATAGTAACAGGTAAAACATGCACTTGCCCTTGAGCTTCACCTGTATACATCACCATGGATATTCTCCACATGGGGACTTGACTTGGTGAGTAAAAATTCCCCAACCTCTTTTGAAGGACATACATTCATGATCATTGCCACATACTATTTAAAAAATGGTTCGAAACAATACCCTTGTAAGCCACCACAACTGTTGACATCTGTAATTTCATAATGGATAATATCATCTTTAGATTTGGCCCACCATCCACTATTGTGATAGATAACAATACATGATTTAAAATCAAAGAGGTAAATAAATTCTTAGAACAATTCGACATACACCAAAGGTTTTCAATGCCATATTATCCATAAGGCAATGGACAAGATGAGGCCATAAACACAACTATTGACCAAATCTTAAGAAAAATGTGATAAGCATGGTACCAATTACCATACACAACTTGTATTGACTTTATGGGCATATGGTACCAACATAGACACTCCTAGTAGATTCACACCTTATTCTTTAATTTATGGTACATAGGCCATAATGCCTCTTGAGCTTGAGATTCCATCCTTTCGTGTTTCCTTCATGACATCATTGATGATTATACATATTGGGAACACCAATTTCAAGATATTGAGATCTTGGATTTATGACAAGTGAATGTTTTAGATAATCTATATATATACTAAAGATAACTAAATAAAACATATAACAAGGCTATCATCCAAGAAGATTTTTAATTGGGAGACTTTAGATAAATATAAAGTGGAATCTAAGAGAAACACCTTAGACCTATGAATGAGGAGCACAAAAATCAAAGAACTAACTTAAAGGAAAGAGAAAGGCATGGAGGACCGAAAGGGTATCTAGGATAAAATAGAAGACTCCAAAAATTGGTGGAAGTCTGAAAGTAGCATGAAGAAACAAGAAACTTAACATAATCAATCACCCTTTTAAAACAAGATCAAGCCATCAAGCTTGTTTGGCCGATCCCTTCCTCCTACTCCTAGTAAGAAGAGCATCCACAGTCCATTAAGTACCATCATCAACAAAATCATGTCCTTCTATCTAGAGTTTCTTTGCTTTAGATTTTTGTCCTTTCCTCTTAATAGGAGTACCAATGTTTGGTTTAGTGATACGACTCACAATTTGAGTGATAGTGCAATAAGTAAGAGGAACAACCACATCATCATGGTCCATAAATTCTAGGAGCTCATCATCATGTTCCTCCATGAGGGAAAAAATGGCCTCAACATTAGTGCAATGTAGGTCACCCTCACCCTCTGAAAGTTGATTATTACTAAAGAAATCTTCTCTGGGAGGGTAACTAGATAGGAATGGATCCATATATTATTGGTGGCATCCACAAGAGTCTCTAGCACAATCCTTGTCCCCATATGGGGTTCCAAAAACTTACCATGATTACACCAAATGAAATCCTCATTAGGAGTTCCTAACTTCTAAACCCACTTTTTGAAGCTAATCACCCTTAAACTAGGCAACCTTTTGGTAGTGCACCCTGCAATTTTATCACCAATAATGTTGTAGCTTAAGTATTTGAATGGTAAGCCTTTAAATTTAAGAATTGGGTCCAAATGCCATATGAGGAGTGGATTTTGATAAAATAAAGTAAAGGTTTCGATACACCAATCATGGCGCAAACTCTTGTAAATCTATTTTTTGAATCCACTAGCTCATTGTCCATATTCACAAAGGTGCCCATCTATTTAATCATATTTCTAATGAGACCTGCATCTTGCGTGATTAAAGGAAGGTTATATAATCTAATCTAGATCAGAATGGAGGTAATTTTTGTAGCTTCTAGATCAAAGAATGGGGTCCATAGGGCAATGAAAAGGTCTGACTATCTATAAATCCAGGTGCCATTTTGTTTCACAAAGTTGCAATCATCTGTTGAATTAAAATGGAGGAGAAACAAGCCAAAATCCAAATTTTCAATAGAGGGAAAGACCAAATTGCTACAGGTTATCTTTGTCCACTTAACAAAATGCTCATAAGGATTAGAGATCAACTCTATCATCTACCGATTCTACATTAACACAATCATTAGAGACATGAAAATTGATCGTATCATCCACTAACACCACCAAAGAGTCACCTAGGGAAAAGGAATGTTTAGCTGGCAGAGTAGGGGTGGAATCAATACCCATGATAGTCTTAGGGTATTTATTGTTATTTTTGACTAGAACCCATGCCATCTTCTTTGGAGAAAAATTAGAGTTCACTAGGAAGATTTGCTCTCTACAGAAAGCAAATCACCCATGGTAAGAATTTGCCCTATTCTTGTAGGCCTCAAAAATTTGTGGGCCTTGTTGAGGCTTGATAACATTCAAATCATTTTTTTCTATTTTAATAAGGATGGGAGGGATAAAACCCTTCTGCAGCCTATCCGCCAACAAAATGAGTGGGTTGAAGCTGCCTTTTCCCTGCTCCAAATTTTTTTCTATCTCTTCGGGCCTTTCTTCACTTTAGCATGCCTACCTTTTCCATCCTCTCCATGCTTCACTTTGTGTACCTACCTCTACTCCTTGCACTTTCCTTCACACATATTTCAATTTTTTACTTGCTTGTTACATGATACATTTATTTATAGTCATTAATTTAGATGATTTACATGCTTAGATTACATTTACATCTCATGTATTATATTTCCTTCTCCAATTCCTTGCATCTAATGGATGTAACCAATTGAAGGGGGTATATATCAGTACTAACATTCTTATGATTGAGATTTTATGTAGTGACATGTGTTAAATAAAGACTCATTATAGTGACTAGACAAATTAGTACCACATGACATGTTGGCATCCCATACGCGTTGTCATCCCATGGTTGGTGAGCTAGGTAGAGCATTACCACCTCTTCCTCCTCTCTTATTCATGATTGTTGATAGTAAAACTTAGTTTGCAATTATTTTCATTTTAACTTGCATGACAAAAGCTACTCATGGAATATCTTTCCTCTATTTTATAGGTTCCCATGGAACACACATATTGAAGAATGGACTTACACTGTTGGCAAAAGACAAGACTACCAATAGATCCTACCGCAGGTCACCACAAAGGCTATGCGAAAGACAGAGCCGATACACATAGAGACATTTTGGGAAAAGAGACTTCCCTATGTAATATAGATAGGACATAGGATGTACATGTATGTAAGAGCAAGTAAGAGGGATGAGATAAGAAGAATATGTATAAGAGAGTGTAAAAAATAGAGACTTAGACCTACTAGATGTATTTGATTACATGATGATGAATATATATATATGTAATGGAGATATAAGGAATAATCTATGTCTATGTGTATATATTGAAAGCTTATATTTGATCTAATTGCACCGCATATTACAATTCCTTATTGTTTCATCAGGATTCTCTCATTGTATGACCAGTGTATAAACTAACTTTAGAGATCTCATTGAGGAATGGATCTTTGGATTGGTTCCTTCCATTTCTTGCCAAAATTTGGTTCCGTTACCAGGACCCTTGGAAAGGACAGTGAGGAATAGAAAGGATGAAATAGTAGAAGGAGAAAGTGCAAAGTATTAGAAAAGGGGATACTAAAAGTGACAAAAATATTTTTATGATTTGTGGAGCATTCTCTTAGGCTCCTACCTTTGTGAGAGGGGGGCAATCACCTAAGGAGATGACAAATGGAAAAAGGGGAGGATTTGAAAAGGTCTTTGAAAAGATATAACTCTTCAAGTTGAGCCGACCATGGGATACATAAGGATTAATGTAATACCAAATCTAAAACACCCATGACAAAAGGGGATAACAAAAGATTAAGGGAAATCAGTGATATTATATTAACCGGAATGGAAACAAGCAGGGAAGAAAGACAAAGACAAATTTAGGAACGACAAGAGAGATATCGCAGAAGGATGGAGAAGGTAGGAGAGTCAAGTAGAAAGCGCACAAGGAAAAGTGTGGAGGTAAAAGAATAGTTAGATGAGCATGCCAAGGGGTGTGCTAGTGAGCACGACAACATGGGTGGTGCTAGAGAGAAGAATATAGTAGAGGAGAAGAGAATGGAGGAGCGCGCCAATGTGGGTGATGCTGCAAAATTGATAACAAACAAGAAAAATAACCTAGGATCAATTACAATACATATTGATAGGGTTGATAAAATCCTTAAGAGTTTAGGAGGAAGTTTTAATGCTTTCAGTTAGGAAAGAAAAACACGGGAAGAATAATTTAAACAAACCCTAGTCCTACCACAGATAGGAAGAACCCTAAATGTTCAACCTGAATTTACTAATATTCAGATCAAGATAGATGAACAATGGGAACATTTACTAGAAATCCTATAAGATTCCTCCAACCCTTGAATTTAGATGCAAAATACCTAGATAAAGTGGTTAGTAGAAGTGTGATGAAGATTAGAGAAAATGAAAAGGGTGTGGTATATGATGAGATTAGTTCCCAGAGTATAAGACAATTAAATGAAATGTTACCTGCAAATGACATGATGTCATTCACAAATGGAAAGTTATCCCCTAAGACAAAAATACATATTGAAGAGACACAACCCCTGGACCAGGAGTCATCCCCTATGCCTTATAAATCAAGAAGAATTTCAGTACAAAACCAAGTGGACATGTAGGAAGATAAAGAAGAATAAATTAAGAGACATTTTGAAGCAATAGTGGGAAAGGATTATTTGAAATCAAATTGCAAAGAGATAAGGGAAGGGAAAACAAAACACTAGTACAAAGGAGAAAACTTGAGAAGAAAGACAAGGAAGAAATACATTGCAAATTACCGAAACTACCAGCAAAACAAAAGAAACTACCAATGGATTCATCAATTAAGCTACCAATATTTGAAAAAGACACCACTTAAGCAACATAACATATCTTCATCTTAGAATCCATTTGGAATATAAATGACATAAAAAGGGACCAAACCAAGTTGTTTGATTTCATAGGAACATTACTTAATGATGCCTTGAAATGGTACAGAAAGGCATGTCCTAAGAATGATAAAGATTGGGAAGAAGTCAAGAAAGAATTTCTAGAAAATTTTGAATCTCCAGAGATCCCTACAAAAGGGGTGAGAAAAATGAGGGAATTAGTATAGAAGGAAGGAGAAACAATCAAAGAATTTGATAAGAGGTTTAAAGAAACAACTCGCAAGTTAGAAGAGCCACTAACTGAGAAACAAAATATTGAATGGTTCTATCTGAAATAAACTCTAACATCAAAACATCTTTGGACAATAGGGTATTTAAAACCTATGTAGAGGTGGTTACTTTAGCCTGCTACATAGAGTCACAAACATGGCTTGAAATAGAACAAAGAACAAAGAAAACCTAGAAATAAAGAAGATGAGGATTGAACTAGAACAACTAAAGCTAAAACAAGAGATCTTAGCAAAAAAAGAGGAGAATTCACAAAAGCAAAGGTCTAATATATGGTGCTCTTATTACACTAAATAAGGACACATAAGAAATGAATGTATGAGGATGAAAGGTGAAAGATAAGATGCCACTATGAAGGTAGACACAAAAGCAGTGCCTAGAAGGACTAATATAGTATATTGTGGACTATGCAGTGAATGGTATGATCATGAGACACCAAATTGCCCTTCACAATTCTTCAGAGTAAGAAAAGAAGATGATGATGATCATGAGTCATGGTGCAACACACACCATAAGATTAAGGAAAATAACAATACTATGGCATATGTGAAAGGATTGGTGGAAAGACCGTTATACATTCAGGACCAGGGGTACAAACACTGTAGTTGGAAAAATCAAAAGAATATGAACACTATGCAGAATTCAAACCATAACAGTGTACCATATGAGAACAATTATAATAACAATGAAAGAGGTGGAAGACACTGTGGTAGAGGAAGAAGAAGGAGAGATGATGCAACATGCTTCAAGTGTAGTAAACTAGAACATTTTGCCAATGAATGTTCGGGAGAGAAGAAAATAGTGTACATTCTATAATAGTACAGAACATGACTTATTTTCATGTGACAAAGCCCAACAATACTTCCGCAATGCACTGCAACAATCAAAGAGTGATGAATTAAAAAAATTTAATTCACAAAAAGACGCTTGCATAATCAGGAGAGACCCTAAAGAACAAGGTCGGGTAGAAAGAACCTGCCAGGGAGATGATGAGTATGAAATTGATATAATTTCTACCAAATCTTTAGAAGAAGAATATTATTCGAAGAAAACCAATCATAAACAATCCAAACAGAAGAAAAATAAAGGAGAAGAAAAGGCTGCGGTAGTAACAAGGCAAGGCACAAATACCGCAAGACATCTTTCTAGTGAAACTAAAGAAGAAGAGAGTGAGGAGTAAGAGACATTCTTCCCTAATAAGAAATAAGATGAAGAGATTGTACAAAAGACAAAGTAAATCATAACTCAATGTTATGTTGTAAAAAGTCCCTCTAGGACTTTTACCTCCTAAGTTTAGCTCCTAGGTCCCTTAATTTTAATCATGCATCCTAGAAATGAATCCCGAAACAAAATCCCCTGAAACCCATGTCAACTGGGACTTAGGGGACATCTCTGAGCTCAATCTAGACCCAAAATAGGCCCCTAGACAAGGGAACCTGCACCCTATTCCAACCCTATATTGTTGGGGTCCCAAATTCATATGCCGATTTGTGACCGTTAAAAGGTGTTCCTTGTCGACATCTTAAGTTTGAATTCCAAAATATTAGCAGGAATGCATATATAATCATGTTTAGGAATTCATTTGTAAACTAGAAGAAGATGATGATTTTAAAATTAAGGCAAACTTATGATCATAGAGCATTCAAGGCATCCATTGTGTTGCAGAGCAAAATTGTGTTGTTGTTGTGTTTGTTATTACATATTTGGCTTCATCTTCTCATGGTGTGAAAGATCTTCATCTCATTGAGAGATACACCTCTGAGGTGATATCTATTTGTGATTCAATCTATCTACTTTATCATTGTTTTTGCCTTTGTCCACCAAGGACACACACTCTCTATCTAACAATGGTGTTCAAAGGGTTGAATGCCATTCTGGGGTTTGACTGAGGCAAGCTCCTAAACACCACAACCCCCAACCCCTCTCTTGTGATTACAGGTGACATGTATCAGATCTTGCAGAGAGGAGTTGCAGAGGATCATTGTAGAGAAGAAGGAATCTAGATCTAAAGAAAAAGATAGGAAATAACCCTAAAAGGTCAAGGGTTCCCTCTCTTTTGACCTCCAGCAGTGTCGAGAATCTTGGAGTAGGTTGCAGTCTGTAGCAGATTTCATCTCGAAGCCCTCAAAAAAAGTACCACCTTGGGCTTGGGCACCCACTCTTTCAACCCCAAATTTTTTTGTATTCTAAAATTTAAAATCTCATATGTATCTGATTTGTATTTAATATCTTTCTGTATGAGCATTTGTCGTGTTTTGTCTGTTTGCTTACGATTTTACATAATTAGGGTTTTAGGCTTAATCGAGCTAGGGTTTAACAAATTAATCAACTAATTCCAAATTTACTTATCATTCCAAGTGACAACAAACCTGATAGTTGAGTCCTCTTGCAAAATTTGTGATTCAACTCGGTTAAATGTCCTTGAATGTATTGAGTGAAAGGAGGACCTAATCAAACTACCAATCAACCTCATCATCTCTTTTTTCATACATTACATTTTGGTGAACCTGTGTTTTTCTAAACATTACATCTTGCTAACTATTAATTAGATTTTTATTCATATATTTCATTGTCATCATTATACATTTGAAAATCTTGCATAAAAATTAAAAAAATTGAAAAAATCAAACATCCTAGGCTTGCATTTAGACATAGTTTACACTATTTTCATTGCATTTCACCTAAATTATTTAAATATTTCATATTTGCATCAGATCTGACATAAATTTCAGCATTACATCATTACATTATCATTGACCTTGCATTTTCATACTCTATTTATTAGGGTTTGCTTGAAATTTTGCATTTTTCATATAACCTAGTTTTTGCAAAAGCTAGGGTTGGTTGTTAAAATCTTGTTTCAGATTTTAATACTCCTTTTAAAACTCTTTCAAATGTGATTTTGGACTGTAGTGTTGTTGCATTGCACATTTTTGCATTGGAAAAAGTGAAAAAATTGAGCATTTTAGGTGCATAAACAAGCATAGTTTTGCTTTGTTTCATTGCATTTGTCATTAATATCATTAATTTAATATCTTGCATTCATTTTCAAACATATATTCATCTATCATTTGAAAATTTGGCATCATTTAATGCTTTAGATTGAAAATGGGCATATTTGTTAAATTACACTTTGTGTATTTCAACAAGCATATCTTGCTCCTTTAGTTTGTTTGTGCATTGAATGCTGCATGATTTTGCATGAATATTATAGCCTGCTTCCCTAATAGAAATATCTCTTCAAGGAGAAGTTTAGCTTAATGGGTTCTATTGCTCCTGATAGCAATGGTGTTCCTACATCAGAAAATCCATTGAATACCTTCTTTACAAAAGGAGAAACACAAACTTTACAAGATATTATATCTCCTACAACTACAATGGAAGAGCAAACATTTCATGATTTTGAAGATCCTATTGATGTGATAAAACACGTACCTGATGAACAAATAAACAAACTTGATAAGGAACTAGCTGATTTTCAAGCATTTATTGAAAAAGAAAGGATATCAGAAGAAGCTGTGCCTGTTGTTCACACCATAAGAGAGATGTTAAAAGAAGGACAAGATGGTGTTAACATGCTTCGAGGATTAACACATATAGTAAATCATAATGTTATTCCTATGACTGAATGTGTGAAAATTATTAATAATATGTCATCACTGATTCATACACAAGTATCGACACTTATACCGACTACTGGGGTGTCTACTTTTACATCATCAATTCTCACTACCAATGCACATGCTTGTAGTAATTCTACCACTAGTATTGGAATATCTAATACCATTAATTTATAGAATTACAAGGCTGTGGGATTCAACTATCAAAATCAACCACCTAGGGTGACTTCTTTTATGAATAATCACTCTCAACCACCTCTCCATTCCACCTATTCTCAACCACCTTTTGTTACCACTCACAACCAATCACCTAAAAATTTCATGACCACAGCTTCCAATTCTCAAACTGCATCTCCTAATGATGCCCTTCTAAACCAACTCTTGCAAAGCATGACTTCCTTACAACAAAAGGTGACAAGCTTGACAAATTCTTCTCAGCCTAATATACCAACTTATCATGCTCATAATCCTCTATCTTATGCAATCCTGAGAACTCCTATTCTTGATAAGTTTGAAACTCCTCGATTTGAAAATTATAGTGGTAAAGGTGATCCTAATACTCATGTGACAACATTCACGACTATGTGTAGTGATTTCTTCTTTGAAGAGGACTTGCTAGAGAAATTCTTCTCACGATCTCTCAAAGATACTGCTCTGGAATAGTTTTGCTCATTACCTCTTAATTTAATACACTCTTTCTCTTAGTTAGTTGATCAATTCTTACAACATTTTCAAGAAAACATTGGACCTCAAGTCTCATTGATTGATTTAGTTCATTGCAAAAAAGGTCTGAAAGAGAAGTTAACTGAGTTTATTAGTTGAAATCAAGCTCTTTATACACAAATTAATACCAAATGAACAATGAGGATGTTCAGAAGGTGTTTATTACAAATCTATAACCTAACATCCGTCATAAGATTCTCTTGATGAAGTACAACTCTTTTCAACATCTATGCACAACTCTTCATGATTATCGACTTTCATCTATTCAGTATGAGAATTAAAACTCATCGGCTCAAGGTGATCAAGCTTAAAACAGAACATCTCAAAACAATTATAAGAGGTGTTGAAAGTATGTACAGTTAGTGTTGTCATTGATGTCAATAAGCTTGTGTTGTCATTGGTGTCAATTGTGTCAATTATGTAAGAAATAGTGCAAGAGTATGAGTAGTTAGTGTTGAGTGGATAATGCCTCTGATGATGAGGCTAGGTGAGCAAAGATGGGGTTGTTGTAAGTGTATGAGCTATTTGGTTGAGTTGTTTGGCTAAAGATGATTTGGTTGCTTTATAGAGGTGCTAAATATGTTGAGAATAGTTGGTTTCCAAGTGCTTTTGAAAAAAATTGATTAATAAAGGAAACAGTGTGTTGAAGAGACTTTTTGACTTAACATAGTAGTGTTCTGGTTTTACTCCGCATTTCTTCTATGTTGAAGATCTATCTTTGCGGTTTGGATATGTTGTTCAAGGATGTTAAGAGATGTTATATTCTAAATTTGGTGTTCTGGTTTATTGTGCAGAGGAAGTTGTGTTCACCAATGTGTAGATTGCATTTTTGAGTGTTGCAGAGGTGTTTGGGAGAAATGCCTTTGCTCTGCATTTCTCCGCAAAGTGGTTTCAGGTCTTACGGTTCTGGAATTGTACTTATAAGGTTCATATATTTCTTCTATTGAAGTTTTTTGTGGTTTGGTGCTCCAGAAGAGATACAGTGCATGACAGAGATAGTTAAGCACACTAGATAAACATGATAAGGTTGTGCAGTAGGTGAAAGTTGTTGCAGAAGAATTTGTTGGATTTTAGGATGTTTCAGGATGTTCGTGGAATACTCTATATTGTGTTGAAGCCTTGCATGTGGTCCATAAGTCATCTTTTGGTTTGAGAAAGCATGTACTTATAAGTTCATTGTGTTAACATAGGTTTGGCTGACCTTGGGTGTTTACACTTTTTGCGGAGGTGCTTTGGTGATTGTGAAAGCGTGAAGTGGTGTGCTTGGATGATTTTAGGTCTGAGTTAAGATGTGTTGCAGTCCACCTTCATTCCTTTCCACTGCGGGAATGTTTAGGTCCATAACTAATTTGAATGTTATGTGTTAAGGTGTGATGCCGACCTTGGAGAGTGTTCTCAAGGTTGAAGACAGTATAAATAAGTGTCAAGGGATCATGATCGTGTGTGTGTGTGATGGATATGATGTGAATAACAGAGTGAGTGAATGTGTGATTCGACAAGTGCCCATGAAAGTGAATTGAATGAATGTAGAACAACAGAGTCTGGTATTTTAGAACAATGTGATGAATATTGTTTCAGTACTTTGAGCTTCATTGGAACTGTACTCCATGCATATGTTAGATGCAACTATAACAGTTCAACTCTGGCAGTGAGCCACCTCTTCTATCTCTTTCTTTTAGGACAATTAGTCCTTCGGTAGTGAGCCCTCTGGGCAGTGAGCCCTCCAACAGTGAGCCTTTTGTAATTCAGTGTTGATACTACTTTATATTGTGAGCTAATCCTCATCGTGGTTTTTCCCTTCTTGGGTTTTCCATGTAAATCTAGTGTTCATGTGTTATGAGTTGTGGCTATTTGCTTTATGCTTAATTTCCTTTACTTCAATTAAATATGTTGAATGGATTAAATGCTTGATATGTAAATGGTTTACTAGAATACCGATTCACCCCCCCTCTCAGTATTCTGGGTGTTCAACAAGAGGAACACCAAGAATTTTATTAAAGTAAATGGGAAAAATTCAAACAATTTTTCACAAGTGTCCGCTATCACTAATCCAAAGAGGGCACCGTTTTAGTTTCGACAACAACAAATATAGTTTACTCCAATATCTAATTCACTACATTCTATTATGAATCAAGTAGTGAGTAATAATCTCTTGAAGCTTCCTCCCATCAAACCATTGGATAGTAATAGAATGCAAGGACCTCACTTCGATGCCAATTATTTCTATCCTTATCATCGACAACAAGGGCATGATATTGAATGATGTATGTGTATTAAACATAAAATTCAAGACCTCATGGACTCAAATCTAACACAGGTAACTGGTGTGAATGACAATGGAAATAAGTCAGTTGCCCCTCCAAATCAAAATCTATAGATCTTTACTAATCCATTTCCTAAACATAGTGACAACAATATGGTAGAGCAAAATACAATAGAGAAAGAAGATGACTATCTTGATTATGATGAAATAGTTGGTATGATAGAAGTGGATAAGGAGAAGATTGAAAACTCACCTCGTCTATGAGGAAAAGGTATCTATACTGAGGTTCCTCTACTGTTATCACTTCAAGGATCGAGAATCAACCAAGATGCACCGAATTTACAAATTGAACAACCACGACAATATTTTATATAATGAAAAGCTACCATGGTGGAAAATACACCATTGCATTGTGAAAAGATTAACAAGAAATTGAAAGATTGGAAAAGAACAAGGCAGTTATCATCAATGGGAAATAGCAATGATTCCCCTCCTCACAAGCAACAGAAGATTTTGAATATACAAGGATTTGAGAAATAAACACCACTTGATCATCCTAGAAATAAAAATCAAACAAATACAAACTACTCACACTTTTTACAAAACTTGATGGAGCACATCTCTAAGATGCTCACAAGTTCAAGCCCTTCTGAGTAGTAGGTAAGTATTTCTAACCCTGGTGGCCACCTTTGTCGTAGCATAGTTTTCTCATTTATGTGGCCTCCCCTCTTGTGTTGTGTTCCCTCGTGATGTGTTATGTGTTGTTTAGGCCTCCTAGGATGACTCTTGATACTCTTGCAAGGTCAAGGATACCAGGAGACCACCTCTTTTGTGACCATTCTTCTATTTGCTTCATCATTCTTCTATCTTGCCTCTCCTCTATTTTATTGTTGTGTACCATGCCTTAGGGGCATAACGTTGTAGTTGATGACCTGGGGACATCCTCCTATGTGGTGTTCCTAAGGCACTTGTTCTCCTCTCTCATTTTATTGTTTACCTTTTTCTAGTGATTCTATCTAGTCGGTGGATGACAAAAAACAAACAACTAACTAATACAGACTGCGTGTCCCTTCAACAAGCAAGCAAAAATGGACCTAGTCCATACATGAAGACGGGGTTGATTTATATATCCAACACTTGGCTAGTAGAATCACTCTGTGTGATATTGATGTTGTCTTATCTTCTCTAACAAATCATAACAACACGTCTGCTCCCTGCACTCTGATTGTCTTGTATCTCACCTTGTTGTTACACTCGGTTCTGAGATGCCTACAGTATAAGCCCAATGGCTATACTCAAATTCGAACCCATATGTGTAGCCTTGGTTTCTTTGATGTGATCTCATTGATGATTCATGTATAGATTTCATGTTTTGCTTTGGTTATTATCTTAGAGTAAGATTTGTAACCGCTATTGTTATCTTATCTTAGCATATCTTATCATTGTGTTTGTGGGAACATTTGACGATCGTGAGCACATGTCACCTTGGGGGCATGGGCTTTATGAAAGCTCTTATTCCCTTGAGTGTTTTCTCTCTACCTTAACGTTCTTGATATCGGTACATGACATTAACCACCTTAAGGTGGGGGCATATATAAGGTTATCTGTCTGATGATTTTGGTACTAATGAAGTGTGTTTGTAAGCCCTCTCCACGAAGCAGGATGTTGTATCTCCACCGCGAGTGCACATATTTATATCAATTTCAATCAAGAATCCCTCTGCGGAGGCGGGATAATATATCTCTTGAGCTAGTGCATATCCTTTTATTCAAAAGCCCTCTACAGAGGTGGGATGGTGTATCTCTTGAACTAGTGCACATCCTTTTATTTCAAAAGTCCTCTACGGAGGCGGGGTTGGATATTGAGACTATCCTCCCTTAAGCATGTCTTTAGCAGTTGTTGTGGCATAAGCCCAACCGTCAGGTGTGTCTGTAGCGTGTTTGAGATGGTGGGACATAGAAATAAGCTTCTTCCATCACCTTGTTTTTCATGTTTAAGACGTATGGTATGTCTATGGCATGCTATATGGTGCTCGTGTTTTCCCCTTCGTGTAGTGTAAAGGGTGTGGCGATGAGCCCCCCTACGCTTGGGTTTTGTATGGCATGTTTTCCCCCTCATGTAGTGTAAAGGGTGTGGCGACGAGTCCCCCTACGCTTGGGTTTTGTATGGCATGTTTTCCTCTCATGTAATGTAAAGAGTGTGGCGATGAGTCCCCCTATGCTTGCATTTTGTATGGTGTGTTTTCTCCCCTTAGTGTAGTGTAAAGGGTGTGGCGATGAGTCCCCCCTATATTCTTGGGGTTTTGTGTTACAATTTTTATTTCCATACATCTATATATATGAACATAAAAATGCTATATCAATGTATTCATCATGTTTTGCGTGACTACTCTCATGTATTCATCATGTTTTACATGTCTTCAATATCGTCTTCTCCATTTTTTGCATGGCTGTTATTGTCTTCACTGTGTTTTACGTGTCTGCAATGTATTTTCTAATGCTTACCTGAGACCGGGGGCTAGAAATAGTTCCTCAATCTTGGTGTATGCCTTAGATTCAAGTGCATGGCATGTTTGATGTGTTTTTGACTGTACTTTAATGCATGTATGGGTCGTAAGATCATACATACATTAAAGTGGGGGCTAAATGTTATGTCGTAAATTTTCCCCCTAGGACTTTTACCTCCTAATTTTAGCTCCCATGTCCCTTAATTTTAATCATGTGTCATGCCCACATTTCCCATGCGGTCACGACACGCAACACACGTGTCATGTCCACATTTGCCATGTGGTCATGACATGAAAAATCAAAAACTTTTCTACATGTCCCTAGGAACCCCCTCGCACGCGTCTGCGTGCTTGATGGAAATACGTATAAGGTGTAAACATGTCATTCATATTCGGGGAAGTGCGTCTACCTACGCACTCCCCTGTGTGAAGAAGGCCGACTAGGGGGTTGGCGACGCGATGTGCACCGCTTCCAGGGTTAGAATGGTTTTAATTCGAACCCTAGGTTTGCTAGGTGAAAGAGATGATTTTGACTAATTCGAAACCAAGCCCTAACTCTAATGCATAAATGAAAATGAAAATAATAATAACGCATCAAAAGGTAAAATGGTTGCATGATAAAATGGAGAGGTTAAAGAAAGTCGTAAAAAAAATCATAAAAATAGAACCCTAAAATCCATGAAAAATTTGACAGCATAATGCATTTTCAATAATTGAAATAAAAGTTTTAAAAGAAAAACTCCAACAAGAAAATAAAGCAAAAATTAATATAATAAAACATTAAGGAAAATTTAAATAGATTTCCAAGGTTAAATAACTTGATCATTCAACTAAATATTAAAATTTGAAAATAATTAAATATCCAAAAATAAACTTCAAAATTAAGTCCTTTAATAAATATAATCTCGACCATTATATTTATTAACTAACTCAAAAATACATGATAAATGGGAAATGATTAAAATATCTCTCCCCGTAAAAAAATAATAAGATCGATTAAAAAATAAAAATTCAAGTAAAAGTTTTCCCACCACGATAATTTAAAATGCACTAAGAAAATTTAAATAAATGCCCCAAAATAAATAAAGCCCAAGGGATAAAGCATTCCATAAAATAAAATCCCCATTCCCTTTAAATTTATCTCCCAAGAATTAAAAATCAAACCCCCTAAAAAAATAATGTTAAAACACTAAGTTAAAAGAAAATTCAAGGATAAATTAAAATACTAAAAAAAAACAAAAAAACAAGGGCAAGGGATAGGGAATTTTAAATTCCTGTGCACAAAGTAAAATGAGGGAATAATTAAAATATACTTCAATTCCATTTCCCTCATCCTCCTACTTAACCCTATTCCATTATTTTATTAGTTTTCTAAATGAGTTTGCCCTAATCATATTTTATTATTTTCTTTTTGGCAACCCTAACTTATGCTCAAATGTTTTCTTTCACATTTGCCTTGCCTCCATTCCGTTTATCTTTTTGTTTTGTGTTTTACCTCCATTATTTTGCTGGAAGTTTCCACTCCCATGGCTGCCATGCTTATTTGCACAGAGATATACACAGTATGTATACTCCGTAGGGTTTCATTGACTTAATAAATAGATGCATTCCTTTTTTTTGTAATAAATATGTATATTTATATATATACATTTTATGTATATATATATTTATATAGATATATTTCTTTTTTTGATATATATATATATATATATATATATATATATATATATATATATACTGGTAGATGTATATAAAAAACTCAAGAGAAACGGCGAAATACATAGAGGCCAAATGACATTGAAAGAAGGGCAACTGTGTTAATGCCGCTGCCACCGTTGGAAATGTTGTTGCCATTGCAGGGTGTAAGGGAAGGCATAGGGAGGTGGTGTGGGGGTCTAACGGGGGAAAGGGGGGTGTGGGTGGAGGCACCGCCTCCTCCCCACACCCTTCAAAATTTTTGTGGTCTGTGGGTGGCGACTATGGCTGCTGCTCACAGCCACACTTCTTTTTTTTGTTATAAAATTTAAATCAACTCTAAATTTATTAGGGGTTCGACCCTAGAGTTTCAGATCTCATAAGCAAAAAAAATAGTGATTATTATATATTGAACATCTGTGTATATATATTAGTATATATATATATACATACATATATATATATACACATTTAAGTTAACAGTTCAACAAAGAGGTAAAATTTATTTTCAACACACACACACACACACACACACACACACATATATATATATTAAAAACACATTTGTAACTTGTAAAAAGAAACAGAAATATAAACATGTATATATTTTTGTAAAGTATAACAGCTGTGCCATATATTGTTTTTTTTTAAATAGAATACTGAAGCAAATATTGTATTTCTTTTGGCAGAAATCTAAATAGAGCAATTTCTTTACCCCCAAACAACAAGGTAATATAACCCAGTTTGCCAATAAATGCATTTCTAATAAATTTTTCTTTTTGATTTCAAAAGGTAGCCACTATATTATTTCTTTCTTTTAAATGAAAAAAACAACTATATATTTTTCTCTTGGCAACTATTTAACTCCAAAAATGCAACAATGACAATGATCATATTCATACATCACAATGAGAGGCATTTACAATAATTTTCTTACAACAACAGTCTAACGGGGAGTTATTATAACTATTACAACCAAAACAATAATAGCACTAACAACAACATAATGGAAATATATTGAAATCACCAAAATAAGATTCACACATTTCAAGTTCCTTTCCACAACAACAATGGGAAGTGCAATGGGATTTTAACTCAAACAATAAGGATATTTCACATTAGAATTTCTTACAATAGCAACACAAGGAGAGTAATAATTTTGCCACAAATTACAATAAGGCCTCTAAGGCCATGGCTCACAATAGCCAACAGAAATAATGCAAACAAGGTAAAAAAAATAGACTTCTCCAAGCTCCATTTCTCCAAACTAAAAACTTGCAATATTCAAACACAAAAATGGGGAAACCAGCCACAAAGGAATGCCCTCCTCCCTACCATAGACCTGCTAGTGGGTCACCCCTAAGCTAGGGAGGTAGGATTCACACGGTTTGACACACACACCACAACAATGTAATTTTTGAACACACATAAAATTTTCCCAAGGTTTGCACAAAACTAAACTCATGAAAATGAGTTTGAAGGGGGTAGGGGAGTGGACCCCTCAACTCAAAAGGTCACTCCAATATCTCAAAATCACTGAATCTCATGGCCTCAAGCCAAAACCACACAATACATGTCTCCAAATATCTCAAAAAAACTATCATGGCACTCTTGCCATCAAGATGCTCTCAACACCATAGAAAAGCCCTCTAGGCTATAAGTAGCACAACAATAAGGAGGTGACCTTGAGGAGGTTCACTCTCCCCCACCCCATACAAGTTGAGCTTTACCTCCAAATGGAGGTGCTCTCACCAAACTCCCAACCCACACAAAAAGAAAACAACAATCAACATAAGTTACAAACACCAACATAACAAATGAAGTATACCTTTAAAATCCCTAAAAATGGAAGCACGTTTGGTGAAGAGCTCCAAGCTTCTCCAAGTCTCCTAATCTCAAAATTTCTCTAACTCCCAAAACAAAGAACTCCAAGAATAGAAGGAAAAATCCCAAAATGCAAGAACCCCACACTCCTCTTCAAGAGGCGCTAATATAGGCCTTCTAATTTGGCCTTGAGGAATGAGAAGGTGACACTTGTCACCTTCCCCTTCCTCATCCCATGCCACTTGCAAGGGAGAAGGAGTGTGAGGGTGACAAGTGTCACCCTCCAATTCCATCCTATCCCTCACCTTATCCATTTGTGCTCTCACAGATGTGTGAGAGACCAAGTGGTGAGGTGGCAATTCCCTTCAAGCCTCCATGAGGATAAGGGATGCCATATGGCATCCTCTTATTCTTCAAGAGAGCCATCTCCCTCCAAGATGATCTCACACGTGTGTGAGAGTCTTGGAGGGAGATTCCACACACTTGGGAGTCTTGAAGACCTCCCAAGTCTTCTTGGTGAAGGGATCCCCAAACTTTGGGAAGGGAGATGGGTCTTTCCCAAAGCATGACTCATCTCCCACCCTTATCCATTTCAAAATTCGTCACTTTGACTAAACCCCAGTTTAGAGTGACCAAAAGTGAGTTACCCTAAGGTTTAGTTAGTAAAAATTGACCCTAGACCCAAGGGTAGCCACCTAGGGTAAGTTTGGGACACTGAGGTACACCTAGGGATGCATAAATTCACTTTAATTGGCCCATAAATAAAAATAATACCAAGTGGTGTAAAACAATTATAAATATACAACACATGATATAAATCAACTAAGGGGTCACTAGGCCAAAACAATAGAACAAGCATGTACTAAATCATCACCTGATCAAATGTGATCCTCATCCCTCTTGGGAATGGATTGGTTTCACATGGAATAACATATGTGTGAACACTACCTCCGATTTCCTATGGCCTGGGAATATAATCCTGCACAACTAGATCAAGCATCAATCATATCATGGATAATCATAGATGAAGCAACTAAAATTAAATTCATGTCATTGCATACAACATTAATCATTTACAACATAATTTAATATTAAAACTACATTTTCTATCTAATGTCTTGAAATCATCATCAAATAATATATCCACATAATGCACTTGAAATCACATCAATAATCATCATCAACTATATCTCATATATCTAACATCATCATAACATCAAAATATGATCAAATCGAATCACCACATGTCTAATCAATGTCAAGCCAAAAGTCAGGAGCTATAATCTAGTCTGCATAATGGAAATAATAGTCTCTCAAAGTCTGATAATGTCATCATCTAAAATGTAAATGATCAAAATAGGGAAGTGAAAATAATCAACCTCACATCATGCATCTTAGAAATGAATCCCGAAACAAAATCCTATGAAACCCATGTCAAATGGGACTTATGGGACATCTGTGAGCTTAATCCAGACCCAAAATAGGCACTTGGACAAGGGCATCCACACCCTAGTCCAACCCTATTTTGTCGAGGTCCCAAATTCATATGCTGGTTTGTGACTATTAAAATGTGTTCCTTGTCGGCATCTTAAGTTTGAATTACGAAATATTAGTGGGAATGCATATATAATCATGTTTAGGAATTGATTTGTAAACTATAAGAAGAAGATGATTTTGAGATTAAGGTGAACTTATGATCATAGAGAATTCAAGGCATTCATTGTGTTGCAGAGCAGAATTGTGTTGTTGTTGTGTTTGTTATTGTAGATTTGGCTTCATCTTCTCATGGTGTGAAAGATCTTCATCTCCTTGAGAGCTACACCTCCAAGGTGATATCTATTTGTAATTTAATCTATCTATTTTATCATTGATTTTGCCTTTGTCCACCAAGGACATGCACTCTCTATCTAACAACGGTGTTGGAAGGCTTGAATGCCATTCCACGGCTTGACCGAGGCAAGCTCCTAAACACCACAACCCCCAACCCCTCTCTTGTGATTGTAGGTGACAGGTATCAGATCTTGTGGAAAGGAGTTGCAGAGGATCATTGTAAAGCAAAAGGAATCTGGATCTGAAGAAAAAGGTAGGAAATAACCCTAAAAGGTCAAGGGCACCCTCTTTTTTGACCTCCAATTTTGCAGTGTCAGAAATCTTGGAGCAAGTTACAGTCTGTAGTATATTTCATCTTGAAGCCCTTAGAAAAAGTACCACCTTGGGCTTGGGCGCCCACTCTTTCAATCCTGAAGTTTTCATATTCTAAAATCCAAAATCTAGTACATATCTGATCTGTATTTAGTATCTTTCTATGCAAGCATTTGCCGTGTTTCATCCATTTACTTATGATTTTGCATAATTAGGGTTTTTGGCTTAATCGAGCCAAGGTTTAACAAATTAATCAACTAATTCCAAATTTCCTTATCATTCCAAGTGACAGCAAACCTGATAGTTGAGTCCTCTTGCAAAATTTGTGATTCAACTCAGTTAAATGTCCTTGAATGTATTGAGTGAAAGGAGGACCTAATCAAACTACCAATCAACCCCATCACCCCTCTTTTCATACATTACACTCAAGAATAAGATAAACACAAACCATATAATTTGTTCTTTATAGAAGGAGAAGTTGTAGCACTTAAACAATTAACATAGCTAATGCAATGTAACATAACCTCATTGAGAAATTAAAGTAGTTTTGGAAATACTGGAATAAGGACAAGCACATAAAAACCAAATATGATAGATAAGCAAAACATACATACATTGGGAAATGACACCACTACTAGTAGATGTCCATATAAACAAAAAAAAAGTCAAACATGTTATGATAGATCTGGGTGCGGAAGTGAACATGATCACCAAGAGATTATGGGAACAACTAGGGAAACCTAGGTTGAGAGAAATGACTTATAACATAACTTTGGCAGATGGATCCAGTATGGGAACACTTGGAGCATGGAAACAAGTTGAAGTGAACCTATTGGGTGTGAAACAAGTCGTAGACTTTGTAGTAGTTGCAATGAAAGAACAAGGTGATGCATTCAATGAATTACTAGGATTGAGATGGTTTGTTGATGCAAATGGTATTGTTGACTCCCGCAAAGAGGAATTATCTTTTGCAAACAACAATAAAATTTTATATATACCTTTGGGAGAAACCATGGAAGAAGCATACGTTGAAGAATCTAATTATGAGGAAGGCACCGATGATTATCCTAAGAACATAATGCAATATACAAGTTACATATGGAGGAGACAATGGAAGAACCTAATTCAGAGGGAGAGATAGAAGCAGAGGATGACAATTATAGTATTGACAACGAGGAAGTACTAGAGGCTTGGGGTATAAATGAACTAGAGCTAAAAACCTGAAGGATG
This sequence comes from Cunninghamia lanceolata, assembly GCA_027924645.1. NCBI lineage: Eukaryota > Viridiplantae > Streptophyta > Pinopsida > Cupressales > Cupressaceae > Cunninghamia > Cunninghamia lanceolata. The sequence goes on from BSBN01000536.1 coordinate 3,315,232, forward strand.
ACCAAATTCTAGAGGATATTTATGCTTCGATCCACTGAACAAAACCTACTCCAAACTACCACATTAACACACAATATACTGCAGAATGCATGTGACAACTCAAAAGAGCAGAATACAAATAAATCCTTAAGATCTCAGAAAATAAATTACATTATGTGAGGAATTTTACACATCAAACTACCTAAATTTTCAGGAGTGAGAGACCTACAAATATACTTAACAGATATGGAGAAAATTTTTACAATTGAAGACATGAGACTAGAAGTAATATAACATACATTAGTATGCAATGCAGAAAATTGTTGGACCACACATTAAGATAAAATTAAATACCAGCCGGTATTTAAGATTCTAATCGAGACAAGATATCTACTAGAGGAAGGAGAATATAAAATCATACCTAAATTTGAAGGATAGATTCCATTGTAGGAGCACTTAACTATGTGTATAATGGTGTCGAAAGGCAGTAATGAGTACAACAATATACTATACCCCCATTTATTCTACTGGACACTATCAATGATAACACAAACTTGGTACATAAACTAAGAAAGGAGAAGAGAAACCAAAGATTGGGATGAGATACAAGATGACTTTTTACACACATTTTCCTTTTATAGTCTAGAAAAACATATACATATCGCACTCCAGAAAATGAAGGATATAATTTTCCAACAAACTATAGAGGAAGAAAGAGAAACACCATAACAAAGTCTACCACCTCCTAGAATAGAGGGTATATAGAAATACATAGAGTGGATAGATAGAGAATCAAAACACACTAGTTAGAAATGCTATAAGACTACATAGATAGATGAGGAAAGTATAGATGACCTAGAAATAAATATTCAAGAAGGAGAAAGGGAACTAGAACTACCAACTGAGCCTAAGGAGAAATACTGCAATAATCCTATCAAACTTAGAGAATAAAATATTGCAAAAGAAGGAGACCCTAAGTTAGCAAGGATAGGAGACTATTGGGATGATAAACTAGTGTAAGTAACTGAAATCCTAGCTAAATTTGAGGATCTATTTCCTAGAACGTTCACTGAGATCAAAGGAATTAAGGAGGAAGTTGGTGTGATGAAAATCCAATTGAAAAAAGGATCAAACCGGTAAAGAAAAGGCCATGCAAATTAAATCCAAATATGAAGAAGAGGGTTAAGGTGGAGATTGATTAAATGTTGGCAATAAGAATTATAAAACTGGTGGAGGAAGTAGATTGGATCAGTCCCATGGTGGTCTAGAATAAGAAGTTAGGAGAAATAAGGATATGCAGAGATTATAGAGAACTAAATAAATCTTGTATTCATGATCCTTTTCTAACACCATTTACAGAAGAGATCATAGAATCAGTAGCCAGGGGGGAAATTTATTCATTCACTGATGGGTTCTCTAGTTACCATCAAGTGAAAATTAGAGAGGAAGATCAACCTAAAACAACATTTGCCTTAGAACTTGGATCATATATGTATACAGTGATACCATTTGGATTAAAAAATGCACTAGCAGTATTTAGCAGAATCATGGTGAATGCATTCAAAGAATTTATACATGATTTCTTGGAGGTTTATCTAGATGATTGGACTATATATGGATTGTTAAAGGACCATACACAAACCTTAAGGATGATTCTGAACAAGTGCAAAATCTTACAAATATCATTGAACTTAAATAAATGTATGTTTGCGGTACCATTTGGAACCTTGCTAGGCCACATCATTTGCAAAGAAGGTCTGATGGTAGACCCTTTAAAGGTAACCTTGGTCCTTACATTGCCGGCACCAAAAAAACTACAAAGGTGAAAACTTTTTTGGGATATACTGGATATCACCGGAAGTTTATCAGAGGATATGCAACAATAGTAACACCTCTTGAGGAATTATTAAATAAGAAAAATGGTAAAAATGTCGAGTGTACTGATCAATGTCAGGATTCCTTTGACACATTAAAATAAAAAGTTACAGAGGCCCCTATAGTGATATTCCTTGATTGGAACATTCCATTTCATGTTCATGTGGATGCATCAAGAATAGTTGTAGGTGTGGTACTAGCCCAACCCAAGGGAACAAAAGATTATCCTATAGCATTTTCTAGTAGGAAATTATCCAAGGATGAAAAGAATTATACCACAATAGAAAGGGAAGCCCTAGCAATGGTGTACACATTATAGAAGTTTAGACATTACCTCTTATCTACACCATTCATTTTCTACACAAATCATGAGCCACTGAAATACCTATTGGATAAACCAATGATCCAAGGAAGAATCTTCCGTTGGTTGTTATTATTCCAAGAATTTGATTTCACAATAATGGTAAAACTAGGTAATCATAATCAAGGACCTCACTACTTGTCTAGAATTGAAACAAGCGATGAAACAAGAAGTTAGGAAGAAGAACTCCCTTGAGAAGAATTGTTTAGGGTTACTATGGTACTAGAAGAGTTAAAAGAAATATCTTACCTACTGTCTACAAGGGAATTTCCAAAAGATATGTCTCCACAAGATAAGTAGATCCTAATGAAGAAGGCTTTTCCATACACACTAATTGAAGGGGAACTACATATTATAGGAAAAGATGATATAATAAGAAGAATTGTTTATGAGCATGAAAGGGAAGTAATTTTAAAGGAAGCACATGAAGGAGTGGTAGGAGGCCATAATTTCAGAGAACTTACAGTAAGAAAGATAAAGATGGCAGGCCTATGGTGGCCCACATTGTTTAAAGACTCAAAAATATATGCTAAACATTGTGATATATGTCAACACATGGGAATACCCACCACAAAAGATGAAATACCACTTAGACCTATGTCAACACAACTCCCATTTGAAAAATTAGAAATTGATTTCATTGGGCCTATAGATCCCCCAGCTAAACATTCAAAAGCAAGATTTATCATAACTGGAGTGGAATACCTAACAAAGTGGGAAGAAGCTCAACCAATGAGAGATTGTACCACCAAAACAACACAATTCCTCTATGAAAACATAATAACTAGATTTAGTTGTCCATTGAGCATAGTAAGTGTTCAAGGCAAACACTTTGTTAATAAGATGATTGCAGAGCTATTACAAAACTTCATGATAGTACATAATAAGAGTTCACCCTATCACCCTCAAGCAAATGGGGAATGAATCTCTGGACAAGATAATTGGAAAAGTATTAACAAAGATGAGCAATGGGAATAAAACATACTGGGACCTTAAAGTACCCGCGGTACTTTGGGCCTACTGCACAACCTATAAAAGGACTACAAAGTTCACACCTTATGCGCTAGTATATGGATTGGATGCTACAATACCAATTCAATTCATACTACCAAATTTTCATATCACACTAATTTTAAGGTTGAATGAGGAAGAATCCATAGTACAATAGATAGAGGAATTGGAAAAAATGGATGAAAATAGATTAATAGCAGAATACAACATGGGTTTGGAAAGGAAGCGCCAGAAAGCATGGCACGACAGGAACTTGCAACAGAAAATCTTTAAAGAAGATGACTTAATACTCCTTTATGATAGAAAGTTCAAGAAATAGGGAAAATTAAAGGTGAGATGGTTAGGACCATTCTATATAGATGAAATTATATGTTTCAGAGCAATAAGCTTGAGAGATATAGATGGAAAATTATCAATAGGTTATGTAAATGGGTCCAGAATGAAACAATACAACCAATCTTTGAACTCATAAGGGATAATGCAGAAGAATCATAATAAACAATGTATCATACTGTAACATAGTGTATTATAAACTGGCCGTTAGCAGAGCTAAAACACTTAACGACTAAAAAGAGCCTGTGAAAAGGAAATGGGTAAGTGCATTAAATGAAAAAAGTTTCTGTTGAAACTATAAAATCCCTAACACATCACTTATTCATCACAATTGCATTCGATGAGTTGAGAATTTGAGCTTTGAAGCACAAAGCACAAAATTATGAAGAAATCCTAGTTGTAAGCTGTGAACTAAGAAAACCCTTCTTGTAAGCCGTGAAGACGAGAAATGGCTACACCAGTATTAATTGATATTGTAGACAAGCCTCAACCTAAATTCAAGAAATATCTATACAAGGCAATGAAGATAGATAAATCTGACACATTCTCTGTAGTGCTAATGGATGTTGTGTATACATAAGATATAAGGAAGTACATTCACTCTGCAATATATGAAATAGATCCATGAAGTTTGAGGAATTGAGGGATACATTGCTAGATGATATAGGGTATCTAGCGGAATATCAACATATCACAACTAAGAAACTGGATATATGGAAAGACTACCCCAATTTTAGTGATGCACATGAATGGGTAAGAATCATTCTCAGTAGAATGCATGATGGGTTTATATATTTGGACAAACCCTACAGAATCACAAAGGATGCAATTAGGGCAGTAATGGGGCTTAGTTCAATTGGACCAGTGCCCACAATGAAAGCAATAAAGAATGACAAAGTAACAGAGCTCACGGGGGCAAAACCAGAGGGAGAAGTTTGAGTGTGAAAGAAATCATAGATCCAAGAGTCAGGTATGCGGCAATGGGGATAACATATAAAATATACTACATAAATAGAGAAGGATCTGCCATTGCTACTGTAATCCATACCACTTACCAGATGGTGAAGGAGGGTAAAGACTTTGACCTCTACAAAGTAATGAGAGAGAAATTGATGAAGAAACTACAAAGAACAAAGGAGGCAAATTACAATTTCTGGTATGGTACCTTAATCATTTGCTTAATGTTTTACTTTTTGAATGAGCTACCGAGATTCAAAGGAAAGATATGGCAACCACACTTAATAGTGGAAACAAAAATAAAACACCACATAAAACAATTCAAAGACACAAAACCATTTAGCGCCACTTATTGGGGTTTCTTCAAATCCCTACAAGCAGAGATGCAAGCTAGGGATAGAATTCCCTATGACGTAGTAAAGTAATACACAAATATAATCACATTCATGGTTGATAAAGACTTTACATATATGGAGGCAGTAGAGCCGAGGACATTTTGGATTCCAAGGCTACCATATGAATTCACCACAACATAACCACATGTGTATGTGGCAACTTTACTGAGAAAACCTAAAGATACCTCCTTGGAGATATTTGGGACATACCAGGAAGTAATGGAAAAACAACATAAGAAAAATGCAGAGGAAAGCTTGGAGAAAAACAAGGCAAAACTACATAAACAATGGGGGATACCACCTCAACCAAGTATATCTACTCTGCATCCAGTAGAATTAGTATAACAAGCCACTGCGGAAGCTCCACAATCTACTTCCTCAGCTCAACAAATGTCAGACTTCAACACAAAATCTAAGGAGATAAGGAAGAAGTACATCTGCAACAAGTGCACAAGCTGCACCACAGCCTGAATCTTCAACACAAATGGTATCAATAGGAAGAAGGGTAGCATAAAAAACCCTAGTACAACTAAGTGTGAATAAAAGAATAAACCAACTAGAAAAAAACAATAGGCTAAAAGAAAGAAAAATCAAACATCTGCGGTAGAAATTGGAGAGGAAGAAGGGGAAGAAGAAGTCTCACAATTACAGAAGAAAAAGAAAAAGATAAAAACAGAAGAAGCCCCTTAAGAACCATTGAACATTGATGCAATGGTGAATGGGATGGAATACCATGGCTTGTTGTAGGAAACAACAACATTATATGATGAAGTCTCCACTGAGAACAAGAAAATAATAGAAATAGCAATAATAAGATATATGATTAAAATTAATAAAACACTAGATGAAATTCTAGAAGGGTTACTAGAGGACCGAGTAGAAACCTTGAGACAAAAGAGGGAGAAAGCCTTACAATTAGAGGAAGAATTGAGACAATAGGCTATGGATGGGGTAGGTACCTCTATATCCACTGAGAAAAACAATAAGTTAGCCCATTTAGAAGATAAAGAATTGAGGACAAAGTAGAGGGTTGACACCTTGATGAATATGGAACAAGAAGGTAGGGACAAGATTCAACAAGAAACATAATAGATAACAAAGAAACTATATGATACTATCAGGGAGGGAGATAAAAATGTAGAACAATAGGAGATATCCTCTCTGCACAATGCACAAGAAGAGCAATAGAGGATATCCCCTCCTCACAACACAAATACACAACAAGGAGAGCAGAAGGCTAGAGAGGATGAACACACAAAATCTCCTCCACAAAATACAAATGATAATCAGAATGAGGAAGATAGTCAAGACACATCCTCCTCTACATCTCCCATTCAATCTATTAAGGATTTCATGGCGTACCAAAAACAAATTCAACTTATTATAACACATCATCTGCTACAATTACCCTTGGTGGGAGGACAAGTCAACTTAGCTAGAATACCACCACTTCAGAAGTTACAATTTGGAGATATTCTCCAATCCTCTGCAAGAGAGGAAATCTTACAAATACATGTGGAAGGTAGTGAGCTGCTACAGGAAGTAGTAGATACAATCTAGAAAGAGATGCCAAAGATACAAAGGGATACAACCTTGCCTCTTACCCAACAACTAAAACAATTGGTCTGGAGCTTTAAAGTACATATAAGCTACCTAGAGACCAAGGCAGAGAATAATAATAGAGCAATTGAATAAGAAAAGATTGGCAGAAGCATCTAATAAATATGCCAAGGTGCACACACAATTGGAAACAAATATGAGAAATATCCAATAGTATATAGATTCAAGGCTAAGGTATTATACCAATTTTGGTGGCCCACCACCACTAAAAATTTGAAGGATCAAATGGATGTTTTGGAAACACAAATTACACAAATAACAACCGCATATGATCCTTTAAAGGATGTAAATGGAGTGATAAGGGCACAAGTGGAGACATTACATACTCAGTTACAACAACTTCAAGACAAGAGGGACCAAATAAAATCACAAATAAAATAGCTAAGAGAAGTAGTGAGCCTAAGATTAGCATCCCTGACTGACATTTTGACAGAGGCTAAGTAGACAACCTGAAAGATATAGATCCCTACTACAATAGGGGAGGTGGAAGATACATACATACAGATAGAGGGACAAATCAAAGTAATTACAAAAGCCAAGAATCAATGAGACACAACTTTGGCTCAGCTCAGAGTAATCTATAAAAACATCCTACCTTCAAGTTGAACAGAGCATGTCTTGAGGACAAGACATGTTTTTAAAAGGGGGAATGATGTTGGCGGAAGACATGACTACTAGCAGATCCTACCGCAGGTCACCACAAAGGCTATGCAGAGGACAGAGCTAACACACATAGAGGCATTTTGGGAAAAAGACACATCCATATGTAATGTAAAGATAGGACATAGGATGTACATGTATGTAAGAGTAAGTAAGAGGGACAAGATAAGAATAATATGTATAAGAGAGTGTAAAAGGCAAAGACTTAGACCTACCGAATGTATCTAATTACATGCTGATATATATAATGGAGATATAAGGATTAATCTATGTCTATATGTATATCTTGAATACTTTTATTTGATCTAATTACACTGCATGTTACAATTCCTTACCGTTTCATTAAGATTCTCTCATTGTATGACTGAGATATAAAATGACTTTAGAGATCTGACCGAGGACCGGATCTCTAAACTGGTTCCTCCCATTTATTTCCAACATACACAATGATATTAAATGGAGTCCATTAATTTATATGGACTTGGATATCTATTTATGGCTAAATATTTACTTTGCATGCATGTCTGCGAGTGCTACATACTTTGAGATAAATGATCATTCTAGAATTTGCATGCACCTCAAAGTGGGGCAAAATGTAACGGTGAAATTTGCATACTCATGCCAATTCCCATTTAGTTTTGTGCCCATTTTGAGAAAATGGCTTAATACACCTACATATCAATAAATGATGCACTGTTGTGCATTCCTACATACTTATTCTCCACCTTATCCATATTCACACACATTTTGATATATTCACCCAAATTACACATCTATTACACCTATACATGCATCCATCCCCATGCATTCATTATCCACCTTTATTTTTCCATTCCATGTCTTGAGTCATTTTTGTAGGGGTGGGATCGGTCCCACACTTGTGGATCCAATACCTAATTTTCCAAAATTCAAATTCAAATTATAGTCAAGTTCCAACCTTCTTTTCCTTTCCTAAACTAACTAAATACATGTTTGCATGATTAATGGCTATGTACCTATATTTTAAAGAATTCAATTACATTCATTTGTCATCATCAAGCCTCAATTATATTGACCCCTCTAATGGACCATTGAAATACTACAATACAACCTCAAAAACTGCATATAAATTTTTTCTTTCAAGAGTTAAGAATAGTCATCTATCATTTTAATGTAAACATAAGTGTGACACATATCATAATAAAGTAACACATCAGTTGCATTTAATTAAGTGTTTTCAACATCCTATAACTAAGATAAATAAAAGGAGACATGCACATAAACCTTCTAGGATCACTAGTTCATCTAGCAAGTTAGGTCCATCATTTTACTTTTCATTCATAAACTTTCTTAACTAGTCATTACCTAATGTACACTCATCTATGAACATAACCATTTACTATAGTAAAAATTTAACACAAGTACAACTATAGTTTAAAGGTAAATCACATACCCTTTCTATAGATCATAGAAAATCTTCACATCTAATATATTTAAGTCTTTCATTTACTATGTGGTAAACAACACAACATTATTTGAACTATAACCATAAAAGTGAATACTTCATGTACTTCATCTAGTTAACCTCTAATTCAACTAGTAAGATAGATAAATTATTTTCTATACAACAATTTCTTAAATGAAGATTTCTATGTCATTTCAAATTGAAACATGTTTGTGCCATTAATTTCTATGTACATGTATTTAAAGGTGTTTAATTACATTAATTTATCATCTAATCGTAAGGGAATATTATTCACATTTAAGGAAGAAACATGCTAAGAACAATTCCATTAGAGCACTAAAATGAATCTAGATCTACATAATCATCACAGAGGCATTTTCATAATTAGAGCTTGTTGTCTTTGATCATCTTACAATCATAAAGCTAGTCTTCTTTAGGGGTTGATCTAGAATAAATTGTCCCCTAGCAATCTAACAACTCTCTAAAGGTATTCGTAAATATCAACAGTCTAGATAACATAGTAGATCTAACAACAAATTCGGTGAAACAAGAAGCATGAGAGAAAGATAGCTAGATGACTTCCATGAGTTACAATATAGATTCATGCTTATGGAAAATACCTAGACCCATAGATTTGACCCATCATAGAGCTAACTAATTGGTTAGATACCAAGGATATTTATTGCTAAATCTTCCATTTATGATCTTAAGGAATCTAGATTTCAATGCATCAATACACATAATGTTCTAGAGCCAAGTTTTGTTAATCTTCTTTACATTTACATTTTATAATTAGAATTTAATGTTCAAATTTATTGATCTCTAAGCCCATAACTCTTTATCTAGATTAGTCCATATATTTATTGCTCACATAATTGATTAGTCTAGATAACACATTAGAGGAAATTTAATTTTCCTTTTCAATTATGCACTCTCAGATAAAAACATTATTCCTAGTTGAATAATTTTCAAGATTCAAACATTATATTTCCATTAAGGATAAGATCTTGTTTGTTAAATTTGGCCATATTAAGGAACACACAAGTTGAGAGGGGTAGTTGAGATAATTTAATTTTCCAAATAATTTAAATAGAGATACTGTGTTTATTTTAATAATTACACTTCAAAGTCCTTGGTACAAATAATTAATAAAGGCTATGTAAGGAACATAATGTTAAATACTATTATCCTTAGGAAATAGAAATATTTAGAAGATCTAAGGATTCAAGTTTATTATATGTATTTAAAGGATACAAATTGTATTTTTAGAATAAAATTATTTCTCTAGGATGAGTTTGAGAGACATGTCTATAAATTTTAAATCTTTCTTTAATATTTGTTGTACTATCTTAAGATTTTTTTTGCTTAATGATGTTAGGATTAGGTGTCATACACCTTGCAAATCTCTACAAAACTTGACATTGGAGAGAAAAAACACCTAATAGACTTATACAAGAGAAATAATACTAGCAGAAACAATAGAATAGAAAAATGAGAAAAACATAATACATAAGATTTCACCTAGGAAAAACCTTTTAGATAAAAAACCCAATAGAGTAACCTTCTTCCTTATTGTATCAAATCAATTGCTTACAACACACTAATAAAACTCTCAACTAACCCTATTACATATGTGGATATATATAGGCACATCATTAGTGATTTTACAATACCATGGGCCAAGAAAGCATGTAAAAGTATACATGCAAAGTATACAACACATTTCCAATAGATATTGTAAATGTGTTGTAATATTTGAGACCTCATAGAATAGGGTTCCACCCTTGAAAAAATCCTCGAGATTCCTTGTATGACACACTACACCACTTGAAAGTTGTATTATGATAGGTGTAAGAGAACATTGATATAGGGGGTTAGTTACAGACTAGGAGGAGCATCTTTGATCACTATTTTTAGTATGTGTAAGAACATGTTATAATAGGTTTAAATACTTCAATATGGAGAATTTGTATTGACTTGTTGACCACCTTGGTCATATGGGTCAATATTCTCCCTTGGGAGTTACCTTTTATCTTGGGAGGAGTTACTTTCTAGATGGCATACAGGGGTTGGTCCATTGGACCATTTTGACCATGAATTGGTTCATGGTATTGGAAATCATTTGTGGTTTCCTAGATTTATCCTTGCCTATAAATTAAAATTTTGGGATAAAGGATTATATTGGTTATTGGATTGTAGGTACATGTTACCGAATTAACTCTAGAAGACAAAATTGAAGATATCCTTGATAATGCTACTAATCTATTGTATTGTAACCATTATTTATTTGTAATATAATTAGAGTATACTTTCTCAATTTTTTGCTAAAAGAGTTTCCCAAGGTAAACATTATGTTATGAGTTATTATGCTGCTAAAATTTGTGTAGATTTTGTTTCTATTACATTACTTTCCTATGTTAGATTAGGTTTCATTTCCTTTCAAATGAATGCTCATTGATAGAGATTATAGGTGCAACCAATAAACTTATTCCTAAACTAAAGTATGCAACTTTATATTCAGATTAGAAAATTAGTTAACTCCATTCTCTCTCGTGTAACTTCATAAGCAAGTGTTAGACCCTATAACTAATCTAATGGTTGTGAATCATGTTCCTTTAACCCACAATTGAACATAAAAATACATACAATGGTTACTTGGTTGTGTGGTACCCTATTAGGGTATGTGCATGGAAATGGGGGACCAAAAAGGGGTCAAAAGTGGCCACTTTTTTTTTTTTTTTTTCTAAAATCAGTAAAAATTGATCTTGAATGAGAAACTGAAGATAGCCACACTCAAAATTAGATGTGATAAGAACAAGATTTGAAGTGCTTGAAATCTAGTTTTTAAACTACTATTTTTTATACAAATGGTGGAGATTAAGAGGTTCTAGGGTGAGCACACAAAGTGCTCATATTTTTGTCAGAAAAATATAACATAGTGTCTGGTGTGTTCCCCCTAAAATGTTGACTTTTTAAAAGTATTTCACAAATCGGTTCGGTGGAAAATTAGCTAACATCATGTAGTTTATGCATGATTTTTGTATTAAATTTTTAATGAATATATGATTTTTTATGAATTTTTAAAGTGGACACATCCTGAAAAATGAAAATTTGAGTGTGCTACCCCCTAATTTTTTTGAAAACTAATCAAATATCAATTTTTTTTCAATGTGTATAGAATTGAGTCTAGAATCTAAAAATGTAATTTGTTTCAAATTTTGATAAACACGTAAAAAATGACACTAGAAATATTAGGCATAGGTTTTTGCAAAAAAAGAACACATTAGCAAAAGAAATTCAAGATGGAAACCTTAATGTTATCAAATTTTTAATAAAAAATACATGGTTATAAAGCTAATAAAAACTTGAAGTCATCCTAGTATTTTTTGTATTGACATTGGAAAACATGTAAACCTGATGGAGAGCACACTCAGGATTTGGTTGATTTTCTAACTTTTGTTGAAAACATATCCTTGGCATCTAAAAGGTAGGTCCAACCCTTTGGGTTGGATGCCCAAGGCAAATCCAACCCTTAAGGTTGGAATTTCCCAAATAAGTAAAAAATGTGTGTGTACTATAATGTGAGCACATTATAGCATGCTCACATTTTAGATTAGTTAAAATTCCTTGGATGATAAGTGGGCCAAATTGTATGAGAAAACTCATGTCACCCCTCCATCTTATTTCACTCTAGAGTAGCCTCATGTCTAGGAAGAGACAACCATTATATTATTGGTTGATGATGAAGAGGAAGATTCAAGGCCTCTATAATTTCAAATAGAAGAGGCAATTTTCGAACAAGTACCATCATATGCACCTTGATAGATGATGATATAGAGTTAGAGAGAGGGATATAGGAGAGAGATAGAGAGGGAGGCAGAGATAGAAAGATAGAGTTAGAGAGAGGGGGTTGATAGAGAGATAGAGAGAAAGATAGAGAGAGGGAGAGAGATATAGAGATAGAGAGGTAGATAGATAAAGAGAGAGGGAGGATAGAGAAATAAAGAGATAAAGGGAGAGATAGATAGAAAGGGAGAGAGAGATAGAGAGATTGAGAGAGACTGATAGAGCGAGGGAGAGATATATAGAGAGGGATGATAGAGAGATAAAGAGATAGAGGGAGATATATATAGAAATATAGAGAGGGAGAGAGAGAAGGGGATAGAGATAAATAGAGATAGAGAGATAGCATTAGAGAGAGGATAGATAGAGAGGGAGAGGGAGAGATAGATAGAGATATAGAGTTAGAGAGAGGGAGGCATAGAAAGAGGGAGGGGGAGAGGGATAAATAGAGAGAGATAGAGAGAGGGAGAGGGAGAGGGAGAGGGAGGGAGAGAAAGAGAGGGGGGAGATAGAAAGAGATGGATAGATATAGAGATAGAGTTAGAGTTAGAGAGAGGGAAAAAATATAGAAAGAGTAGTAGATAGAGAGATATAGAGGGAGAGATGGAGATAGAGACAAGGAGAGATAGAGTGAGAGAAGGGGGCTAATATAGACAAAGTGATAGAGATGGAGATAGATAAAGAGGGAGATAGAGATAGAGATAGAGATAGAGAGAGGGGAGATAGAGAGTGAGGGAGAGATAGAGAGGGAAAGATATATATATATATATATATATATAGAGAGAGAGTATATCTCTTTATTCTCCCTTTCTCTATCTCGATATCCTCTCTCTCTCTCTCTCCCCTCTCCCCCTCTCTTGTTGGCAAGAGACACTATATGGATTCATGGTTGTTGTCATTGATGGCAACAAAGGTCATCCCACATATCCGCAAGTCATAATGTGTCTCTACCGGAAGTCAGAATAAAGAATGTGGTGGTCCGGTGAAGAAGAACAGAGCATGTGGCAAGGTCCGACAGATTGGTCCGGATCTCTCAGAGGAAGTGTCTTGGTGCAGTGCGGATTTGGGGAAGTCAAGAGGACTACCTTGAGTGGTATATTCCAAGGATTTAGCCTCCGGTGATGGACAAGAAAAAAGATATGAATGGTTGAGTACCGGATTCCTGAGAGACAGTGATAACAGAGGAAGAACTGACTGGCAGAGTATCAGACTGCTTTCCGGATGGGTTACTGTTGATGACAGAGGTTGTGAAGGCATGAATCATGTTTGGCTGACATGATTAATGATATCTACAAGTATATGCTTGATCCGCATTGCTTGGTGAGGAAGGATTCAGCCGACAGAACAAAAGTTTGTAAGAAACTAGACTGTTCCGGATGTCGACTAGAAAGATGATGAAATTACTTGTGCGGATATATATAGAGGATGGATTTAGTTGTGAAGTGTGGCGTTGTTGTGTAGATATATGCGAATAAGTCCAGATAAGAGCAGAGGTAGCAAAAAGGATCCGGTATGTGAAAGATAGCAGAATAAAGAACAGAGGAAAGATGAAGTGCAGCAGATCAGTGTACTGAGCCTAACTGGAACTGAACTCCAGCATATGCAGATGCTTCCAATCAGTTCAAGACTGTGATTCTCATCACTTTGTAGACAGTGTGTCTTCTTGTAGGCAGTGGGCCTCTTGTGAGCAGTGTGCTCGGGCAGTGAGCCCTAATTGGCAAGTGCCATTTTTGTAATTTCCTATTCTTCTAACAGAGAATAATTTTGGGTTAATCACCCCGTGGTTTTCTCCCTTAACAGGGTTTCCACGTCAAAAATACTGTGTCATGTGTTTCTTATTTCATGGTTAATGTTTTTGTGTTTGATTTTATGCTGCATCAATTAAAAGGAAAGTTCAATAAAGGAAATAATTAGGATAACTGATTCACCCCCCCTCTCAGTTATCAACATCTCTATCTCTCTATATCTCTATTCCCTCTTCTCTCCCCCTCTCTCTATCTATATATTTATCTCTATCTCTCCCTCTCCCTCTTTATTTCTATCTCTCCCTCTTTATCTCCCCACTTCTCTCTCTCTCTATCTCTCCCTACCTCTATCTATATCTCTCTATCTCCCTACCTCTCTCTATCTTCCTTTCCCTCTCTATCTCTCTATATTTCCCTCTCTCTATATCTTTATACCTCTATCTCTCCCTCTCCCTCTCCCTCTCCTTCTCTATCTCTCCATTTCTATATCTTTATCTCTTCCTCCCTCTATCTTTCTCTCTCCCTCTATCCATCCCTCTCCCTCTATATCTCTATCTCCCTCTCCCTCTCTTCATCTCTATCTCTCCCTCAATCTCCCCCTATATATCTCTATTTATCCCTCTCTTTAGCTCTTTCTTTTCTTGTCCCTTTCCCCCTCAATCTCTCTATCTGTTTCTTTTTCTTCTAGTATTAACTATAATAGTGGTTTATGTCTCATCCTTAAATTTCCCATTATCTTGTTGCTTGACCATATTAATGCCTTAAAAATATTTCTTATTGGTTGCTCAATTTTCTTTTATCATAAAAAATATATGTATATTTTAAATAAAGAAGAGAGTAGATTTCGTCTTGGAGGGTGCAAATGCAATTACACTTCACCAATACCCATGGAGAAAAAATTCAAGAAGTGCACTAAGCTAGAGTAGGTTAATAAAATACTTAAATAATTTGAAGTGAAAATAAAGACATTAGAAGTCTAGGCCACCATAGTTGTAGAGAAATCCATTGAAGATAAAGATATATAGGTAGAAGAAACTAAAAAGTGACTCCTAGAGGTTAAAACAAAATTGACTAAAGAAAGAATAGAGTTGGCAGTAGGGAAAAACTAGATGATAACTAAGACAACCACCAAGAATGCATTATCAAAGAAAGTGGAAGACTTGGAGGTATAATTGAGCCATGAAAAGGATAAAACTAGTGCTAAGGTTATTGAAATAGGATTACTCAAGAAAAAGTCCTATAGCCAAGATTATGAGCTAGCCAAACTAAATAATCAAGTGGACACCTAGGCCTAGGCACTCAAGGGCCTAAGAGAAAAACAGACTAACTTAAAGAATTTACTAGAGTCATCAAATGAGGAGTTCAAGAAGTTAAAGGCCCAAATTAAAGAGATCAAATAGTTAGTGGCTTCCCTTGATCACATCAAGGTCTTGTGAAGATCATACTACAAGGCTAAAATGGAGGCCACATCATCTAAGCCTTGTGAAGATTACACTGAAAGGGCATAATAGAGACCACATCATCTTTACTCTAGCCTTATAGTTTATGGAGATGGTGTAAGCTCTAAGTGATATGGTGAAGAAAGATATTTATATGATGGAGACCATCCTCTCTCCAATAATTGAAGATGCTTGGTCCTATGTCAAGAATTTCTATAGTTGCTCCTCAACAAAGCTAGTCATGGTACAAATTATGAGTAGAACTAACACAACATGAAAAATCAATGAAATATTAGAAACACATAAGATTAATGAGGAATGTAAAGCACACTTAAATTTAATTGGACAAACAACAGAGGGTAGGTAGACCTATATTCATCAAATGGTCTAGTAGGGATTTCCCTAACCACTAGTTGAGAATCAAAAAGTGTTCCCACATGACAAATTTCTAGAGCTAGTGAATGAGAAGAGCCAAGAAGAAACTATATAGATTGGTTATCCTCATTTAATCTTCTATGGATCTACCATATCCTTAGGGAGAGAGAAGAATAAGCTTAGGGAAAGAGAAAGAGACTCAAGGAGAGAGGAAGAGAGAGAGACTCAAGGAGAGAGGAAGCGAGAGACATAGGGAGAGAGGAAGAGGTAGACACATGGAGAGAGATAGAGAGTGTGTGAGAGACATTTTTGGTATGATTAATGTTTCACCTTCTATATGTTTGACATTTTTCATTACTTTAGTTTCACCTTCTAAATGTTTGACATTATATGTTTAGTTGGGGAGAGAGAGAGAGAGAGTTTGGAAAAGAGTAGAAGGGAGGAAGAGAGAATGAGAGAGAGACCAAAAGTTGTAAGAAATGTGCTCACATTATAATGTGAGCACATTTAAAACTAGGTAAAATGTTGACTAACAATCTGCAAAAAGACATATCATGTGATTTTGGCCGACATGCTCTATTTTATTCCCCTGTTCTACACTTTTTCTGACATGCAAAGACACTTTTGATGCTTTTGAGGATCTACAATGATTGGTTGACAAAATTAGTTCAAATTTTGATCTTGTATTGATATAAGATTCCAATTACATGTTTTTAAATCAAATTTGATATTTTGTTGCAAATCATTGTTTTCATGTTTTGAGGAATTGCAACACTTGATTGAACAAATTAACTAGTTTTTTGTCTTACATTGACAAAAAATATTCTAATTGTGCATGTTTTGTATTTTAATTTGATAAATTATCAAATATTTTTTTGCAGTCTTTTACCATTATTTTAGATTGATATAGAATTCAATATCATACTAAGGAAATGACCAAAATCTCAAACACTGGAGGAGCATGAAGTTGATAATGCAAAGAAAAGAGAACGAATGAGACAACTTTGTGAAAATAAGAAATTGAACTCCATAAATGAAGATCAACCATATTTGTCAATTGAATTAGATCATGAAGCATCCAAGAGAGAGAAGGATTTGGCGAAACAAAGGGAATGAATGCAAAAACTATGTGCAAGTAATAAATTGAATACGAGAGTTGAAGGTACGCCATCTTTGCCATATCAATTTGATATTGTAGAAAATGTTCAATCACTGATTGAAAATGATGATGAATTTTGAAATGTGAATATAGATGTTACACCAATTGATCAAGTGTTGAACAAGAAAAAAAAATCTAATGATTCAAGTTTTCCATTGAGAACACCTAGAATTTTGCATAAAAACCCTAAGTTTTTAATTAAAATTGATGACAATATTCTAAAACCAATTGTTGATAAGATTCCTAAACATACTTGTAGAAGAAATCTCAATAAGACATGGAACATGTTTTTGAAAAAATAAGTTAAATTGAAAGATGTCAATTGTTTGTTGAGATGATGAAAAATCTTAGGCCAATCATGAAGACTCTTGGTCTAAGAACATCAAATAGAAATAGTGAAAAATCTACTGTAAAAAATCTAATCAATCCATATCAAAGCATTGGTTCCACCTCACACACCAAAGATAGTAATGCTACATGTCGTGTCATTACATCAACTATAGTGAGCAATCAAACAAATAAATTTTGCTTGATAATAAAAACATTGATGAAAGCCGTTGGGAGGTGTGAAAGAGTTGAGGACCCAAATAACAATGAACTATGGGCATTTTCTGGCAGACTCCCATGGAAAGATAAAGTTATAGTTGTAGCCTTAAAATCCCTAATTGAGGAATTTTGGAGAAATAACACAAGAGTGTCTCCTAATCAAAAGGAGATGTTGTAAAAAGGTGAATTGGTTGTCAAAACCGAGAGCCACATATAAAGTATTTTTTAGATATGACTCAAACACATTTTCTCCAAATTTGTAGAGTTATCCTCAAATTCAAATTATTCAAGGGTATTTTGAAATGACAAAACCTTTTTATGTCAAAATAAATCACACACGCACAACTTGTTGTAGATTTCACATGGAATTTTCTATGTATTATGATATTTTTTGGTAAATATGTGTATCTTTGCATACTAATGATATCTTTTAGGAATGTATGATAGAAGCTCCACCTAAATCGGCAAGAGATTTCATTTCAAGCATTTTTTATGAAAGAGTAGATGGACAGTTGTTTTATAACAAATCATGTTTGGATGGAACATATGATAGTTGTGATGGTTTGAAACGTTTGAGAACTTGTGTACACATGGAGAATACACATGCAATTGGAAAGGAACTAGACCCCTTTGGGAAATATAAGTCAGTGACATACACTCTAAAAAATGGTAAAAAGGTGTGAATTGGTGAGTGAAGAAATACCAATATCTACATTTATGCTTATTTTTCAAGAAAAGATAGTGTATGAGTATGCAAGGAATACACATAGAGCTTGATGGTTGGACTTGCAATTCAAGTTATGCAAGAACACATTTCCTCTTCATACGATCATGTTAATTGTAGACTTTGTAGAGAATATACACTACAACCATAGAATGAGGTTCAGTCATAGTACTACAACTCCACTCAGGTTGCTATTTTTGTGCATATATCATTCATTCATGTACTCAACAATACAGAGGAAGATATAAATATCTTGAAGGAGTATCATTTTTATATTAATGATGATCACACACATTCTACAAAGTTTGTGCAAGGTCACTTTTAGATGTTCTATGGCAATTTGAGTAGCAGGAACATCATGTTTGGTCAACATATCATATGGTCAGATAATTGTGCATCACAATTTAAGAATTCATGGATATTATATTGGTTGAGTAGGATGTATATAATGAGTGGTGTTCAACATATATGGAATTTCTTTGAGGTTGGGCATGGAAAAGGGGAGCATGATGGTGTTGAAGCATGTATTAAAAGAGCCTTACCACAAGAAGATTTTAAGTACAAAGACAATGCAAAGTTGACAGATGTAGCATCCATCATTGAATGGTGTAACTCTACAATGGGTCAAAGTAATGAAGGTAAGTCTACAGTTTATAGATTTTTTTAGTTGATAGAAGAAGCTAACGTTGCAAAATATAAATATTGTTGTAAAATGATAGGATCAAGTGAATTGCACTCTTTTAGAAGCTCAAATGCACATTCATGGACTATTCATTCGAGGTAGATGGTGTGTTTTTGTTCATCATGTACAATTTTTCTTGGAATGAGTGTGAGTCAAAAGATATCAACTTCTAGGAGCACTACAAATCATACCGAAGGAATCATCAATTGACTTTGATCATATTTGAGATCTAGTTGAACCAGGTATTATAAATGCATTACTTATTGAAAAATAATATAGTTTTAGATTATGATGTAGTATTCTTGTATCATTTATTGAATTCATCTTTTTTGTGCAATTTAATGTAGGGCATGTTTATGTATTTATTGTAGATGAAGATAATGATGAAGGAATGGATTATTATTTATGTTGTGTTGAGGAAAAAAAGAAATTGACAACCCTTATCATAGATGTATACAACATTGAGTATCCTACAGAATCGATGCTTATTACTAGAACATGGCTGAGAAGGTATCCAATGCAGAAGTCTGATGTGTGGTTGTTTGAGGACTTTGACACACAGGAAAATTCTTCATTATTCTAACCTTCTTGTGGCATCAAATGTTCAATTAATAAAATATGGGGGTAGACCATTGAATAAAAACTTGTGGAAAGTGTGTGAGTCTAACCATGAAGCAATACTTGACACCATAAAGAGTAGAGTGGATCCACATGGCTCATTGGATTGAATTAGTGGAATGACACAAAGGTATGTTATGTACAATTCTTAAGTTTTATGATTTGATTACGTTTTTATTTTCTTTTCTTTATTTATTTCTAGTAGTGTTATTAATGTAGATTAGTAGTGCCAAACAAGCTTCCACCTTCTCATGGTTGGTACTATTAGTAGAGAATTTTATATTCTTGAAGCAAAGAGAAGCTTTAAGAATTAATAATAAACTAGTATATCCTCATTTCACCTTCTATATTTTTGACATTTTTTCTTACCTTAATTTCACCTTCTATATGTTTGAAATTATATGTTTAGCTAGAGGGGAGAGAGACAGAGAGAGACATGGATTTAGGGAAAGAGAAAAAATGAGGATGAGAGAGACATCTACTTTCAATTTCTTCACCTTTCCTTGTTAGTTTATTGTTATTTTTCCTTTCCTTCACCTTTCCTTCCATCCCATCCTTAGATTTCTTATCCTATTCCATGCCTTCTCCCATTTCCCTTGCCTCCCTTCTTCCATCCTTTCTTGATTCTTACTTTTTCTATTAGTAGTTTTCAGACTAAAGAAACTTAGTCCCAGTCCCAATCTTATTTCCATTAGGACATACACATCCCGTAGCATTCTGTATCTCTTGTGGCCAAGGGAAATGGAAGATATACAAGAAAGGATTCAAAAATTAAAAATAAACTAGCATATCCTCATTTCACCTTCTATAGTTTTGACATTTTTTCTTACCTTAATTTCACCTTCTATATGTTTGACATTATATGTTTAGCTGGAGGGGAGAGAGAGAGAGAGATGGATTTATGGAAAGAGTAGAAATGAGGATGAGAGAGAGACATCTACTTTCAATGCCTTCACATTTCCTTGTAAGTTCATTGTCAGTTTTCCTTGCCTTCACCTTTCCTTCCATCTCATCCTTAGATTCTCTTATCCTATGCCATGCCTTCTCCCATTTCCCTTGCCTACCTTCTTGCATCCTTTCTTGATTCTTACTTTTTCTATTAGTAGTTTTCTACCCATTCCCTTGTCCTTGATAAAATTTTGGTCCTCATATCATAACATGATCATTCCATGTTACTTATGATACTTACTTTCATATCTCATACTTCCTACCATGTTGTACCTCTTGCTTTTGTTTATAACACATCTCTTCATTCTAAGTATGACATAATTAGTCTTGAGGAATATGTATTACACATGATGATCAGGTTGCATGCTTTCTAGATGCTATATTAGATGAGTTACATTATGATATTGATGTTGATGTTTCTCCTTATGTGATTCTATACATGATCTATCTTCCAAGCCACCTTTACCAACTTATCTTGAGCACTACTTTGCCAATTTATGGGGGAATCAACCTATTCCACTAGCTAGATAGGGGCATCACCCATGTCATTTTTGGGCCTAACTTGGCATTGTTATTTAGTGGCAATGACATATCCATTATCTAGTTATCCATTTATTTGGTCTGGCTTAGCCTCCTTTGTAGTTTGAGTGGCTACCACATATCCATTTTTATTGGGTAGAAACCACATGAACATTTTTATTTTTACCTTTCTGGCCTAGCATGGTCTCTTGTTTCATCACAATGACATAGCCATTATCTTTTACCCAATTTGTTTGAGAAGTGACAATGATGTAACCATTACCTCTCTTACATCTCAATTATCGTACACACATAGAGTGCCTTGACAAGAGATGATGTTCATTTTAGAATACTCCATTCTCCTTAAGAGAGAAAAGGGGATGATGTTCACTATGGCTCCATCATTAGCTAGAGTTCTTTTGAAGCATGTGTCATAGATCCAAAATTGTAGGTATAGGGTAGGATCCCCTCTTCTAGTTAACTCATTGTTTGCAAGCATGTTCATGACATTGAAGAATATTAGATCTTGCAATTTAGCATTTAGAGGGTTAATATCAAATGACCTCCGATAGGGATGCTTGATGAGTTAGAGATTTTTAAGAGGTCTATGAATAAAATGTTAGTGACTTTGCTCCTGAGATCATCTATAAGATCATAACATTTTAGCATGCCTCTTTATACCCAATTGGATGGAAAAAAATGGCCCTTGGAGGTTTGAGACACTTGTTGATCTAGATGTAGAGGGGTTAGCTAAATTAGGTTAAATCATATTGCTAGAATGTTGGTGTGGAGGGAATGGATTTTGATAGATCCATAAATTTTGAATTTTGATGGGTAGTAGGGTTGTTGTTCCTCTCAGAGTTTGGAGATGAACTAATTATAGTCTCGATAGGCATCTATATCATTCTCTATAGTCTTGTGGAACAAGAATTTTTTAAGATTATAATATCTAGGTCCAAGGTAGGGGTTGTATCAATTTTGAGGAGGACAATCAATATTATTGGCCATCTCATATACTTTCTAGTTTTCTTGATTTGGGTAATTATTATTTCTATTAAAGTTGTTACTTTTTTTTATGTGTGAAAATGAGAAGAGGGGAAATGATGTTAAAGTATATCAAATCAAACCTTCCTTTCACAATAACATTCAAGGACAAAATTGAGCCAAGTCACTATAAGATGGATGAGGACTCAGTTGCTAATTTTGTGCTCAGGAATGATTTGGAAATAATAGATTAGATTGAGATATTTACCAAACCCTAGATTAAATAGGCCTCAAACCCTAATTATAGTGCAATCAGGTATAAACAGAGAGTATGCTATTGAAAACTAGAAAGGAAAGTACTCGGGAGGAATTAGAAACATACCAGAAGTTAAGTTTCCAGAAATGAAACCCTAGCGGACTACAGGGTGGGCGCCCAAGTCTAATAGGGAAGAATTTCTGGAGATTCCAAGTAGAGAGGTGTATTAGACCGTATCATGATCCTGAGTCTGGAGCCAAACTTGTCGAAAGGACTACAGGGTGCGTGCCCTAGTCTAGGAGGTAGGAATATCTACAAGATTCTTTCAGATCCTAAAACCTTATTCTTCCAACTACTTCTCTGCACCTGCACTTTTCCAACTCTTGGACTTGTAACTTGCACACACAAAGAAAGGGGTTTGGGGGTTTTGGTGTTTAGGAGCTTACCTTGGTCAAGCCCTAGAAGGACATTCAAGTCTTCCAACACCATTATTAGATAGAGTGCATGCCCAAGGAGGGCAGAGGCCAAATCCAATGATGAAATGAAATGATTGAAACACAAATTGATGTCACCTTAGAGGTGAACCCCTCACGAAGATGAAGATCTTTCAAACCATGAGGAGATGGATTTATGAAGCCAAATTTGCAACAAACAAACACAATAACAACACAATGAAGGCTTTGAATGCTCTTTTCTCAATATCACAAGTTCACATTATCCATCTATTACACAAATAAATACATAAACCTATTTAAATATGCTTTCCTACTAACATTTGTAAATTAAATCAAGAGAACCGACAAATGGAAACCTTTTGAGAAGGCCCAAGTCAACATGCATTAATTTCCATCCTGACAAATTAGGGTGGACTTCTGAGAAGGAACCCAAGTCTGAAGGCCCTAATTTGGTCATGCTTAAGGATTAAAATGGGCCCCTTAGTCCCATTTGACATGGGTTTTAGGGGAAATTTCTCTGGGATGAGTATTTAACTTGCAAAGTGTTAACACAGGGACCTAGGAGCTAAACTAGGAGGTAAAAACGCATAGGGAAACTTTTTACTCCATAACATTTATCCCCCACTTTAATGTATGTATAATCTTACGGTTCCATACATGCATTAAAGTACGGTCAAAGCATCTCCGTATAGTCTCTTACATTGTCTGGTAATCCCAGTATAAGTCTGTAATTTGTAAGTCCCGTCAGAGCGTGTTGTGCCAAGGGTAGCTAAGGGCAGTCAAATCTATAATTTGAGCACAGATTTGAGCATGAGATATGGATAGCATAGAGCTAAAGCATACCCAAAGGTTGGAGTACTATTTCTAGTCCCCTATCTTAGGTAAGCACTAGAAAACACACGAAAGTCACACAAGTCACAAGGAAGACAGTGAGAAGCACACAAAACATGGAGAATATAGTGAAGCATGTAATACATGAGGAAGAATGAGAGCAGTCACGTAATACATGAAGTATACATTGATTTAACAGCTAAACAAATCCTAAACTAGGGGCAGGGGGAGCTCACCGATACGTGCCTTTAGACTACACTAGGGGAGAAGACATGCCAAACAAAAACATAAATGTGGAGGGAGCTCATTGCTACGTGCCTTTAGACCACACTTGGGGGATGACGCAACAAACACATAAGGAAGACACACATAATACACAAGTGCCGCATAGTATGCCATTGACATAATATACGTCTTATACATGACAAACATGAGTGATGGGAAGGAGCTTATTGCTAAGTCCTACTATCTAAAACAAATTTCAGACACACTTGATGGTTGATCTATGCTACCACAACTGCCAAAGACACACTTAAGGGTGGACGACTTAAGATCCAACCCCACCTCTGCAAAGGACTTTGTATAAAAGGATGTGCACTAGCTCAAGAGATACACCATCCTACCTTCCACAGAAGGGCTTTGTATAAAAGGATGCACACTAGCTCAAGAGATACACCATCCTACCTTAGGATGAGGGATTTTTTTCTTAAAAGGATGTGTACTAGCTCAAGAGATACAGCATCCCACCTTGCAATGAGGGATTTCAAACATGCTTTGTCAGTGTAAAAGTAATTAGACATATACCATTATATATGCCCCCACCTTAAGGTGGTTGATCCCACTTTCTAGTATCAAGCGCATTAAGGTAGAGTAAAAATACACAATGGAACAAGAGCTTTCACAAAGCCCATGCCTCCAAAGGTGACATATGCCATGATCACCAAATATTCCCACAAACACATTGATATTAATTTTTCTAAGATAATCAACAAGATATAAGATTTAGTTAAAAAATATTACTCTAAGATAATAACCAAATCAAATCATGTAATCTATGCATAAATCATGTATTAGAGACCAAGGATACACTTGCCAGTTTAGAACCAAGTATAGCTGTTGGGCTATATTGCAGGTATCTTGGAACAAAGTGTAGCAACAAGGTGAGATATAAAACCAACCAAAGTGCGCTGAAACAGATTGACAGTATTGCAAATGTTTGTTACAAGAAGTTTCACAACATGATACATCACATAGAGTGATTCTACTAGTCAAGTGTTAGATACATATATCAACCCCATCTTCATATATGGACTAGGTCCATTTTCACTTTCTTGCTAAAGGGACACACGGTCCTTATCAATATTTGTTTGTTTTCATCATCCGCCAACTAGGTAGAGTCATTAAAGAAATGGAAACAATAAGAATGAGAGAGGAGACAAGAGTGACTTGGGTTTACAACATGGGAAGATGCCCCCAAGACATCCTCCACAATGTTATGCCCCCAAGGCACAAGACACAATAATAAAATAAAGGAGAGGAAAGGTAGAAGAATAGAGAAACATATAGAAGAATGATCATAACAGAGGTAGTCTCCTAGTATCCTTGACCTTACAAGAGTATCAAGGGTCATCCAAAGAGACCTAAACAACACATAGCACACTAGGGACTGGTCCAAAACTTTAAATGGTTATATGGGTATTGATTTCTCCCACATGTGGTTGCCATGGAAAGGCATCCCTAACCAGTTAGAATTGAGGTAGAACCCAGAATGAAACATATGATAACTAAGTACAATCAAAATAATGAGATATTATATGTGGATGTAGAACCAGGGGTATATGCATTGAGACCTCAGTCATTCAGAATAGATGAAGTACTGATGATATCATGTCATATGCATGGATATAGTGACAAAGATGAGATTGTGCCAGAGACAGGATTTATGATAGAATCAGATCATAGTTCTTTAGAAGAAGGTGATGAGAATCATGTCCTTGAGTTTGAAAGGTATCTGTCTAGAGAAGTTAAAGAATGTTAGCTGACAGGGACATCTGTTAAGGATATCCTGATGTTTGTATGGTGCTGACTATACTAAGTTACACACTCAGAGAACACCTGTGAGACATGTCTGGATATAATAGAAAAGGCAAAAAGAACATGCATAGAGGATGAGAAACCTTCAACAGAGGTGAGTGAAGTGCTTAATGTTGATGATTATAATAATTTGTTATTTCCTCCAGATGTAGGGGAATATGAACAAGAAATATCCAAGAAACATATTCTGATGCCTATTACAAAGAAAGTGTTGGTATGTAATGATGTGCATTGCAGTGGTAAGGTAAGAACAACCACACCAGGGATATACTATTTTATTGAGTTTGATTATTTGTTATCAGATGAAGATAGGGGAAGTCATCTGACATAGTTTGAAGAGTTTTTCTCCAAGCAAATTCAAAGACATGTTTTGCAAGGAATCCCACCAAGTCATGTACTAATTGAAGGATGGTGTAAGCTAAAGGAAGCTCCCCATTCAGAAACAACTTGTGCCTTATGTTTGCACATAGTGAGCAAAGAGGAACGGTTGTGTTCAAATGACAAATTGTATAAAATCAAGGATGTTCCTAAACATACAGGAAGAAAAGTTATATTATCTCTTGACAAGGGATATGTTGAAATCAAGTGTATGAAAAGAGAAGATGTTCAAGAAGAGGATGTTAAGAAGAAGTGAGGTATAGATGTTTTAGTTCCACAGAAACATCCGGATGTGATAAAGAATGAACCACTGAAGATAAAGTGGATATCTGTGGGTAGTGCTGCATGTGCTAAGAGAAAAAAGAAAGGTCCAGATAAGTCGTTGACAAAAGATAAACCATGGACATTGAGGTTTGACGGCTCTAAATCAAAGCAGGGAGTTGGAGTAGGTGTGGATCTTATTAATCCACAAAGAAAATCATTCCTAGCAACATATAGATTGCAATTTCCATGCACAAACAATGTGGCTGAGTATGAATCTCTAATCCATGGCATGTTGTTTTCCTTAAGGAAGCAAGTGAAAGTTCTGCATGTCTTTGGAGACTTAGAACTTGTTGTAAAACAAGTAAGAGGCATTTATGCATGTAATTACAAGAGGCTATCTAGTTACATACATAGAGTTTGGGACCCGATAGAGAGCTTTGATGCCTTTAATATCATGCATGTTCCAAGAGAACTCAACCACCATGCGAATGCACTAGCACAAGTTGCTAGTACACTGGAACCTTTGTCCATTTTCGAGATGAAGAGGTTTTTAGTTGAGATGGTGTCAATACCATCTGTTCCTGACAAAGTCACAAATGTTTAGGTATTTGATGATGATCATCATATTTTGGACTTTATTTCTAATAGAGATGTATTTGAAGCCCAGATAGTGGATGAAAAGAATCTTGAGGACCATACCTAGGATGAAGAAGAGGTAATTGATCTACCTAGTAACAAAATCCCAAAAGGGATGATTGAATTGGAAAGAGCTTCCGATCTAGATAATATGATCAAGTAGAAAGATCTCCCCAAAATAGATGGAGCAGAGTATGAACCTGTCAATATAGGATAGGATGATGAAGATACACGAAATGTTCTGATAGGCAAGGTTTGTTCTAGAGAAGAGAAAGCAGGGATAACCCAATCTTTAAAAGATTACATCCATGTCATAGCATGGAATTATGACAAGTTAAAGACCTATGACACATCCATCATAACTCACACAATTCCCTTGAAACTTGATGCCAAGCCCTTCAGGAAGAAACAAAGGCTAGTGAATGTACTACTGGAACCTCTCATTTTTGAGGAAGTTAAGAAGTTACTTGCTACAAGGATCATCTTTCCAGTAAGAAATTCCACCTTGGTTGCCAATTTGGTCCTTGTAAGGAAGAAAAATGGAGATATATGCCTATGCGTGGACTTTAGAAACTTAAACATAGCATCAGAGAAGGATAACTATCCTTTTCCTTCTCTGGATGAAGTTCTTCAAATGGTGAATGGTGCACAAATGATGTCATTCCTAGATGGATTTTTAGGTTACAACCAAGTGATGGTTGATAAAATTAATAGATTAAAAACAACTTTTACCAATAAGTGGGGAATCTTTGCTTATAGGTGTATGCCCTTCAACTTAGTCAATGTTGGAGCAACTTTCTAGTGAGCCATGGATATAGCATTCAGAGGACTAGTAGGTTAGTGTATAGTGATATACATGGATGACCTAACAATATTTTCAAAATAGAGAGGTGATCACATTGAGGACCTTAGGAAAGTGTTAAAGAAGTGCGAACAATATGGCATATCCCTGAATCCAAAGAAGTGTATTTTTGGAGTGACCACAAGCAAGTTGCTAGGTCATGTCATAGCTGAAAATAGAATAACCATTGACCCCGCTAGGGTAGTCTCAATCATGAAGTTGCAACTTCTAGCAAGCAAGAAGGAACTGAAGTCTTACTTTGGTAGGATTAACTTCGTTAGGAAGTTCATCACTGGATTTGCTAAGATCGTGAGACCTTTGAACACTATGTTGAAAAAAGATGCTAAAATTGAATGGACTCTAGAGGCAAAAGTAGCCTTTGAAGATATAAAGAAAGTCATTTCAGATGCCCCAGTGCTGATTAGTCCTGACTACACCAGAGATTTTTATATATACTCTTTTGCATCAGAGCATACATGTGCAACTGTCCTAACTCAGAGGAGTGAGGCAAAAGAAAAAAAACCAATTGTATTCATGAGTTCCCCATTTAGAGATGCTGAAATAAGATATATGAATGTAGAGAGATAGGCTGTTGCCTTGGTCAGAGTAGTAAAGAAGTTCAAACACTACATCCTGAGAAGTAAAGTTATAGCAGTGGTACCTGATTCAACTGTGAAAATGTTACTCATGCAAAGTGAACTAAGAGAGAAGAGAGATAAATGGATTACTGTACTGCAAGAGTATGATATGGACATCACTCCCATGAAATTAGTTAGGGGAAAAGCACTCAGTCAGATGATTGCAGAGATAGATCTGAACTTGACAAGCCAATAATATGTAATAGATTTAGAAATGCATGATGATTGGTACTCCAACATCAGACATGTCCTAATCATAGGGAGATGTCCACCCAATATGTAAGCATCCTAGAGAAGAGATCTAAGAATCAAAGCACAAAAATACATGATCAAAGGAGGAATCCTATTCAAGAAAAACTATGAGGGGATATACCTTAGATGGTTAGACAAACAAGAAGTGGCCAAGGTTCTCCTTGAGTTACATGATAAGTTTGGTACGACCCATGGATCACATCTAGCTACCACACATGCCATCCTGAGGGCTGGGTATTATTGGCCCACTATCTTTAGAGCACATCAAGTTTTGTCACATATGTCAAACTACTTCTAACAAAGAAAAGTATGTAGCTCAACCACTGCAACCTGTGATGGAGATGCACCCATTCGCACAATGGGGCATGGACTTCATTAGACCTTTCAATCCTCTAGAAATAGGTATGTGCTAACCATCACTGATTATTGTACTAGATGGATAGAGGCCATCAACAACAAGACATGCACATTAGATGATGTGATCAGGTTTTTGGAGAGCAATATCATCACAAGGTATGGAATTCCATATGTTTTAGTTTGTGACAATGGCCCTACATTTGCATCTCTAAAACTTTCAAGTTGGGCATTTGATCATGGTGTAGTTTTAAAATTCTCATCAAATTATTACCCCAAGGTAATGGCCTAGCTGAATCCACTAACAAAAATTTGCTAAATATTGTTAAGAAGTTAATTGAAAAGAACCCTAGGGAATGGAATACTTTAGTTAAGTATGCCCTATGGGTAGGTAGGACAAGAGTCAAGATTGCCTTAGGCACCTCTCCCTATCAATTGGTGTATGGGGTGGATCCCATCCTCCTTGTCAACTTGAAAATACCAACCTTACAGTTTGCCCAGTAGTATCTAGGTATAGACAATAAATAGAGGTCAAACTATTACAATTGCTGCACTTAGAAGAGAAACGAAATCAGGCAATTGACCATTTTGCCAAACATCAGGCTATTCTCAAATGCTGGTTTGACAAAAGAGCCAAGGTAAAGGCGTTCAGGATCTCAGATTTGGTCCTATCATGAGATAAAGCCCATGAGAAGAAAGGTGGTCATGGTAAGTTTGATAAACTATGGATCAGTCCCTTTTAGATATCAAAAATATTAGGTGATAGTACCTACAGGCTTAAGACCTTAATAGGTGAGGATGTCCCATTGCTAGTCAATGAGCAATTCCTCAAGCACTATTTCCAAGCCTAGGTAGGTCAGGTCAGAACCATGTATTATATGTAAATATTGTATAGTTGCTTGTATAGATTGCTTTGTGTGTTTTTCTTTGTTTGTGTGTTGTTGAATCCTTATTTTTATTAGGCAAGATAGAGCACATTTCCACTTCATAAAACTAGTGAAATTGTTAGAATTCAAGAAAGGATTACAAATTCCCATATAGGTTGTAACTCATGTTAGTTTAAGTACTTTTCATCAGGTTTGTGATATCATATTCATCAATGGTAACTCTTGTTCAAGGAGATCCTCACAAGAATACACCTAACAACCTTAGATTTGTTGAAGATACTAGTGTCTATGTTGAGTGAAAAATCTAAAGGTTTGCCCTTGCTACCATTGCAATTCTCAACCTAGACAAGCAAGTGCCTACACCTTGCAAATGAGCTTACAAGATTATATCTTATGAATATTGAAATCAAAGAAAATAAATATATTGAATATCAAAAGAAAGAATTCTTAAGTCATCCAAGTAACTCTATCGGGGCTATGGATGCCTATCTGGCAGTGGGGCTCTACTTGGAAGAATTGCAAAGATAACCTTGTTGAAAAGGGAAAGACAACTGAGATGGGGGGTGAATCATTTGTAACCAATACTTCAAAACCATTAGATCAACATCCACTTAAACACTATTATTATAATTAAGCATGAAAACATGAAATCAGAAACTTAACACATTCACACATTCAACACATGAGACACCATATTTTTACGTGGAAAACCCAACAAGGGAAAAACCACATTGAGTGTTAGCTCACAATATAATATGTAATAACAATACTAAAAATAAGAGGCTCACTTCTTTAGGGCTCACTGTCCAGCATGCTCACTACAAGAAGAGGCTCACTACCAATGGGGTGGATCACTGCTAGATTTGGTGAACTGAGATAGCAGCATCTACATTATGCCAAAGTTTAGTTCCATTGAAGCACAATAAACATCCTCTACTCTGCTCTACTTTTTCATTTCACACTTATCTTCACATTTTTGCACTTAGATACATTTTCATGACTTTATTACAAGTATTTATACAATTCATCAACCTTGGAATGATCATCAAGGTTGGCATTACAATCATCAACCATTGGAACAATCTCCAAGGTCAGAAAACACACATACAATAAAATAGTTCTGGACCAAAACAAATTAATGGAAGAGAAAGAATGAGTGTAGACCAAACCACTCCTTTGTTGGGACTCAAATGCAATCTTCCATGCCACAACATGCTATCACAATCTCCAAATCATAACCACAAGTAGTGAGAACAACCAAGTCAACCAAGACTGGTGTTAACACTAAGACCTATAAGAACACGCTTCATGCATGGTCCAGACTACACTTTGGGGACTGATCAAAAGGAAGGAACATGATCAAGAGACATCCACAAGAACATTACAATCACCAAGAACATCTGCACAACATCTAAACACTTTTTCCATAAGATTCTTCAAACTGGAGCACTTGAACATCACTGTCAGCCATTGTCATAAGGAAAAGATCGCTTGCGGATCACAAAATCATGAACTATTTGAACTAAAGGAACACAACATCATTAAAAACATGATTCCAGAACCGCAGACTGTAAAAATTAGATGCAGAGAAATGAGGATCAGAATACATTCTCCCTGTCACCACTAAATGCACAGAAAAATAGTTTTTACTCTGGTGAACATAACTTGCTCAAATCTTCACACCGGAGGCTCAAACTTGAAACATAGCAACTATAGACATCCTTCAACATAACTTCCAAACCACAGACAAAGATATTCAATATACAAGATATGCAGAGCAAAACATTGCACTGTTCTTTTGTAAGCCAAGATATTTTGCAACACATTGTTTTCATTAGGAGAGCAAATTTTCTCAAAAGCACTTGGGAACTTAGTATCAAGAACACTTTCTCATTATCTTCAACACTTATATAAGCCAATACAAGGAAATTATCTCAACACAAGCAAGCGTCAAAATAAGAGCACAATTGACACCAATGACAACATAGATATGTTGACATCAATGACAACACCGGTAAGCACATACTTGCAACAATCTCCCCCTTTGTCATTGATGGCAACATTGATGTGAAAAACTATAAGCACCATCAAGACAAGATTCTACACTGATTACTTTCTCCCCCTTTCTTTTTAAACTTCCAAATTCTTTCTCCCCCTAAGTTTTTCACATGATTTTCTCTCCCCCTTTGACATCAATGGCAAAGGACATCACTTCTTTCTCTGCACATACTTACAAACTACTACTCTGATCAAACTAGAATTACTCTATCACCAGTTCTGCAACACTTACTTCTCTTTATCAGGAACTCATATCAGCAGCATCTACTTGCTCCCCCTGAGAGGTAGCCTTAAAAACATCAATCTAGATCAAAGAATAGGACTTTGGGCACTATTGGACTAATGCATTTCCTATGCATCTTAGTTTAGAAGAGGGGTAATAACCCCTAACTTTTCTCTGAGATACTCAAAAGTGTCCTTAGGTAGAGGCTTTGTGAAAATATCTAGAATCTGATCCCTTATAGACACATATTCCATCTTTACTTCATTCTCTGTTACCTTTTCTCATAAAGTGATACCTTATAGATATATGCTTTGTCCTTGAGTGCATCACTGGATTCTTTGAAATGTTTATAGCACTTGTATTTTCAAAAAAGATTGAAATTGGTTCTTCATACACAAATCTTATATCCTTCAATGTTTGCTTCATCCAAAGTACTTGAGTACAACAACATGTTGCATCAATATATTCAGCTTCTACAATAAACAAAGAAACTAATTCTTGCTTCTTACTTAACCATGAAACTAATCTGTTACCCAAGAGGAAATCACCTCCACTTGTACCCTTTCTTTCATCAGCATCTCCAGCCCAATCTGCATCTGTATAAGCACTAAGAGTGAAATCAGTATCTTTTGGATTCCACAATCCAGTCTGAAGTGCCTTTCAAATACCTCATGATTCTCTTGACTGCCATAACATGTGACTCTTTTGCATATTCTTGAAATCTTGCCAAAAGACAGAATGCATGCATTATGTCAGGTTTGGTATGAGTTAGATAAAGAAGTCCTCCAATCATAGACCTATACTTTTTCTGATCAGTCTTAGGTGTTTCATCATTCTTTCTCAGCTTGGAGCTAGTTATCATAGGAGTACATACTGGATTAGAATCCTCCAATCCAAACTTCTTCAATAATTCTTTCACATACTTGGACTGAGAAATGAAAATTCCTTTTTCTGATCGAGTAATCTACAGTCCTAAAAAGAAATTCATTTCACCAAACATAGACATCTCAAATTCTTTTTGCATTTCCTCTACAAATCTTTTACACATACTTTCATTGCCTCCAAAGATAATATCATCAACAAAGACCAAAACAATCATAATTTGATCATCATTTATTTTGAAGTAGAGATTACTATCTGTAGTACCTTTATTGAACCCTAATTGCAACAAATACTTGTCCAATCTTGCATACCAGGCTCTAGGAGCTTGTTTAAGTCCATACAAGGATTTCTTCAATGTACACACCATGTCACATTGGTTTGATGACTTAAATCCTTCTGATTGTTCAATGTAAACCTCTTCTTCCAATTCTCCATTCAAGAATTTAGATTTCACATCCATCTAGTACACTTTGAAGTCTTTATGGGCTATAAATGCCAAGAATATTCTTATTGCTTCAATCCTTGCCATAGGAACAAAAGTCTCTTCAAACTCTATGCTTTCAACCTGAGGATATCCTTTGCATACTAGTCTTTCCTTGTTTCTTACAACTTCTCCATTTTCATTCATCTTGTTTTTGAAAACCCATTTGGTTCCAATCACATTTTTATCAGCAGGTCTAGGGACTAATTCCCTATTTTGATTCTTCTCTATCTGCACAAGCTCTTCTTCCATGGCTTTTACCCAACTTTCATCTTTGTAGGCCTCATTTATAGTCTTAGGTTCAATTTGTTAAAGCAAACAATAGTTAACCTATTCCTCTGCAACTCTTTTCCTTGTAAACACCCCTTTACTTTTGTCACCAATAATTTGATCTTCAGAATGATTAATCCTTATATACTTGGGAGTCTTAACAACACTTTCCAGAGCCTTTTCTTCTTCATTTTGATTGCACTTTTGTTCAACTTTTTCTTCATTCATTTTAGTATCAGGTTCATCTAATTCATAGCCACTCAGATCTGATGTTATTTCCATGTCTTCATCAACCCTCACATTAGCACTTTCAATGATCTTTCTTAATCTCTGGTGTAGGAGCACCCCTTCAAAATAAAGAATAGGTCTAATTATAGTATGTTTTACATTATGATGTAATAAGGTCCATTGGACCAATTCTTATGTTTTAGGTCTATCTAGGATTGTGTGCAAGACCGTTATAGTTTGTTATGCTAGCTATCTTCTCCTAGCCACTTGGAAGTCTCCCAGCCACTAGGAATTGACTCTGTACTACTCGTGAGGAGTAGATATATATGACCTAGCTCAGTTTGTTTTATAAATATAGTTGCATAGGAGAAATAGAGACAGGGTGTTTGGAGATTTGACAGAGCATTGTGGTACAGTGGGACTGTGAAGTCAAAGATTTGTATGCATTTCTGATATTGAAATAAAGAAGATCCCATTGGTTTTTGTTTGTCTGATCTTTGATATGTCTGTGTAGTTGATTTTGATTTTGCAGGCGAAATGGATTCATTCATCCATTCCACTGGTTGATTCTCTGAATCAGTGGAATGGCCATGTACAGTAGTTTAGATTTCCTTTTCCTTTTTCTATTTTTACATTTCATGTCTTTGGGATCAAATTATTGCATGCAGTGATCTATCCTAGCATCCTCATGTGCTAGGGTTTGAAGGATAAAATCTATGTTAAAATTGCTAAGGAAACAGATTGGGCCGATCTCAACATTTTCTGCGTGAAATTTGTGAAGTTTTGAGGGTTTTGTCGAAATGTACATTTGATGGATATACAATGTTTATATGTCACATACAATCTGTGTGTATATCGCATTTGCATATTGTACGTATATCGCTTTAGTGTAATTATCATTGTATGTTGGAATATACAAACAGTCAGAGGTACAAAGGAGAGAGAAACATTTGATACATACAAAGGAGTCAACAGCGGAGTCAAAGATACATTCACCAAGGCAGATGGGAGACACATCTTTTATTTGCATATTGGGTTTGTACATTCCTAATGTATATTGAAGATATACATTTAGGATATACAAAGTCTATGTATATCACTTAGGGATATTGGATATAATCTATGTGTATCTCGCTGATGAATATCTCACAGTTGCATATTAGGGTTTGCATAATTTGAAAAGAGTATTGGGTCATACAAGTTTTGTGTATACACCTTTTGTATACATTTTGTGTGCATACTGCAATTGGATGTTTGAGACAGTTCGTGAGTATCCAGCATTTGCATTTTATGGGTTGCATATAGCAAATGTATATTTCGAATATACATTGGGTTGATACAAGGGGAAGTCAATAGTCAACTGTCTTCGAAAGGAATATTCTAAGGAATATTTGATGAATGCATTTTTGGTGTTGTATATTTTGATTGTATGTATGAACATACATTCATCAGATACAAAGGCTTGATACAACGGGGTCAGCACCAGTCAAAGGAAAGATTGCATGTTTTGTTTGCATCTAGCGCTTGTATATTGGAAATATACATCGCGCTTATACATTGTCGAATGGTACATCTGGCAACTGGTAGCGGAGGTAATAGGAACCGATTCAACAGGTTAAAGTTTGTATGTTTCGGTGTGACCACAATCATCAGTGGAAGGATTAAGGGTAAAGCCGGTGGTTAAGTATCACGACGATAGAAAAAGGAAATGTATGTACATCGGTGAATGTACATACAAGGGCGCTTGTATATTTTGATATACAAGGACAAATGTATATTTTGGCATACATACAAGAATGTATGTTGGGAAAGAAAATTGACACCTGTCTACACGTTTTTGGCTATGGCTTTGCGTCATAGTGGTATCAGAGCCAAGGAAAAAATCTTTTGGGAAGATAAGAAGACAGTAAGATGTCGGATGAAGAAGGAACATCAGAGCTTTCGACAAGGATGACCAACACTGAGTTGGCAGTTCTGGTAAAGAAGCAGATTGCAGAGAGCAAGGCAGTGAAAGCTCAGAATTAGGCATTGAAAGATGAGTTGGAGAAGTTGAGGGACAGAGTAGGTTCTGGTAAAGAAGAAGATAGGGATGAAGAGGAGATCCCTAGGTGGAATGAGGAAGACGTTCCTACAGACCAGAGACCCTTGATTAATACCCTCAAGTCCATGGAGAGGAGAACCATGGATGTGAAACTAGATTTACCAGTGTTTACAGGAAAGATGGATCTTGATTCAGTGATGGAGTGGATAGACTCCCTAAATAATTTCTTTGAGATAGAGGAGATACCGGAACACCAGAGGGTGAAGATAACCCAATCAAAAATGAAAGAGGCTGCATTAACTTGGTGGAATTTCATCCAAGATGATAGAGTACAAGAGGGAAAGTGTAGAGTTGCTACGTGGAAGAAAATGATGGCTTTAGTGAGGGAAGCATATGTTCTATTGGATTACAGCATCCAACTACATAAGAGGAAACAAAACTTGAAGCAGAAGGAGCTAGATGTCAGCCCATATACAGAAGAATTCATGAAACTTTGTGTCAAGACAAAGGTAAAAGAGAGTGAGGAAGAAAAGATAGCTAGATACCTTAATGGATTGAGGTTCAACATTCAAGAAGATTTGAATCTGCATAATCCAGATATAGTCCAGAAATGTTTTTAGTTGGCATTGAAAGTGGAAGAGAAATTAAAGAGGAGAAAAAAACAAAACAATAGGGGAAGAGGAAAACAACAAAGAGGTGGAAGAGGTCCTTTCAGAGGCAGAGGACATGGATTTGGATATCACAATGAATCTAATCAGGAAAATAGTAAAGGCGATAACAGTCAAAACCAGAGGGGAAATTACAATCAGCAAGGAAACCTCAGGGGCAGAAGACCCTTCAGAGGAAGATCTCAGGGCAGAGGATCTATCAAATGTTATAACTACAACCAAGAAGGCCATATAGCTAGCAGATGTCTAGCAAAGGCAACAAGTTCAACAGGGGAATGGAGAACGAATCTAATCCAAGAACTTGATAGTCAAAGTGTGACAAGCTCAAACACTTTTCAAAGTGTGAATGCTTCTGACAATTATGGATATCCAGAGAGTGGAGAATCTCTAATGATGAGGAGAACGATGACTACCATGAAGGTACTTGATAGAGAACCCCCACAAAGAAAGTCTCTTTTCAGAACTACTTGCAAGGCAGGAGGAAAGGTATGTAGAGTTCTAATTGATTCTGGTTCTACTAAAATTTTTGTATCTGATGAAATGGTAACAAAGCTTAAGCTTAGAAGATTACCTCACCCATCCCCATATAAGGTCTCATGGCTTACCCAAGGCCAGCAAACAGTTGTGGAAGAGTAGGCTTGGGTAGAATTTCAGATTGGATCATATAAGGACAAGTTGTTGTTTGACATCACCAAGATGGATGCTTGCCATCTTTTATTTGGAAGACCATGATAGTATGATTTGAAGGCACACCATGATGGTGTTAGAAACACCTATACAATCACTAAGAATGGTATGGTGATCGAATTACTACCATTGACAGAGAAGGACAAATCAAAACGAAAAGAGGTGAAGGTAATGCTGATAGAAGGAAAACAATTCATGAAAGAAGTAGCAGCAGAAGGTGCAGTTGCGTATGCCCTAATTCCATGTCTCACAGTGAACAAAGAACAATAGCAAGAAGCCAAGAAAGAGAAGAAGCAGAGGTTTATAGACCCAGCTGTCCAAGAGCTATTGGATAAGTATAAAGGCATCATCTCTGATGGAATGCCAAGATCCCTACCACCTGTAAGGGATATTAGCCATTGCATAGATCTAATCCCAGGATCTACACATCCAAACAAAGCAGCATACAAGCTAACTCCAGAATAGAATGCAGAAGTAGCAAGACAAATTGAGGAATTGTTAGACATAGGTCTGATTGGTAAAAGTTTAAGCCCATGTGTAGTGCCAGTTGTACTAGTACCAAAGAAAGAAGGCACTTGGAGGCTTTGCATAGATTCTAGGGCTATTAATAAGATCACAATCAGGTATAGGTTTCCAATACCTAGGATAGAGGATTTACTTGATTGTTTGGGAGGTGCTAAGTATTTTACAAAATAGATTTGAAGAGTGGTTATCATCAGATCAGAATTAGGCTAGGAGATGAATGGAAAATAGCATTTAAAACCAATGAAGGATTGTATGAGTGGAAAGTTATGCCTTTTGGTTTGTCTAATGCACCTAGTACTTTTATGAGACTGATGAATGAGGTTTTGAGAAAATTCATAGGAAAGTTTGTCATAGTATATCTAGATGACATTCTGATTTTCAGCAATACAAAGGAAGAACATCTCAGACATATAGATTTGGTTCTCAAGAGGTTACAGCAGCTGATGATAAATTTGGACAAGTGTTTGTTCATGTAGGAGGACATCACATATTTGGGTTTTGTTATTTCACAAGGAAAGCTGCAAATGGATAAGGAGAAGGTAAGTGCCATATTGTCTTGGCCAACTCCTAGAACCATGAATGATGTCAGAAGTTTCCATGGGTTAGCAACCTTCTATAGAAAGTTTATAAGAAGGTTTAGTCATATTTGTGCACCCATGCTTGATACCATAAAAGGAGGATAGAAGTGCAGATTTACTTGGACTAAGGAAGCAGATGATTCCTTTGAAACATTGAAGAAGAAGGTGGCACAATAGCCAGTCCTTGTACTTCCAGATTTTAACAAAAATTTTCAGGTAGAATGTGATGCAAGTCACATGGCAATTGGAGTAGTACTCTTATTGTAGCACTGGTAGGCCTTACTCTTAGTGGAGTATCCGAGGAAAATTCCTTCATCACACCTAACATCAAACTTGCCTAACTCCTCATCTCTTCTGATATAACATTTGCTTCCAAAAACTTTAAAGTATTTTACTATAGGAACTCTTCCATACCAC
Source organism: Cunninghamia lanceolata (assembly GCA_027924645.1). Lineage (NCBI taxonomy): Eukaryota > Viridiplantae > Streptophyta > Pinopsida > Cupressales > Cupressaceae > Cunninghamia > Cunninghamia lanceolata. Next base: position 3,354,393 of record BSBN01000536.1, read on the forward strand.
AATTCATAAGGAGTTCTAGTACCGTTACCTTTGACTTGAACTCTATTTTGAATGTAGACAATAGTGTGTATAGCTTCTCTCCAATATACTTCTAGTAGGTTAGCCTCCATCATCATTGACCTAACAGCTTCTTGAATTGTCCTGTTCTTTCTTTCAACAACTCCATTCTGTTGGGGAGTTCTAGGAGTAGACAATTGTCTTTGTATCCCATGTTCTTCATAGAAGGTATTGAATTCATTTGATGTAAACTCTCCTCCTCTATCAAACCTTAAGCACTTGATCCTTAAATCTAACTCATTTTCAACCATTACTTTAAAAAACTTGAACTTGTCTAGGGCTTCTGATTTATCCTTTAAGTGACCCATGTCATTCTAGAATAATCATCAATAAGCAACATAAAGTACCTATCTCCTTGTAGACTTCTTATTCTTTTAGGACCACACAAATCTGTATGTACCAGCTCAAGCAGACCAACAAAAAATTGTTCCTTGCCTTTGAAAGTTGTCTTTGTCTATTTTCCCATCTGACATTCCTTGCAAATAGTATTATAAGGTTTTACAAGCCTAGGAAGATCTCTCACAACTTCTACTAAACTTATCTTTACCAAGTTGTCAAAATTAATATGACACATCCTTCTATGCCAAAACCAACTCTCATCTGTCTGAGCCAACAAACAACAATAATTAGTTCCTCTCAAATGATAAATATTACCTCTAGTCTTCTTACTAGTTGCAATCACTGTTCCAGAGCTCTCCATGATATTGCATGCATTGTCTTTGAAACTTAGATCATACCCTTTATCACACATCTGGCCAACACTTAAAAGATTATGCTTTAGGACCTTGACATATAGAACATCATTTGTATTGTGCTTTCCATCAAAAGAAATAGATCCTCTTCCACAAATCTTACCAGCTGCATTATCTCCAAACCTAACCAGTCCTCCATCATACTTTTCCAAACTTACAAACTTACTTTTATCACCGATGTGAGTATCCACTGTCAATAATCCATTCATTCTTATCCTTATCAACCTAAACATACAAAGAACTCTCTTCCACTGGCTTTTCTTCCTTCACATAGCTAGCAGGATTAGTAGACACATGTTTTTCTTTAATAGAAATAAACAAGCATTCATTTGCACTAGTATTGGCATCATCAGACTCATCATCTGTTACACCATCATCATCAAGATCCTTGACTATATAGAATTTCTTCATGACTCTAGGTCTACTTTCAAATTTCTTCTTACCTCTCTCAATTCTCTTTGGACACCTGAATGCATAGTGACCAATCTTACCACAAGAAAAGTATTTGAATGGTAATTTACCTTTAAACTTACTAGAACCTTTTTGCATTCTATCCACAAAGCTGGCATCAACCTCATCTAGGTCATCATCAGATTCCACAACATATTTTTGAGCTCTTGAAGTCTTTTTTGAAGTGCTAGCTTTGAAAGCAGTCTCAATCTTTGGCAGTGCATCACCAATTTCTCTCATTTCAAAAGTTGTAAGTTTCCCGAGCAGCCGATCCTTTGTAACCTTTTGTACACTCATAACTTCTTCAATTACTGCCACCTTATGACTATAGGATTTAGGCAATGACCTAAGAATCTTCATCACAACCTCATCCTGATTAATAGTTCCTCCAAGACCTTTGATTCCATTGACAATTTCATCAATTCTCTACATGTAGATAGTTATGTTTTCATATTCACTCATCTTCAGGGTTTCACACCTCACCTTCAGGTTTTGTAATTTGGCACTCTTTACAGAATCATCTCCTTCATATAAACTTTTCAACTTATCCCAGATCTCATGGGCAGTCTCCAAATCCATAACTTTTACCAACTTAGTGTTAGATAAGGCATTTAACAAAGCATCTTTAGCTTTTCCATTTAATTCATACTATTTGACTTCATCTTCATCTAATGGACCATTTTTAAGAATAGTATACTTGTTCTTTGTTATCTTCCAAACACTATAGCTAAGTGAAATAAGATGACTTTTCATTCATACCTTCCATATGGCATAATTTGTTCCATCAAACTATGGTGAATCCTTCCTATACACCATTTTGGATCTACCTTGAGCTGTTAAGGTCTTTACTAAGGAACCCTCACTCTGATACCAATTGTTGAAAAGGGCATGACAACTGAGAGGGGGGGTGAACCAGTTGTAACCAATACTTCAAAACCATTAAATCAACATCCACTTAAACACTATTATTATAATTAAGCATGAAAGCATGAAATCAAAAACTTAACACATTCACACATTCAACAATGAGACACTAGATTTTTATGTGGAAAACCCAATAAGGGAAAAACCACGGTGAGTGTTAGCTCACAATATAATATGTAATAACAATACTAAAAATCAGAGGCTCACTACCTTAGGGCTCACTACCTAGAATGCTCACTGCAAGAAGAGGCTCACTGCCAATGGGGTGGCTCACTGTCGGTGGGTGGCTCATTGCCAGATTTGGTGAACTGAGATAGCAGCATCTACACTATGCCAAAGTTCAGTTCCATTGAAGCACAATAAACATCCTCTACTCTGCTCTACTTTTTCACTTCATACTTATCTTCACATTTTCACACTTAGATACATTTTCATGACTTTATTACAAGTGTTTATACAATTCATCAACCTTGGAATGATCATCAAGGTCGGCATTACAATCATCAACCATTGGAACAATCTCCAAGGTTGGCAAACCCACATACAATAAAATAGGTTTGGACCTAAATATATTAATGGAAGATAAAGAATGAATGCAGACCAAACCAATCCTTAGTTGCGACTCAAATGCAAACTTCCATGCCACAACATGCTATCACAATCTCCAAAGCATAACCGCAAGTAGTGAGAACAACCAAGTCAGCCAAGACTAGTGTTAACACTAAGACCTTTAAGAACACGCTTCATGCACGATCTAGATTACACTTTGTAGACTGACAAAGAGGTAGAAACATGATCAAGAGACATCCACAAGCATGTTACAATCACCAAGAACATCCACACAATCTCTAAACACTTTATCCATAAGATTCTTCAAACCGGAGCACTTGAACATCACTGTCGGCCATTGTCATAAGGAAAAGATTACTTGCAGATCACCAAATCAAGAACCATTTGAACTAAAGGCACACAACATCATTACAAACTTTATTCCAAAACTACAGACTGTAAAACTTAGATGTCAAGAAATGCAGAGTGGAATACATTCTCCCTGTCACCACTAAATGCACAGAAAAATAGTTTTTACTCTGGTGAACATAACTTGCTCAAATCTTCACATCAGAAGCTCAAACTTGAAACATAGAAACTACAGACATCCTTCAACATAACTTCCCAACTGTAGATACAGATATTCAATAGACAAGATATGTGGAGCAAAACACTACACTATTCTTTTGTAAGCCAATATATTCTGCCAACACATTGTTTTCATTAGGAGAGAAAATTTTCTCAAAAGCACTTAGACACTCAGTATCAGGGACACTTTCTCATTATCTTCAAAACTTATATAAGCCAATACAAAGAAATTATCTCAACATAAGAAAGAATCAAAACAAGAGCATAGTTGACACCAATGACAACATAGATATGTTTACATCAATGATAACACCGATAAGCACATACTTGCAACAAACCTTGCCGGGGCTATGGATGCCTGCTGGTAGCAAGGGTCTATCCAAGGTTGGTGACAAGGCTTGTTGGTCCTTGTCATTTAGTCATACTTCATTTTGTCAAATCCAGGACTATGTCCATGGCTGTTTGCAATTAGGAATCCTATAGTCGCCAGTTTATTTAACTAACTCTAATGATCTTTACTGATTAAAGAAACTAATACTTCTGATTTTTCTGCTATGAAAATGAATTCCAAGAATATTAAAAATGAAACTGAACAATGAATTGATAAAGTAAATCTATACTATTCTTTTCAACTGAAACATGCAATTATCTATGAAAATAGTAACTATCTCCTTAAACAGAATCTGAAATAACAAAACAATAGTACTAGCCTTGTGCCTTGGTGGTGAGAGTGGGCCCTTGCTCCACATCCTTAGGGTTGAAGACTAAAGTAAAGAATCAGCACAAGAAAGTAATATCACAATTTGCTTTCATTCCAATTCCATCAGCTTTTGTATTTAGAAAAATGTCTATATCAAAATGAGATTACAATAATAATAATTCGTTGTCTCTTCTGCTGCTACCTTTGTAAGTTTATATCTAATCCAATGATGAGATATTACTTACCTTAACTACTAGTTCATCTATGAGATAATACCAATCTCTTATTCTTCTAACTATTTAACTACAGAGTAAACATTCATGCAATTAAAATAGGTTTAGTGGAACAACAGTCTCACTAAACTTGAGTCTTATTTTCAAATACAAATGGGCAATGAGGCCCTGAAATATAGGTACTTAAATCAATTTGTCAATAACTCATGTAAAATCAAAAGAAAGATAAACTTCCAATAGTTATCTACGGTCTTCATCTGATTACTCAGTTGCTGATTGAGTAATATCTGGAATACCCCAATTACTCTTGGAAGTGTTGACTGGCAACACGCTGGAAATCTACATCTATGTTGAGGAGACTCCAGAGGTGTGTACATTTGTCTGCAGCTCCAGAGATATGCTTTATGACCTTTTGTTCAACTCTGGAGATATGCTTTTGACTTTAGTCCAGCTTCGGAGATGATTCTCCCTCTTTATCTCAAAATCTCTCCAATCATTTTGGAAAATATTAGAGACTGGTGCGAGATCCATCTGTCAGCTTCAGAGATTATTAGGACCACCTCCGAAGATGACCAAAATTGTCTTTGCCTGAACATCTACACCTATAGATTCAAAAAGAGATAAATTTTGCATATTTCCATTAATTTAGTGCACATTAGTCCCTCCATCAGAAATCATGATTTTAAGCAATTCATCTCTTATTAATAATAATTAGAACAATCTTGTTAATCTATTTTGGTGTTGTCATTAGGACAAGGGAATAAGAAGGAAGGAAAAGAGAGGTAAAAAGGTTTATTTCATGGGTGCTACCTGGCACTCATCATCCCCCCCGTAGTTAACGGTTAGCAGGTCCTCCTACTTCTCACAATCTGGACTTATTCATGTAGAATATTCTATTAGTCAAGTTGTAGTCCTTTGCATAAGTGGTCCAAGTGGTGCGGTCTATATTACCATTTCCTCTTAACTGATCAACCTGCTTCATCCATTCCTACAATTTATCATCTTCCATTTGTTCAGCCCAGATAGGCAGTGGCTCAATGATGAGAGGGGGTCTGAAATGACCACCTATTCACTCTTGTTGGTATTTATCCATCATTTTGGATACTAACCTAGCCTTCTTCATAAACAACTTGAGGTTGGCAGGGGACACCACTTCTCTCATCTTTTGTTCCACAGTTAAATTGTTCCACCTTTTCTTTGTCACTGCAAGCATTTGATTAGAGGAACTATTCATGAGGAGACCAAAATCAATAGAACATTCCTGTAGATGCTTTAGATACAATGGTAAAATATTGGTCTTACTGTCTAGATGGTAAATGTATGCCCTGAATTGGACCTTAAAAGCATGGGGATTTGGAAATTCTTTTCTGATAAAAAGGCTTGTTTCTACATCCTTCTTTAGATAAGTCTCCATCCTTTCATTCCAAATCTGATGATTTCTCATCAGTGACATGAATGCCTTGAGTTGACATTCTCCTACAAAATAGTTGATAATGAAGGTCATATCATCAACACAGAAGCTATGCAAATATAACTCACACATAAAATTTGTCTACATCAGTACTTCTCATATATGCTTCCATAAACCCTTCCCTTGTTTCCGTGTCCTCAGTCAAATTAGACAGAACCAAAGATAGTTTTCTCTGTAGGATTCTTTCTTGTAAGAAAAAAGCATAAATTTCACTTGGGGGCCTGCAAGATAGGATCTCAGTTGAAATGGAAGCTACCTGAAGGACTTTTTCTTCCAAGGTTTGTACTCTTTTTGACATGGCAGTACTGCCCTCTGTAATTGTAGCATGGCTTAGAAGCCTCATATTCCCTACGTCTTCTTTCCCAATGGAATTGGGCCTACATATGGATCTGTTTGCACCTCCTGTTCCATGGTTACCCCTGGGCCAATTAACTCCTGAATGTACTCTTCTTGATCGTCTATTTTTTGTTGGCCCATGTCAATTGTTTGTCTTGACTTTGTACTTTCTCAACAAGTGCTGCAATTATTGTGAGACTATTGTCTCTGGCCTAGGTAATACTAGAAATATTTTGTACTACCTCTACCTCCTTTTCCTTAATGATTTGAGCTCTCTGTCTCCTTTTCCTTGATGCTTTGGGCTGCCTTTGTTTCTTGGCCTCTCAATTCTGCATCTTTCTCCTAAATTATTTGTTGTTTATTCTGGAGCTCTGCTTGCATCCCTTCAATCACCTATTTTTTCTCCATTTCTTTTTCTTTCATGACCTTCTTGAGGTCAGTAATAATTAGATTCTTCCCCCATAATGATCTTTTCAGATTATCAATTTCCTCTAGCATATTCTGTTCCCTTGAAATCTCAATATCCTCCTGATCAGAGGGATGATAATAAGTTCCTGTTTCTTCTTCTTCTTGTTGTACATCAGGGTTTTCCATAACTATTTACTCTTCACTTCCTATTGTACCCACTTGCTCTATCTCACCTTCCCTTGCAGTCTCCTTGCCTTGAGCTTCCTCTTGACTTCTCTGTGTAATTATTGGTGTTGATGAAGGCCCAACCTCATCTATAGAAGCTCTGAAGCCCAAGAGAACTTCATCTAGGATAGCAATGTCTTTTTCAGCTTGGGTAAGCTGCCTTTTAATTCTATTTCTTCATAGCATAGGTGGAGTAGGTGCCTCTGTAGCAAGTATATCATCCTTAGAGTCTGAGGAAATAGTAAAAGTTTCTTTTTGTTTTGTCTCCGGAGCAGGGGAATGTTGTGAAGTTGGACTATGAGAACCTAGATGAACAGATGGTTTTGGGGAAGCTTCTCTTAGTTTCTTCTTTCTTACTAGAGGAATTTCATCTAAATCATGAGATGCTTCCTCAGCCCAATAGTGTATTGTGGAATCAGTTTTCTTTGAAGCTGTTTTTGTTTTCTAACCCTGCCTTGTCTTCTTCTTTTGCTTCTTGGGGTCAGAAGTCTGGGTGGAGGTCTGCTCTATGACAATTGTTTCCCCTATTTATTTAACTGGAGTAGACTCCTTAGCCAAGGTCATCTTCTACCTTGCTGAGCGAGTCAAATATGGAGTTTTTTCTATAACAGGTTCCACAACTTCTTTCCCTTTTCTCTTTTTGCTAGAAACAGGGGTAGTAGATGAAGTTGGCTCTAGTGAGGGATTTTGACCTTTACCTCTCTCAGTAGCTGGAGAGGAAGTTGAAGATTCTACCTCCTCTTCCTAATGGGTAGAGGAAACTTCTTCAATTCTCTGTTGCTTCTTTGGTGTTCTATTCTGGGGTTTATTGTCTAAAAATGTTTGCCATAATGTTTCCCCATCAGCTTCAAACAAAAAGTGATGTTTTACAATCATAAAAATGAGGCCATGGTGTTTCATAGGACCCTTCCCTTGTTGATATCTATCTGCAGATGATTTAATTGCATAGTACAAAAAGTTTGGAAGGTTTATGCTAAATTCTGGGTGTGCATTTCCATGCCTTCGAAAAATGAACATTTTCATTATTTGTCCTAGAATTATGGAAAATTGGCCATCACATGTAAAGCATTTCATCAACCATAATGCTACAGATTGCTAGGGGTTTGGAAGTGAAGACCTAACAATTCCTTTGACCTCATTTTTGCTTAAATGTAACTGTATTACAGGTTCACCATCTCCAAAGAAATTTTTAATTAAATTAGCATATAGGGTTTTCAAATGGTAAAACCTCTCACCTTGTTCTGGTAATCCAAAGATATGATTGATGATGGTTGTAGAGATATTGACCTAAACCCCTCTAACAATTGTTTGATTATCTCTCAGGTTTCGTACGAAGTCATCAATAATATCCTCTTGAAAACCTTCAAATTTCTCCAGGAACTCTAACCACCCTACATTCCTTAGAATGTCTACCACAACTTCATCCTTCAGTAGGCCTGATATATTCTCTCACTTTGATTTCTTCTTGACACCCATCTCTCTATCCTATTCCACCCTCTGTAGGTAAAATTCTTGTTGCTTCCTTCTGTAGTCTATTTCTCTTTTTACTCCAGGGGACTGTGTTAGTAGACTTGAATTTTATAGCCAAAGATTCTTAGAGAAATTCTGCAAGTTTGAGTAAAGGTTGGTCTATCATTTTGTTTTACTGCTCATATAATGGGAAAGGAGGTTGAAAGGGGTTTAGCATGCTTATGCAGTAATAATTGCAGCAGAGTGATCTAGGACACTCCATAGACAGGTCGACAGTGTGGCAAATATGGAGGCATACATGAGATGAAAAGGGAAATAATGGAAGGGAGATGTGGCACGATAACAACACCCAAAAATAGAAATGACAAGATAGTTACTAACTAAGTTAATTAAAGAGAATTACCTAAATCAATCTTAATGATGACGATCTAATGTACTTGGCTGCAAGACTACGACTGTGATGCGACTTGATGTGACTAGGCACGTGAGCAGCACCTGCGCGGGTTTGAGATGGCATCATCATCCTTGTCATCACATATTTTGCAATTATTCCCATTGAGTGGTCTAGGAATGCCATGTTGTCAAGTGATGTTAGTGCAATGATTCGTGATGGCCTGCACATGCGGAAGTGATGGCTTTTTCAACTGCTGACAACATGTAGGATGACTTCATCTTTGTTTTGTCATAAAGTGGAGGATGAGTCATGCTGACCTCATCAAATGACATCTCCACTTTGTTACTTGAAGAGGTGGGTCCCCTCCTTATTTATTTTATTTAAGGACTCTTTATTGGTGGAGTGCCAGAGGTGCTCCTAGTTATGAAGCACCAGAGGTGGTCCCAGTTTGTGAAGCACCAAAGGTGCTCCCAATTTGTTATAGTGATGTGTTTTAGTAACCCTTGGAACTTGATTACCTTCGTAGCTTGATTATTCCAATCCTTCAAGAAGAAGGGAACTGCCATTTTACTGGTTTTCAATCCCCTTGGTCGAGAAAGACAGCCATTTACTAGTTTTCCATCTTTTTTTTTAAGAAGGCCACCATTTATGAGTTTTCCAGGTTTTTTTTTTTAAAGAAGGCCACCATTTACTAGTTTTCAACCTTTCTTTTTCTCTCTTTTTTTTAAAGAAGGCTACCATTTGCTGGTTTTCATCCTTCTCTTTTTTTTTTCTTTTGTTTTTTTTTTCAGTCCAAATCTGTGACAGAGGATGTGTCCTCTGTAACCAAGCACAAGCTTTTGATGAACTCTTCTTTAGTTGATGACATTTTATAGAGTCAAATTCTGTCAAAAGCTTTTCCATTGTGCTTGGACTTCCATTGTCAAAAACTTGTCCTCTGTAACCATATGAATTGATGACCTTTGATGAACTTTTCCATTGTCAAAAACTTCCTTTATCTAATAAAGACCCATCCAATAAGTTTGTAGCTTTCCTTTGAACTCCTTGAACTTAGAATCATATAGGAGAACCCAATCACCTTGCTGAAATGTCCTCCTTTTGATGTGCTGGTCATGCCATTGCTTCCTTTGATATTGAACATGTTTTGTTTGTTGTATGGCTTCTGTACGGATTTCATACAACTCATTTAGCTAAAGAATCCTATTCTGTTGTGCTATAGATAATGGTAGGCCAATATCTAATGAAGTCTTGAGTGTCTGCAGTTTAAATTCTATAGACAAGATGGGTTTCTTTCCATAAATCAATTCATATGGTGAGAATTTGGCTATGGACTTCCAAGTGGTATTGTAAACCCAAACTACTTCAGGTAATCTATTAGCTCAATCCTTTCTATTCATGGCCACTGTCCTTGTTAGAATATTCTTTAGTTCTCTATAAGTCACCTCTACTTGCCCATTGGCTTGGGGATGGTAAGGTGAAGATTTCCTATGCTTAACTTGATATAAGTTTGTGAATGCTCTAATTACTTGTGAAGTGAATTGAGGTCCTTTGTCTGAAACTATTGATCTTGGAGCTCCGAACCTCAAGAAAATTCTATTATAGAGGAAATCAACAACTTTCTCTTCTCTTGCAAATTGCAATGCCTGAACTTCAACCCATTTAGTCACATAGTCTATGCATACTAGAATGTACTCTTTACCTGATGATGGTGGAGAAATTGGTCCCACAAAGTCTAGACCCCACTACTCAAATGGTTCTAGCATTGAGGATGAAGTGCCATTTCCTGGGTGAAAGTTGGCTATCCCATCCTTTGGCACTGATCACATTGCTGCACATACTTCTTGGTATCCTTATGAATAGAGGGCCAATAGTAACCAGCTCCCAGAATCTTGTGGATGGTTCTATGTGAAGAATAGTGCCCAATAGATGGTTCATCATGACATGCCCTTAAGACATCAAAAATTTCATCAGCTTTTAGACACTTGCGTAAAATGAAATTAGGACCACATTTAAACAGTAAACCATTTAACCATTTGTAAGATAAGCTTTCCTTAAGTATGTGCTTCCTTTGTTTTGAGGTAAAATAAGATGGAAACAAGCCTGTAGCTAAGAGATTATCTATGTCTACAAACCAAGGTGTAGTAGAGGAGATAGCAAAAAGATGTTCATCTAGAAATTTGTCCTCCACTGGCTGGTTCTCTCCCTCTGTATGCAATCTTGACAGAAAGTCAACAACCAAATTAAATTTTCCTGGATTATCAACTATGGTAATGTCAAATTCCTGCAATAGCAATAACCATCTGATTATCCTTGCACCCACTACTCGCTTATTCATTAAGTATTTGATGGTTGCATGATCAATATGCAAAAATATTTTGTACCCAGTGATATAATGCCTAAATTTGTTTATAACATATATGACTGCCAAAAATTCTTTTTTAGTTGTGGTATAATTTCTTTCTGTAGAGGTGAGGTTTTTACTGATGTAATAGATGGCATGCATACTTTCTCCCTCCTCTTTCTGTCCTAAGACTGCTCCAATGGACTCATTTGAATCATCAATTTGTATATGAAATGGTAGAGTCCAATTGGGTCCTCTTAAAATAGGTGTGACAGTAAGTTTCTCCTTAAGGGTTTCAAATGCTGATTGACAATTCTCTATCCATAAGAATTCTATGTCTTTGTTAAGTAGGGTAAACAAAGGAGCAACTATTTTGCTGAAATTTTCTATAAATCTCCTATAGTAGCCTGCATGACCCAGAAAACTTCTAACATCTATTTGATTTTTAGGTGAAGGTAACTGTTTGATCACTTCTATTTTGTTTTGGTCCACTTTGATCCCATTTGCTGAAATGTGGTGTCCCAATACAATTCCTTCCTCTACCATCATGAAGCACTTCTCATGGCTTAGGGATAGTCAATTTTTTTCATAGCATTTTAATACCTTTTCTAAGTTTATGAGAGCTTCTTCAAAGTTGTCCCCATACACAGTAAAGTCATCCATATAGACCTCCATGCATTCATTAGCTAATTCAGCAAAGATGGCTAAAACAAGTCTCTGAAATGTAGCTAGAGCATTACATAGTCCAAATGGAAGAACTTTGTAGGCAAAAGTTCCCCAAGAACAAGTGAAAGTGGTTTTATCCTGACCTTCAGGTGCTACTTGGATTTGGTTATATCCACTGAACCCATCTAGGAAAGAAAATACTTCATCCCTACAAGGTTGTCCAACACTTGGTCAATGAATGGTAGGGGAAAGTAGTCCTTCTTTGTGGCTTTGTTTATCTCTCTATAGTCAATACACACTCTCCACTTTCCATTCTTTTTAGGCACTATGACTAGGGGTGAGACCCATTGACTATTTGAGATTGGACATATAAACACTGCTTGTAGCAACTTTTCTATTTCAGTCTTAACAATATCTTTTAAAGCATAATTCAATCTTCTCTAGGGTTGTTTGACAGGTTTGACATCTTCAATGTATATATGATGAGTATAGATATTAGGAGGGATGCCCTTCATATCTTGATATTCCCAAGCAAAAGTTGCTGAATGGGAAATTAAGAGTTTGATAAGTTCTTCTTTCTATTTTTCTGCTAACTGGGTATTGATATTCAGTGTTTTCCCAGGTAAAATCATGACCTGTTTTGTGACCTCATCCATAGATGTGTTCAATCCATATCCTAGAGTCATGGTATTGAGGGGGCAAGAATGTGGAAGCAACATGTGGAATGTGGCTAAGTCTTTGTAAAAGGTTTCTCCATAAGGAATGATATTTGCTAGGGTACAATGAGTAGAAGTGAGAAGTTCTCTCCTTGAATCTTGGGCTAGCTCCACTATATCCTCATTAATAAGAATGTGGGTGATATCTTTTGTTGTATCATACTGGATGTCTTCCTCTAACTCACCCAAATGTTCTCTGATGGTTACCATAGCTATTGAGGCACTATTTTCCATGTTATTCGGTTCATCTACCCATACTCTTCCTAAATAGTGTATTGATGGTTTAGCTGGAGGATACAAAGATATTTTCTTTAAATCTATTCCATTAGAAATGACCATATCCCCAGTTCAACAATCAATAGATGCTGCTGTTGTAGCCAACCATTGTCTTCCTAATATCAATGGATAAGCATTTCTCTAGTTTCTAGGCTCTAATATTAGGAAGTCTACTAGAAATTCCCATGATTCTATCACAACTGGAACATTAGTGATCACCCCTTTTTTGGAATAGCTACTGACTGGTCATCAAGTTGGAGGATTGTAGATGTGGATTGGATACATGTTAGGGCCAATTTGTCCATTGTATGAACTATCATTACATTTATTGTTGTTCCCAAATCAACCAAAACATTTGAAATTTCTACCCCTGAAATGTAAACAGTCATGACAGGGTTTCCAGGGTCTCCATATTTTGGGAGGAGCATTTCTCCCATTAGGAGGTCTACTACTTTTCCTTCCACCTGGATGGTGGAGGGAAAGTTTTTCTTTCTTCCCTGGGTCTTAATACAATGTTGTTTGATGAATTGGTTCAGTTTAGGCACATCTCTGATTGTTTGTAGGAGCATAATTTCAATGTTGAGTTGTCTAATTTCTTGTAAAAGTTATGATTCCAGGGTAGATTGGACATGTTTTTGTAAAACCTTTTTCTGAGAAACTTGTTGTTTAAGCCGCTCCAGGTATGGTGCTAAATTTTCTATCTCTAGAGCATCTCCAGAGTTCTTATCAGAAATGTTTCCAGGGGTGTTCTCTGGAGTCATTCTTTTAGGAGGAACTCGAAAGCTATCCAAGGATGATTCTTTTAGCATTGTTTCTATAGTAATCTCCTCTGGAAGCTGAATGGATGGATTTTCAGGTTCCTCATCATTGGTTACTTCAACTATAGTTGGAGGAGATGGTCTTGGAAGTGCTTTTCCAAAGTGTAGATGAAGATTGTTGGAATATATGGCATTAATACCAGCCATGTTTTCTTGTCCTGTCATGTAAACAACTGCTCCTTGCTTATTCCGTGGGTTTGGTATAGGTTGAGCTGGTAAGGGTGGTTGGCTAACTGGTTTATTTTGTGACTAACCTTGTGTGTTAGGGGGTCCAGTTAGCAATGCTTGTTCTTGAAGTTGGAAACATCTAGGTTGTCCCTGGTATTATTGATTATATCCTTTTTGAGGACCCCAATGAGGCTGCATGTTTTGTGATCCAAACTGTTGTGGCCATTGTTGATTCCCCCAGGGCTGATTTTTCCAATGTTGGTTTTGCCATTGTTGGTTTGGCCAATCTTTTGGTCCCCAATGAGGATTATTTTGAGGCCCATGCCAAGTTGGATTCCATTGACTATTTCCCCAATTAGAAGGACCCCTATAAGAAGCCTGATTTGGATACTGATTATAAGGAAAATTCCCAGCTTATTTTTGTCCTACATAGTTCAACTCCTCCTCTATAATGAAATTCTTTTTTCTTAGCCTTTTTAAGGCTAGGAGCTGATCACATTGACTGGTAGGATGTTCCCTATCATAGATTTGATAGATTTCTAATTTATCCAAAGGGCATTCTCTCAACATATGTTTGTTTTTACACCTAGGACAATAGATGGAGAGTGGTTCTGTCTTGATCATTTGTTCTAGTTTTTTCCTAAATACCATCTAATGTGGTATTCAATTGGACTAGAATATCTGTTTTAAAATTTGCAATTTCCTCCATTAACTGTCCTATTTCATTCTTCCCTTTGAAAGATTTGGGTGTTCTCACTCCATCTTGGGTTCTAGAACAGTTCCTGTAGAGTTCTTCTATAACAGGCATATCCATTTTATTGATATTCCCTTTTCCCATTAGATCTAGTGCCTATTTTGATTCTTTGTCTAATCCTTTAACAGGGTTCTGGTTGTTTAGTGGAAAATTGGATTTGTTAATGTTTTAGTGTTTTGATGTTTAAATCCTCCTTTCCACTTTACATTCAAGGATCTAGGGTCGAGTGGCAAATCACTATCATACCCTAGATCACTATGAGATGTAGGGAAGCTTGGATTAGGGAATTTAATTACCAATTTATCTTCTCTTATGCTCAATTGACCATTAAAATCCTAATTATACAAATATGGAAATAAACTGATGAATAATAGAAAAATCTCTTGCAGACAAAAATAAAATAGCAAATCATAGAGTACCTATTTTTGGGGTTCCAAGGCGTAACAGTCAAGGACACTGGTATGGGCGCCCTAGTCCAAGGTACTAGTTTCTTTGCGGGATCTGGACCTCCTTCTGACACTGATCTGCCCTGTAACTTCTGTTTCCAGAAATTTGTGTATGGAGGACACTAGTGTGAGTGCCCAAGTCATGGAAGTGCTCCAGTGTCTTGCTTCTCTTCAGATCCTGAATCCTTGATGTCTGCCAATCGTTTCCTGCAACTTCACTTTTCCCAAATGCGACACCTGTAACCTGCAATCACATGACTTTGGGAGGGGGGTTATGGTGTTTAGAGGCTTGCCTCAGTCAAGCCCTGGAGGACATTTAAGTCTCCAAACATCATTTTTAGATAGAGAGTGCATGCCCTTGTGAGGCAGAGGCCAAAACCAAAGGAATTGATAATGAAAACACAATATAATGTCACCTTGTAGTGAAGATATCATGGGAGGAAGATGCTCTTCATTCCATGATGAATGGATGCTCAAATCTACAAATACAAACACAAAAACCACACAAGTCTACTCTTGCAGCATAATGAAAGCCTTGAATCACCTTGAGAACATAATAGCTTGCTAGTAATCATCTAGTTGAAATCTAGTTTACAAATGAATGCCTAAACATGCTTTTATATGTAACTGCAAACACTCCTACTAAGACTTTTGTAATTCAAACTTACCATGTCGGAAAAGGACCCTAATAACAATCATAAACTGACACCCAGAAATTAAGGCTTCCCCAAAATAGGGCAAGACTAGGGCGCGGGTGCCCAAGTCCTCCCCCCTATTTTGGGTAGGGTATAGCTCAAGGGGTCCTCCTACGTCCCATTTGTCATGTTACATAGGGCTCATTCCATCAGGATGCCAAATTATGAACTAAGATGCCCTAAATGCATGCAAAAGACCCAGGAGCTAAACCTTATGAGGGAAAAGCCCCTAAGGGGACATTTTCTGACGTTACATTTAGCCCCCACTTTAATGTATGTATAAATGCAAGGCCAATACATGCATTAAAGTAAGGTCACAAACACAACAAAACAAACCAAGCACGGAGAAGACACACCAATCACATAGAAAACAGTAACAGGCATGCAAAACACAAAGAAGCCAGTCAATGCATGGAAGACATGCATGATATTTTTCTTTTCTTTTTCTCATATATATAAAATGCAAATGCAAGTACTAGAAAGTAAACAAACCTCCCATAATATAGGATGCACTACCCTAAGGCACATGTCTCTGTATATATATGGGGCAACACACACGCAAGACATGCAAAACCTCCCAAAATGGAGGAAGCACTACCCTAAGGCGCTGATCTTTATTCTGCATATGGGGCAACAAACATGCCAAATGAAGCAAGCACGCCAAACACACACACTTGAAGACATGGAGAAAACATGGTTGACAAGCAATGGAGTGTACCTATTTCTAGGTCCAACACTATCTCAGGCACACACCGACGATTGGGCTTCACCACAACAATCGCCGAAGACACGCTTAAGGGTTCAGTTAGTCACAAAACTGCTCCCCACCTCCGTAGAGGACTTTTGAAAATGACAGGATGATGCAATTTGCTCTAAGAAATACACCATCCCCGCCTCCACAGAGGGCTTAAGAAAAAGGATATGCTCGATATCCCACCTCCACAAAGGGCTTACTAGATTGATTGATTGATTGCAAACAAACTCAGGGTGCATGATGTACTCATCACGCAGGTCTTTGCACCTGAGGACAAACACATTGCTAACATCTACAATAGATAGCTTACCTTATATATGACCCCACCTTAAGGTGGTTGATATCAGGTAGCATGATGTACTCATTGCACAGGTCTTTGCACCTGAGGACAAACACATTGCTAACATCTACAATAGACAACTTACCTTATATATGCCCCCACCTTAAGGTGGTTGATATCAGGTATTGATATCAAGCATGTTAAGGTAGGATTAAAACACACAAGGGAACACCAACATTCGTAAAGCCCATGCCCCTTGGAGGTGACATACACTTTACGATCGCCAAATGTTCCCACAAACAAATCCCTGCAAGAAACATGTTAGTGTCTACAAGATCATGATAAACATCAACATCAATGCATATGATTAACCACACAAAGAGCTAAGGTTATACAACAAATTCAGAGTTTGAGGATAACCATGGGGCTATATCATGAAGCTCTCCAAATCAAGTACCACCAAGGCTAGATTCAAAGACAAACAAAGGTGCATAGAGTGGTAGTATTGTTAAGGTTTGTAAATGGGATAAAAACATCATTAAATTCACTACGTGGAAAGAATGAGTGCTTCCACTAGCCAAGTGTCAGATAAGATATAAAACCCCATCATCATATTAGGAACTAAGTCCATTTTTTGATTGCTCTCAAAAGGGACACCAGGCCCGCATTAGTATAAATGTTTGTCGTCATCCACCTGCTAGATGGAAACACTAGAGGAAGGGAAACAATAAATAAGAGAGGAGAAACAAGTATCTTAAGGACAATCACGTAGGAGGGTGCCCCTAGTATCACCAACCATGATGCTATTTCTATAAGACACAACACACAACAATGAAATTAGAGAGAGAAGAAATATAGAAGAATGATGATACAAATAGAAGAAGGTCACAACAGAGGCAATCTCTTGGTATCCCAAACCTTACAGGAGAATCTGAGGTCATCCTAGGAGGCCTAAACAACACATAACACATCACGAGATAGATGAAGGGTTAGAGATACTTACCTGTAGGGCCCCTGCCAAGCTAGAAGTTGTCTATAAGCAAATCATCATCGTCATCTTCCCACTCCCTAATGTTGAAGGAAAGTGGGACATACGGTACCATAGACAAATTCATGTCTTATTCATCATGTTGTTCGTTGTTAGGATCAGTAGAGTAGCTTGTGAATTCATTATCACTCTCATGATCATTATCAATATTATCACCATATGTTTGAGCTATTAATTCCAAACTATTATGAGAAATGTCATGCTCTTCATCCAAAGTGTGCTTTATCAATTCTTCTACTACCCAAGGTGGTGCAGTCACGGTAGGAGGGTTCATAGAATGAATTGTCCAGACCATGCAACAAGAGTAAACACAATAGAAACAACTCAAAGAAATGAAGCAAATGTAGATTTAGTCATTCAGTATACCATAGAATTCAAAATAGAGATCTGTCAGCAACATGCGGGCTTACAATTAGGGCTCACAGGCCTGATTACATACATGCGCAAGATAAGGCTTTGAAGCTCCTTCACACAAAACTAAACTATAGAATGTGAATAAATTGCTAACTTCCTAACTAAATACATTCCTAGGGATCAATTACATCTTTATATATCATTTCTGGACCAATAGATTCCTCTGTGTCAACCAAGGAAGCTCACAAACTCCAATGAAGAGTTGTAACATGTTCACAGATAGGTCAGACCTAAATGCATAAAACAGTTCCTCAAATGAATGGAACAATGTGCAGACCCTTGGGGGAGGTTGGCCATGAAGCACAGAACATTGAATGATGTGTCATTGAGATTTGCAAGTTAAGGAATGATTCACAAGCCTTCTCCTTCAGCTGAATATCAGGAATTGTTAGATTGCTCTGCTCTGAGGAAACATTCAACTTTTGATAGTGATATCTTTCTGATAACTGATCCAAATGCTCTAAATTCTTGATATGATGTAGATGATAAGTCCAGATATGCAAGATGTGAAATGCCAAAACTAGACCACAAGATGAGAGCTACTATTGACTGAACTGCCTGAACTGAACTGGGAAATGAAAGAACTAAAATGCAAACAAATTGAAATGTAAATGTTTTTGGTTGATGCAAGATTTATCTTGAAGCAAGGATGCTCCTGCATCACAAGGGTATGTATTGATGAGAGATATGGAGTTGTTAAGATTAGATACATAATCAAGGATCTCGAAAGAAGATGACACCAATATATCCTTGTGATGCATGGCTTGTATATAGGGCATGACATAAGGATGTTTACTAATGAATTTGTAAAGATTTTCAAATTTTGAAATATATTCATGTAGAGATTCCAAGGAGCAATGAGAGGCCATGTTTATATGCTCAAATCAGATTTAAAAGTTTATCCAAAAGTATATCAAAGGCAAGTGCAAAGCGATATACTCAAAATAGCCTCAAATGCTTGATTTTTGTACTCTTTTCAATGCAAATGAATAAAACGAAGGGTGTTTTAAGGATTTTGATCAAGGGAATAAAATTATATGTTTTATATCAGTCCAAAACATACATATTATCACTCTCAACACACTCTTGATGCAAATCCAAGATAATGCCAAGTCAAAATATAGTGAAAATATGTCAAAATAGACACTTTTTTCAACAAAACTCAATGCAAAAGAGCATAACAAAGGGTGTTGTGAGGAAAATAATGATGGAAAGAAAATAATATCAGTAATAACAGCCACTTGGTGCCAAAATACCTAACACAACACGCTTTTAGTGCCACTTAAGGTAAAACCCTAGTGAAAATATAGCAAAATATGCAAATTTTCACAGTTTTTCAACTCCAAGACCTAGTAAAAGGGGTGTTGTAAGGAATTTTAGGAGGTAAATAAAATAATATCAATAATATAAGTCACCTCAATCCATAAAATTGATCACAACACGCTTGGAGTGCAAACTAGGTCAAACCCTAGGGCAAAAAATAACTAAAATGTGTAGTTTTTCACCAAATTTTTAATACAAGAGCCCGTTAAAAGGGTGTTGTGAATATTTTTAGGAGGGGAATCAAATGATTACCCTAATAATATAAAATTAATATAAAAATACCCTTCACAACATGCCTATGGTGCAAGTTTATAGAGTTGATAAGGCCAAATTTAGTGAAAATCGTTGTTTTTGAAGCCCTAGGTTTGAGATCTTGGGACAAAATGCTATGTGAATTTTTTGAAGTCTGATTTATGATAAAAATGACTTAATATCAGATCTAAAAATTATTTCCAAGCCTTAATATGCAAAATACCAATGCAAATCTAATGAAAATGCATGAAAATTGCTAGTTTTTGTTGAAATTTTCTATGCAAGAATGCAAATATTTTAAATCTAAATGCAAATTTATACTAAAATGAAAGAATAAAGCCAAATGAAAATTTTAATGAGCCTCTAAAATCAGTATAAAAATCTGAAAGAATATTTTGCCTACTAACCCTAGATTTTGGAATTACTAGGTTTAATGAAAATTGTCAAAATTTCTACAAAAGCCTAGCAAATTAATGATGAAAATGCAATGCAAATTTTTGAATTTTTGTATTTTTATGTATTTTATATCATATATGATGCAAAAATCATGAATTAGGAAAATTTAGAAAGAATTGATGCAATTTAGTAAGCCAAACAATATAATTTTTTTGAATTTTTCCAAATTTTCAAATTTTTTTGAATTTTTCTCAATGCAATAAAATGAAAGACTATATGAATGAATGAAATGAATCCAAATCTAAAGACACACACTCATCAAGTTGCAATTTAAGTCCAAAAACATGGGTTCACCAAAATGTTTATTGGAAAATTGGATTTGTTAATGTTTTAGTGTTTTGATGTTTAAATCCTCCTTTCCACTTTACATTCAAGGATCTAGGGTCGAGTGGCAACTCACTATCATACCCTAGATCACTATTAGATGTAGGGAATCTTGGATTAGGGAATTTAATTACCAATTTATCTTCTCTTATGCTCAATTGACCATTAAAACCCTAATTATGCAAATACAACAATAAACTAATGAATGATGAAAAAAGATCTTGCAGACAGAAGTAAAATAGCAAATCATAGAGTACCTATTTTTAGGGTTCCGAGGTGGAACAGTCGGGGACATTGGTGCGGGTGCCCTAGTCCAAGCTACCAATTTCTTTGCGGGATCCAGACCTCCTTCTGACACTGATCAGCCCTGTAACTTCTGTTTCCAAAAAATTATCTACAGAGGACACTAGTGCAAGTGCTCAAGACTTGGAAGTGCTCCAGTGTCCTGCTTCTCTTCAGATCCTGAATCCTTTCTATTTACCAATCCTTCCTGCAACTTCACTTTTCCCAAATGTGACATCTGTAACCTGTAATCACAAGACTTTAGGAGGGGGTTGTGGTGTTTAGAGGCTTGCCTCAGTCAAGCCCTAGAGGACATTTAAGTCTCCAAACACCATTGTCAGATAGAGAGTGTGTGCCCTTGTGAGGCAGAGGCAAAAACCAAAGGAATTGATAATGAAAACACAATATAATGTCACCTTGTAGTGAAGATATCATGGGAGGAAGATGCTCTTCATTCCATGATGAATGGATGCTCAAATCTGCAAATACAAACACACAAACCACACAAGTCTGCTCTTGCAACACAATGAAAGCCTTGAATCACATTGAGAACACAATAGCTTGCTAGTAATCATCTAGTTGAAATCTAGTTTACAAATGAATGCCTAAACATGCTTTTATATGCAACTACAAGCACTCTTGCCAAGATTTTCATAATTCAAACTTACCGTGTCGGCAAAAGAACCTAATAAAGGTCATAAACTGACACCCAAAAATTAGGGTTGCCCCAAAATAGGGCAGGACTAGGGCACAGACGCCCAAGTCCTCCCCCCTATTTTGGGTAGGGTATAGCTCAAGGGGTCCTCCTAGGTCCCATTTGTCATGTTACCTAGGGCTCATTCCATCGGGATGCCAAATTATGAACTAAGATGTCCTAAATGCATGCAAAAGACCTAGGAACTAAACCTTATGAGGGAAAAGCCCCCAAGGGGACATTTTCTGACATTACATTGGCCAAAGAGTGATTTACAAGGTTGCCATACCTTCTCAAAGCAAAGTTGAACCTATCCACATAATCCTCTAAGGTCTCTTCCTCTCTCTGTTTAATTTTGAATAATTCCTCATTTTTATCACTGACTCTACAGTAGTCCTAGTATTTTCCCAAGAATTCTGTCTGCATCTGATCCTAGGAATGGATGAAGTTTTGGGGCAAACCCATAAACCATCTCATTTCAGAATCCTTCAGGGTTGAGGGAAACAGTTTGAGTTTTTGATTATATGATCCATAATCATAAGTTTGGCATACCACTTTGAATTCAATCAAAAACTGATCTGGATCCTCAGAAGCAAGACCCCTAAAATTTGGCAAGTGTGCAGGTGAAATAATTTTTATAGGGGCATTATCTCTAGTAGCCAGAACAATGGGATATTAGAAGGTTCTTGGAGCTTGGTTATCCTCATCTTCATGATTATCATGATGATCATCCATTTCTGATATTGGTTCTTCTCCTTGACATTCAATGTGAGGTTCTGAAGAATTGTTTTATGAGGAATTAGTTTCTATCAAAGGATTTGCCTAGAATTTCTTTTGCAATTTCTGGATATAGTCAGCGAGTGGAAGATTTGGAGGATTTAAGGGATTATTGGTTTGAGGTGTAGCTTCCAAGGTAGGTTCTAGGTGTCTCTCTTCAACAAGATCTTGTGCCAACCCACTGCTTTCTCATATAGTTTGTTGATGGGGTGTCTGTTTTAAGTATCTTCCTTTTGAATCCCTAGCTCTAACCATACAAATTCAATCTATCCTTAAAATTTTTTAACTAAGCTTCCCTAATTAACACAGAAGTCCCTAGCAATGGTGCCAAAAATGACAAGGGTCGTTGGTCCTCGGCATTTAGTCATATTTCATTTTGTCAAATCTAGGGCTGTGTCCATGGTTGTCTGCAATTAGGAATCCTATAGTCACTAGTTTATTTAACTAACTCTAATGATCTTTACTAATTAAAGAAACTAATACTTTTGATCTATTGGCTATGAAAATGAATTCCAAGAATATTAAAAATGAAACTCAATAATGAATTGCTAAAGTAAATCTATACTATTCCTTTCGACTAAAACATGCATTTATCTATGAAAATAGTAACTATCTCCTTAAACAGAATCTGAAATAACAAAACAATAGTGCTAGCCTTCTGCCTTGGTGGTGAGAGTGGGCCCTTGCTCCACACCCTTAGGGATGAAGACTAAAGTAAAGAATCAACACAAGAAAGTAATATCACAATTTGCTTTCAGTCCAATTCCATCAGCTTTTCTATTTAGAAAAATGTCTATATCAAAATGAGATTACAATAATAATAATTCACTGTCTCTTCTGCTGCTACCTTTGTAAGTTTATATCTAATCCCGTGATGAGATATTACTTACCTTAACTACTAGTTCATCTATGAGATAATACCAATCTCTTATTCTACTAACTATTTAACTACAGAGTAAACATTCATGTAATTAAAATAGGTTTAGTGGAACAACAGTCTCACTAAACCTAAGTCTTAGTTTCAAATACAACTGGGCAACGAGGCCCTGAAATATAGGTACTTAAATCAGTTTGTCAAGAACTCATGCAAAATCAAAAGAAAGATAAACTTCCAACAGTTAACTATGGTCTTCATCCGATTACTCAGGTGTTGATTGAGTAATATTTGGAATACCCCAATTACTCCTAGAAGTGTTGACTAGCAGCATGCTGGAAATTTGCATCTATGTTGAGGAGACTCCAAAGGTGTGTACTTCTATCTATAGCTCTAGAGATTAGCTTTACAACCTTCTATTCAGCTCCGGAGATATGCTTTTGACTTCAATCCAGGTCTGGAGATGATCTCCTTCTTTATCTCAAAATCTCTCCAATCATTTTGGAAAATATTGGAGACTGCTGCGGGATCCATCTGTCAGATCTGGAGATTATTAGGACCACCTCCAGAGATGACCAAAATTGTCTTTTCCTGAACATCTGCACCTTTAGATTCAAAAAGAGATAAATTCTGCATATTTCCATTAATTCAGTGCACATTAGTCCCTTAATTAGAAATCATGATTTTAAGCAATTCATCTCTTATTAATCATAATTAGAACAATCTTGTTAATCTATTTTGGTGCAGTCATCAGGACAATGTAATAAGAAGGAAGAAAAAAGAGAGGTAAAAAGGTGTATTTCATGGGTGCTACCTGGCACTCATCAATTGGCTTAGAGGGTTAAATCCAACTATGTAGCTTAATACTAACTACTGGTGTTTTCAACCTTTCTTCAAGATGGAGGACATGGATCACATGCACACACCTAATTCCTTCTCATTACATTGTTGTGTTGATGAACATGATCTCATTTAGAAAGGTCAAGATGCTTATGTTTGATAGAGTTGGAACATTATGTCCTAATTTGTCCTCCTTTCTTGAATTATTAGAATTTTGGTTGTTTTCTTTGGTGGCAAGTTGTATGGTTACACAAGATGCCCCATTTTGCCTTAGCAAAATAGGGACTTAACTTTTTCTACTTTTTCTTGGCTTGTTTGTTTCCCTTTGGTTTTGGGCGGTATGGTAAAAACTAGTAGCAAATGTATATCAGGTTCCTAAAATCTAGATCAAATTTTCAAAGTTGGAATTTCTTCTTATAAACCCTACCAAATGAAAGAGAATGAAATTTTAAGAAAGTTTTCCTTTTGAAGCATATTGAAATTCCTTATAATAAAGAAGTTACACCGGGTCAAAGTTTGGTCAACAGGCCATAGGGATATTCACATCATCCTAGTATCTGGATATTATTTTAATGTCCTAATCTCCAGAAATTGTTAAGTAGCAATCAATGTCCCAATATTCACAAATGTATAGACATCAAAATTAAGTCATATTGAAAGTTAAATGTCGCATGCATGGATATTGGTTAACATCCAGATATTAGCTTAATATCTGGGTCTTAACTTAATATCCATATCTGAGCTAACATCCATGTCTGTATGGCATCATTTATTCATCACTTATGCAAATGGCTTATGTCACATGGACATTTACCATATGGATATTAACTTGGTCAAATATCATGCCTTCGCCTAATATCCTGATCCCGATGACGTCACGTCATCCTGATTTTATAAAAGACTCTCGACCCCGCTTACTGTAGCACATTTCTATTGAGCATATTATCTTTTCATTGATGTCAAAATGTTGGTAATAATGGTAGTGATATTTCAGAATATCAGGGATATTTGATCTTGCATTTCACAGTTGATCATGGCAGGAATTAATCAGAAGTTGATCATGTATCAGGTTGTTTTTAACAAGATATTTGTTCAAGCATTTCACAGTTGACCATGGCAGGAATTAATTAGAAGTTGATCATGTATCAGGATGTTGTTTTTCACAAAATGTTTGTTCAAGCAAGGATATTATCTTCTTCAGTGGAAGTCATGTTGATTCATGAGAATTCTTCTCATCATATGATGATCATGACAAGACACAGTATTGATCTTCTATATGGTTGGCAGAAGGGTACTTCAAGGAGTCTTGATCTCTGTTCAAATCATGTCTTCTGTGTTAATTTATGTTAGTGCAAGTTATATGTCTTGATCAGATGTGGGTATCGGGTTCATACTTGGGGCAAAATATTCTTATGTGAGCTCACTAAACTCTAAGTTGAAGATCATAAATCATGTTCTAAAAAGTCCTTAAACAAACGTCATAACTTTTGTTCTAATTGGCAGTTGACCGGTCGAGGAGGTTGTCGGGGTTTAAGTGACAATATAAAGGGTTGTGCATCGTCTGTATTACCGGCCCCATCGGCTAGGCTACCGGTCATCGGGTGTGGCTCAAAGGTGTCCCGGTGGGAATTCCGCATCAACGGCAGTGTTTGAAAAGGTAAGTGGAGCAAAATCCATATTAGATGGATAAGATTCAAAACTGAAAAAGTGTGAAACGGTTATGATAGTCAATTAAATTTGATGTGCATTATGATGCAAAAAGACAAAAGGCATGTATGTTTCCATTTCTTCACCGAAGTTCAAGAGACTTTGAAGATAGAAAGTCTTGGAAAAGAAAGAGTGAAAGTTTGGAATGTTTCTAAAGGTGCAGAAGATAAAAAAAACAGATCAATGAGAGTTTGTTTTTTGTTTTTTTCTTTTTGATAAGAATGTGATTTGTTTTGAAGGGAAGAAGAAGAATGGGTTGGAAGATGAACCGAATTAAAAACTTGAAAGTTCATTTTTGATGGTGTGATTTTTTTTAATTTGTAGGGGTGTGTTCTTAAGCAGATAAGAGAGATGATCTTGTAGTGTGTGAGAAGTTTTTGAGAATGGGATTTTTGCTGTGAGATGTATTTTTTGTATATTGCAGGTATGAAGAAACATTTTCTTGGACAGGGAATTATGTTGAGTTTTTGAAATAGTGATGGTGCAATAAATGGATGGAGTTTTTCAATGATCAAGATGGATCAATATTTGTTCAGAGAAGGTGAAAGTGTTGAAAGACAATAATTTCTCAGAGAGGGTCAATTGTTCAATATTGCACAGTGAGAAAGTTCATGAAATGGTGAATTAAATTTTGAAGAGGTATGAAGTATTTTGAAGATCAAAACTGATTAATTGTAGATGATGATGACAGTTGAAGATTGATTTGATTGCAGAGAGTATATTTTTGTTTGTTTTTGAAAAGAAGAAATAAGGTGTTGCTTTATTGAAACAGGGAAACCCCCTGAGCTTTTCAATGAAATTTTGATGTTGTAATGTCAGTGAGACATGCAGAGAAGTACAATATGCTAGTGAGGCAAAATTGTAATGTCAGTGAGACAGTTGTAAATCTGAAATTTTTGTTAAGCCAGTGAGGCAGTTGAGTGGTTTTTATACCCCAGGAGGGTTTTCCACTCGGGAAATTTCTTGTGTCAAATTTTGTGTTGATACTCTGCATAATCTTTTTATCTATCTAAAAAATTCTATAATTGTGAAGTTAAATTTATTAAAAGGTGTAAAAAGTGTTAAAATTGTTAACACTGATTCACCCCCCTCTCAGTGTTGTGTGTATTCCTACACTTACGTCATCCAGACAATAGTGCATGTGGATATTAGCTTCGTAATATTTGGACCTTTACATAGCATCCTGATGCCGATGACATCATGTCATCTCGACTTTATGAAGAATGTTAAGCCTGCTTACATCATGTGGACATTAACTCATAAGGATATTAACTTTTTGAAGATTCGCACCTCATTCTTAATATCCATATCCTGATGATGTCACCTTGTCCCAACTCAACACAAAGAATTTATCTTGTTGACATCATCTGGATATTTGACCATAGGGATATTTTACATTCTTATTATCCCGACCTTATTTTAATATCCCCATCCTGATGACATCACCCTATCACGTTACAATGAAGGAGCTTTCTCCTAGTGACATCATCTGGACATTTTGACCACATGGGTATTTTGTACTAGTAATGTCCAAACCTTCCAAATATCCATATCCTTGGTCTAACCAATGATACTATGCCACGTGTCCACATGGACATCCCAACCTATTTCGAACAAGTTTGAAACCCGATGGAGGATCTTCGATCAACGATGGTTGATCTTACTTGTATGATGACATTATCCAGATATCTGCATGGATATCCATATAAATATTCTAAAGATAAGTTTTGCTCCATCTCGGTGCACCTTTTTCTCATTTAATGCATATAAAAGCCATTGGCTTTTAAATTCAAACTTGTGCCAACAAACACATGTCTCAATTTCTCATGATTACATCATTAGAGCCCATTTAATCCTCCCAAAAGTAATTAATATGCTCTAAACCTGTGAATTTTCAAGATATAAATAGTAAGTTACTTTCATAATTTCATATTTGCATTCGAAGAGCTAATAACCTTGCACAAAGAGCCTGAGAATTTAGCATAAGGTACTACAGTGAACTTGTGACCAGATTTTGATTGCACAGAGGAGCACGTAATAATTCTGGTATTCATTTGCATATTTCAATTCAGATTCCGTAAACTAGGTATGTATGGAATAAGCCCTAACTAGTAATTTCATAAGGATATTCCATGATTTTGAGCTAGAAAGGACTTAAAATGCTGAAATGAAATGAATTTAGGGTTAAATCTTGATTAAATGCATATGTTCGAATGTCGTGTTATTAATTTCATAGATTTAGAGATGTTAACCCTAATATTACAGAGCCCCTAGTTAAGATGAGTCCATGGAATTATAGGATTAGATGTCTCAACCTCACATGGACAAATGTGACGCCGAATTCAAACATAGTATGTTTCTGAAGGTGCATAATATATACAAGTACGGTTTTGCAGAGGATACCCATTCCTGTAACAACGATATTGAGGCTTTCAAAAATAGGATCAATGCCAGGGAGGATCACCCCATTCTAAAGAACATCATGACCATGGGGATGTACTATGCGGCTAGTTTCCCGTATGTTGCTGAAGCTCTGGAGCTCATGATTGAATCTGTCAATAATTACTGTTTGTAGTGAAATATAAATTTTAATAAAAGATTTGAAACTAAATCAAAACCCCAAATATTTATACTAAGTGGAATAGAAAGAGATAGAGATTAAACTATTGAAATCTAAATAAATATAAATGTTACCGAAGTATTTAGAATGTGGTTGCTCAAATATTTGCATAACTCCACTATGAAATTTTCTAGGGGGAGGTAAATCAAAATAAGATAGGTTTTTATAAAGTTTGGGTAGAGATGGTTTCAAAACTATAAATTGGTTGAACGACTTGGTAGGTATAATGTAGTTAGGGTTTATTTTTAATTTTTTGGGAGGGTAAAAATGAATGAAAAGATTTAATTAATTAAACCTTAGGATTAGGGTGGATTAAATAATAAATTAAATTTATTAATTTTAATTTATTTTTTGCAGGAGATTAAAAGGTGAAAAAATTTAATTAATTAATTAAAATTAATTAAATCTTAGGATTAAGGGTGAATTAAGGATTAAGGAACATTTAATTAAAATTAATTAAATTTCCTGACTTAGGGAATTGATCGATAATTAGGGGATGATTTAGGGATGGATAGGAATGTGACCAGGTATGAATGAGAATGTGATATGTGGTCAATTTTTGATGTCTACAATTATAATGTTGTCACAAGAAGAGTTGAGAAGCAGGGGCGAGTATATGCAGATTTATCAATTGATGGCATAATTAAGGCGTTCAATCTATCTACATCCAGAGGAATATATGTGCCAGACTTAGAAGCACTAGCTAAGGAGTATGATGGCAATCAAAAGGATTGCATAAAGGTTATTTTCTTGGTATGGAGAGATCCAACTAACAAGGCTAAAGCAGTGGCCAAGATGCCGCAACATCTATACAAGTATGATTTCAGCCCAGAAGTGCAATTTATAATTTTCCTACTCAACAAAATGAGTGGAAAGGAGAATGCTGGGAATTTTGAATCATAGATGTTCAGGTTGATATGGATGGTTATTGAGAATAAGCAGGTGGTCCAATGGGCCAAAATCATCAGCGACACCATGTACAACCAAATGGTGAAATGGAGGAGGATGAAAGATAGAGTGTTTAAAATGACTTCATATCTAGTCTATGCATGTGCAGTCAAAGGTACCTTTGATGGTCTACAAATAGTAGGAAGAACGAGTAGGTTACCTCATGAGAAGACTCCTTGGGAGCATTATCCCCAACTGAAAAGAAAAAATTAGTACAACACTATAAGATTGTAAATGATTTTTTCATAATGCATATAGTCAGACTCTTGGAAGGAGATAGAACCAAGAGATTTTTAGTAGGAGCCACAGAGAAGATTAATCCATATGGATCTTGGTTTATACAGGCCAAAACATATCCATATATTAGGATGGAAGGGTTCAGTGGGAATCCCTTCATGCTACAAAGATATCCATTAGACAAAGTGGTCTTAATGGAGATGGTTAGACAACAGGTCCCTGCATTGGAGATGTCCAAGAGAAAAGATGGAAAACCATACAAAAAATTCCCTATAGAAATAAATTGGTTTATGGTTGGATCAATGGATAATGCTAGGGCAACTGAGTTACATTTGAAGAATTTAAATTCACAAATATTTCCATTGGTGAGGGATTATGATCCTTACCATAGGATTGAGAAGCATTTCAACAAGAAATACAAACATATCATACATCTAGAAGATTACTGGGCTGATTGTGATGATGAACATGAAGTGAAGAAAAGGGAATACCAAAGGTTAACCCTTGATCAGATGCAAACCATGGGGCAGTTGGAGGTCCCTCCTTAGATAAAGAAAGATGATGATATTGTAGGCCCTGAATATGAGGATAATAAGGTGCATCGTGAGGCACTGGTACCTCGAGATTGGACCTAGGGAGATGAAACTTCAATTGATGTCCTTATTGCCAAAGTGATGGAAAGGAACAAGAGATGGGTGACCAAGAAGACCAATGAATTGAAGACACAAGGTGTTGCTATCACCTATGAGAAGAAGAGAAAGATGAAAGAAAGGGAAGAGCCAGGTTATGATGACTTCCTAATACATAAGAGGCAGGTTCTTGAGACTAGATTAGCATAGACTAGTTCATCAGGAGCTGTAGAACAACCTACATCTGAGAGAGTTTCACTGGTGTATGTACTGCCCTGGCCTCCTAGGGATACACCACTGGTGGCTATTCCAATCTCCATGCCCAAGGAATCAATTGTAAAAGAGGAACTTTTGGAGGAGGAAGATAAAGGTCCAATTGGGATCATTATAGAAAAAGGGAAGGATGTCTTGCAGGGAGTCAATATCCCTATGCATTCAAGATATCAAAGCCCAACCATGAGGGGAGATATACCACCTCCTATTCAAATGCAAGAACATCCAGGCCCAATCTTGAATGTAGTGAAATAATTTTAGCATGATGTACCTACTGAAAATACAATAAATGTAAAGACTGAAATGGCACAACAATCCATAAGCAAGTCATTAGAAAAGGAGGTGACAAGGTCCTTTCCATTGAGTGGAATAGTGGACATAACTGAAGATGATGTAGTCACAGATGTGACTAATCATCCTATTGAGACTTTACATCACCATACTGAAGCTGCAGTTGGAGATAAGGATACAAAAGTAAAGGATAAAAACATTGACAAGGTAGAGTCCCCTAATGTTGAAATATAGATGGGACCTTTAAATGTCCTTATTGAGATTGTAACAAGCCCCAAGGTGATTGATTTGACATATCATCCTGAAGGTGGGGATTAGGAAGAAAAAACTATCAGAAACGATCAAGAACAAGAGGAGAACATCCTGATGGATGTTGATAACAGAATTGGAGATGCCCAACTGAAGGGGCACAACTGGATGTTCATGTGAATAAAGATGAACAAGAACAATAGGATACCCTAATAAATGAACCTGAACAAGAGTCTATGTTAGGATCACTCATTTATACAGGAAGCAAAGTTGATGAGGGTGATCAAAGGCAACCAATACAAGAGCCCCATCAAGATGACCAAAACACAAGGGCATAAGAACATCCAAGTGGAAGCAATGTAGAGAGAGCTAGCTCAGGAGGTGCCCAAGGATGATATGGCTCCAGATGAACCAATAAACACATCACATCTAGATCAACCACATCTAGAATAGGAAAAGACTCATGAAGACATCGAGGCTGATCAAGAAAAAGACCAACAAATGGATCAAGATAAAAATGAGCAAGAAAATCTACAAATCCCTATAGGTGATGGTGATAGAGGTAAGGATAAAGAAACACAAGATGCTTAAATTGAGAAGCAAGACCAAGTAAGGCCAGGACCACCTATATTCCCATGGATGTCTGTAGAGGTAGAACATCCACAAAAGGAGACTGAGCCCTTTGACTTCAAGTCATTATTTACACTGGATCCAGCCAAACCAAAGAGGAGGGAAAGGACAGTCTCTACAATAAAGAGGGATGTAACAACAAGGAAAAGAACAACTCAAATAGTTGTACCCATAGTGGATAAGACCAAGGGAGAAATAAGGCCAAGAGAGAAATAAGGCCTGAAGAATTTCAAATAACTACCATTGATTTAGGCTACACCACCGAGGAGCAAGAGTGAAAGGAAGCTAGGCGTGCAGAAATCGCTTCCTACACTAATCTAATGAGGAGAGATGAGTGCAAATTCATTTTAACCTTTACAATTACAGAATGTTTAATACAACAACAAAGATATTGCAGCAATGCACCACATAATAATGTAAGATAGAAGAAGAGAGATACAAGATATAACGTGGGGAAAACCCTTTCGGGTAAAAAAACCCACACTCCAAAACTTGCACAATGTATTATCAAAACAACAATGTTTACAACACACTTGCAATGCAAATCTTCTTAGGAGTCTTTGACACTCATATCTAGAGATAAACTGGTAGCATAACAATACCTATTAATCACTCTCTTAAATCTCCTCTCCAAGCACCTGCTTATAATGAAGTTTTCAAGGCAAAACTAAACATATCTTGGAATGAGCATCCAACTTGGCCTCATGGACCAAAACCCATGTCTAGGGACACTTCTCCAACACTGTAGCATGGTCATGACACTTGTCATATCACCCCATCCAATATGGTCACCTATTTCCAATTTGGGCAATGACATATGCTCTTACGCACCAACCAGCTATCATAGAATCTGTCATAGCTGTCATAAATTATAGCTGTAAGAGAATCTATCATAAAAAGGCTATAAATAGCATATTCTCTTATAACATGACAAAACCCTCCTTGGG
The DNA here is from genome assembly GCA_027924645.1 of Cunninghamia lanceolata. Classification (NCBI taxonomy): domain Eukaryota; kingdom Viridiplantae; phylum Streptophyta; class Pinopsida; order Cupressales; family Cupressaceae; genus Cunninghamia; species Cunninghamia lanceolata. The sequence goes on from BSBN01000536.1 coordinate 3,386,679, forward strand.
GCACCCAAAGATGCCTTCTTCCAAGATGCCTTGTGACACATGTCTTCACTTGTCATAGAACTTTCTATTTCTGACTCTTACATGTCATAAAACTGTCATAGGAATCTGTCATAACCGTTTTGGTCAAGATCCACTTACACACTAGTCAAGATGCCGACACATGGCAGAAAACCTCTACCACACAAAAGGGACACCTATCTCCACATGGAGTGAGTTGACAATCCTAGTCACCTTACAAGTGGAGTGACAACTCATCATGCCACTTCACACTAGATGACAAAACAGGATGTACAACAAAATTGCAACATAGGCTAAGTAAATGAATTACATTACAATAATAAATGCAAGGAATTTATAAGGTTGAGACACCTTAATTCCCAACAAAGAGATCCAAGGATTGAGAGATCATACTGATGCGGTGGAGGCTAGAATAAAGAAAACAAAAGCCAAGAAGAAAATGTATAAGGAGCAGGTATCCTGATTATAGGCTTTTGTGAAGGGGTTAGTAGCACCAACCAATGTTCAGATCATAGCTACTACACCATTAACATTAGTATCTCAATAGGAGATAGTAGCTCTGGATGTGCATAAGCATCATGCACAGGTAATGGATAAATGGTTCACCAAATTTCTGGGTGAAGGAGAACAAGTAATAAGAATCTCATTGTCCAATTGGGACATGCTCAACAACTTGAAGGGTAAGGCTGACAAATTGAAGAAAGAGGTTGGCCAGAGGTTAATAAAGAGTGGTAAGCATTTGACTACACTAAAGGATATGAGGAAGGTAGATGTTTGCACCCTCATGCCAAAGAATATCCTGACACCTCAAACGTTACCACAACTAGATAATTGGTTTGAAGACATAAGGTTTGAGATAGATATATTGAAAGATGTTGATGGGACCCTATTAATTTTTTCCATGGTTCTAGTATTTTGCCGAAGTCTTGTGTTATCATGTTAAAAGGTCTTTGGTCTAGGGTCTTTGCATAGTGGAAATAATCTAAATAATACCCCTTCAACCCTAAACCCTTATGTTCTTCGGTTAGTGGTAACGAAAATCACTTTTGTTATATTCTTAGATTGACTGCCTATCTCCCATTTCTCAATTCTTTGGTTGCCTCATTATGTCTTGAGGTATGTTGTTTAATGGCGCTTTGCCACAAAATTTACCACCTCTAGCCCGTGCCTAATATTTCTTGAAGATGTAAAAATATTTTACATATTAACCCTTTAGTGGTCCCATGGCCCCTTCTTTCCTAGTAGACGAAGGCTATTTTAAAAGATATATGCCAAAATGTTGGGTCCCACTAACTTTCTTGATAGGTGGCATATGTTGATTCATTTTTGGCACTCCACCTATGTTAAAAAATTGATAAAGCAAGCATTTGTAGAAAGGCGGAAGGATGCCATTTGGAAAGAACTCTTTCGACAAGATGCAAGGGGGAATGATGGGTCCTAAAAGCTACGTAGAATCTTTTTCAATGGTTTCTGCCATTCCGTCGAGCTTCACCAAGAGGTCCTACTTAGTGTCTGTGGAAAGGTGAAAAGGTGACATATGGCATCCACGTTATATTTTGAAGTCTAGATGGAGAAAGGCATGCTAGGTTGAGTGCATCCAAATCTCTTTGTCATTTCGCTCGGTCATTAATTAATGTGCCCCACTGGATTGTGGAATAACGGAAAGCCACTACATGGCAAGAAATGACATAATTTTGACAACATATCCTTTCTGGTAACTATCAATGAATAATGAGAAGGAACCTCTGGATTGGCCTAATAAACATCGCTTGACATGTCAAGTGGGGTCAACTCTTCAGATTGATTATGGTCATCCAATTTCTGCTAGTGTTTCATGATCCAACGACTGATATTCAAAATTTATAAAAATGAATGATTCCACATATCTAGTTTGTGCAAGATGGAGTGATGTGGCGAACATGACTAGTTTCAACCTGAATCAATGGTACTCTTTATAACTCACACCCCAATTTTTTCTATACTTGCCATTTCATGCATTTGAGACATTGAGGCTGGTGGTTGCTACGACATCCTGAGCATCGATTTAGAGTTGGCTATGCAAAATAATCTGGTAAGTTGCCTACATCTTTTCTATTCTACTCTATTGTTCCCATTAGGGTTTTCCTTTCCTTTAATTTCTTAAAAAATCTTCTGAAGTTTGAATTAAAAACCCTTGAACACAAAAAGGAAGAAAACCCTCACCCTTGTTTCATCAGTTAAAATGGCTCCACCAAAGGCCTAGACTCCCTCCACCTCCCAAAAATAGGCCCTGTATGAGGACCTCATAACCCAACTCCCTGGTTCTAGTGCACAAAGGATAAAAGCTAGTGGCCCGGGCAATATAGATGGACTGGCTAATTATCTTGAGTGTAGAGATGCAGAAATCCCTGTTTCTAGCTGGTCAATAATTTCCCACTGGTGGAGCGAAATAAATGCTCATTCACCATTATCAAATGTGTGGATTAGGGATTTAGGAAAGCTGGTAGTCACCAATGTGTTTAAAGATATTTAATTATTCTTAGCCATGGCTGCCCATTATGATGAGAATGCTAAAGTAATTAGGAGTAAGAGTGGGGGTGTTCTAGTGGAAGTTAATAAAGAAACTATTGCCACAGTCTTTAGGTTAAACTTGGCTACTTCTATAGAAATTGATACAAATAGATTGAAGGTGCTATATGCAAAGGACAGGTGTAGTTTTAGAACCATATATCTACCCAGATTTAAGGAAAAGGCACGAAATGGTAGATCAGTAAAAATTGCTTAGAGTGAGCAAGAGCCTTTTAGGCTAGATACTTTTGAAATTTATTTTGCTAAAACCTATTATTCTCTCTGTCAAGTTTTAGGGGAAGATAAGAATGAGAGAATCCCCATTGATTGTACCATATGGCTGTTGATATTCAACACCCATCTCAAAGTGCTCAATTTGATTTTGCTTCTTATCTAGCAAAACATATACATAAGGGACTAGTAGAAATTAAGAATAAAAAAGAACCGATCAAATTTTGATGGTTTTCATTGTTGTGTCACATGTTCCTACATCAAGGGAAAACAAAGATAAACTAGAACCCTAATTTGATGATTAAGCTTGTTGACAACATGGGGAATATATTGCCAATCCATTATTGGACTCACATTTCAGACATGCATGATCCCAATTCCAGTTATAGGTTCTTTAGAGACCATTTTGTGGTCACAATATTGAAGCATTTTCAGACAGACATGCCAAGGATTCTAGCCCCATTGTTAAATTTCCTTAGACCTACAATAAGGACACCAGCTTCAGATATTAAACATAATTGGGGAGATTTCTTCCTCCATAAGGAGGGCACAGTTTAAAGAGTTTATGGAATCCCTGTGGGTCCTCATATTTTACCTAGGTATGTGCCATTAAGGGTTAGTTTCTTGGAGGTCATTTGGTAGTTGGCTGAATCAGAAAAGATTCACCTGGCAGGACCAAAAAAAGGATCTTTCTTGCCATACTCGACAGTTTTCTCTAATTTTAGAATGAATAGGGAAGGATTTGCTAAGCTAAATGACATTTTATCACATATTGATGAGTTAGTTGACATACAGAAAAGAGAGTTTGTTGGGCCCACTGAAGAAAAAAGGCCACCATGCCCGCCCACTACTATCAATCAAGTAAGATATAGTTTCAAGAGAAAATCCAAAAGGGAAGAAGTCAATGAACAAGCTCCGTAGGTTCCTCCACAGACTCAATTAACTCTATCTCTTTTACCAATTCCACAAGTATCTCTCCCTCCTACATCAATAATTCAATTAGGTTCTCCTCATATGGAACCATCTCCAAAGAGGAGGAAAATTGAACAAAGACCCTTTGTTGATTACCTAGATGATGAAGAAGAAATGGAAATAAATGAGGAGGAAATATAGCGTGAGATGCCATCCCCTACATAAGTGAGTCTTAGGAGTTGCCTTTGAATAGGATCATTGACATTTCCATTTAGGGCAAGGATATTTCAGATGACATAAGAGATATAGCTTGCAGGAATTTCATAAGTGATGATGATTTTGTTAATTCTAAAGAATTTTCTGAGTTTTTGTGGAAGAGTAGAAGGAGAGAGTATGAAAAAAGATTAGATGAAGAAATGTCTAAATCTCCTCAAGAAACTCGGGAGCAAGTGTCCATCAAGATACTCACATAGATGAAGGAGGGGGTTAAGGATATCAGTCCAGAAAAAAGGTAGACAGATGATCAGAGAGAGTGGAATCTTATTACTCCTTGAATGGGATATAGCTTCTGCTATTGTTTTGGATACTGCAAGAATGCAAGATAAGGAGGTTTTCTCCATAGAGGAAGAAGCCAAGGCTACATTAATAGGAGCTAGGTTCAATCCAAAATGGGAAACCTTAGCTATCTAGGATTTGTCTCCTAACACTGATAAACCTTTGGTTGCAGAACATGGTAGAGATTTGAAAGGTGGATTGATAATTAAAAGAGTATCTGATACCTCTGCTCCAAAAGCATCTAAGTTGGTAGTAGAAGTTGCAAGGTTTGGTAAGGCAGCGACTGACACCCTTCAAAAGAAAAATGATGAATTAGAAAAGGAGCATATGCATGTGTTGCATGAATATAATAAGCTAAAGGAGAGGGAAATCTAGCCACAATAACAGGTCTCAACATCAGCCTCACCACATACAGCTTTGGTAATAAGGGATTTAGGTCTTCTCTTTTCTGATCTTTCTTCCTCATAAAAATTAGTACTTGAAAAGGAAAATGATGAGTTAAGGAAACAAATCAATTCTTTTGAAGAAATTTTTGCAAATTCTCTTGAAGGTCAGCAAAAGGATAATTGGTTTATTGTTTCAAGTATTTTGGAGTTGTTAATGGATAAGATTTCAGGCAAGGCAGTTATTATTCACAAATGCTACTCTGACTTGTCGCAAGTCATTAAGAAAATAGCTGAAGATAAAGGGAAAACAATGCCTTTGTTCAATAAATGGATCCCAAGGATTGCTTCTTTATTAGGTATTTAAAAAGGATCAAATCATGAACCTAATGTTCCCAAAGAAATCAAATAAATTTACATGGCAAGAAAAGAAGCAGGGGAATCACAGGTGTTTATAAGTTGCCTCGAGGAGGAGGCATTGAGGTTGGTTTAGAATTTTGACACTGATGATATTGGAGTGATCCCTGTAATTAAGTTAGATAATGATGATATTAAGCCTTGCCAAACTTGGATCCTTCAGTTCAGTAATATAATTCCAACCCTTGCTTTCTTTATCTGTCAAGATAATAAAGTTGACACTCCCCTGTTCAGAAGAAGTATCAACAAACTATGGGATTCCTGTCAACTTGTAGTAGATTTTACAAGGGAAGCTGAATCAACTGTGGCCAAGTACAACAACAAATATGCATCTTGTGTGAATAATCTCATCACCTTTCAATGGCCAATAGAGGAGCAGTATCTAGCCTAGGATGAGAAATATAATAACTTGCCTGATATTTGAAGTTTTGAGTATTTTGAAATTTTATAAAGATTGAATATTATTATCTATTCCTTTCTCAAAATTTAGAATATACTTCTATGCACCTTTTCTTATTAGTAAAGGGAACATTCTTATTTCCCAATCTTGAGCCTGTTTGTCCTGTAGTGGTTTCCTTTTGTCTTGTTGTGAACTATCAGGTTTCCTAGAAAGGAAGGAATCAGAATGCAGAGTATGAATAGAGGTTGCCAGAATTTGTTACACCTTTTTCAAATGCACATTTGCCAAGAGCAACGTATTCTTGTAGCCGTACATGTAACAAATTCTGCTCCTATGAAAATATCTAATCATAATCAGTTATCTTTGTTTCGATTGATGTAATTTTGTCAAGTGAAAAAGTGACATTTGTCTCTAGTTCTAAAGCTTATTTTGCTCCCTTGTTTCTATAAAAGGGAATTCAGGGCCTATTGACAAGGATCTTGGAGGAATTTTTGTAACACAGTACCTAGTCATAATAGGAAGTTTTCTACTTCTAGGTGTTATTTGAGAATAGATTCATTTGTACTTGCAACTATTGGTGTAAACTGTATCAACTCATCATTTTGAATATATTGTCAAGGTTCAAACTACATTGTCTCCTACAGTTGTATCTTTTGCTATATTTTCTGAATAATAAATTGATCAAGTATCAATCTTATTCATCTTCACAGTCTTTCATGTGCAAGGATATATTTTCTAAATGTCTTTTACTCAAAGAGTAATTTTAATTCTTTAAGGAAAATATCGAGTATAGTAGATGTATGCAGGGATAAGCAAGTATAATTAGTTTGGATTGATTTCAAGGTGTGATGGTGTAATGCATCATTACAGTATTCTTATATGAGTTGGGGATGCATTTTTATACTAAGTTTCATTTGTATTTGTTTTGACTCTATGACCCTAGATTTAGGCACTGATCTCTTAGGATTATTGTCCTCATTCAATCTCCCTGATCATTCATAAAATTAAAGAACATTTTGATTTCTATATTCATGTTAAATATTAGTTTGCCTACATGTTCCTCTGCAAAGAATTATGTTGAAGCTTAAGAATCTATCCCATTACTTTACTCTATCATTAATTCTTTAAGCAATCTAGAAGGAACATATCTACTTTAGAATAGTGTTTTAAGCAAGTATTTAGACTCCCCCATTCAAATAAACACTAGAAAAAGCTATTATTTTCAGAAAAGGAACACCCTCCTTGGTCTTGCAAAGACTAAAGTGTAGAGGAAAAGGATTGAAACCCCATTTCACGTTTGTTGGCTAATCCCTTGAGATAGATAAGTTATTAGAAATGGCTATTTTATAGATCTTTTTTCTTGAGACCAGCTTGGGAATTTAAAACAACCAACAGATTGGCGACTCTGCTGGGGAGTTTGTCTATAAAGTTCTAACATCATTGTAGTAGTTTGTCATGGGTTTTTATAGTTTGCATAAAATTTGTTTTCATTATTATCCCCTAAAAAGGGTGGCCACTCTAATAACATTTTCCTTACCCATAGTGAAAAGGAAAATTACTCTTAAAGAAGACTTGTGTCTATATGTTATTCTAAAAATTATCATATAGTGCTATTTGGTTGAGAAGGATAGATCCATTATTTGACTAAAAATATTTCTTGGCTACATCATTTTTCTAACGTGACTGAAGTTTTTTGTGAAAATTTTTAACCCCTTGTGAGATAAAAATGTATGGAAGGAGATCACAGCAACTGGGGCATCCAAACAAACCCTTAACTAAAGAGCCTATTGTTTAAAGATGGAGAACCAAGGAATTAGGTGAGTACACTTCCCCTCCCATTTGTGATCTCATGACATTTACTGAGCCTCTTTTAGGTGAAGGCACTGATAATCTCCAAACCAGAGAAGAAAGAAGACAACATAGTATTATATATGCTACTAGGAATGTCCTTGAAGGTCAGGTGGAATTTGAGGGCGATGAGATATTTTTTGAGGAACCACCTCCTATCTCACAAACTGAAAAGGTTACCCCCTTGAAAGAATCCCAAGCAATCCCTATGCAAAACCCCCATGAGTTTGTAATGACCACACCTTATGTAAGATTGCATTCTCCCAAATTGGGAAAGGCTAAGTCTATTGATGCTACTAATTGCCCTAATGATGGCATAGCTTCTGGCACAAATTAGATGGATGAAGAATTAGATCGAGAGATTCGAGAGTTAACCCTTAGGGTAGCCAAGATGGAAACATTAAAAAGAAAAGGGGTTTTACTTCTAAAATTGCAAAACATGAATAAACCAAATGTTGTTGACAATAGTGGTACTCTTGGTGCATCCAAGGAAAATAGGCCACAAATAACCAGCTCAATACCTAATTCCCAACAGGATCCTCTGATCCAACTCCAAGTGAACAACCCTCTGTCCTCTATACCCACGAATCATTTTTAGGCTCCTCCTCTAAATCCTTATGCTAGAGTGGTTGGACAAAATTCTTATCCAAAACAAGAGGGGGATATAACCAAAACCCTCCTATGATACCTAATGTGAATCCCCAGCCAAATATTCAAAACCTATACATACCACAACAACCAAATTTTCTAAACCCTCTGTAAAGGGTAAATTTTGGACAGTTGAGTTTTTGGTAGTTTTGGTGTATATCCTCCTTTCACCCTTACATTCAAGGACCTAGAGTTGAGTTGCAATGTACTATCATACCCTAGGTCACTATTGAGATGTAGGGAAACTTGGATTTTTATGATTAGATTGATAACTTCCTTCTCTTATCCTCAATTGTACCTTAAAACCCTAATAATTCAAATACGACAGTAAACAGATGAATTACGAAAAATACTGCTATAGAAAGATGTAAAATAACAAATAACTGTGTACCTATTTTCAGGGTTTGGAGACGGAAAAGTCAGGGACTAAAGAGTAGGTGCCCAAGTCCAATGTCCTGCTTTTTGTCAAGATCTGGAAGCTCAGTCTGCAACCTATATCTACTATACCAGAGATTTTCCCATTGCAAAACTTTGAGGACTAAAGAGAGGGTGCCCTAGTCTAGGGATTTTTCTTCTCTGATCTGTAATTTTGACACTTTGTTGTACCCTCCTGCAACTTCACTTTCTCTGGATCTGACACCTGTAACTTGCAATCATGAAAACTTTGGGAGGGGGTTGTGGTGTTTAGAGGCTTGCCTCAGTCAAGCCCTAGAGAGACATTCGAGTCTTCTGAACATTGTTGTCAGATAGAGAGTGCGTGCCCTTGGGAGACAGAGGCAAAAACCAAATGATATCACCTTGTAGTGAAGATCTCATGGGAGGAAGAAGGTCTTCATGCCATGAGGAGATGATTGTTCAAATTTGCAAATACAAACACATAGACAACACAAATATGCTCTTGCAACATAATGAAAGCCTTGAATCACCTTTAGAATGCTAGATGAAATCTTGTAATCATCTAGTTTACAAATGAATGCCTAAAAATGCGTTTATATGCAACTACAAACATTCCTACCAAGTATTTCGTAAATCAAACTTACCATATCAGCATAGGACCCAAATAACGGTCACAAGCCGACACCCAAAAATTAGGACTACCCCAAAATAGGGCAGGACTAGGGCGCGGACACCCAAGTCTTGCCCCCTATTTTGGGAAGGGTTTATCTCAAGTGGTCCCCCTAGGTCCCATTTGCCAAGACACTTAGGGGTTTTCTCATTGGGATGTTGAAATATGATGTAATATGTCCTAAATGCAGCTAAGAGACCCAGGAGCTAAACCTTATGAGGGAAAAACCCCCAAGGGGACATTTTTTGACGTTACATTGAGCCCACTTTAATGTATGTATAAACAAGAGGCCAATACATGCATTAAAGTATGATCAACAAACACAACAAACACGCCAAGCACGGAGAAGACACACCAGACACATTGAAAACAATGACAGGCACACAAAACATGGAGAAGACAATTATAGTCATGCAAAACACAGAGAATACATTGAATGCAAAGAAGACACATTAATGCATAGAAGACATGAATGATTTCTTTTCTTTTCTTTTTCTCATATATATCAAATGCAGATGCAAGTACAAGAAAGTAAACAAGCCTCCCATAATGTAGGATGTACTCATCGCACAGGTCTTTAAACTGCATATATGGGGCAACACACACAAGACACACAAAACCTCCCAAATGTAGGATGTACTCATTGCACATGTCTTTAGATTGCATATGGGAAATAGACACACCAAACAAAGAAAGCATGCAAAACACACACTTTGAAGACATGGAGAAAACATGGCAAACAAGCGATGGAGTGCTCCTATTTCTAGGTTCATCACCATCTCAGGCACATTACAGGCACACATCGACAATTACACTTTGCCACAACAATCACTGAAAACACGCTTAAGGGTTGAGTTAGTCATAGAACCGCTCCCCGCCTCCGTAGAGGACTTTTGAAAATGACAAGATGATGCAATCTGCTTTGAGAAATACACCATCCCTGCCTCTGCAGATGACCTAAGATAAAAAGGATATATGTGATATCTTGCCTCCATAGAGGGCTTAAATGATTGATTGATTGATTGCAAACAAACTCAGAGTGCAGGATGTACTCATTGCACAAGTCTTTAGACTTTACCTGAGGAAAAGCACATTGCTAACATCTACAACAGACATCTTACCTTATATATGCCCCCACCTTAAGGTGGTTGATATCAGGTATCGATATCAAGCACGTTAAGGTAGGAAGAAAACACATAAGGGAACATAGACTTTCGCAAAGCCCATGCCCCCTGGAGGTGACATGTACTTTACGGTTGCCAAATGTTCCCACAAACACATCCCTGCAAGAAACATGTTAGTGTCCATAATCATGATAAACAACAACATCAATGTATATGATTAATCACACAAAGAGCCAAGGTTATACTACAAATTTGGAGTTCAATAATAACCGTGGGGCAATATCACGAAGATCATCGAATCGAGTACCACCAAGGCTAGATTCAAAAACAAACAAAGTACATAGAGCATCCGTATTGTTATGATTTGTAAATGAGATAAAAACATCATCAAAATCACTACGTAGAAAGCACGAGTGCTTCCACTAGCCAAGCGTCGGATAAGATATACAACCCCATCGTCATATTAGGAACTAAGTCTAATTTTTGATTTCTCGCAAAAGGGACGCTAGGTCTGCATCAATATATATGTTTTTTCGTCATCCACCCACTAGATAGAAATAATAGAGGAAAGGAAATAATAAATAAGAGAGGAGAAACAAGTGTGTTAGGGACATTCACATAGGAGGGTGCCCCCAAGTCACCAACCGCAACACTATGTCCGTAAGACACAACACACAACAATGAAATTAGAGAGAGAGGCAATATAGAAGAATGATGATACAAATAGAAGGTCACAACAGAGGCGGTCTTCTAGTATCCCAGACCTTACAAGAGAATCAGGGGTCATCCCAGGAGGCCTAAACAACACATAACACATTACGGGGGAAGCACATCATGAGAGAGCTAAAGGGTTAGAGATACTTACCTATAAGATCGTTGTATCAGATTTTTGAATTTGCGAACCTCTTAGAGAGGTACTCAATTAAGTTTAATACAAAGTTTGAGTGGTTCTTATGAAAGTCTTGTTTATTATTATATGATGCTTTTTTTTGTAATTCCTTGTTGAAGTGAGACTTTTTGTTGCTTATGAGGGGGAGAACCACTATTATTTCCAATTGCTGACAGTCGTCTAACTCTTTTCTAATTTTTAGCAAGTTTTCATTGTTGAGTACACAGTAACAGGAATTATCCTGTACCTTCTCACTTGTCTATATCAGTTATTCTACTTATTTTTCTGATGCATTTTGGTTATCTCCTGATCCATATAAGGATAACGGAGGAGGAACCTCAGTATAAATTCCATTTCTATGGATGATGTAGGTTATCCAACTTTTCTTTATCTACTTCAATCATACCCACGATATTATCATAGTCTAAATAATCATCATCCTCTAATTCCACCAAACCTTGTTCCACCATATTGTTATTAGTATGTTTAGGGAATGGATTAGTAAAGATTTATAAATTCTGATTCGACAGAGCAACCAATTTCCATTATCATTCACACCTGATACCTAGATGATATTTGAATCAATAAGATCTTGTATCTCATGTTTGACACATACATCGTTCAGTATCATGTCCTTGTGTTTGATGAAAATGACAAAAGGTATTAGAATCAAAGTAAGGCCCTTGTGCTTTGCTAGGATCGATAGGCCTAATCAGGGGAAGCTTCCGAATGTTGTTACTCATAGCTTGATTCATGATAGAATGATAAGACTCATATATCAGAGTAAACTTTCTTGGTTGATATGATGCTTCTTCGGATTGGTGATAGCAGACACATTAGAAAAGTTGTTCGTATTTGGTCCATTAATCTTGCTGAAACTCCTATTATTATTATTCCTCTTAAAGTTGTTTTTTGATGATCCACCCATGGATTGAATAACTTGAGCCGATGAGTTTTAGTTTTCATACTGACTAGACAAAAGTTGGTAATCACAAAGGATGGTGCATAAATGCTGAAAGGAGTTATATTTCATCAAGAGAATTTTATCACAGATGTTAGGTTGTAAATTTGTAATAAACACCTTTTGAACATCCTCATCTTTCATCTGACATTGAATTTGTGTATACAAAGCTTGATACCGACTAATAAACTTAGTTAACTTCTCTTTCAGACCTTGCTTGCAGTGAACCAAGTCAATTAAGGAGACTTGGGGTCCGATGTTTTCTTGAAAATGTTGTAGAAATTGATCAATCAACTATGAAAAGGAGTGTATTGAATTCGGAGGTAAAGAGCAAAACCATTCTAAAGCAATATCTTTGAGAGATCGTGGGAAGATTTTTGTCAACAAGTCCTCTTCAAAGTAGAAATCACTACACATAGCTGTGAATGCTACCACATGAGTATTAGGATCACCTTTTCCACCATATTTTTCAAAGCGAGGAGTCTCAAACCTCTCGTTCATAGGAGTTCTCAAGATTGCATAGGAAAGGGGATTACGTGCATGATATGTTGGTATATTAGGCTATGAAGAATTTGTCAAATTTGTTACCTTTTGTTGTAAAGCAGTCATGCCATGTAAAAGTTGGTTTAGGATGGCATCATTGGGAGATGTGGTTTGCTGTGAGGAATTAGAAGCAAAGTGTGGAGGTGATTAAGCTTGAGATATGATAAGCAGAGGCTGTGGATAGGTCAATGGTGGTTAGACATAATGGTAGGTGGTAGGTGGTTGAGAATAACTATATGTGATGGGAGGTTGAGAATAAGTGGGATGAAGAGGTGGTTGAGAGAAATTATTCATAGAAGAGGTCCCCTTAGGAACCAAATTTTGATAATTAAATCCCACAACTTTGTAATTAGTGCCATTAGATACTCCAATACCAGTGGTAGCATTACTACAAGTGTTCACATTGGTTGTTAAGATCGTTGATGCAAAGGTAGATATTCCCATAGTCGGTATAGGTACCGATACTTGAGTATGAGATGGTGATAAAGTGTTATTTATCACTTATGCACATTCATTCACTAGCATAATGTTAGTTTGTACAATATGTACTAGACCACGAATTGCATTAACACCATCTTGTCCCTCTTTTATCAATTCTCTTATGGTATGAATTGTAGGAACAACTTCTTCAGCTATTCTCTCATTTTCCATAAATGATTGAAATTGGGCTAACTCTTTATTCAATTTTTCTATTTTCTCATTAGATACATATCCTGTCGCCTCAATAGTATCATCAACATCATGAAAAGTTTGTTCTTCCATTGTACTTGTAATGGGTGTAATATCTTGTAACATTTGAGTCTCTCCTTTTGTAAAGAAGGTGTTCAATGTACCAACTTCTTCAAGAGCACTAGATCCCATGTGTCTTATGCTTCTTCTTAAAATAATATTTCTCTTAGGGCAGTGAGTTATTAGACTCATGCAGTAATATGCATAAATTTTAGGCACAAGATATGTTGTAAATGCTTGATTTTTTGTACCTTTTCAATGCAAATGAATGAAATAAAAGGTGTTATAAGGATTTTTGATCAGGGGAAGAAAATTATATGTCTGATATCAATCCAATACAGCAATAATGTCCTTCACAACACACTCTTGATGCAAATCTAAGATGATGATAGACCAAAACCCAGTGAAAATACATTAAAATAAGTAGTTTTTCACCAAATCTCAATGCAAAAGAGCATGACAAAGGGTGTTGTGAGGAAAATTATGATGAAAAACAAATTATATCAGTAATAACAGCAACCTACTACCAAAATATCCGTCACAACACACTTATAGTGCCACTCAAGGTCAAACCCTAGTGAAAAATAGGCAATTTTTCATGATTTTTCAATTCCAAGACCTAGCCAAATGGGTGTTGGAAAGAATTTAAGGAGGTGAAGAAAATAATATCAGTTATATTAGTCACCTACAAGCATAAAATCTGTTACAACATGCTTAGGGTGCAAACTAGGCCAAACCCTAGGGCAAAAATAGCAAAAATGTGCAATTTTTCACCAAATTTTCAATACAAGAGGCCAATAAAAAGGTGTTGTGAATATTTTTAGGAGGGGAAGAAGATAATTACCCTAATATCAGTCAATTAGTGTAAAAATTTTTTTTACAACACGCCTATAGTGCAAAATTAGAGAGTCGATAAGGCCAAATCTAGTGAAAATCAAAGTTTTTCAAGCCTTAGGTTTGAGATCTTGATGTAAAAAGCTATATGAATGTTTCAAAAGCTGATTTATGATGAAAATTAAATCTTCTCAGATCTAAAAATTATTTCCAAACTCTAACATGCAAAATGCAAGTGCAAATCTAATGAAAAATCAATGAAAATGCTAGTTTTTGTTGACTTTTTCTATACAAAAATGCAAATTTTTAAAATCTAAATGCAAATTTGTTCTAAAATGAAAGACTACAGACAAATACACATTTGAATGAGTCTCTAAAATCATTATAAAAATCTGAAACAAGATTTTGTCTACAAACCCTAGATTTTAGAATTACTAGGTTATATGCAAAATTCACAATTTTCAACAAAACCCTAGCAATTTTATGATGAAAATGCAATGCAAGATATTGAAATTTTGTAATTTTATATAATTTAAATCAGATATAATGCAAAAATTATAAATTTGATGAAATTCAAATTAATTCATGCAACATGCAAAACCCTAGCATGCAATTTTTTCAATTTTTACAAATTTTCAATTATTTTGTAAATTTTCCAATGCAATAAGATGAATGACTATATGAATGAATAAAACCACTGTAAATATGAAGCAAAACACTCATCAAGGTGCAAATAAGTCCAATAACATGGGTTCACCAAAATGTAAAGGGTAAAATTTGGATAGTTGAGTTTTTGGTAGTTTTGGTATATATCCTCCTTTCACCCTTACATTCAAGGACCTAGGGTCAAGTTGCAATGTACTATCATTCCCTAGGTCACTATTGAGATGTAGGGAAACTTGGATTTTTATGATTAGATTGATAATTTCCTTCTCTTATGCTCAATTGTACCTTAAAACCCTAATAATGCAAATACGACAGTAAACAGATGAATTACAGAAAATGCTGCTATAGAAAGATGTGAAATAACAAATAACTGTGTACTTATTTTTGAGGTTCGGAGATAGAAAAGTCAGGGACTAAAGAGTGGGCACCCTAGTCCAATGCCCTAATTTTTGTCGAGATCTGGAAGCTTAGTCTGCAACCTATATCTATTGTACCAAAGATTTTCCCATTGTGAAACTTTGAGGACTAAAGAGTGGGTGCCCTAGTCCAAGGAGCTATTTTCTTATCTGATTTGCAATTCTGACACTCTGTTGTACCCTCCTGCAACTTCACTTTGTCTAGATCTGACACCTATAACCTGCAATCATGAAAACTTTGGGAGGGGGTTTTGGTGTTTAGTGGCTTGCCTCAATTAAGCCCTGGAGAGACATTCAAGTCTTCTAAACACCATTGTCAGATAGAGAGTGCATGCCCTTGGGAGGCAAAGGAAAAAAAAATGATAAATACTTACAAACACAAATGATATCACCTTGTAGTGATGATCTCATGGGAGGAAGAAGCTCTTCATGCCATGAGGAGATTCTTGCTCAAATCTCAAATACAAACACATAGACAACACAAATATGCTCTTGCAACACAATGAAAGCCTTGAATCACCTTTAGAATATTGGTTGAAATCTTGTAATCATCTAGTTTACAAATGAATGCTTAAACATGCTTTTATATGCAACTACAAACACTCTCACCAAGAATTTTGTAATTCAAACTTACCATGTCAGCATAGGACCCAAATAACGGTCACAAGCCGACACCCAAAAATTGGGACTGCCCCAAAATAGGGTAGGACTAGGGCATGGGTGCCCAAGTCCTTCCCTATAGTTTGGGTAGGGTTTATCTCAAGTGGTCCCCCTAGGTCCCATCTGCCAAGACACTTAGGGGTTTTCTCATCGGGATGTTGAAATATGATGTAATATGTCCTAAATGTAGCTAAGAGACCTGGGAACTAAACCTTATGAGGGAAAAGTCCCCAAGGGGACATTTTCTGACATTACACTCCTAAAATCCCCCAATAAACTCAGGTAACTAGGAAGGGCAGCCCTTGATAAATCCTTTTGTCAGAAGACCAATGCAATCAGCCAGATATAGGTAGATTGATTTTACTAGTATACCAAGATATCCAAACCCTATTGAGAACACAGTAATAAATGTTGTACCAAGATTTGCTAGAAATAATGCAATAGCTGGTGAGGATCACATAAGGGCATTCATGAATGTGATGGATGATTTTGAGGTTGAATTTAAGGATGTGACAATAAGATTATTCATACAGTCCTTGACAGAAGATACAAGGGAATGGTATTGATTCTTGGATAGATTTCAAGAGGATTTTCAAGGAACAATATGGGGATAACATTGACCCACGGTTTGCTATAAATGAGTTTACAAGCATTCAAAAGGGGCTAAATGAGAATGTCCATGATTTCAATGCAAGGTTCTTAAAGGTGAGCAATAAGATCCCACCTCATCTAAGACCAAATGAGCTCGTGTGCTTGGTAATCTACCAAAATGCATATGGTCCCAAGATGGGATATGAATTAAGAAATAGAGAGCATCAAACTCTTAGGAATGCTTTCAAAGCAACTTTGTATATTGAAAATAATAGAAAGGTATCTGGAAAGACTTCTAAGAGAGGTAATGTAAGACTGACCCCACAAAATAGAGGACAAAGTAGTAAGGTTCCTATTGCTGCTGAGTATGATAAATTATGGAAGGAGTTCAAAGAGATAAAGAACTTTATGATAAGAAATGATAAAAGGATCCCTAGTGATAGGTCTCCTTTTGTAAGACAAGAAAGGGCTCCAAGATTAGCAGATCAACCCTATAACACAAATTGGTGAGATGGAAATCCACTCCCTCCTAATGATAGGGGAGGTTTGTCTAAACAAACCCCTGACCCTCTGAGGAAAGGGGTACATGTTGTAGATAAAGACCTATGGTGTCTACTATGCCAAGCTCTCCACTCTTCTGCTTCATGTGTTGTTGCAATATCTATGACTGACAACATAGACCCATATGAGGAATATGAGGATAGGGATGATTATGAGGACCATAATGTAAATATGGTTTTAAACCATGAGTGTATTATTGAAGACTATGTCACTTTTGACAGTGAATGCTCAAAGAGTGAGGTTACAATAGGGAGGGGAAAGTTGGTTAAGCAACAACCCATTCCAAGTGTAAGTAGAGATGATAACTGTGTTCTTTAGTTGAATACTAAGGACATTGACGTCCAATTAAGAAGACCCTTTGTTGAGGAAATTAAAAATTTGACTGCTTCCAAGATTGCTCAGGTTAAAAGTGATTATAGCCTAAGGAGTAAAAAGAACTAAGGATAAAGTAGTACGAGGGGAAATACAAGAAGCATTTTTATAAAAGAAAAAAAGCATACACCCAACCCCAAGAGAGAAATGGAATCTATGGGAGGGCCTAAGGAGGCTAGGGGAAAATGTAATCCACATCATAATCTGCCCCCTAAGGCAAAATTACTAGTAGAAAGGAAAAATGCTACTAAATTCCCTACTCAACAAAAATTTGGTAAAAATAACACACCTCAAGCCCCTGTGGCAAATAATGATACAACTTGCTCCAACATAGTTTCCAAGTATGTCCCACTAGACATGGCCCGCATATTTAGCCAGATGAGAGTGACAGTTCCATTGTTAGAGATGATGAGGATACCCGAGCATAAGGGTAGGGCTGTGGCTGCAATAAAGATGCAGCTCCTAGTACACTTGGGGTGGCAAATGAACATACTAAGATGCTTGAAGAAAAGAAGGTGCTCTCCAAAGATGTTAAGAAATGGAGTACTAAAATACCAAAAGTCTATCTGGGAACCACTTTAAAAAAATGTCCTTCTCAATTAGATCCTTTCTTTGTCACTCTAATGATAAAGGGAAGATTTGTAAAAAAATGTATGATCGACTCAAGTGCCTTTGCAAACATAATGCCATTGGGAGTCATGGAAATCTCAGGCTTGAAAGTAACCAAGACTTATGGGAAATGCTTTGCCATGGATTCCTAAGAAGTCCCCATCATTGGAATCATTAAGGCTATCAATTTCAGACTTGCGGCCTTTCCCCATAAGGAGTATAAAATGAACATTATTGTAGCAAATATTCCTCCTATGTATGGGATGTTACTATTAAGAAAATGGGCTTCTATTGTGGGTGGTAGCATCCAAATGGATTCTTCATATGCTATGATCCCCATGGATGGTGAAGAAGTGAGACTGTATAGAGAAAAGAAATGTCCCCAAATAATAGATGGCATTAATGAGGAAGGTGATCAAGTATACTTATTGGATGTGGCTATAGACAATTTTAAAATTGAGGGCATTAAGAATGATCAAGATAATTTAGTAGATCATGATCTTGAATCAATTGCTGATAAGGAAGGACTGTGGTCTATCCAGTTTGATGGGGCATGGTCCAAGGAAGGCTCTAGAGCAGGAGTGGTACTTATTTCTCCTTCAGGCAAAGTGTTCAGATCTTCTTTTAGGTTTGGTTTTACATGTACTAATAATGTTGCAGAGTATGATCCCTTACTTATAGGCTTAAATATGGCCCTTAAGCATGGGGTTAAAAATCTCAGAGTTCTAGGAGACTCTGAGTTGGTAGTTTCATAGATCGGATCCAAGTATGCCTCAAAAAATAAAAGGCTCAGGCAATATAGAAATGTAGTCTGGGATACCATTGAAGAATTTGATGCTTTCGCTATTGATTGGGTGGAATGGGGCAAGAATGTTATGGCTGATTTCTTGGCTAATATTGTAGTCAAATATGAAGATATCACATTACCAGGAATTTGAAAGGTGGAAATACTGACAAGACCCTCTGTTCCTAATAATATTCATCACTGACAGATCTTCAATGATGACTAGGATCTTTACAAGTTTATAAATTGCATAGATGAATACCATGCACAAGAGATTGATTTTCAAGAATTTGTGGAGATAGTGGATGGGAAACAAACTGTATTTAGAAATGAGATTATCCAGTTGAAGACTAACAAAATTCCAAAGAGACTGGTGGCTCTAGAAAGAGTCTTTGATTGGAATGATAAGAAGACTGTAAGATCTGCTCCAGTACACCAAAATGACCTTGAAGAGGTGAACTTGGGAACTGAAGCCCAACCAAAGTTGATCTATGTAGGTAAGCGCCTGAACCCTAAAATCAAGGCAATGTTGATTTCTTTGCTCAAGAAGCATAGGAAAGTTTTTGCATGGTCCTATGATGATTTGAAGGCATATAGAGAAGATTTAGTTCAGCATGAAATCCCATTAGAACTAGATGCAAAACCTTTTAGGAAGAAGCAAAGGCCTGTAAATCATACCTTGAGACCAAAAATGCAGCAAGAGCTAACCAAATTGAGTGAAGGTGGAGTTATCAAACCTATTAGGCATTCAACTTGGGTTTCGAACCTAGTTCCTATTAGAAGAAAGAATGGAGATATTAGGCTTTGTGTTGATTTTAGAAACCTGAATATAGCATCATTAAAAGACAACTATCTTTTGCCAAATATGGAGGCCATGCTACAAAAGGTAACTGGTTGTGAGCTCTTGTCAATTATGGATGGTTTCTCGGGGTATAACCAAGTAATGGTTAAAGAATCTGAGCAATATAAAACCACATTCACTACTCCATGGGGAACATATGTATACATTATGATTCCCTTTGGGTTGACTAATGCAGGAGCTACATTTCAGTGAGCTATGGATGTAGCTTTTTCTCACCTCATAAACCTAATAATGGTGGTATATTAGGATGACCTGACTGCATATTCAAAGAAGGAACAAGATCACTGCTAGTATTTGGATAAAATTTTTGAGCGATGCATGAAATTTGGCATTTCTCTAAACCCCAAGAAATGTGTGTTTGGGGTAATAGAAGAAAAGCTTTCAGGCCACATAGTGTCTAAGGAAGGAATTAGGATTGATCCAGAGAGGGTTTCTGCTATTGAAAAGATCCCCATACCCAAAAATATTAAGGGGATTGAGTCTTTCTTCAGACAGGTAAACTTCTTGAGGAGATTTGTTACAAATTTTACAGAAACCACTAGACCAATATCTAAGATGCTGAAGAAAGGGGAGGATATCGCATGGAATGATGAACCAATAAATGCTTTCAAAAACATCAAAGGAGCCATCAAAGAAGCCCCTATGTTAAA
Organism: Cunninghamia lanceolata; assembly: GCA_027924645.1. Lineage (NCBI taxonomy): Eukaryota > Viridiplantae > Streptophyta > Pinopsida > Cupressales > Cupressaceae > Cunninghamia > Cunninghamia lanceolata. The sequence goes on from BSBN01000536.1 coordinate 3,406,955, forward strand.
ATCCCCTAATTTCTCCAAACCCTTCCAATTGTTTTCTTTTGCTTCTTTCCATACTATAGCAGTTGTTTTACTATAGAAAAATAATGAGGGTTATGAGTAACCCATTTCATTTTTTAGTAAATCTCTTTAGGCCATTGAGTTAAAATATGACATAACTTAAAAATAGGCTTATGCTCTGGTAAAATCTATGAATAATTTTAGACCTTATCTGGTGGGAGCAAGTATTGTTTGCTTATGTCCCAACAACTGCTGTCAAAGATGTCTTTACCCAGCAAGAAGTAATAGGATGAAGATGCAGATGGATCAACAGGATCCAAGAGTTCAATATTGACATTCAGATTACTAAGTTGGTAAGGGGACAAGGATTAGTAAAACTGATGGCTAAGTCAAACTTGGAAGATAATCAAATACACACTCTTGAGATGGAGGAGATAATTGTTGAGTGCGACATGAAGAACTCAGAATGGTATAAAAATATTGTTAACTATTGGTAGAATGTGTCTTGCCCTATTGAAATGACTAAAAATAAAAAAAAGGACACTGAGGTTACAAGCTATAAAATATGTGATCACAGAAGGTGAAATTTGGTGGAGAAATTTTGAAGGCATTCTACTCAAGTGTGTAGATAGGAAGCAGGTGTTAGGAATTACATGCAGAAGATATCAATTAAATGCAAATATAGATTAAATAGAGGAATGAAAAATACACAAAATAATAACAACAAGAAACAATTTTTAACATGGTTCACCCAAACTCAGGCTACATCCACCAACAAAGAGTCTAATATTATTATCTAGCAAATCAAACCGATTACAACTAGCAATCCTTGCAACTCAATACTATTGCAAATGCTATAATACAATATCAACGAAAACCCTAACCCTTAACTACTTTTAACAAGCCTTATGTCGGTTACAAAATAAGGTTTTTTTATGTCAACCAACAGAAAAAATAACTCCCAACGCCTTTATAAAATGATAAAAATCATTTGAGGTTTCGAGGGCATTGCCCCTTGACCCTGTCTTGGGGGCACTGCCCTGAAACCCCTATTAGAGATGATAAAAGTGGGGAAAATTTAACCTTCGAGTCTAATTAGGCTCCATATAACAACAATCTCCCACTTGAAGACTGATCAGACTCCACACCATATCATCTCTCACTTGGAAATTGATCATAACACCGCTAACCTTGTAGCTCCCACTGGAAATAAGCACCCTGGACCCTGCTGTTCTAATTTTTTGTTTTCAGTCTTGAAGACCAACCGAAGTTGAAAAGGAGCTCAACTTCTCCCTTGTCACTACCTTTGTAAATATATCAGATGGATTTTCATCTGTATGTATCTTTTCTAGCCTTAACTATCCATCATCCAACACCGATCAAATGAAGTGATACCTCAACTGTATGTGCTTGGTCTTTGAATGCAAGGCATAATTCTTTGCAAGATGTATGGCCCTCTGGCTGTCCGTAAAGAAATAACTATTAGCCTGTTGTTTTCCCAATTCTTCCATGAAAGATTGCAGCCATATCATCTCCTTGCTTGCCTCTATTGCAGCTACATACTCTGCCTCCTTGGTGGATAAAGCAACCACCTTTTGCAACTGGGAGATCCAACTAACTACTGTCCCACCTACAATAAAGACATAACCTGTAGTACTCTACCTAGTATCAATATCCCCTACTAAATCTAAGTCTACATAACCTGCTAAATTAGTATTAGAGCCCCCAAAACATAAGTGTTTATTGGATGTACCACTCAAATATCTGAGAATCCATTTTACCGCATTCTAATGCTCCAATCTGGGATTACTCATATACCTTCTTACAACTCCTACAACATGTGCAATATCCAGTCTTGTGCATACCATGGCATACATTAAACTTCCTACAACTGAAGCATATGGTACCTTGGACATTTTATCTTCCTCCTCTTGTGTCTTCAGACACATCTCTTTAGTCAATTTCAAATGACTGGGCAAAGGTGTGTTGACAACTTTTGCATTTGCCATATGGAATCTCTGCAACACTTTTTCAACATAATTAGCCTGAGATAGAGTCAATTTTCTGTTCTTCCTATCTCTGCAAATTTTCATACCAAGGATTTGTTTTGTTGCCTCCAAATCCTTCATAGCAAATGATTGTGCTAACTATTGTTTTAACTCTCTTACATGATCCATGTCAGACCCTGCTACAAGCATTTCATCAACATATAAACATAAAATAATGTAGCTATCATTATCCAACCTCTTAAAATAAACACAATGGTCAGAATTACACTGGCTATAGCCTTGCTTAGCCATAAAACTATCAAATTTCATGTTTGTTTCAAGCCATATAAGCTCTTCTTCAATCTGTACACCAATTTCTCCTTACCTTTGACCTCAAATCCTTTGGGCTGTTCCATATATATCTCCTCCTCCAAATCACCATGGAGAAAGGCAGTTTTCACATCTAGCTATTCCAAATGCAAATCTTCAGCAGCCGCAATACTTAAAACAGTATGAATAGAAGTCATCTTAACAACCAGAGAAAAAATCTCATCAAAATCAATACATTTTTTCTGTGCAAATCCTTTTACAACTAACCTAGCTTTAAATCTTTTCTTACCTCCATATTCCTCTTTTAGCCTATAAACCCATTTGTTTGGTAAAGCCTTTTTACCTACAGGCAACTTACAAAATTCCCAAGTCTAATTTTTCAACAAGGTCTCCATTTCATCTTTCATTGCAAGCTCCCACTGAACCTTTGTATCCACCTGCATAGCTTCATCATACCCTTCTAGTTCACCAGCATCTGTTAACAAAATAGAATACAAAGAGGGAGAAAACCTTTTAGGAGGTCTACTTAGCCTTGTTGACCATCTAACATTCACTAGAGTTTGTGGTATTTCTAGTTGCTGTTGCAGAGCATGAGGAACCACTGGAACATCACTATCTGGAGTATCATCCAACACCACATAATCCTTTTCTTTCTTCTCATTCTACTGCAACTGATCTTTGTACATCACCTTCTCATTGAATACAACATCCCTACTTCTCACAATTTTTAGATTTTCAACATCCCAAAGCCTATAACCAAATTCATCAATGCCATATCCAACAAAGATACACTTTTTTGATTTTGCATCCAGCTTGGTTCTATTTTCATAATCTACATGTGCAAATGCTTCACATACAAAGGTTTTGAGAAAATAATAACTCACCTTCTTACCCGTCCATGCTTCTTCTGGAATACCACAACCTAAAAAAAATGAAGGACCTCTATTAATTAAATATACAACAGTATTGACAGCCTCTACTCACATGTTTAAATGCAGCCCAATATGCAATCTCATGCTCCTTGCACACTCCATTATTGTCCTATTCATGCACTTAGCCACTCCATTTTCTTGTGGAGTCCCTGGAACCATTTTCTGCCTACGAATTCCATTAAAGGAACAATAATCCTCAAATTCTTTGCTATAATACTCACCACCATTATTAGATCTAATACATTTTAATCTTTTATCCATCTCATTCTCAACCAAGCTTCTCCATTTCTTAAATGTTTCAAATACATCATATTTCTACCTAAGGAAATAAATCCAAACCTTCCTAGTTGCATCATCTATGAATGTAACATAATACCGAGAGCCATCGAGAGAAGATACCTGAGTTGCTCCCCATACATCTATATGCACAAGCTCCAACTTTTCATCTTTCTTTTGCTTCCCATCCTTGAGAAAACTAACTCTCTTTTGTTTGCCATGCACACAACTTTCACAAAAATCCATATTAATACATTTAAGACCTGGTAAAACTTTCTTAGAATGAATTACCTTCATACCTTTTTCACTCATATGTCCAAGTCTGTTATGCCACAACGTTGTTTCAGAACCTGCAACAACTGGTTCAGTCTCTTCCTGTGAACCCGCAACAACTGTTCTTGAACCTGTTTGGTTTTTCTCTACAACACCTAAAGTAGAAGGAATAGTATGACATGTACAAAGATATAAGGTGCCTACTTTCACACATTTTTCTACTATTAAGGTACCTCTTGAAACCTTCCAATTTTTATCACTGAAAGTAACTATGCAACCTTCATCAATTAGCTGCCCTGCTGAAATTAAATTCCTACTCAGCCTTGGAACGTGCCTTACCTCTTGTAGTAGCTAATGATTCCCATTCTGTAACTTAATCTTAATTCTTCCCTTTTCAACAATCTGACAAGGTTCGTTATCTCCCAAATAAACTAGCCCAAAATCCCCTTGGACATAATCAAGAAAATAACTTCTATGGGGCGTAGCATTGAACGAGGCCCTTGAATCTAAAACCCATGAATCATCTATTGCAAGTATGTGCCTAATCAATGTTGTCATTGATGTCAACATATTCTTGTTGTCATTGGTGTCAACTGTATCTTATTCTATTACTTATTTAGATGACTTGTATGTTGAGGATATTGAGAAAATTAGCCTTTCTAGAAGAAACTAGTGAGCTATAGAGAAGTGCAGTACTGACAGTGAGTTGTATGCTAGAGAACAATTTAGTAAACTAATTCACATTTATTTTTGTTTGAAGTTTGTGGTCTGTGGATTGAAATTAAGCTAGAGGTATGACTAAGGATGCTGCATTCCAAGTTTGAAGCCTTCGCATGAAGATTTAAGTGAGTTGTGTTCACTAGAGTGAAACCTGCATTTTCTGTAAGTTCAGTTGGGATAGGAAGAAAGTATTCTGCTTCGCATTCCTTTGAAATAAAGTATTTTTCTCTGTGGTTCTAGAGGAAAGTCTAGGATGATGATAAGTGCCTACAGTTGCAATGGTTTGTGGTTTGGTGGTCCACAAGCTATCTTTCTTTTATGACAGTACAAGAGAGTGAAGTTCATGTGTTCCAGTGAGAAGATTCCTATGGATAAAGTGGTTAAGGTTCATGGGTTACTCCTGATGATTATAATGTGCTTGTGGATGTCTCCTAATCATGTTCCTATCTAGACTTTGGTCCATGTTAAGAAATTAAGATTATGTTTGAAGATTGTTCCTAGATAATGTAGTGTGTAACCAGTCTTAGCCAACCTGGTTAATCCCAGTGATTGCGGAGATCTCTGGAAGTTTGTGGAAGCATGTTGTGGTGTGGAAGATCATGTTTGAGTCCCAGCTAAGGCTTGGTGTGATCTGCGTTTCATTTCCTTTGCACAATGTTGTAATAGGTTAGGACCTATTTTGTAAATGTTTGTAATACTGACCTTGGAGATTGTTCCAATGGTTGATGATTGTGATGCTGACATTGATGATCATTTCAAGGTTGATGTAGTGTATAAATACTTGTAGTTGAGTCATAGAAAAAGTGTCCTTGAGTGAAAATGGAAAGATATTAAGAAAGGTCCAAAAGGTAGAGCAGAGAAGAGGAAGAGCAAAATAGAGACATAGTAGAGCAGAGGAATTATTGTACTTTAATCACAGACATAAGAAGGTGTTGATCATGGAAGAAAGCCTGGTAGTGAGCCACCAGTAGGGTTTAACAACCCTCATTGTAATCTTGCTAGGTTTAGGGTTGAGGCAGTGAGCTTATTAGACCTAGTTGATCTTCATGGCAGTAAGCTAGTATGTTTAGGCCCATGGAGTGACCAAGCCTGAACATCATTATTTCAAGATTGCAATATATATTGAGAGCTAATCCTCTCCATGGTTTTTCCCCACCTTGGGGTTTTCCATGTAAAATATGGTGTCTCTTGTGTTTGATGTTATCTCTGTGGATAAGTTTCTAATTTCATGTATTCATTATTAAATCATAATAATTGTGGATAAGTGATGGATGTTTGATTGCAGTAAGTGTTTAAGTTTTTGGGACAAATGATTCACTCCCCCACTCAGTTGTCTAGTGCATATCAACAATTGGTATCAGAGCCACGTCCCTTTGGAAAGAGTCTAACAACTCGAGGGAGATCCTAGTGGAAAGAAAATAGACACTCTCTAATGCACCCGAATGTTCATCAAGAGATATCAAGAACATATTGTCCAAGGAAGTGATTCAGGAAGAACAAAATGTCAACCATCAAAGATGCTCTGAAGCTTGTATTAGTGATGAAGACTGTTGGGCTATTGATAGTAGCTTCTCAAACCACATGACTAGCGATAGAAGTAAGTTTGTTAGTTTGGAAGAATACAATGAAGGACTAGTCAGGTTCGGAGATGAATGCACTGCTAAAGTTTGTGGAATAGGTTTGACAAATTTTGGCAACAGACAAATTTTTGAAGATGTTCTTTATATAAAAAGTTTGAAACAAAATCTCTTAAGTGTCAGATAGTTATGTAGGAAGGGATTCAAGTTTGTGTTTGAAAATGATTCTCTTGAAATCAAAGAAAAATTGGAGTTACAATAGCAATTGCAAAAAGAATAGAAAAGAATCTCTATAATCTTAGAAAAAGTGACTTTCTTGGATACACATCTCAAACCAATAAAAGATGGGGTTGACATAGAAGACTTTTCCATACAAATCTTGATGATTTAGAAACTCAGTTTAGATTGTGAAGGAAATACTAGAGATTGATTATTCAAGCAATAGCAGTTGTGGGAAATGCCAAAGATTGTCAAGAAAAGCATGGAAAGATAAAGAAAGATCCTCCACTAAACGATTGGAATTGATTCATGCAAACTTTTTTGGTCCTAAAAGAATACCAAGCCTCCATGGTCATAGGTACTTTATGTTTTTTATTGATGATTTTTCTATAATGACTTGGGTTAGTTTCTTAAAGGATAAAACAGAGATTCTAGAGGCACTCAAAATTTTTAAAGAAACCCTAGAAAATGAGCTAAGCATGGACATCAAAGGCTTGAGAATTGGAAAAGAAGAAGAACTTATCTCCAATAATTTCAATATATTTTGTGAAACCTATGGGATAGAAAAACAACTCTCTGTAAAAATTAAGATAAGGGAAGAAGTAAGTTGAACTATTCAGGAGAATGCAAAATTAATGATGGAAGAAGCAAATTTACCAGATGTATTTTGGAAGGAGGCAATTCAAACCACTATCTATACATTAAACAGAGTTTAGGTAACAACCAAAGAAGGAAAGACCCATGTTGAGTTATGGTGTGGATCAATACCCATTGTGAAATATTTTAAAATCTTTGGAAGCAAATGCCTCATCAGAATGGAAAAGGACAATGATAAGTATGAGGAAGGCATTTTTCTTAGATACTCATCCTAGACCAGAGTGTACCATTGTTACAACAATAGATTGGGAAGGATCATGGAAAGTACAAATGTTAAGGTTATTGAGAACATCCAGGAGAATTCAGTCTCAACAAATAAGGATTTGCAAATTGAAGAACAAGAAGGTTCCTAGACCACCAAATGTGATGTGGAAGATCACAAAGTTGCTATGAATCAAATGAATATGTGCTTAATTGCCAGTATTGGTAGAAATAACTCAAGAACTGCAGATGAAGACATGGATTTGAAAGAAGATTTAAGAAGGCAAATCAGGCAGTTATAGCAAACTCTAAAAGAGAACAATGAAGAAAAGACCAAAATTTAGAATTGTCTGAAAGACAAAATTAAAGACTGCATGAAGCTTGAAGAAGAAGTTGAAGACTTGAAAGCTAATCTGAAACATGTACGAGCTCAAAGAGATCAATTTAGTGTGAGTGCTGCCAGATATGATAGGCCAATAGTAGAACGGAAAGATGATGGTGATAGAGAAGGCATAAAATTTGGAAAAGACAAAGGATTCAGAACAAGTTAGGAAGAGGACAAGATCAGATGGAATCAGAATCGAAGAAGTAGAAGACTATCAATTAGATAGCCAAATGCTTAAAGGTACTCTTCTTTCAATGGTTACTGCAATTTATGTAACAAATTTGGTCACAAGGCTAATTGGTGTAGAAATAGGGTGAATCAAAATACCCCATCATTCTCTAGTCAGAATTCCATTAGATGCTATACTTTCCACAGAATGGGACATAGAGCTAATGAGTGTAGAAGCCAAGTGAGAAAAGGCTATGGGACAAATAGGACAATGGAATCCTTTAGTGGATATTGTTATGTCTACAATAATTTCAGGCATAAGGCTAACCTAGACAGGTGAAGGATAAATGGAAGAAACATTGTTCAGAAAAATACTATGTGCTTCAATTGCAACAAGCCTAGACATATTACAAAATACTACAGAAACAAGAAGAAGGATAACCAATCAAAATCAAGGGATCTGGTTGAAAAAGTTGATCCAAAAAAAATCAAGGAAGAGATGAACAAGGTTTGGATTAGGAAGGAAACAAATGAAGGAAGATATGAGTCTGCTCTAGGCTCTGAAGCAGCTACTTCCTTCGAGAGGTAGATTGTGAGTCATGGCTCAGGGGGAGCCATATTGAAGATTCTAAATCCCCCAGCTAGATAGTTAGTGCTGAGATTTGGCACAAAAATATATGTTGTGGCAGTCCGCTTGGAAGGGTTCTGATTCATAAAACTAAAATGACTAAGTATGAGCAGTATACAAAGTAAGTGACAAAAATTGGATCAGTATGCCTGCACAGTTGAAGATCATTATATAAATATCTGGTGAAATATTTTCAAGTGTTCAAATTCTAAAGTCCCATGGTGAATTGTCTCAGTCTGGATGAATAGAGTTAAGCCTGAGACAGTGTAAAACATCTAAGTATTTTGGTTTGCATTCTTCAGCTATTGAGTATTTTGACTTGCGATTTTGAAGGTATGTTAAGAGGTCAATGATAATTGTTGGATATGAATTCTAGAGTCTCATATGGTCCGCATTGGGAGTTATGATGTGACAAATGAATTGGTCAAGTATGTACTTAAGGGACAAGCTGACAGGTCATGAATTTTGGCTAAGTATCTAACTAATAAAATCTAGTGACAAGGCTCTGGTATTTTGGTCCTGTAACATTGGAAAATGTCCCCTTGGGGGCTTTTCCCTCATAAGGTTTAGCTCCCGAGTCTTTTGCATGCATTAAGGGCATCTTAGCTCATAATTTGGCATCCCGATGGAATGAGCCCTAGGTAACATGACAAATGGGACCTAGGAGGACCCCTTGAGCTGTACCCTGCCCAAAATAGGAGGGGGAGGACTTGGGTGCCCACACCCTAGTCCTGCCCTATTTTGGGGCAGCCCCAATTTCTGGGTGTCGATTTGTGACCGTTATTTGGGTCCTTTGCCGACACGGTAAGTTTGGAATTACAAAATCTTGGTGGGAGTGTCTGTAGTTGCATATAATAGCATGTTTAGGCATTCATTTGTAAACTAGATGATTACTAGCAAGCAATTGTGTTCTCAAGGTGATTCAAGGATTTCATTGTGTTGCAAGAGCAGATTTGTGTGGTTTATGTGTTTGTGTTTACACATTTGAGCATCCATTTCATCATGGAATGAAGAGCACCTTCCTCCCATGATATCTTCACTACAAGGTGACATTATATTACGTTTTCATTAATAATTCCTTTGGTTTTTTTCTCTACCTCACAAGGGCACACACTCTCTATTTGACAATGGTGTTTAGAGACTTAAATATCCTCTAGGGCTTGACAGAGGCAAGCCTCTAAACACCACAACCCCCTCCCAAAGTCTCGTGATTGTAGGTTACAAGTGTCACATTTGGGAAAAGTGAAGTTGCAAAAGGATTGGGAGACATCAAGGATTCATGATCCAAAGAGAAGCAGGACACCGGAGCATTCCAGGACTTGGGTACTCTCACTAGTGTCCTCTGTAGACAAATTTCTAAAAGCAAAAGTTATAGGGCTAATCAGTGTCAAAAGGAGGTCTGGATCCTACAAAGAAAATAGTACCTTGGACTTGGGCACCCGCACCTTAGTCCCTGACTATTTCTACTTGGAACCCCCAAAATAGGTACTTTTTGATTCACTATTTTACTCTCGTCTATAAGAGCTTTTTCTGTTATTCATTAGTTTATTGCCATACTTGCATAATTAGGGTTTTAATGGTCAATTAAGAATAAGAGAAGAGAAATTGATAATTAAATTCCCTAATCCAAGTTTCCCTACATCTCACAGTGATCTAGGGTATGATAGTGAATTGCCACTCGACCCTAGATCCTTGAATGTAAAGTGGAAAGGCGGATTCAAACATCAAAACGCTAAAACATTAACAAATCCAATTTTCCACTAAATATTTTGGTGAACCCATGTTTTTGGACTTAAATTGCAGCTTGCTGAGTGTGTGTCTTTAGATTTGGATTGATTTCATTCATTCATATAGTCATTCATTTTATTGCATTGAGAAAAATTCAAAAAAAATGCTTTGTTTGGCTTACTAAATTGCATCAATTCTTTCTAAATTTTCATAATTCATGATTTGTGCATAAGATATCATATAAACTACAGAAAAACACAAAAATTCAATAATTTGTATTGCATTTTCATCATTAATTTGCTAGGCTTTTGTAGAAATTTTGACAATTTTCATTAAACCTAGTAATTCCAAAATCTAGGGTTAGTAGGCAAAATCTTCTTTCAGATTTTTCTACTGATTTTAGAGGTTCATTCAAATTTTCATTTGGTTTTAGTCTTGCATTTTAGTATAAATTTGTATTTAGATTTAAAATATTTGTAGTTTTGCATAGAAAATTTCAACAAAACTAGCAATTTTCATGCATTTTCATTAGATTTGCATTGGAATTTTACATATTAAGGCTTGGAAATCATTCTTAGATCTAATATTAAGTCATTTTCATCATAAATTTGACTTCAAAACATTCACATAGCATTTTGTCCCAAGATCTCAAACCTAGGGCTTCAAAAACAATGATTTTCACTAAATTTGGCCTTATCGACTCTATAAACTTGCACCATAGGCGTGTTGTGAAAAGTATTTTTAAATTAATTGGCTTTTATCAGGGTAATAATTTTCTCCCCCTCATAAAAATCTTCACAACACCCTTTTAACAGGCTCTTGTATTGAAAATTCGATGAAAAACTACACATTTTAACTATTTTTGCCCTAGGGTTTGACCTAGTTTGTTGTGATCAATTTTATGGATTAAGGTGACTGATATTATTGATTTTATTTGCTTCACCTCCTAAAATTTATTACAATACCTCTTTTACTAAATCTTGGAATCAAAAAATCGTGAAAAAATTGCAAGTTTTGCTATATTTTCACTAGGGTTTTACCTTAAGTGGCACTAAAATTGTGTTGTGTTGGGTATTTTGATACCAAGTGGCTGTTATTACTGATATTATTCACTTTCCATCATCATTTTCCTCACAAAACCCTTTGTTATGCTCTTTTGCATTGAGTTTTGGTCAAAAAAGTGTTTATTTTGACATATTTTCACTATAGTTTGACTTGGCATTATCTTGGATTCACATCAAGATTGTGTTGAGAAGGATCATATTTCTTTTTTGGACTGATATCAGACATATAACTTGCTGCCCCTGATCAAAATTGTTACAACACCCTATGTTTCACTTATTTGCATTGAAAAAAGTACCAAAAATCAAGCATTTTAAGATCATTTTTGCATATAGTCTTGCACTTGTCTTTTGTATAAAGTGGAAAAGGCTTTTGAAAAACTGATATTACATTGAAATGACACCTTCATGTCATTTTTCAATGGTATCTTTGCATGCATTTATCAAATATCTTGATTTTGACCAATTTTTAACTCTCATGAGTGAACATCCTACGATATTAGAAAGCTTAACTGAGTTCTTCTCCATGAGTAGCAAGGAAAGAGCTGATGATGATCCCATAAGCTATCCTACTTCCCCTATAACTGAATACTCAAATGAGAAGACTAGGGATAGCTTTAGTAATTCCACTGCTCTCCCTGGCCAAGATGAAACATTAGTGAATGAAGAGCTCCCTTTAACAAAGAACATTCCATGGGTAGGAAATAAGCATTCATTTAACAATAATAAAATTCCTACCTCTGTGGATCCTCCCACCAACCTTCTTCCTTTAGTAGATTGTTCACACACCTTGGATTTCACTAAGGAAGAGAAGACCTTTAATGTCCCTTCTTTGTTTGAATATTCAAGTCATTTGGACATCACTAAGAGGATAGAGAATAAGTATGATAGTAAGATTCAGCAAGAAAACATTCCACCTAGACAAATGACCTTTGATCTTGGTGCTTCCTCCTCTACAACACAAAAATCCATAATAAAGAAAAGCCCTATGTTACAAAAATTAAGTCATAAAGCACAACAACGTCAACTTGCAAAAGGGAGGAAAAGAAGGCGACGAGCTTACCTTGACTCTCAACAAGAAAACATTGATCCTAACAATTAACAACATGATGAGCAAGACAAGAGTTGGGCTATGGTACCTTATGTCCCACTTTCCTCTAGCATTCGGGGGTGGGAAGATGACGATGATTTACTTGATGATAAGACTTAGCCCGGAAGACCCTACAGGTAAGTATCTCTAACCCTTTATCTCTCTCCTGATGTGCTTCCCGTAAGGTCCGAGATACCAAGAGACTACCTCTGTTGTGACCTTCTATTTGTATCATCATTCTTCTAAATTGCTCTCTCAGATTTCATCATTGTGTGTCGTGTCTTACGGACATAGCATTGAAGTTGGTGACTTGGGGGTACCCTCCTGCATGACTATCCCTAAGACACTTGTTTCTCCTCTCTTATTTATTATTTCCCTTCCTCTAGTGTTTCCATCTAGTGGGTGGATGATGACAAACATTTATACTGATGCGGACCTAGTGTCCCTTTCGAGAGTAATCAAAAAATGGACTTAGTTCCTAATATGATGATGGGGTTGTATATTTTATCCAACGCTTAGCTAGTGGAAGCACTCGTGCTTTCCCATAGTGAATTTCATGATGTCTTATCTCATTTAAAAATCTTAACAATATTGTTGCCCTATGCACCTTTGTTTGTCTTTGAATCTAGTCTTGGTGGTACTCGATTCAGAGAGCTTCATGATATAGCCCTACGGTTATCCTCGAACTCTGGATTTGTTGTATAACCTTGGCTCTTTGTGTGGTTAATCATATGCATTAATGTTGTTGTTTATCATGATCTTGTAGACACCAACATGTTTCTTGTAGGGATGTGTTTGTGCCCGAACATTTAGCGATCATAAAGTACATGTCACCTCTGGGGGGCATGGGTTTTGTGAAAATCAATGTTCCCTTGTGTGTTTTATTCCTACCTTAATGTGCTTGATATCAATAACTGATATCAACCACCTTAAGGTGGGTGCATATATAAGGTAAGCTATTTGTTATAGATGTTAGCAATGTGCTTGTCCTTAGGTGTAGACTAGTGCGACGACTACTTCCTGCGTCCTGAGTTTGTTTGCAATCAACCAATCTATCTTGAAATCTATTGTGTATACCTCCTTTTCATTGTAAGGCATCTCCATCATGCGGGTGGGGTTGTATACTTTTAAGCCCATACCTCCTTTTCATCGTAAGGCATCTCCTTTATGGTGGGGTTGTATGTCATACTTCCTTTTCACTGTAAGCCATCTTTGTAACGTGGGTGGGGTTGCATTTTCAAAAGTCCTCTGTGGAGGTGGGGAGTGGTTCTATGACTAACTCAACCCTTAAGTGTGTCTTTGGTGATTGTTGTGGTGAAGCGCAATCATCGGTGTGTGCTTGTAATGTACCTGAGATGGTGTCAGACCTATAAATAGGTACACTCCATTGCTTGTCTCTGTGTCTTCAAGTGTGCGTGTTTCGTGTGCTTGCTTTTTTGGAGTGTTTGTTGCCCCATATGTAGAATAAAGATCAGCACCTTAGGGTAGTGCTTCCTGCATTTTGGGAGGTTTTGTGTGTCTTTCATGTGTGTTGCCCCATATATATAGAGACCTGCGCCTTAGGGTAGTGCATCCTGTATTATGGGAGGTTTGTTTACTTTCCAGTACTTGCATTTGCATTTCATATATATGAGAAAAAGAAAAGAAATGATATCATGCCTCTCTTCCATGCATTAATGTGTCTTCTATGCATTGACTGTATTCTCCATGTTCTACCTGATTGTAACTATCTTCTCCATGTTTTGCATGCCTGTTACTATTTTCTATGTGATTGGCGTGTCTTTTCCATGTTTGATGTGTTTGCTGTGTTTGTGACCTTACTTTAATGCATGTATTGGCCTCACGTTTATACATATATTAAAGTGGGGGCTAAATGTAATGTCAGAAAATGTCCCCTTGGGGTCTTTTCCCTCATAAGGTTTAGCTCCTGGTTCTTTTGCATGCATTTAGGACATCTTAGCTCATAATTTGGCATCCCGATGGAATGAGCCCTAGGTAACATGACAAATGGGACCTAGGAGGACTCCTTGAGTTGTACCCTACCCAAAATAGGGGGGGAGGACTTGGGCGCCTGCACCCTAGTCTTGCCCTATTTTGGGGCAGCCCTAATTTCTAGGTGTTAGTTTGTGACCATTATTTGGGTCCTTTGCCGACACGGTAAGTTTGGAATTATGAAAATCTTGGCGGGATTGTTTGTAGTTGCATATAAAAGCATGTTTACGCATTCATTTGTAAAATAGATGATTACTAGCAAGCTATTGTGTTCTCGAGGTGATTCAAGGCTTTCATTGTGTTGCAAGAGCAGATTTGTGTGGTTTATGTGTTTGTGTTTGTAGATTTAAGAATCCATTTCATCATGGAATGAAGGGCACCTTCCTCCCATGATATCTTCACTACAAGGTGACATTATATTACGTTTTCGTTATCAATTCCTTTAGTTTTTGCCTCTGCCTCACAAGGGCACACACTCTCTATCTAACAACAGTGTTCGAAGACTTAAATGTCCTTCGGGGCTTGACTGAGGCAAGCCTCTAAACACCACAACCCCCTCCCAAAGTCTTGTGATTGCAGGTTACAAGTGTCACATTTGGGAAAAGTGAAGTTGTAGGAAGGATTGAGAGACATCAAGGATTCATGATCCGAAGAGAAGCAGGACACCAAAGCATTTCCAGGACTTGGATGCTCACACTAGTGTCCTCCACAGACAAATTTTTGAAAGCAGAAGTTACAGGGTTGAACAGTGTCAGAAGGATGTCTGGATCCCGTGAAGAAATTGGTACCTTGGACTTGGGCACTCGTACCTTAGTCCCCGATAGTTCGACCTTAGAACCCCAAAAATAGGTACTCTATGATTGGCTATTTTACCCCCATCTGTAAGAGCTTTTTCTATTATTCGTTAGTTTATTGCCGTATTTGCATAATTAGGGTTTTAATGGTCAATTGAGCATAAGAGAAGAGAAATTTGTAATTAAATTCCCTAATCCAAGTTTCCCTACATCTAAGAGTGATCTAGGGTATGATAGTGAATTGCCACTCAACCCTAGATCCTTGAATGTAAAGTGGAAAGGCAGATTTAAACATGAAAACACTAAAACATTAACAAATCCAATTTTCCACTAAACAGGTCCACTGGGGTCCGCTGTTGAAAATAATGCTCCATAGTTTTGGCATATGGTTATTGATCAGTGATTACTATTGGAAACAAGGCAGATAACTGAGAGGGGGGGTGAATCAATTATCTCAAAATTTCCTTAACTTTCTTTTCTTTTTGTTATCTTAATAATCAGTCCAGCATCAAAACATATAAGCATATGTGATCATAAGAACAAAAATAAAATCAACAC
Source organism: Cunninghamia lanceolata (assembly GCA_027924645.1). Classification (NCBI taxonomy): domain Eukaryota; kingdom Viridiplantae; phylum Streptophyta; class Pinopsida; order Cupressales; family Cupressaceae; genus Cunninghamia; species Cunninghamia lanceolata. Next base: position 3,422,529 of record BSBN01000536.1, read on the forward strand.
ACATAACACAAGGATTTTTATGTGGAAAACCTTGTTATGGGAAAAAACCATGGGGTGACTAACCCAAGATTATATTCTCTGTTAAAAGAATAGAAGAGTAGAAAATGGCACTTGCCAATTAGGGATCATTGCCTGAGCACATTGCTCACAAGAGGCACACTGCCTACAAGAGACTGACTAGCTATAGAACTTACAAAAGATAATCAAGTGTTTGAACTGATGAGAAGCATCTACAAATGCAAGAGTTCAGTTCAGGTTTAGGCACAATATACTGATCTGATGCACTTCATCCTTCCTCTACTCAATGTTGTTCTGTCACATACCAGACTTGGATTGCTATTCTTGTTGCAAGTATGAGCCTAACTAGTGTTGTCATTGATGTCAATATACTCCTATTGCATTGAAGATAAGGATTGGATGAGCTGTGCACTGAGGATATTGAGAAAATTAGTCCTAATAAAAAATAGAGAAGAACAGTAAAGACAGTGAGGTAAAGATCCTAGTTAAGATGAAGATCTGAGGATGCACTTCAAAGGGTTTGTATATATGTGTCTTAAGATGATCCAATAAAGATTTCAGAGGTCCACATGAAGACTTGAAGAAGTTATGGCCACTTAAGTAAAAGCGGTTTCGACAGGTGTTCAAAGGTGACAGAGTGACACAGATAGGTCCGGTGGGATCCGGATAAGCAATATCCTATTCTGCAGATTTGGTGGAGTGTTTAGGAAGCCAATGTGGATTGACAACTCAATTGGTTCATGGTTCAAAGGTCCGCAAGCATCTATTCCAATATGATAGTGATGATAGACTGCGTTCTTGAGGTTCTAGATGAAGGAGAGAATGATTTCAGTAGGCATAAGTAGTGTGGATGTTCTTGGTGATTTAGGAAAGCTTGTGGAGGTCTTTGGATTGTGTCTAGTTTGTGTTGGTGGTCCGCATTGAAGATTGAGCTCGCAATTAAAGATTTACTTCCGGATGATGATGTTCTTCTTAAGTCTGGCTAATCGGATGAGTCACACATCCTATGGATGATCTGGAAGGTATCCTGTGAAGAATGGCGTGTTCCCAAAGAAAGATTGAAGTCTTAGATCTGTGTAGCCAACAGTGTGTTGATCCGCATGAAGTCTTTTTATAATAAGTCATGTTGTAGTTATGTACTTTCTCTGTAATGTATGCCGACTTGGATGATAATTCCTAAGTTGATGTCTTGTATAAATAAGGAGTTGTAAAGTCATTTCAAAGTGTGTTTAAGTGTGTGGTAGAGAAGTACAAAAAGAAGAGCAGAAGTATTGGGCTTAAATGGAACTGACTCAAGCATGGTGAAGATGCTATTCTTTAGTTCAATTATGTAATACTTATTATTTTGTAGATAGTGTGTCTCCTATAGGCAGTGGGCCTCTTGAGAGCAGTGTGCTTGGGTAGTGAGCCCTAATTGGCATGTGCCATTTTGTTCTTTCTATTCTTCTAACAAAGAATACAATCTTGGGTTAGTCACCCTGTGGATTTTCTCTTAACTGGGTTTTCCACGTCAAAATCTTGGTGTCAATGTGTTAATATGTTTTTGCTCTTGAATTGTTGCATTACATTTCCATGATTGATTTATTATTATGTTGCTGGATAAGAAAAGAATTTAAAGTGATTAATTGAAAGAAAGTTTTGGACAACTGATTCACCCCCCCTCTCAGTTGTCTATCCTAAATCTAATAGTTCCCACACTTATCTCTACTTTTCTTTGCACCTTACTTCATTCCTTGTTCTCTTCACATCTCACATGCTGAAATTTATCTTGCATATATATCCACATCAAGGATTTTTATCAACTTGCTAGTCGGCATCAAGACTACTGCAAGTAATTAATCTGTCGGCTGAATCCATGCTTGATTTGTGATGCATATTAAAAACATAGACATATAAGTCATTAATCATGTCAGCTAACAATGTATGATCCCACAAATTCCTTGATCAACACCATTTACTCATCCGGATTGAAGTTTGATACTCTGTCGGTCAGTTCTTCCTCTGTCTGCTCTACTTGACTGGAACCCAACACTTAGATCCTCATATCTTTTCATTGATTTATCACCAGAGGCTAAATCTCTGGAGTACAGTAGTCATGATACCCCTCTTGACTTTCCCAAGTCCGCAACTTACTGGGTTATACCATCTGAGAGATCCAGACCTAATTGTTAGACCTTGTTACATACTCTGTTCTTGTTCACCAGATCAAAACAATCTTCAATCTCACTTCTGGTATAGGCATATTATGTACTGCAGATGTGTGGGATAGACTTTGTTGCCATCAATGACAACACTTATGAAGCCACACAATGTCTCTTGCCAACAATCTCCCCCTTTGGCATTGATGGCAACAATTAGTGAAAAATGGCTAAGTGTCATAGTAACTCCCCCTTGGCTGATGCTCTGTCTTTTGCACTATTTTACCAGAGCTCCCCCTTAGCTGGATTCAACATTTTTCACTATTCCTCACTCCCACTTTGACATCAATGGCAACGGGCGGAATTCGCATACCAAAATTTTGCAAAAGTTATCCTATACATGGCCGCATAAGTATATATATGTTATACTTACATATACTTAAGAATATCTGCAAAAGTGGCCTTCAAATGTACAAACTCTGTGGCCTAGCTCTATTTCATCCTATCCAAAATGGAGATGTGACCACTCAACAAAAATGCATATGCTTCTGCCCTTCTTAAATCTACTAGATCACTGGTCCGGGTTATGGTCTAAGCATTTGTCAAGGCCTCATGCATTGCCTCTAACTTAGGGATAATTATCCCTCTAAGTTCACCCATTCTGTTTATTATGTACTTCTTTTCTTTGTCTAGCCTCTTTATTTCATTGATGATAACAATAGCCTAGCATTCTTGATTCATTAGAGAGGTAGAGAGGGGATCAAAATTTTGAGATAAACTTGACAGTTTACCTTCTTGTTCTTTCACTTTCTTCTCAATGTCTTCTATTACTTTGGGCCAAGATAAATTTTTTTTGTATATGTCCCCACCATCTTTAAGAGCATTTTCAAGGCTCTTTATTCCAATGTCTAGGGTCCTCCTATCATTAGTAATCAGTCCTTGCACTTAAGTGAATCTTTTTCCTAAAAACTCGTTCCAGACCTTTGCTTCTGTCAATTTCTCTAAAGATTCAAAATGAGTGCTAACAGAATTTACCAAAGATTTCAAGTTACTAGATGGTGAGGCCAAAGGATCCTTTTGGAAGGATGACATGATCTTTTCCAGCATCCCAGATGCAATCTCCAATAGTTCATAGTCTTCCATGTGAGATTTCAGGAGTTTTTCTTTTGCTTTGGCTTGAGCAAAAGATGTTATTTTCATTATCTGAACTAGAGAGAGAGTCAAAATTCAATGGCCCTTGAAATAGCTCAGGTTCATCTATCTCCATCATTTCTTTGTGTAAGAAGATCTTCACTGCCTCTGCAGTGTCTCTTGCCGGTGATTGAGTCTTCTTTTCTTTTGGGATATCAGAACAGTCTTCATTAGTCTTTTCTACTTGTTCTTCTTCTTTTCCCTTAACCTCCTTTTCTTGAATCACCTTCTCTTCTCTTCTATCTTCTCCTTCAACTTCAGAGTGTGGAATGTCTGTAGTGGGATCTGGAGGAGAGATGTCACCGGTGTTTGTTGCTTCATGAACTTCCTCTTCCAGAACAGAGGAATCCAAGTCCTTAGACTTCTCTTCATCTATCTCTTTTGATCCTTCTACATCTTTGTCAGAAGATTCTTCATTAGTTACATTTAATCCTTCAACATCCATGGTAGAAGGTTCTGTTGACACTCATTTTGACCAGGGGTTGATTTGTCTTGATCAGGAGGTTTCTTCATTTGAAGCCTTTATCTTCTTGCCCATTTTTTCTAAGTGTTGGACCTCCTCAGCATTTTTCAACTGCAGCATCATATTTTCCTGAGGAGGAGGTCATCATCATCATCTTGTCTTCGGTGATGATCTGCATCATCATGTTCTTCGTCGACTGGGTTTTTCATCGTCATCATCATATTCAGTCATCGGGTGATGTTTGGTTTTTATCATGATGATGCTGCCGAGCTACAGTGCGCCCTCATCTGCTTGCGAGGGTGATGTTTCAAAGTCTCCGATGATCTTCCATTTATCACCTTGCGCGAGCATGATGATGATGTTGCTTATTCTTTGAATTGCTCGACCTAACTTGTTTTTTCCTAAGGGTCGTGTTCATCATCATCATATTTCCAGTTATCATCCTGCTGCTTGTGGAGGTCATCATATTTTCTGCCTTCATGATATTTCGCCGGGGTGATATTTTATCATCGGGTGATCTTGGTTATGATCATCCTGATGATGTTGTTGAAGAGTTCTAAGTGCGACCCGATATTCACTAGGGTCATCATGTTTTGAACGTCAGGATGATCTTAGTCAATATCATCCTGATGATGTTGTATCACTTCTTGTTCGTTGTTTCTTCATCCTGATGATGCTGACGTCATCCTTATATCAAGGTGATATCTATTTCTCTGCCTATCTGCATCATGATATTCCGAAGGAGGGGGTGATATTTTCATATCACCCGGATATATGTTTGTTTGCTCGAGCATCATGATGATGCTGATATCAGGGAGATATCCGCCTGCTAGCTTCGCGCATTATCTACTGGGGGTGATCTTTTCAAGCAGCATCATCATATTCAGTTATCGCCCCGATCTTATAGAGGAGCTACAGTGCAACCTGATATTTGTGCATCAGGAGGATATTTCCAAATATCCGGTTGTCTTCCGAATATCATGATGATGTTAATATGATGATGACGTCATCAAGGTCCCGCGGGGGTCATATTTCTAACACTGATCATCTTGAAGAGACTTCCTGATATTTGCAAACATGATGATGACTTCATCCGGATATGAGGAGGTGCGCAGTAGGTAGATATGATGATGACGTCAGCAGGATATGATGATGACGTCATCAGGATGTTCATCGGCCAGACTTTTGTTATAAGCTCAGCAGGAGGATGTTCCTCCGAAGGATCAGGTTGTGCCGATTATCATGAAGGTTATATTTCAAATATCATGATGACGTCAGGGTGATATTTTGAACAACAGGATATCATGCTGCTGGAGGATGATGATGATGAAGTCTATACTAATGTCGTCAGGAGCAAAAGCACCGACATGATATATGCTCATGACCTAGTATATAAAGTGCAAAGGAGGTTGCTGCGGGGTGCATGTGGGATAATGTTATCCTGCATATTCGAAACATCATGATGATGAATCTCGGTGGGAAAAGCTTGCGATAGTCTGTTTGATGTTCTTCCCGAGGCCGCGGGTTGGTGCGCCATCAATGGCGATTGTTGCAGGGGTATGGGCGATGGCGTGAACGAATGTTGTACCTGATTGAAGATCTGAATCCCTAGGCGGCGGCGCAAGGCTCGAAAAATCTTCCTGTCTCCTCCCCTACCTGCTGGATTCAAGTTTGAGCGCCATTTCTATGGTACTGTATATCTGGCGAGAGTTTTGGTCAACGTGGTAGTTAATGCTGAAGGCACCTTCCTGCTATATGATGCAGATGGTGTTGATCATTCAAGGTTGTTGAAAGTTGTAGATTTTTGGCTCTGTAATCCAAAACCAGCTGATCTGGTTTCTCTGTACAGTTTTTCTTGTGAGTTTATGTATCTCCTGTTGTAGGACTTGGCATGAATCCACTGGTTTCATGGTTGATCTTATATGAGTAATGCTACCTTAGCATGTGTTGTGTTAATTCTGTCTCCAGTATTGCATGTATCCTTCTTCTGGATCTGGATGTTTGCTTATGTTTAGATTCTAGAGCATAGAATTCCTATGTTGAATGTCTGATCTTTTAACCTCTGCTCAAGGGGCAGATTAAACTGTTTTCAGGTTGAACATTGGGAAGGGTATACTGCAGTAGGGATGCCATAAGTAGAGATAGCTCAACACTCTATATTGGGAGATATCTGTAAGGCAGATATCATGTGTATCCCCCTGAAATCCAGTTTTAGCTATTTATGCTGATCATTCACAGGTGTATGTCTACCGACTCCAAGCCCTGGATAGGCACCAGTCATGCTGTGTTCTTGTGTTATACACCATGTCCAGCTTTGCATCCAAATTCATATCAAACCATTTCACACCTCCACCTGTTAGTTGTAGGAGTAGGATTAGGAACCCCCTGCATGCTCTCATACCCAACCAGACATCATGTCCAAGAATGTTGCCAGCCTTGTGATCTATCATACAGATCTTGGTCCATACATGAGAGCATTCTGCCTGCTGTTGTCAAGTCAGATCTTTCTATCTTTGAGCTAGTCAAGGTTACATCTTGAGTTATAGGGATACCCCCCTTGGTGCGGCAGAACCAGAAGTGAAGGGGAGGAGCTCACGCAACCTCCTGTATTCAGTTGGCCTGAATCTGCCTGTGCATTAGAAGTGGCAAACCCTAATGCTGATTCAGAAAAAATGTCAACAGGTTCTTCATCTGTTTCCTCTACAATAGGAAAATTGAATCTTTTGAAAGCATTCCGGAGGATGTCTTTTGTTTCTTTTGCTACTTGGTCAGTTTCTCCAAGCATAAGTTTATTCATTCTTTCTTTACTCCAGAATTCATCCTTACAGTCCTTAAAGATCATGCCCATTTGTTTTGGAGTGATAGAAGGATAAAGCTAAATTGCTATCTGTTCACGAATCTCTAAGTCTTTTTCCTTTGCATTTTCTTTTCTCAGTTTAAGTACTTTTTCTAGACTATTAGGAATTAAGGATATAATTTTAATGAAATCTTTATTGTAGATGTTTAGGTACCTGACAGTAGCTTCTTCCAAAATTCTTTTGTCAGTATCACTGTATTCATCATAGAACTCTATTACTGGCTGTAGGTTCCCATCCACAGTAACTACCTTGATGATTTCATCAATAGAAAGAGTGGGATTTTCAACAAATTCCTCTTCCTTTTCTTCCTCATTTTTACTACTAGAGAATTTCCTAGATGTTTTCTTCTTCTTCATTTTCTTGATTTCCTCATCGGATTCTATTTCTTCATCATGTTTAAGGCTTGTATATGACCTTGTGGATTTGGTCTTTGTCCTCTTTTCTCCTTTTCTGGATGTCTTGACTTCTGGTTTGGTGGTCCTTGATCTTTTAGGAGTGGCAAGTGCAGAGCTCTTGGAAGATCTAGTTTGGGAGGAGGTTTGTATCGGAACATCTCCTTTCTTTTCTTCTTGTTTCTCTTTCTCAGTCTTCTCCATTTTCTCTATATTTGCATCTACTACCTCTTTTGACAAGCCAAATCTTTTGGCAATTTCTTCAACTTCCCTTCTTACTTTCCTTTTTATCTCCGATTGTCTTAACTCAACATGTATTTTTACACTTAGTTCTTGAAAGGTGCCAAACCTTTCTACTTTAGGGTCCTTAGGCTGGCTCAATAGGTGTCGAATATGTAGCTCCAAGATTTTTTCATCGACCTTGTATCCCATAGGCATTATCCACACAGTTCTGGGCTCAACTACCTCCATTAGGCATTGGTCAGTGTTAACCATGAAGCACACTATGTCCTTATAGTTCAAAACTATGGATTGAGGTATTCTTTCTTTGGCTTGCATCATGCTTTGGAAGTTCTTGAAGTAATCCTAGAGAGATGTGTTTTGGGCTTGAGCATCACCAAGTCCATACATATAATCTCTAATCTGAATTGCAACTTGTTTTTCATTTTGCCAAACCCAACCACTTGATCCGGGTAGCTCATTCATGTAATAAAAGAACATACATAGTATTAGACAACCATATTTGGAGACTTTTTGATCTTCTACAAGTTTTCTAAGAGTTGATTTAGGAGAAGTTCATACAGGTCATAATCTGCATCTTCCCTCAACATCTGATATGTTGCATATACTGTTGTCCTAGACACAGAATTCTCCCTGCTTGAATGATAGATTTGTAGCCAATTATCATTGAGGCAAACTTGACATCCAGATTAGTAATGTCATCTATGGTAATTGCTCTTTTGTCAAATTTAGATCTGGTGGCTTCAGTTACAATCTGGTTCTTGACAGATTTAAGTGCAGGTAACCCACCGGAAGAATGCAGTCCAGTCACTACCTTGATGGCATCTTTAATTATCTTGAAGGGCCTCATTAACCACATGAAATTATCATGCATCCTGCTTAGGACATACTGGACCCAATCATCTTCTACAAAACAGGGAAAGTGTATGCAATGTCCAAAGTGTTTATCCCAGAGGGCTTTGAATTGAGGTTTGAGTTTAAAACTCTCATCTATTAGCTGTTTGTGATATATGTCCATCAGTTTTGAGTCTCCAAATTCCTCAATGTTGGCATGGATATAGACCCTAACATCTTCTACATGCAATACCCCATGCAGAATGCTAAAAAATGTGCCTAAAGGATCAACTTCTAGAGATTTATAGGGGTGTTTCTTGAATTTAGGATGCAGCCTATCAATGATCTTGACAACTATTGGAGTAGCCATTTTGCAAGAGATTCAAAGAGAGATTTTTAGAATGGAAGTACCTTTTCACGCTTTAGGGTTCAAAATAGGAGCCAGAACAAATTGTTGGTTGAATTTGAATTGTAGAAACTTTGTTGCAGAGCTCTTCTTTTCTTCTTCACAAATGCAAATGTGCAAACAATGAGTGAAAGAACCCTTTTATCCTTGTGCAAACCCTAATTTCCTTTTGTAATAAATACACAACTTAAGTTATCTGGTTGCCCTATTTTGAGAGAGATATTCTTGAATCACTGTGCTGAACTTAGAATCATTGTTAGTGAGGATTGACAATGTATCTTCTTTTCTTCAATCATGCCATGGGTCCACAGATCAAAGTATTTCAATTTTGAATCATACTAGATCTGTCTGTGAAAATCTTGCTTTACTGGAGTGTTGTCGGAACTAGATTAACTTGAGTGGTTAAACTCTTACAAAACTCCATGCGGATCTTCCATATTTTTACTGAAGGTTATGTAGATGTTTTTCTAAGAACCTTTTAATCCGTAGCATTCCATGTGCTGAATTTGGGCACTAGTTGACTGGCTAGGGGAATTTTTTTTCTCTGTGACTCCCCTTGAGCCAAAGCTCACCCTTTTAGTTTTTAGAAGGAATATCAACACCAGATTCTGGTGCGGATCCATCCCCAATATTTTCTGTACTCTTCTTCACCCAAATCTTGGTCATCTCCTTTTGAACTTCATCCACATTCACTTTACCTTTGCCCTTATCTTGTTTTTGATTATGTTACACCGGACCTTTTCTATCCTGATTTCTACTTCTCCAGAATTTGGCAATATGATCGGATCTATTGCAATTGTAACAGACAACATTTCTTTGCTTATTTGATTGACATCCTTTTGATCTGCATTGATTAGCCATATGTCCCATTCTATTGCATGCAAAGCATCTACCATTGAATGAATTGTTTATTTGCATATTTCTACATTCATGAGATTTGTGACCATACCTTTTGTAGTTGAAACATTGTTTGGAGAAGGATGGATTAGTCCAATTCATTCTGCTCCTACACTGAGTTGCTTTATGACCAAAATTGTTGCAATTGAAGTAGTATCCATTGAAGGATGGATATCTTTGAGCATTTGGTTGCCTTACCAGAGGTCTTCTAGGCCTGTTTCTTTGATTTCCTGATCCAAAGTTCTTCTGACCGGATCCAGAGTTTTCACCTTTCTCATATCCCAAGCCATGCTTATCATCTACCCTCTTTTGGCTTTCAAGAAGAACTTCAAGTTGGGTTGAGCTTATCTTGAATTTCTCTTTGTATTCATTTGTTGTTTGAAGATCTTGTTTAAGAGTGTTTATCTGATTCTCAAGTTGTTCTTCATTATCTCTAGCTTCTTCAAGAACAGATTCAAGATGCCTAATTATTCTGTCCATTTTGTGGTAGTCCTATGTTTTCTCCTTGAGGGATTGTTTTAGATTATCTTCAATTTTCCTTTTTTCTTCAATTTCTTGGGTGAATCTCATAACCCCTGATTCCATTTCATGCCTTACCATAATGACCTCTTTTGACAGTTTCTCACATAGCTTATTTTTCTCATTCAAATCTTCATTAGTATCATTCTCTTCATTCTAATTGGCTAATTTTTGAAGTAGTTCCTTTCTCTTTTTCACAGAGATACTAATTTTTTTCTTTTAGTTCATTTATGAAATCATTAGTTTGTTTGAGTCTTTCTCTCAAATTATTGACTTCAGAATGGGATTATTCAAGATCATCTAAGGCAGATTGAAGTTGTTCCTTCATACCATATATATCCATTGAGATTCCCAGATCTTCCTCAAGCTGTTAGGCTTTGTTAAGAGGAACTTAGCTCTAATACCAATTGTTGGAAACAAGGCAGATAACTGAGAGGGGGGGTGAATCAGTTATCTCAAAATTTCCTTAACATTCTTTTCTTTTTGTTATCTTAATAATCAGTGCAGCATCAAAACATATAAGCATATGTGATCATAAGAACAAAAATAAAATCAACACACATAACACAAGAATTTTTACGTGGAAAACCCTATTAAGGGAAAAAACCATGGGGTGACTAAACCAAGATTGTATTCTATGATAAAAGAATAAAGGAGTACAAAATGGAACTTGCCAATTAGGGCTCACTACCCAAGCACACTGCTCACAAGAGGCACACTGCCTACAAGAGACTCACTATCTACAGAACTTACAAAAGATAATCAAGTGTTTGAACTGATGAGAAGCATCTACAAATGCAAGAGTTCAGTTCCGGTTTAGGCACAATATATTGATCTGATGCACTTCATCCTTTCTTTGCTCAATGTTGTTGTTCTGTCACATACCAGACTTGGATTGTTGTTCCCCCATTTATCTCTACTTTTCTTCTCACCTTACTTTGTTTCTTGGTCACTTCACACCTCACATGCTGAAATCTATCTTGTATATATATCCGCATCAAGGATTTTTATCAACTTGCTAGTCGGCATCAAGAATACTGTAAGTAATTAATCTGTTGGCTGAATCCATGCTTGATTTGTGATGCGTATCAAAAACATAGACATAGAAGTCATTAATCATGTCGGCCAACAATGTATGATCCCACAAATTGCTTGATCAACACTATTTACTCATCTGGATTGAAGTCTGATACTCTGCCGGTCAGTTCTTCCTTTGTTTGCTCTGCCTGATTAGAACCCAACACTCAGATCCTCATATCTTTTCGTTGATTTATCACCGGAGGCTAAATCTCTAGAGTACAGTAGTCATTATACCCCTCTTGACTTTCCCAAGTCTGCAACTTACTGGGTCATACCATCTGAGAGATTCGGACCTGATTGTCAGACCTTGTTACATACTCTATTCTTGTTTACCAGATCAAAACAATCTTCAATCTGACTTTTGGTATAGGCATATTATGTATTGTGGATGTGTGGGATAGAATTTATTTCCATCAATGACAACACTTATGAAGCCACATAGTGTCTCTTTCCAACAATTACATCTACATCCATAAATTCTTGATAATTGGCTTGAGATTAATGAGCAATAGAAGTTCAGGATTTTTTTCAATACAGAGCAGTTCTGTTTGGAAATAAATGAGGCATGCAAGGAAAATTTTTCAAGAAATGCTATGTGTAAAAAGCACTCACAAGTGGAAAATGTTGCTCTGATGGCACAAATGGAGACTATTAAGTTGGCTCTAGCTTTTGTAACACATAAGGACTTCAAATCAGATGTGAAGAACCCCTGTTTGAATACCAGGTTGAAGAAGACATTGTTTCAAATAGACTAATGATAAGGGAATCTTGCAGAAGAAAACCTAAAGATAGAATCAAGTCTGAAGCTTTGAGAAGACAAGATATGTTATTCTAGAAGTGATAGCATGTGAAGGTTGTAATATGAGCTAGATACGATCTGATGTGTACTCCTAAGGGGGAGTAGTCTGAGCAATAAAAGTAAAAGGTGTAGCAGTGTAGGTGTTGGCAAGAGACACTATATGGACTCATAAATGTTGTCATTAATGGCAACAAAGGTTATCCCACACATCCGCAGGACATGATGAGTCTTTATCAGAAGTCATATTGAAGAAGTATTGAGGTCCGGTAAGCAAGAGTAGAGCACTCAGTAAGGTCCGACAAACAGGTCTGGATCTCTCAGAAGACATATCTCCATAATGTGAAGATTTGGGGAAGTCAAGAGGAGTACCTTGACAAATAGAATCCAAGGATTCAGCCTCTGGTGTTGAAAGGATGAGGAGATATGAATACTTGAGTGTCGGGTTCCTGATTGACAGTGTGAACAGAGGAAGAACTGTCTGGTAGAACATCAGACATTATTCTGGATATGTTACTGATGATGGTATAGGTTCTTAAGGCATAAGTTATGATTGGCCAACATGATTGATGACTTCTACAAGTATATCCTTGATTTGCATTACTTGGTATGCAAGGAATCAGCTGACAGATCAGAGTTTGAGAAAAATATTGACTATTCTGGATACCAACTAGAAAGGTGATGAAATCACTTGTGCAGATATATATACATGATTGATTTAGATGTGAAGGTGTGAGTGGTGCGAAGAAAAGTAGAAGAGTAGAGTAAAGATAATAGAAGAGATTCAAAATGTGATAGTACAGCTACATCAAGAGAGAATAAGAATGAAGTGCAGCAGATCGGTTTATTAATCTTAACTAGAACTAAACCTCAGCATGTGTGGATGCTTCTTATCAGTTCAAACATTGTGTTATCTTCCTTTCTTGTAGACAGTGTGTCTCTTGTAGGCAGTGAGCCTCTTGTGAGCAGTGTGCTCAGGCAGTGAGCCCTAATTGGCAAGTGCCATATTGTTACTTCTATTCTTCTAACAAAGAATAATATCTTGGGTTAATCACCCCATGGTTTTTCCCTTAACTGGGTTTTCCACGTCAAAAATATTGTGTCATGTGTATTGGTGTTCTTTCCATTTCATAATTATGTTTGCTCATTTGATTTAATACTGCATTAACTGTAAAGGAAGATCAGAGAACTAGAAGAATTAAGATAACTAATTCACCCCCCTCTCAGTTATCAATAATTGGTATCAGAGCCAAGTTCCTCTCAACAGAGCTTAACAGCTTGAGGAAGACCTGGGAATTCAAATGGATGCATATGGTATGAAGGAGCAACTTAAGTCTGCCCTAGATGATCTTGAGCAGTCAAATTCTAAAATCAATGAATTGAAGGAAAGACTCAAACAGGCTGATGATTTCATAAATGAATTAAAAGAGAAACTAAGTCTCTCTATGAAAAAGAGAAAGGAGCTACTTCAACAATTGGCAAGACAAGGTGAATCCAATGATACAAAATGGAGATCTGAAGGAGAAAACCAAGTTATGTGAAAATTTATCAAAAGAAATCATTATGGTAAGACATGAAATGGAATCAAGAGTTATAAAGTTTACCCAAGAGATTGAGGAGAAAAGAAAAACTAAAGATGATCTAAGACAATCTCTCAAGGAAAAATCAGAAGATTGCCACAAGATGGATAGAATTATTAGACATCTTGAATCTGATCTTGAAGATGCTAAAGATAATGAAGAAAAACTTGAGGATCAAATTGCCTCTCTTAAAAGGGATCTTCAAACAACAAATGAATATAAAGAGAAATTCAAGATAAGTTCTGCTCAACTTGAAGTTCTTCTTGAAAGTCAAAAGAGGGTAGATGACAAGTATGGTTTGGGATATGAGAAAGGAGAAATCTCCAGATCTGGTCAGAAGATTTTTGGATCAAAAAATCCAAGGAACAGGCCTAGAAGACCTCCGATAAGGTAGCCTAATGCTCAAAGATATCCATCCTTCAATGGATACTGCCACAACTGCAATAACTTTGGTCATAGAGCTAATCAGTGCAGAAAGAGAATGAATCAGACTAATAAATCCTTCTCTGGACAGTGTTTCAACTGTAAAAGGTATGGCCACAAATCTCATGAATGCAGAAATATGCAAATGAACAATTCATTCAATGGTAGATGCTTTGCATGCAATAGAATGGGTCACATGGCTAATCAATGCAGATCAAGAGGATATCAATCAAACATGCAAAGAAATGTTGTTTTCCAAATTTGCAATAGATCCAGTCATATTACCAAATTCTGTAGAAGCAAGAATCAGGACAAAAGAGGTCTGACACATCATAATCAGAATCAAGACAAGGGAAAACAAAAAGTGAATGTGGATGAAGTTCAAAGTGAAATGAACAAGATTTGGGTGAAGAAAAGTATAGAGAATATAGGGGATGGATCCGCACTAGACTCTAGTGCTAATATTCCTTTTGGAAACTAAAAAGTGAGCTCTGGCTCAGGGGGAGTCTCAAGGAAAAACATTATCCCCCAGCCAATCAATTGGTGGCGGAATTGGCACAAGGAAAATTACAGATTAAAAGGCTCTCAAAGAAACATCCAAGTAAATTGTGATTAAGATATGAAAGATTCGCAAGAAGTCTTAAACAGGTAGAGGACTAATCTGATTCCTCAGTCATCTGGTGAGAAGTAGGTTTCTCACAGTTAAACTTGACATGATTCAAACTATGGAATCTTGATCTGCGGATAGATCAAATGATTAGTGAAAGGAAGATAGATTATCACTATTCTCCAAGAATAACTTTAAAGTCTGTCTCAGTGATCCAAAAAGGTTATGTCTCCGAATAAGATAAAAAAAGGAAAACCAGAATGAATTAGGTTGCGCATTTATTGCAGGGTGAAAATTAGGGCTTTTTAGAAATAAAAGAGTTCATTCGTTTGTCATTTGCTCATTTGCAGTCAAGAAGAAAAGAAAAAGGAGCTTTGCATCAAACTGTCTCAACTCTTAAAGATCAGCCATTGAAATTGTTTCATCCAGCTAATCAAATCCGGCTCTTTCAGTGAACACTTGAAACAAAAAAGGTGTTTTTCATTACTGAATATCTCTCTGTAAAATCCTTTTGGAAATGGATACTCTGAATATTGTGAAGATCTCTGATAGACCTCGTCCTAAATTTAAGAAGTATCCATATAAATCTCTAGAAGTTGATCCCCTAGGTGCCTTTTCAAGCATTCCGCATGGGGTTCTGCATGTAGAAGATGTCAGGGTTTACATTCATGCAAGCTTTGAAGAATTTGGTGAATCAAAGTTAATGGATATCTATCACAAGTAGTTAATAGATGATTCTTTTGAGATCAAACCTCAGTATAAAGCCATCCGGGAGAAGCATTTTGCTCAGTGCATTCATTTCCCCTATTTTGAAGAAGATGAATGGGTTCGGTATGTGTTAAGCAGAGTGCATGACAATTTCTTATGGTTGAATAGACCATTTAAAATCACCAAAGATGCAATTAGGGCAATAACTGGTCTGCATTCATCTGGTGGGATACTTGTTCTGAAATCTATCAAGAATCAAACAGTAAGTAATGCAACTGGATGAAAATTTGACAAGAGAGCTATGACAATTGAAGATATCACTGATCTGGATGTCAAATTGGCATCCATGATAATTGGTTACAAGATTTATCACTCTAGTAGGGAAAACTCAGTACTGGGAACTGCAGTTTATACAGCCTATCAGATGCTAAAAGAAAATGATGACTATGATCTGTGTGAACTTCTTCTAACCCAACTTTTAGAAAATCTGCAAAAGATAAAGGACAAGAAGAACTCCTTCAAGTATGGTGGCTTGATACTCTACCTATTCTTTTATTACATGAATGAGCTTCCCAGATCTAGTGGCTGGGTATGGCAGAATGATAGACCAGTAGCTATTCAAATCAGAGATTATATACATGGGCTTGGTGATGCCAAGGCACAGAATATAGCTCTCTGGGGCTATTTCAATAATTTTTAGAGCATGATGCAAGTAAGAGAGAGAATCCCCAAATCTTTAGTTGAAAAATATAAAGATACAATATGCTTTATGGTAGAAACTGATTAGTGCCTTATGGAGGCAGTGGAACCAAGAATAGTATGGATCATGCCGATGGGGTAAGAAGTTGATGACCAAATTGTGGAGCTGCATGTTCAACACATGCTCAGTCAGCCAAAGGATCCAAAGGTAGAAAAATTCAGAACCTTTGAAGAACTAAGTGTGAAAATTCATACAGAGCTAAGGCATCTAGAGATCAAGAGGAAGGTGAGAAGAGAAGTTGAAGAAGTTGCCAAAGGCTTTGGTATCTCAAAAGAAGCAATTGATGACAACAGGGAAAAGATGGAAAGGGTTGAGGAAGAGAAGAAGAAGGCAGAAAAGAAAAGTGAGGAAAGTTTTCTTGTAAAATCTCCCACTCAGACCAGATCATCAAAGAGATCTGCACCTACCACTACTAAAAGCTCAAGGACAACAAAACCAGAAGCAAAATCATTTAGAAAATGAGAGAAAAGAACAAAGACTAAAGCCACAAGAGCTTATGCGAGTCAAAGGGATGAAGAGGAGACTGAATTTGATGAAGAAGTCAGGAAAATGAAGAAAAAGAAGAAAACATTCGGTGAACCCTCTACCGGTCAAGGTGAAGAAGAAAAGGCAGAGGAATATGTTGAAAAACCCACTCTTCACATTGATGACATAATAAAATCAGTCACTGTGGACAGAAATCTTCAGCCAATGGTTGAATTCTATGATGATTATGGTGAAGCTGATCAGAAGATATTACAAGATGCCACAGTCAGGTATCTAAATGTCTACAACAAAGAATTCATTGAAATTATATCTCTGATCTGCAAAAGCTTGGAGAAGGAACTTGAAATAAGGAAGAACAATCCCCAAGCCAAAGATCTAGAAATCTGGGAACAGATAGCTATTCGGCTATATCCTTCAATCGATTCAAAGCAAATGAATATGATCTTCAAAGATTGCAAGGATGAGTTTAGGAGCAAAGCCATAATGAATCAGCTCATGCTTGGTGAGACTGACAAGGTAGCCAAGGAAACAGAAGAGATCCTCTGGAATGCCTTCAAAAGATTCAATCTTCCTATTATAGAGGACTTGGTGTTGATCCTTCAGCCACAGGTGTTGAAAAAGAATCCACTGAGCAAATCATGGACACTGATATAGAAAAGGATAAGGACTTGGAATCCTTTGTTCTAGAAAAGGAAGTGCATGAATAGACAAACATCACTCCTCTGGTTTCCCCTACTAACTCTGGATCCAAAGGAGATGAAAGAATAGAGGAGAAAGAAGCAGAGGTGAAGGAAAAAAAAGATAACAGTACAAAGGTCGTGGAAGGAGAGAAAGCTCCAAGAGACAGTTCTGTGACTGCAGAAGAAAAGAAGAATCTGTCTCTGGCAAGAGACACTACAGAATCAATCAAGGACTTTTTGACAAAAGAAACTATGGAGATTGATGAACTAGAACTACTAAAAGAGCCATTTGATTTTGACTCTCTATCTCCGGTACAAACAATGAAGATAGCTTTGTTTGCTAATGCAAAGGCCAACGAAAAACTCCTGAAGTCTCACATGGAAGACTTAGCTTATAGAAGCTGCATCTGGAGTGTTAGAAAAGATTATGCCATCTTTTCAGAAAGATCCCTCAGCCTCCTTATCCGGTAATCTTAAAACTCTAGTAAATAGTGTTAGCACACATTTTGATTCCCTAGAGAAGTCAGTAGAAGATAAGGTCCGGAAGGAATTTTTGACAAAAAGATTATTAGAGGTACAAGGGTTAATAACTAATGATAGAAGGAATATGAGTATAGGGATAAAGAGCTTAGAAAATGCTCTTAAAGATGGCAGAGAAATGTACAAATTTTGTTTATCATGGTCCAAAGTAACATTGGACATTGAGAAGAAAGTAAAAGAACAGGAGGACAAATTGACAAATCTATCAAAGAATTTTGATCCTCTCTCATCTTCCATAATCAATCAAGAATGTCAGACTATTGCAGTCTTGAATGAAATCAAGAAGCTGGAGAAGGAAAAGAAAAATAGAATAAGCAAGTTGGGTGAACTCAGAGGGATAATTATCCCCAAGTTAGAGGCCATGCATGAGGCCATAAAACAAGCTCAGACCATAGCCCGGACCAGTGATCCAATAGATCTAAAAAGGGCAGACACGTTTGCATTCCTGTTGAGTGGTCACATCTCAATTTTGGACAGGATGAAACAAAGTTGGGCAACAAAATTCATCTAATTGAAGACAACTTTTGCAGACATACTTCAGTATATGTAAGTATGCTATATGTATATACTTATGCGACTAAGTATAGTTGAAATTTTGAAAATTTTGGTGTGCGGACCCTACCCTTTGCCATTGATGTCAAAGGGGGAGTGAGGAACAGTGAAAAATGAGGAATCCAACTAAGGGGAAGCTTTGAAAATGTACATAGAGACAGAGCATTAGCTAAGGGGGAGTATAGTGTGACACTTAGTCATTTTTCACTAAGTGTTGCCATCAATGCCAAAGGGGGAGATTGTTGGCAAGAGACACTATATGGACTCATAAATGTTGTCATTGATGGCAACAAAGGTTATCCCACACATCCGCAGGACATGATGAGTCTTTACCAGAAGTTAGATTGAAGAAGTACTGAGGTCCGGTAAGCAAGAGTAGAGCACTCAGTAAGGTCCGACAGATAGGTCCGGATCTCTTAGAAGACGTATCTCCGTAATGTGTGGATTTGGGGAAGTCAAGAGGAGTACCTTGACAAATAGAATCCAAGGATTCAGCCTTCGATGTTGAAAGGATGAGGAGATATGAATACTTGAGTGTCGGGTTCCTGATTGACAGTGTGAACAGAGGAAGAACTATTTGGCAGAACATCATACATTATTCCAGATATGTTACTGATGATGGTAAAGGTTCTTAAGGCATAAGTTATGATTGGCCAACATGATTGATGACTTCTACAAGTATATCCTTGATCCACATTACTTGGTATGCAAGGATTCAGCCAACAGATCAGAGTTTGAGGAAAATATTGACTATTCTGGATGCTGACTAGAAAGGTGATGAAATCACTTGTGCGGATATATATACATGATTGATTTAGATGTGAAGGTGTGAGTGGTGTGTTGAGTGGTACAAAGAAAATCAGAAGAGCAGAGTAAAGATAATAGAAGAGATCTGGAATGTGACAATACAACTACATCAAGAGAGAATAAGAATGAAGTGCAGCAGATTAGTTTATTAAGCTTAACCAGAACTGAACCTCAGCATGTGTAGATGCTTCTTATCAGTTCAAACATTGTGTTATCTTCCTTTCTTGTAGATAGTGTGTCTCTTGTAGGTAGTGAGCCTCTTGTGAGCAGTGTGCTCAGGTAGTGAGCCCTAATTGGCAAGTGCAATATTGTTACTTCTATTCTTCTAACAGAGAATAATATCTTGGGTTAATCACCCCATGGTTTTTCCCTTAACTGGGTTTTCCACATCAAAAATATTGTCATGTGTATTGGTGTTCTTTCCATTTCATAATTATGTTTGCTCATTTGATTTAATACTGCATTAACTGTAAAGGAAGATCAGAGACCTAGAAGAATTAAGATAACTGATTCACCCCCCCTCTCAGTTATCAATAGGAGGTAGTAATCAGAGATGGTTGTTGAAGTCAAGAGGATTATGAAGTTACCTCTCAGGGGAAGCAAGCATATGATGCTGATATGAATTTCTGATAAAGAGCAGTAAGTATTGCAGTGTTACTGACAAAGGAAATAGTGCAGTAGCAGCAAGATCCTAAGGTAATAATTGACAACCAAAAAGGAGAGAACTTCACATGAAAATCCAAAGTTACAGTCAGGAAAATCATCAAGTAAGGGGGAACACTCAATTGAAGAAAGTTCAAAATAGAGATTGGATCAGAGTAGTATATTCCCTTTGCCATTAATGTCAAAGGAGGAGAGAAGTCATGTTAAAAAACTTAGAGTGCAGATGTGTAAGAGAAAGGGGGAGAATTTTGGAGAAAAAGAGTGCAGGTGTGTAAAGAGAAAGGGGGAGAATCTTGTCTTGATGGCTGTTGCAGTTTTTCACATCATATGTTGCCATCAATGACAAAGGGGGAGATTGTTTCAAGTATGTGCCTAATCAGTGTTGTCATTGATGTCAACATATTCTTGTTGTCATTGGTGTCAACTATATCTTATTCTTTTACTTGTTTAGAAGACTTGTATGTTGAGGATATTGAGAAAATTAGCCTCTCTAGAAGAAACTAGTGAGCTATAGATAGTGAGTTGTATGCTGAAAAATAGTCTGGTAAACTACTCTGCATTTATTTCTATTTGAAGTTCATGGTCTACGGATTGGAAGTAAACTAGAGGTATGACTAAGGATGCTACATTTCAGGTTTGAAGCTTCCACATGAAGATCTGAGTGAGTTGTGTTCACCAAAGTGAAACCTACTTTTTTTGTAAGTTCAGTTGGGACAGGAAGAAAGCATTTTGCTCTGCATTCCTCTGCAATAAAGTATTTTTCTCTACAGTTCTAGAGGAAATTTTGGGATGATGATAAGTGCCTATAGTTGCAATGGTTCATGGTTTGGTGGTCTGCAGGCTATCTTTATTTTATGACAGTAGAAGACAGTGAAGTTCATGTGTTCTGGTGAGAAGATTCCTATGGTAAAAGTGGTTAAGGTTCGTGTGGTTTCTCCTGATGATTATAATGTGCTTGTGGATGTCTCCTAATCATGTTCTTATCTAGACTTTGGTCCACGTTAAGAAATTGAGATTGTGTTTGAAGATTGTTCCCAGATAATGTAGCATGTAACTAGTCTTGGCCGACCTGGTTAACCTCAGTGATTATGGAGATCTCTAGAAGTTTGTGGAAGCATGTTTTTGTTGCAAGTATGAGGTGAACCAGTGTTGTCATTGATGTCAACATACTCATATTGCATTGACAAGAGGGATTCGATGAGCAGTGTGCTGAGGATATTGAGAAAATTAGCCTCAATCAAGAACAGTGATGAGAAGAAGGCAAATGTATTGTATAGGATGCGAACCGGAGGATGCAGATTAAAGGGTTTGTAGATATGAGTCTTGAGATGCTTCAGTCAAGATTTTAGAGGTCCGCATGAAGATCTAAAGGAGTTGTGGCTGTCGGTGTAGAACCGGTTCCGGTAAGTGTTCAGAGGTGACAGAGGATCACAGAAAGATCCGGTGAGGTCCGGAACTATATAATCCTAATCTGTAGATTGGAAGGAGTGTTTGGGATGTCCTTGTGATGTGTCATCTCAAGTTGTGTATGATTTGGAGGTCTGGAAGTACCTTTTGCATTATGACAGTGGCGACAGACAGTGTTCTTGAAGTTCTGGATGAGGAAGAGAAGAGATTCCAGTACGTAGAGAAAGTGCGGATGTACCTGGTCATTCAGGCAGGCTTGTGAAGGTTCTTGGATCATGTTAAGGTTGTGTTGTTGGTCCGCATTGATGGTAGAGCCCAGAATTGAAGATAATCTTCCGGATGAAGTTCTTGCTCTGTTTTGCCGACCGGATGAGTTGTTCATCCTGCGAATGTTCTTGTGGTGGCCGACCGGATGTGTTATTCATCTTGCGGATATTCTTATAGTTGATTGCCGACTTAGATGATTTTTCCTAAGTCGATGTCTTGTATAAATAAAGGTTTGTGAGTTCATTTGAAGTGTGTGTGTGGTATAGTGAAGAAAAGTGCGAAAGACAGAGCAGAGGTTTTTGGGCTTAAATGGAACTGATCCGGACATGGTAAAGATGTCATTCTCCAGTTCAAGACTGTGATTCTTATCACTTTGTAGACAGTGTGTCTTCTTTTAGGCAGTGGGCCTCTTTGTGAGCAGTGTGCTCGGGCAGTGAGCCCTAATTGGCAAGTGCCATTTTGTAATTCCTTATTCTTCTAACAGAGAATAATCTTTGGGTTAATCACCCCGTGGTTTTCTCCCTTAACCAGGTTTCCACGTCAAAAATACTGTGTCATGTGTTTCTATTTCATAGTAATGTTTGTTTGTTTGATTCAATGCTGCTTTGATTAATAAGAAAGTCCAGAAAGGAGAAATAATTAGGATAACTGATTCACCCCCCCTCTCAGTTATCAACAGTTTTGGCATGGAAGATCATGTTTGAGTCCTAGCTAAGGCATGTAATGATCTACATTTCATTTCCTTTGCACGATGTTGTAATAGGTCAGGACCTATTTTGTAAATGTTTGTAATACTGACCTTGGAGATTGTTCCAATGGTTGATGATTGTGATGCCAACCTTGATGATCATTCTAAGGTTGATGTAGTGTATAAATAATTATCATAGAAAAAGTGTCCTTGAGCAAAAATGGAAAGATATTAAGAAAGGTCCAAAAGGTAGAGCAGAGAAGAGGAAGAGGAAAGAAGGGGAAGAGCAGAATAGAGACAGAGCAGAGTAGAGGAATTATTGTACTTCAATCATAGACATAGGAAGGTGTTGATCATGGAAGAAAGCCTAGCATTGAGCTGCTAGTAGGGTTTAACATCCCTGAGGGTTTAACAACCCTTATTGTAATATTGCTAGGTTTAGGGTTGAGGCAGTGAACCTGCTAGACCTAGTTGATCTTCATGGAAGTAAGCTAGTATGTTTAGACTTGTGGAGTGACCAAGCCTGAACATCATTATTTCAAGATTGAAATATATATTGAGAGCTAATCCTCTCCATGGTTTTTCCCCACCTTGGGGTTTTCCATGTAAAATCTAGTATCTCTTGTGTTTGATGTTATCTTTGTGGATAAGTTTCTGATTTCATGTATTCATTGTTAAATCATACTAATTGTGGATAAGTGATGGATGTTTAATTGTAGTAAGTGTTTGAGTTTTTGGGACAATTGATTCACCCGCCTCTCAGTTGTCTGGTGCATATTAACATCATCAGCATTATCTAGGGAAAGAATCAAGGCATCATCTTCAAATTTATTACTTACCACATTTGCTTCCTTATTGCCTTCTTGTTTGTCTCCTTCTTTATTCTTCTGAGACCAACAATATTTCTTCAGATCACCTAGTTTCCCATAGTACTAGCAATCCTTCTATCCTCTGGATTGGGACCTCTTGTCCTTTGACTTTCCTCATGACTTCCCATGACCTCCAGAACCTTTTTCTCTCTCCTTTGATCTGCCCCTACTTTCTGCATTCAAAACACTACCTGATGTGGACCCTCCTGAGATTTTCTATGGCATTTTGTCACTAAGGATAACACCAACAACATCATTAAATTTCAAAGTATTTGAACCAGAGACAAAGTTACTTACAACCATTACCAAGCTATTCTAGCTTTCTGGCAAAGAACATAAAACCAAGAGAGCCCTCACCTCTTCATCAAATTTCACTTTTACAGAAGTTAACTAATTGGTAATCATATTAAACTCATTTAAATGATCTTTCACAGATCAACCTTCAATCATTTTTAGATTAAACAAATGCTTCATGAGAAATACCTTATTTGAGGCTGAGGGTTTTTCATACAATTTAGCCAAAGCTTTCATCAGTTCATCTGTTGTCTTTGCTTCTGTTATATTGAATGCCACAGATGGTGCTAGGCACAACTGAATGGTTCTCAGTGCCTTTCTGTCTAGAAGATTCCAATCCTCATCAGTCATTTCTGCCAGTTTCTTGGCTATTCCTTCCAATGGCCTCCATAAATCCTTCTGATAGAGATAATCCTCCATCTGCATCTTCCATAACTGATAGTTCTGCCCATTAAATTTATCTACCTTCAATTTACCCTCATTTTCCATTGCTCCCACTTAACCATGAGACTCCCACTCAACTGTGAGACCTTCCTGCAGATGATAATCAAACACATCCCACTCTGATACCACTTGTTAGGAATTTCATGCAGAAGATATCAATTAAATGCAAATAAAGATTAAATAGAGGAATGAAAAATACACAAAAATAATAACAACGAGAGACAATTTTTAACGTGGTTCACCCAAACTCGGGCTACATCCACCAACAGAGAGTCTAATATTATTATCTAGCAAATCAAACTGATTACAACTAGAAATCCTTGCAACTCAATATCATTGCAAATGCTACAATACAATATCAATGGAAACCCTAACCCTTAGCCGCTTTTATCAAGGGTTTTTATGTCAGCCAATAGAAAAAATAACTCTTGACACCTTTATAAAATAATAAAAATTATTTGAGGTTTTGGGGGCGCTGCCCCTTGACCTTGTCTTGGGGGTGCTACTCCCAAACCCTAGTTAAATAATTTGGGGGGAAACCGTGCTGATAAAAGTGGGGAAAATTTAACCTTCAAGTCTAATTAGGCTCCATATAACAACAACAGGCATTAGAAGTCTTAAAGGACATGCATCATGGTGTGTGTGGAGGCCATTATATGGCCAAGACAACATCCCATAAAGTCTTGAGAGCTAGATATTGGTGGCCTACTCTTTTCAAGGATGCTCACCAAATGGTCCAAAGCTATGATGTTTGTCAGAGATTCTGAGGAAAATTAAAATTCTTTGGAAGTCTGCCCCTCAGGCCCCTAGCAGTAGAAGCTCCCTTTCAACAATGGGGATTAGATTTTATTGGGGAGATAAGTGAAAATTCAAGTGGACATAGTTGGATTCTAGTTGCCACTGATTATTTCACCAAATGGGTTGAGGTTGTCCCCACCAAGAGAGCAACTAGTAAAGTTGTGATTGACTTTCTAATGAACAATGTCATAACAAGGTTTGGGGTGCATGTAAAAATAATCTTAGACAATGCAATGTGCTTCAAATCTGAAGAATTTACAAAATTCTGTAGCCAATATGGGATTTCAATTTGTTACTTGTCCCCATACCATCCTCAGGGTAATGGACAAGCTTAATCAAGCAACAAGAGCTTGATGAAGATTATAAAAATAATTATTGAAAAGAACAAGAAAGCTTGGGATACCAAATTAAGACTTGTTGTCTGGGCTAACAGAGTGACTGTAAAAAAGGCCATTGGGCAAGCCCCCTTTGACTTAGTCTATCGCTTAGATGCAAGAATGCCATAAATAACTTACTACCTATTTTCAAGTTTATTCAAGAGCATGATGATGACATTTCTAATGCAATGCAAAATAGGATCAATCGGGTGACTCAGTTGGATGAAACAAGAAGGGTAGCTCAATTGAGAAACATCAAATTGCAGCAACATGTCAAAAATCTGCATGACAAGAAAACATTTGAAAGGAAATTTCAGGTAGGGGATATGGTATTACTATGGAATGCCATGTCTCAGGAGAAAGGGAAACATAATAAGTTTGATGCCCTCTGGCTTGGACCATATCTAATTGGCAATACTCATGGAGAAGACTCTTATTTCTTGCAAAATCTGGTTGGAGAATTACTTGAACTGTCAATGCATGGACATTTCTTGAAATCATACTTTTCATAAGGTATGATTATCTTCCATGCATATTGTATTTTAGTTTTTAGGTAGTTCCCTGCTTTAGTTTGTGTCCTTTTGTTTGTTTTCATTTTTTTTTGTATTGTGGTCTACTCCTCTAGAGTTCTTCTATGATCTCACTCTGTTTAGGCTGAACAAACATCCCCAACTAGAGCCACTGATGGGACCCTATAAAATTTTTCCATGGTTCTAGTCTTTGGCCCAAGTCTTGTGTTATCATGTTGAAAGGTCTCAGGTCTAGGGTTTTGCATAATGAAAATACTTTGAATAATATCCCTTAAACCCTAAACCCTTATGTTCTTTAGTTAGTGGTAATGAAAATCACTTTTGTTATATTCTTAGATTGACTGCCTATCGCCCATTTCTCAGTTCTTTGGTTGCCTCATTATGTCTTGAGATACGTTGTTGATCAGCCCTTTGCCACACAATTTACTGCCTCTGGCCCGTGCCCAATATTTCCTGAATATGTCAAAATATTTTACATATTAACCCTTTAGTGGTCTCGTGGCCCCTTCTTTCCTAGTAGATGAAGGTTATTTTAAAAAGATATATGCCAAATGGTCGGGTCCCACTGGCGTATGCTGATTCGTTTCCACCGCTCTGCCTATGTTAAAAATTTGATAAAGCAAGCGTTCATAGAAAGGTTGAAGGATGCCATCTGGCAAGAACTCTTCCAACAAGATGCAAGGGGGAATGGTGGGTCCTGAAAGCCACATAGAATCTTTTTCACTGGTTTCTACCATTCTGCTGGGCTTCACCAAGAGGTCCTACCTAGTATCCGTGGAAAGGTAGAAAGGCGACATATGGCATCCACATTATATTTTGAAGTCTAGATGGAGAAAGGCATGTTAGGTTGAGTGAATCCATGCCTCTCCATCATTCTACTCAGTCATTAATTAATGTGCCCCGCCAGACTACGGAATAATGGAAATCTGCCATGTGGCAAGAAATGACATAATTTAGATGGCATGTCCTTTCTGGTAACTATTAATGAATAATGAGAAGGAACCTCTTGATTGGCCTAATAAACATCGCTTGACATGTTAAGTGGGGTCAAATCATTAGACCTATCATGGTCGTCTAATTTCTGCTAGTGTTTCATGATCCGATAGTTGATATTCAAAATTTATAAAAATGAATGATTCTGCATATCTAGTTCACACAAGATGGAGTAATGGAAAACATGACTAGTTTCAACCATAATCAATGGTACTCTTTATAACTCACACCCCAATTTTTTTGTACTTTCTATTTCATGCATTTGAGGCATTGAGGCATTGAGGCTGGTGGTTTCTATGACATCTCGAGCATCAATTCAGAGTTAGCTGTGTGAAATAACCTAGTAAGTTGCCTACATCTTTTTTATTGCACTCTGTTGTTCCCATTAGGGTTTTCCTTTCCTTTCATTTCTTAAAAAATCTTCTAAAGTTTGAATTAAAAACCCCTGAACATGGAAAGGAAGAAAACTCTCTCCCTTGTTTCATCAGTTAAAATGGCTCCACCAAAGGCCCAGGCTCCCTCCACCTCCCAAAAATGAGCCCTGCATGAGGACCTCATAACCCAACTCCTTGGTTCTAGTGCACAAAGGATAAAATCTAGTGGCCCGGGCAACATAGATGGACTGGCTGGTAAGTATCTTGAGTGTAGAGATGCAAAAATCCCTATTTCTGGTTGGTCATTATTTTACCACTGGTGGAGAAAAAGAAATGCTCATTCACCATTATCAAATGTGTGGATGAGGGATTTAGGAAAGTTGGTAGTCACCAACGTGTTTGAAGATATTGAATTACTCTTAGCCATGGCTGCCCATTATGATGAGGCTGCTAGAGTAATTAGGAGTAAGAGTGGGGGTGTTCTGGTGGAAGTTAATAAAGAAACTATTGCCACAGTCTTTGGATTAAACTTGGCTGCTTCTACATAAATTTATACAAATAGATTCAATGCGCTATATGCAAAGGATAAGAGTAGTTTTAGAACCATATATCTACCCAGATTTAGGGAAAAGGCACCAAATGGTAGATCAGTGAAAATTCCTTAGAGTGAGCAAGAGCCTTTCAGGCTAGATACTTTTGAAAGTTATTTTGCTAAAATCTATTATGCTCTCTATCAAGTTTTAAGGGAAGGTAAGAATGAGATAATCCCCATTGATTGTACCTATATGGTTGCTGATATTCAACACCCATCTCAAAGTGTTCAATTTGATTTTGCTTCTTATCTGGAAAAACATATACATAAGGGACTGGTAGAAATCAAGAATAAGAAGGAACCAATCAAATTTTGATGGTTTTCATTGCTGTGTCACATGTTCCTACATCAAGGGAAAGCAAATATAAACTGGAACCCTAAGTTGATGATTAAGCATGTTGACAACATGGGGAATACATTGCTAGTCTAGTGTTGGACTCATATTTGGGACATGCATGATCCCAGTTCCAATTATAGGTTCTTCAAAGACCATTTTGTGGTCACAGTATTGAGACATTTTCAGACAGACATGCCAAGGATTCTAACCCCATTGTTAAATTTCCTTAAACCTGTAATAAGGACACCTACTTCAGATATTAAACACAATTGGGGAGATTTCTTCCTCCATAAGGAGGGCATAGTTTTAAGAGTTTATGGCACCCCTGTGGGTCCTCATATTTTACCTAGGTATGTGCCATTAAGGGTTGGTTTCTTGGAGGTCATTTGGTAGTTGGTTGAATCAGAAAGTATTCACTTGGTAGGATAGAAAAAGGATCTTTCTTCCTATACTTGACAATTTTCTCTAATCTCAGAATGAACGGGGAAGGATTTGCTAAGCTAAATGACAAATTGCTTGTTTTCAATATGAAGCAAGAGCATGTTAGATTTTTTGACCCTGAGGGTTACATAAATAGCATTAGATGAGGTATCAATAGGTCTTATGTTGCCTATCAAGTATTTTTCCCTAAGGATGTTATCAAAAATTCTAATATTGATGAGGAAGTTAAGGTGAAAAGAGCAAAGTGGCCTATGTTCATGAAATATGATGAAGCAATGAGAAAGAAGAAGCCTTCTTATAAGGGGATTTTCCTAGATGTTGCTGACCACATCAAAAGAATAAAAAACATTTTATCACATATTGATGAGTTAGTTGATATACAGAATAGCAAGTCTGCTGAGGCCACTAAAGAAAAAAGGCCACCATGCCTGCCCCCTGCTATCAATCAAGTAAGATATACTTTCAAGAGAAAAGACAAAAGGGAAGAAGTCAAAGAACAAGCTCCACAAGTTCCTCCATAGACTCAATTAACTCTATCTCTTTTACCAATTCCACAAGTATCTCCCCCTCCTATGTCAATAATTGAATTAGATTCTCCTCATAGGGAACCATATCCAAAGAACAGGAAAATTGAACAAAGACCCTTAGTTGATTACCTGGATGATGAAGAAGAAATGAAAATAAATGAGGAGGAAATACAACGTGAGATGCCATCCCCTAGTAGAAGTGAGCCTGAGGAGTTGCCTTTGAATAGGATCATTGACATTGCTTCAGGGCAAGGATATTTCAGATGAGATAAGAGCTATGGCTTGCAGGAATTTCATAAGTGATGATGATTTTGTTAATTCTAAAGAATTTTGTGGAAGAGTA
Source organism: Cunninghamia lanceolata (assembly GCA_027924645.1). Taxonomy (NCBI): domain Eukaryota; kingdom Viridiplantae; phylum Streptophyta; class Pinopsida; order Cupressales; family Cupressaceae; genus Cunninghamia; species Cunninghamia lanceolata. The sequence continues at coordinate 3,451,448 of BSBN01000536.1, forward strand.
GAAGGAGTGAATATAAAAAAAAGATTAGATGAAGAAATGTCTAAATCTCCTCAAGAAACTCAAGAGAAAGTGTCCATCAAGATACTCACATAGATGAAGGAGGAGGTTAAGGATATCACTCCAGAAAATGGTAGACAGATGATTAGAGAGAGTGGAATCTTATTACTCCCTAAATGGGATAGTGCTTCTGCTATTGTTTTGAATATTGCAAGAAGGCAAGATAAGGAGGTTTTCTCCATAGAGGAAGAAGCTGAGGCTGCATTAACAGGAGCTAGGTTCAATCCAAAATGAGAAACCTTAGCTATCTGGGCTTTGGCTCCTAACACTGATAAACCTTTGGTTGTAGAACCTGATAGAGATTTGAAAGGTGGCTTGATAAATAAAAGAGTATCCAATACCTCTACTCCAGAAGCATCCAAGTTGGTAGTAGAAGTTGCAAAGTTTGGTAAGGCAGCCACTGACACCCTTCAGAAGAAATATGATGAATTAGAAAAGGAGCATATGCATCTACTGCATGAATATAATAAGCTAAAGGAGAGGGAATTCCAACTACAACAATAGGTCTCAACATTAGCCTCACCACATATAGCTTTGGTAATAAGGGATTCAGGGCTTCTCTTTTCTGATCTTTCTTCCTCATCAAAATCAGTACTTGAAAAGGAAAATGAAGAGTTAAGGCAACAAATCAATTCTTTTGAAGAAATTTTTGCAAATTCTCTTGAAGGTCAGCAAAAGGATAATTGGTTTATTGTTTCAAGTATTTTGGAGTTGTTAATGGATAAGATTTCAGGCAAGGCAGTTATTATTCACAAATGCTACTCTGACTTGTTGCAAGTCATGAAGAAAATCGCTGAAGATAAAGGGAAAACAATGCCTTTGTTCAATAAATGGATCCTAAGGATTGCTTCTTTATTAGGTATTTAAAAAGGATCAAATCATGAACCTAATGATCCCAAAGAAATCAAACAAATTTACATGGCAGCAAAAGAAGTAGGGGAATCATAGGCATTTATAAGTTGCCTCGAGGAGGAGGCATTGAGGTTGGTTCATAATTTTGATAGTGATGATATTGGAGTGATCCCTGCAATTAAGCTAGATAATGGTGATATTAAGCCTTGCCAATCTTGGATCCTTCAGTTCAGTAATATAATTCCAACTCTTGCTTTCTTTATCTATCAAGATAATAAAGTTGACACTCCCCTATTCAGAAGAAGTATCGCAAATTGTGGGATTCCTGTCAACTTGCAGCAGATTTTACAAGGGAAGCTGAATCAATTGTGGCCAAGTACAACAACAAATATGCATCTTGTGTGAATAATCTCATCACCTTTCAATGGCCAATAGAGGAGCAGTATCTGGCCTGGGATGAGAAATATAATAACTTCCCTAACATTTGAAGTTTTGAGTATTTTAAAAGTTTATAAAGATTGAATATTATTATCTATTCCTTTCTCAAAATTTAGAATATACTTCTACGCACCTTTTCTTATTAGTAAAGGGAACATTCTTATTTCCCAATCTTGAGCCTGTTTGTCTCGTAGTGGTTTCCTTTTGTCTTGTTGCGAACTATCAGGTTTCCTAGAAAGGAAGGAATCAAAATATAGAGTATGGACAGAGGTCGCCAGAATTTGTTACACCTTTTTCAAATGCACATTTCCCAAGAACAACTTAGTCTTGTGGCCGCACATGCAACAACTTCTACTCCTATGAAAATATCTGATCATAATCAATTATCTTTGTTTCTGATTGATGTAATTTTGTCAAGTAAAAAAGTGACATTTGTCTCTAGGTCTGAAGCGTGTTTTGCTCCCTTGTTTCTATAAAAGGGAATTCAGGGCCTATTGACAAGTATCTTGGAGGAATTTTTGTAACAAGTACGTAGTCATAATAGGAAGTTTTCTACTTCTAGGTGTTATTTGAGAATAGATTCATTTGTACTTGTAACTATTGGTGTAAACTGTATCAACTCATCATTTTGAATATATTGTCAAGGTTCAAACTACATTGTCTCCTACATTTGTATCTTTTGCTATATTTTATGAATAATAAATTGATCACGTATCAATCTTATTCATCTTCATAGTCTTTCCTGTGCAAGGATATCTTTTTTGAATGGCTTTTACTTAGAGTAAATTTAATGCTTTAAGGAAAATATCAAGTATAGTAGATGTATGCAGGGATAAGCAAGTATAATTAGTTTTTGATTGATTTCAAGGTGTGATGGTGCAATGAATCATTACAATAATCTTATATGAGTTGGGGATGCATTTTTATACTAAGTTTCATTTGTATTTGTTTTGACTCTGTGACCCCGAATTTAGGCACTGATCTCTTAGGATTATTGTCCTCATTCAATCTCCCTGATCATTCATAAAATTAAATAACAATTTTATTTCTATATTCATGTTAAATATTAGTTTGCCTACATGTTCCTTTGCAAAGAATTATGTTGAAGCTTAAGAATCTAGCCCATTACTTTACTCTATCATTAATTCTTTAAGCAATCTAGAAGGAACATATCTACCTTAGAACAATGTTTTGAGCAAGTATTTAGACCCCCCATTCAAATAAACACTGGAAAACCCTATTGTTTTTAGAAAAGGAACACCCTCCTTGGTCTTGCAGAGCCTAAAGTGTAGAGGAAAAGGATTGAAACCCCATTTCCTATTCATTGGCCAATCCCTCGAGACATATTAGTTATTAGAAATGGCTATTTTATAGATCTATTTTCTTGAGACTAGGTTGCGAATTTAAAACAACCAACATATGTAATGCTAAGCTGTAGATATCATTGCCAATGCACATGAACTCTTAGTAGAGGAACTAGGGACTCTAGAGGCCCTTGAGGGTGAAGTGGAAGGAAAAATAGAAAATCAAGATGAAGATTTTTCTACCAAGGCATTCAAGGATAATTTTAGTCTAGTAGAAAAGGATTCTATTCAACATTTCTCTGAGGCTACTATTGATAAAACAATGCACATGAAGGCTAAGATAGAAACATATAATGAAGAGTTGGATAGCTAGACTAATAGGTGGGTAGCCCTACAAGAACAACTGAAGGCGCAAGAGCACGCTGCTACGAAGGAAAAGGTATTGGATAGAGTAGAAATAGATAAGGCCATCTAGGCATATGAGCTTATCCAAGGCTTCAGATGTAGAATGACGAAGGAGCCATCTATAGATTTAGAATCAGATGGAAATGTAGAGTAAAGAGGTCATGTTGACCAAGTCAAAGATTCCATGAATATTCTAGAATGCCAACTAGACTCCACCAAATTGATTTCCAAATACAATCATGTGCCACATTTCATCTTGATCATTAGATCATTGGATTTGTTGTAACCACATCCTCTCCTTGTTCTATAAAAGGAGATGGACTGCCATTTGTACATTAGTAGAAGCTTAATCGAGAGAGAATTGTTGAGCTTTGTGAGCACTAAGTATACTTTTGTGACTTAGCATTTCCCCATGGTTATTTCTTGAGACCAATTGTAAATATGCATACATTTGAATACTGAATGAAATAGAGATCTTGATTACAAATTAATCGTAAATCTTGAGTAATCTTTTGTGGATGATATCTAGACATGTCACTGTGGAGTGCTGCGCTCTCTGAGGTGCATTTCAATTTGTGATTGTTGTTGTTATCCTATTCCTTTGAAGAATAGCATCAACTATGTGTAGTTGTGGAATATCCTGGTGAAGCATGGTTTGATTTCATCTCTTTTCATGAAGTATTGAATTGTGTATACGGACCAATGGTCGAAACTCACTCATTTCAGATAATTGTAGAATTTTAGTTTATTTCTTTTAAATTTCATCAATCATCATCATCAACTACAAATATTGATAAATGATAAGCAGAACATAGGAAATATGTAGACATCCATGAATAATTCAACATCTTGTGCATATTTTGAGCAAATAGCATGTAAGATAGAAAATATCATGCAAATAATTGAAAATAATGATAAGAATCATGGAAATATCAGCTTGTAGGCACAATCTTTAGAAGAATTCAAGGTGCGGAAGCAAAAATAGTCAAGATTAGTTCAAATTTAAGTAAATTTAGAAGAACTAATCAAAGTTACACAAATCATCATGAACAATCTTAATCAGAGTAAAGATTAGAAGAATTTATCAAACTTAGAATAAATATCTACATATCCTGGTTAAAGATTGTAGGATTTAACATAATTTGTTGATATTTATGTAGAACAAGTAAAATAGAGGAAATATCTGCATATCCAGATACAGATTACATCAAATTTCATGTGTAAGGCCCATGAATGATTAACAACAAATTCACATCAAACCACTGAGTGATTATCAGAAGGTTATGTACTAACTATCGGAGACTTGGGATGACAAATTCATCTTGAATTTGTCGTATCTTTCTAGAGGATAAAAGTTTGTTATATAGTTTTTTTATCTCTGTTAATATGACTAATAGTTGTATCAACAAGTAGCAGTGAACATAGTCTTGTTTTCCCTCCTTGAAAGCATGGGATATGGACACACAAACATAATGGCATGTCGAGATACCCTAAGGGGTGTTGGTCATGATGTTAGTCATAAACAAAAATAGATAAAGAAATGCATATCAAACCTTTATCATCTTAAAATATATGATGAATTTAGAGAATTCATAATCCCAAGTCTTTGAGGATTAGTTCATAATCATCTGATGTTACTTAGTGGTTTGATGTGCATTGTTGTTTTCCTTAAGGGGCCTTATGTTTCTATTTTGAAGTTTCTTGAATCCAGATATGCTCTGTTACACCTTCATTTTGTGAATTCTTAACAAATAAGGTTAAATCCTATTGTGTTTGACTAGATCATGCAGATATTTATACAAGTTTGATCAATTGTTTTGCATTTCACTTGATCTACATGAAATGAGAATAATCTTCCTTGAGTTTACTTTTGCACTGTAAATTTGTTTAGATGATGTGCCTTATAAGCATATATTTTCATGATTTTTACCATTATTTATGTTTATTTACATGATATTTACTATTTTGTATGCACTTTGTTTAAATATGCTAAAGACATTTAGTTAACTTCGGGATGTCGACATATTTCCTTGTATTTGGTTATTATTTTCTGTATATTTGCAATTATGATGATGATCAAATGAAATTAAACAAATTTGAATTAAACTTTGCTGATTTTACTAAATTAATGAATCTTTAGCCATTGATCCACATATATTCTTGATACTATCATGAAGAGAAGGAAATCAAATCATATTTTCACCAGGATGTTCCACAGCTAGATATGATCGATGCTAACTTTAAAGGAAAAGGATTGAAGACAACATGTACAGACTGAAATGCACTCCAAGGGACACAACAAATCAAAGTAACATGTCCAGAATTCATTCAAAGATTACTCAAAGTTTACGATTGTATGTAATCAATGGGACTTCATATTCATTAAGTATACAAAAGAGTATATATTTACAATTGACCTTGAGGATTGGTCCTGCCATTTCAGCAATCCAATCTTAATTAAGCTTCTGAATGATCTAACAAAGTGCAATCCACCTCCATTTATAGAGTAAGGAATGGATGTGGTTACAAACGATCATGTGGTCAGGATTAATCCATTATAATCAATGGTCTATATTGCATTGACCAAGTCAACAGATCAAAACACGTGGCATAGGTTGCCAGTTGGCAACCATCTGGTGAAACACAACTATCATTCTAGAATATTCTACCAGGATCATGTCACTCTGCATCTTCATTTATTCCTCTTCATCTGTGGATGAATCATCTTCTATATGCACATTAATAGTTCCTCTGATGGGTTCATATGTTTGGAATATCCTTTCAATTTCCCCTCCATCCTGCACCTTAGCCTTTCTAACTTCATGCCCTTGTGATTGGAGTTGAGCTTGTAAAGCTATCCACTTGTTCTTTCTACTATTCAATGTCTCATTGTACTTTTCTACCTTAGCCCTCATCCTCATAGCTTTATCAATTATATCCTTAGAGAAATGACTAAGTGGATCATCAGATGCAATCTTAAAATTATCTTGAAAAGACTTGGTGGTAAAGTCCACATCCTGATTCTCTATCTTCCCTTCAACTTTATCTTCAAGGGCTTCTAAGATGTCTACTTCCTCTAATAAGAGCTCATGCATTTTTACACTGATATCCCTGACTTTGGTATTGCATTTCTTCAGGATATCCACCTCAAATTTTGTATCTTCATACCAGATATCCAATAGTTGTGAAGTCTAAACTGTCAGGATATTATTAGATATCAGGGTATTTACATCTACCTTCTTCATCTCAGAAAGAGTAGACAAATGTTTATAAGTGTTTATTGACCCCTGTACAATCTCTTTTTGCATTTTATCAACCTTGCTCTTTAAGGTGCTGACCAAGTCTCGATTGGCAAGTGAGGTATTTATTACCTGTTCTCCTTCAATTATCAACCGGATGGACCATTTGTCCATCACCTGTGATTTATACTTCATGGTATCTAGTCCTATAATTTTATCTTGTGATATTATTGCCAGTGAAGTGGATGTGGAGATGGGGATATTAGTGGGTGCCACTAATCCCTTTATGAATGTTTGCATTTGAGCAATGTGCTCCTTATGCTCTTTATTCTTTGCCTTTTCTTTTTCTATTCTGGCCAATAAGGTGTCTATGATATCCTTGGCTTCTCGGCCCTCTTGTTGTTCAGTAGCAAAGCCTAGGTCTATGGTGGTTATCTGAAATTCACCTACACTTATTTCACCTTTAGATTTATTTACAACAAGTATAGCTATTTGAACTATCCTTTTGCCTATTGCAAGATCTCCCTTTATTACAGAGGTAGCCCTGGCTCTACTCTTTGGCTTGGCTGCTTTAGCTAAAAATAATGAAGATATATCAAAATTTAAACAATCAAAGAATGGAGGTGGATTCACCTCATGTTGTAACCAATGTGGCACATAAGATTGGGACTATCATGGGATTCTAAGTTTTTCTCTTCTAAAGTATCCTTATCCATACTTTGTTTTTGTTGTTCTTCTTCTCCCATATGAACCCTTTCATCTACTTTTTGTTGCTCATTATCTATGGGGTTCTCCTCTAGTATTTTTTCATTTTGATTAGGTATCATTCGTTCATCCTGAGGTGGGGGTGGATCCGTAGTAGGTCCCTGATGACCAAGATCTTGAATATCCTGATGACCTTTCTGATTATCTTTATCCACCTTTTCTCTTTCTTTATTACCATCTTCTTTCATTGGACATTCCTGTCCAAATTCTGACACATTTGTATCTTTATTATCTTGAGTTGCAGGTATAACATTAGGACCTGGTTGTCTAGATGTATCAGTTACCTTCTCTTCTTTAGCATGCCCTTGTTCAGTGTCTTTATCCTCTTACTAAACAAGGGTTTCCATATGCACGTCCCTAGCTGCATTGCTTGTTGCCTTATCATGCTCTGGGACTGCATCCTTATCTTTGCCCATATCATCACTACCTTGATATGCCAAATCAATAATTGTTGGGCTTGTGACTTTACCAATTAATCCTTCTAGGCCAATTTTATGTGTTGCAGCCTCTGGATTAACCTATTCTATATCTTCCTCCATCTCCTATTGTACTATGGGAGTGTTTTGAGGTGTCACCATTGTGTTCTTCACCAGTGATTCCATGGGGCTAGCAGATACCTCATCTACTACCTCATCATCTAAAAGATCTATTATTTTTTCCAGAGATAGGGGTTGATTATCTTCTCTTTTCCTATTCTCCTTTGCTAATTTAGTCTTGAATTTAATAATGTTGGGGATTGGAACATCCTGCTGTAAATTTAATTGAATCCCTTCACCTCCTCTGCCTTTGAGAATGATGTCCAGACGTTTATCTACTGATCCCCTCATTGCTAGCACTTGAGCTTGGCCTTTCTTGGATGACTTTTCTTGAGTTCTCTTTCTCCTTTTTATTATCAGTGGCTGCCCATCATCATCACTTTCCTCCAAGTCCTCATGAGTGATGCCTGGTTCTACTGTTTGTTCAAGTTGCTTAGCAGGCTTTGTGGTAGTTGTAGCAGCAGAGTTAGAAGCTCACCCTTTCTAAGGTGAAGGCTTTGGGGTGATCTTAAAACCAATATTCATTCCTACCCTCTTGGTGGATTTAGATGAGCCCTCTTGTATCCTCTTCTCTAGAGCTTGTCTCTTATCTTTAAGGAAGTCATCATATTCTTCTTTTGCTAATTCTTGTCTCTTCCTTTTGTTATCAATTGTCACAACCACTCCCTTGGCTTTTAGTGTAGAAACCTCCTTCTCTACCCATTCTTTGGTCAGTTGCATGACCCTCTGAGTTATTATCTCCAGTGAATTTTCATCAGGCTGGCTCCAGTCAGGTGGGGAGATTGTCTCATTGTATATCTTCTTATCCTTGTATTCTTGAGACATGATCATTTCATCATCCTCATGTAATTGTGGGGGAACTAGAATACAATCCAAGGTGTGGATTTGTTTGAGTGTGAGCCTTTGGTAGCTCCTTCTTCTAACTTCAACATCATTAGAGTAATTAGCCCAATAATCCTCTATGTGCACCTGGTACACTGGCTTCTTCAATAATGTTTTCATTGTATGATAAGGACCATACTGTCTTGTTAAAGGGAAAGGCTGTTGTTATCAATCAAGTATGTACCCAATGCGAAGCTATCAACTTAAATCCACCTGTTGACACATGGGAACACTCCTAGGCCTGTCGATTGCCTAAAACTTGGAGTGAACCTCCAGAGTGGGCTGGTTCCCCTGGTAAATCACCTAATCTAAAAGACTTCCTAAGGAAAGGGTAAGAAGATAACTGAAAATTAAATTCTAAAACCTAATGATATTTTACCAGAATTTTATCTATTGACTCACAATCAGCCTCACAAACCCTTTTATCCTCACAATTTCACTAAAACAATGCAATACATAAGTGATTTGCATGAAAGCTTGAAAACTAGAGGTTTGCATGAAGGAAAAACTAAAGTCTTATCGTAGCTTCAATCTAACTAACTAGTTTAAACATGACATACAACTTGTACCACATATAGGTTTCACACTCAAACTTGCAAAATGAGACATATGGAAAGGATTCAAAAATTGAATATCAGATCATTGATTGCAAAAAAATGAATTAGAAAAATGAAAAGAAGAACTTTACTGCTTTATTAAGACTAAAAGGAGTAGAAACTATGAGAATCTGAATACAAAAGTTTACAAACTCTCTGTAGGTGAACAAGAGAGAAGAAATAATAATCAGAAATCAGAAAAACTAAGTCTTTCTCCCCTATTTATAACTCCAAAATCTTCCAAGGAAAAAGATGAGAAATCTTCCTAGAATAGCAAATTTGATCCATTTTCGAGCTCCAATGAAAAGCCAAAAATAAATCTTTCAAATCACCTCCAATCTGTATATGAAAGCTACCAAAATCTTCCTCAAGGTAGACCCCACCAAAAATTTACTTTAAAACAAGCTTTATTTGCTCAATAAAAGCTCAATTCGTTCATATCTTCCCAAAAGAAAGAAAAATAAAAAAAATAATGATATTGTTTGCTTTACTTTGCTTTAACTACATAAATAATAAATATTTATAAGCTATTTATAGGATATTGCTTTAAATATCATTTTACAATAATTTTTTGCAGCTTCAAATCTGCAAAAAAGAAAGAGGGCCCTCCATTGTGAATATTACTTACAAAATTCAAATTGGGTAGGTGAGAAATTTAAAGGGTTTTTGTGCTTTATTCTCTTATCATTGTTATCCAAAAATATCAAAAACCCAGATCATATGTTTTGAGATATGATTACAACATGTGATTGCTATCTTCATTTTGTTGTGTCTTGTGCCTCTGATTGCTCCTCAAAAAATACAAACTGAGTTGGTGAGAAATTTAAGGAGTTTTTTCATCTTGTTGTCGTCTGATTTCTTTCCAAAAATATCAAAAACCCAGATCATATTTTTTGAGATATGACGAAAACATGTGACAACTGTCTTTATTTTGCAGGGTCTTTATGTGACATTGCTACTCTTTCAGACTCTTTCCACAATCCTCTTAAGACTTGGGGGCAACATGCTAAGCTCAACCCTTGTGGGAGCCCATTTTACTCCACATGATATGATATGCTATCATAAATAAATCAGCAACAAGATTTCACCTTAAATATAATGAAACTATTTCAGCTCTGCCAATTTGAGCTGTAGGTGACAAATTGGTAACATTTCTGACGATTTCTGCTAAATGCTTGCCTGCTAAGCATACATACCAGTTGCCTTAATTTGTCCATTGGGCATGGAGTCATACTCTGCTCATCTCAAACTGAAACAAACATTGAAACTCAGCACTGCAAACTACTCCAAACAGCAGCAGAAAACTAAACAGAACCAAATTGAAAGCAAACTAAAGGGCCCTGGTGGCCAAAAGAACTTGTGCAACAACACTTAGGGAAACCAAAATACTAAAAACAAATGTGCATGAGCACTTATTAACTACAACACTAACTCTAACCTACTCTAACTAGCTAGAGGCACTGATCAAACAAACCCATTCACGGGCTCAATAAAATAACTACCTTTCCTCTGTAGTCTGCAATACTCCATAAGGTTATTAATCAGTCCAAAAAGATGGAGAACAACCAAAACTTTAGAAAATTGTTGTGAGACCTTTTCGAGAAAGAAAGTACAGTCACTTACCCACTTGACTTCCTTTGCTAACTAATCCACCTGATACCCTCCTTGATGATCCAAATCAGTGTCACCACGAGACTGTCCCCTCCTGCTGATTTCCAAACCAACCAGATATATGATAGGACATCCCCTCGAAGGTTTTGGATTGGGAGTGATTACATGATCTGTACCTTGCATGATAGCCTACCATGTGACTTCGTCCTCTTCGGTTAGTGGATCATCCTCCTTCGTTAGAGTAGCTAGTAGCTCATCAAGACAATCAAAACTTGAAAGATTCTTAGCAAGAGCTATACTAGACTCAAAATGTCCAAGATTACTCGAGGAAGTACACTTCAAAACAGGTGTTTCTTCAATAATGGAGCCAAAAAATGAACTGACCTCTCATAACAAGCCATCAATTTGTATGACAACTTCAAGTTGCTATGTGAAATAGGAGGGCATTTCCTCCAACCAATCAAGATTCTGTTGTTGCAAGTTAGGCTGCTTTATAACTAGTGATTCATCTGAGAATACAACTATTTCCACTTATTTCTTTTGCTGTTCTAGATAACCCTCTTCCATAAATGCTGGAATAACTTTCAAATGTGAACATAAAAGTTCAATTTCAGTTTGAAACAGATCTTCCTCAAGCACTGTACCTTTCAAATTAGGGTTACTTTTACCTATCTGTTCTTGGATCAGCACATTATTTGAGTAGTCCTCATTACCGTGGTGGTTAGAACTTGGTATAGCCATGCCATTTTTAGTTTCATGCAAGAAATCAGGAAGCACATCAAATAGGTTAACTAAAAACTGAGGTTCAACACCCTCTTTTTGCATATTATTTATGTTTGTAACAGGAATCTCAAGACTACTCCAAAATAAATTTTCCTAATTTTTTGATGAAAAAGGATGTCCTTTACCTCATGATAGCTTTCACTAAGCTTATTGTGATCCAAATTGAGCTCCTCTATATTCCTTTCTTCTTGATCCAAGGCTCTATGATGATATTGACGGTCTTCATTCAACAACTCCTTGCATTGTTGAGGATCCTCTTGCTATTCAAAAACTGGTGCTTCCTCCAATGCAACCTGAGCATTCCATCTTTGCAATTTCAGACTTTCACCTTGCGAGCCCTGTCCCCCACTTTCATGCATCTCGTGAACAATGTTAGATAATTTTCCAAAGGAATCAAAACATAGAGGATTTAGGGTCATAGTTGAATCAACTTGTTCTTCACAAACAATAACAATCTTTCCATGTGAATCAGCCTCTTGCACTACATGACTTTCTGAAAAATATTTATCATCTTTTACAAAACAAGGAGGATCATTAATGCAAACATCAGAAGGTTCATCAAGAGGAGTCCTTTCTTGCTTGATCTTCCCCTGCTCTAATCGATATTGCTCCATATCTATATGAAGTAAATTCACTTGCCTAACTTCCTTCTGTTGATTAATGGATTGGTCTTGAATGCTGACAGGCTCCTCAGCAAAATTAGAACCTCTGAAACATGGGATTTTGAATTTAGAGGCATTAAGAGGCTTATCTTGTCCAAAACTTAGAAATTTATACTTATGCACCTAATGCAAAGGAAAATGAACAAATCAACTTCATATAGGTAAAGTTCATAAAAATGGGTTTCAATCCATTAGGATCTACAAACTTCACAAAAACTTCTCAAGATAAGGATCTCCACAAAGGCACCATTCAGAGTTTCTAACTCTTCAGACCCAAACAAGGTTTCTCAAGGTCTTCTCATTCCTCATTAAATCCAACACAATGATCTCAATCCATTCCCAAGGTCTACACTTTCATCTATTAGTCTTTCCTTCATTGACTGCCCCAATTCCTAGTAGCCCTGTTTTAGGGACTGTCAATGCATATCTTTCCGTGTTGACCCCTTCTCAAGACTATTATGGGTGTTTTGAGTACCCATTAAAGCATTCTAAAACATATCCTAAATTTAGTATGGGTTGATTTGACAAGAACTATCCGAAAATGGACTGCAACAGTGCTAATTAGGCCTATTTGGTCATGCATACACAAGGGCTTATTGAAAATGGGTATACCACAACTCCCCACACCTTGCATGTGTTTGGAACACTTCACAATAGGTCCATACATGCTCAATGAATAATCAAAAGTACCTTTCCACCAGATATTTTAACAAAACCTATGCCTATATCTCTTGACTGTCCTCAAGATCCTATTTTCTGGACTGTAACAGAAATACAGTCATAAAGCCATGATTTTCTCACATCAACCTTAGATATTTGGTCAGAGACCTCTAGAATATGGAGGCACATACTACCACAAGCATTTCCACCAAGGACTAACAACATGCAATGGATAAAAAAAGGAAGAAACACAGTTATCTCATTCACTGTTTACCCTAACAGAGGGTTTTGATTGTTTTCACAAAAATGTAATATCTTACACAAAAATCCATCAATCTGCATGAAACAAAGAGGGAATGGAAGGTGATTGAACATATTACCACTTAAAAACAACTAGACCTCATTTCCCATTCATACAGGGCCGTACAATACAAGAAGACAATGAATTTTTAAAGTAGAATATAGAAAAATAGTGCTTTTAACATTCTATTCTCAATCTTCAATCACCTCTGAGTTCACAAAGGTATACAAGGCCTTTTTAAAGGCATTACAATTTGTCTTTTCAGTTCCTAACTTCCTAGGAATGAATCAAGAGCCAAATGACTCTTCACCTTCCCTCATTTTTACATTTTTGAAAGATAACTTTTCCCATTTTGCAAATGAAAACAAAACTTGAACATTTAACCTTCCTAATGACTTCATCAAATGAAATATGACTCAAATGACCTTATTACAACATTGAGTCTTCAAAATTGACTCAAATCCCAAAAATTAGTCTATGAAGCATCAGTTTTATGAACGTACTCCTGCACCACACAACCAACCAACAAAGATTTCCAAGTCCCTTAGAAATGTATCTGCAAAACAAAACTCTCTTTTCCTGCATTTCCTCTATCTGTCTCTTCAATCTTCTCAGCTTCAAACTTCAAATCTTCTCATCCATAGAAAGGTGACCAACTACCCAACAAATAAAACTATCAACTTTAGAGCTTCTTCAGGCTCCATGTACTCCTATCAGTGGAGTACTCTTCAGGCTGCAACATCAAGCGCTTCTTTAGGTATCCATCTCTCTCACTGCTTCACAACAAACCAACTCACCAAACCATTCATCTCACCCAACAGCAGATCCTGGTGATGTACCTACCACTCTCTCCTTAGTGGTTTCTCTCTGCACCCTTATCTAGCCTAATCTCCATTGGAGAATGGTCATGACAGACTTCATCTTGTCTGTCCACACACAACCTCAGAAAACATCCTTCTGCAGCTAGATGGATAAGCACCTGCAACCAAACAACTTAGTAACAAAATAATGGTCACCAACTCTTCATCTCAGAAATAAAATCTTCTCCCAGAGCTTTTGCTACCTTTGATACCAATCTGATGTAGAGGAAAATGAACAAATCAACTTCATATAGGTAAAGTTCATAAAAATGGGTTTCAATCCATTAGGATCTACAAACTTCACAAAAACTTCTCAAGATAAGGATCTCCACAAAGGCACCATTCGAAGTTTTTAACTCTTTTGACCCAAACAAGGTTTCTCAAGGTCTTCTCATTCCTCATTAACTCCAACACAATGATCTCAATCCATTCCCAAGGTCTGCACTTTCATCTATTAGTCTTTCCTTCATTGACTGCCCCAATTCCTAGTAGCCCTGTTTTAGGGACTGCCAATGCATATCTTTCCATGTTGAACCCTTCTCAAGACTATTATGGGTGTTTTGAGTACCCATTAAAGCATTCTAAAACATATCCCAAATTTAGTATGGGTTGCTTTGAGAAGAACTGTCCAAAAATGGACTGCAACAGTGCTAATTAGGCCTATTTGGTCATGCATACACAAGGGCTTATTGAAAATGGGTATACCACGACTCCCCACACCTTGCATGTGTTTGGAACACTTCAAAATATGTCTACACATGCTTAATGAATAATCAAAAGTATGTTTCCATGAGATATTTTAACAAACCCTATGCCTATATCTATTGATTGTCCTCAAGATCCTGTTTTCTGGACTGTAACAGAAATACAGTCATAAAGCCATGATTTTCTCACATTAACCTTAGATATTTGGTTAGAGACCTCTAGAATATGGAGGCACATACTACCACAAGCATTTCCACCAAGGACTAACAACATGCAATGGATAAAACAAGGAAGAAATATAGAGTTATCTCATTCACTATTTATCCTAACAGAGGGTTTTGACTGTTTTCACAAAAAATGTAATATCTTACACAAAAATCCATCAATTTGTGTGAAACAAAGAGGGAATGAAAGGTGATTGAACATATTACCACTTACAAACAACTAGACCTCATTTCCCGTCTGTATAGGGCCGTACAATACAAGAAGACAATGAATTTCTGAAGTAGAATATAGAAAAACAGCGCTTTTAACATTCTATTCTCAATCTTCAATCACCTCCGAGTTCACAAAGGTATACAAGGCCTTTTTAAAGGCATTACAATTTGTCTTTTCAGTTCGTAACATCTTAGGAAAGAATCAAGAGCCAAATGACTCTTCACCTTCCCTCATTTTTACATTTTTGAAAGATAACTTTTCCCATTTTTGCAAATGAAAACAAAACTTGAACATTTAACCTTCCTAATGACTTCATCAAATGAAATATGACTCAAATGACCTTACTACAACATTGAATCTTCAAAATTGACTCAAATCCCAAAAATTAGTCTATGAAGCATCAGTTTATGAACGTGCTCCTGTACCATACAATCAACCAACAAAGATTTCCAAGTCCCTTAGAAATGTATCTGAAAAAAAACTCTCTTTTCCTCTATTTCCTCTGTCTGTCTCTTCAATCTTCTCAGCTTCAGGCTTTAAATCTTCTCATCCATAGAAAGGTGACCAACCAACCAACAAATCAAACTATCAACTTTAGAGCTTCTTCAAGCTCCATCTACTCCCATCAGTGGAGTACTCTTCAGGATGCAACATCAAGTGCTTCTTTAGGTATCCATCTCTCACTACATCACAACAAACCAACTTACCAAACAATTCAGCTCACCCAACAGTAGATCCTGGTGATGCACCTACCACTCTCTCCTCAGTGGTTTCTCTTTGCATCATTATCTAGCCTAATCTCCATTAGAGAATGGTCATGACAGACCTCATCTTGTCTGTCCACACACACAACCTCAGAAAACATCCTTCTGCAGCTAGATGGATAAGCACCTGCAACCAAACAACTTAGTAACAAAATAATGGTCACCAACTATTCATCTCAGAAATAAAATCTTCTCCCAGAGCTTTTGCTAGCTCTGATACCAATCTGATGTAGAGGAAAATGAACAAATCAACTTCATATAGGTAAAGTTCGTAAAAATGGGTTTCAATCCATTAGGATCTACAAACTTCACAAAAACTTCTCAAGATAAGGATCTCCACAAAGGCACCATTCGGAGTTTCTAACTCTTCTAACCCAAAAAAGGTTTTTCAAGGTCTTCTCATTCCTCATTAACTCAAACACAATGATCTCAATCCATTCCCAAGGTCTGCACTTTCATCTATTAGTCTTTCCTTCATTGACTGCCCCAATTCCTAGCAGCCCTGTTTTAGGGACTGTCAATGCATATCTTTCCGTGTTGAACCCTTTTCAAGACTATTATGGGTATTTTGAGTACCCATTAAAGCATTCTAAAACATATCCTAAATTCAGTATGGGTTACTTTGACAAGAACTGTCCAAAAATGGACTGCAACAGTGCTAATTAGGCCTATTTGGTCATGCATACACAAGGGCTTATTGAAAATGGGTATACCACAACTCCCCACACCTTGCATGTGTTTGGAACACTTCACAATAGGTCTGTACATGCTCAATGAATAATCAAAAGTAACTATCCATCAGATATTTTAACAAACCCTACACCTATATCTCTTGACTGTCCTCAAGATCCTGTTTTCTGGACTGTAACAGAAATACAGTCATAAAGCCATGATTTTCTCACATCAACCTTAGATATTTGGTTAGAGACCTCTAGAATATGGAGGCACATACTACCACAAGCATTTCCACCAAGGACTAACAACATGCAATGGATAAAACAAGGAAGAAACACAGTTATCTCATTCACTGTTTACCCTAACAGAGGGCTTTGACTGTTTTCACAAAAAATGTAATATCTTACACACAAATCCATCAATCTGCATGAAACAAAGAGGGAATGGAAGGTGATTGAACATATTACCACTTACAAACAACTAGACCTCATTTCCCATCCATACAGGGCCATACAATACAAGAAGACAGTGAATTTCTGAAGTAGAATATAGAAAAACAGTGCTTTTAACATTCTATTCTCAATCTTCAATCACCTCCAAGTTCACAAAGGTATACAAGGCCTTTTTAAAGGCATTACAATTTGTCTTTTCAGTTCCTAACTTCCTAGGAATGAATCAAGAACCAAATGACTCTTCACCTTCCCTCATTTTTACATTTTTGAAAGATAACTTTTCCCATTTTGCAAATGAAAACAAAACTTGAACATTTAACCTTCCTAATGACTTCATCAAATGAAATATGACTCAAATGACCTTACTACAACATTGAATCTTCAAAATTGACTCAAATCCCAAAAATTAGTCTATGAAGCATTAGTTTATGAAGGTGCTCCTGCACCATACAACCAACCAACAAAGATTTCCAAGTCCCTTTGAAATGTATCTGCAAAACAAAACTCTCTTTTCCTGCATTTCCTCTATCTGTCTCTTCAATCTTCTCAGCTTCAGGCTTCAAATCTTCTCATCCATAGAAAGGTGACCAACCAACCAACAAATCAAACTATTAACTTTAGAGCTTCTTCAGGCTCCATCTACTCGCATCAGTGGAGTACTCTTCAGGCTGCAACATCAAGTGCTTCTTTAGGTATCCATCTCTCTCACTGCTTCACAACAAACCAACTCACCAAACCATTCATCTCACCCAACAGCATATCCTAGTGATGCACCTACCACTCTCTCCTCAGTGGTTTCTCTCTGCACCCTTATTCAGCCTAATCTCCATTGGAGAATGGTCATGACAGACCTCATCTTGTCTATCTGCACACACAACCTCAGAAAACATCCTTCTGCAGCTAGATGGATAAGCACCTGCAATGAAACAACTTAGTAAAAAAATAATGGTCACCAACTATTCATCTCAGAAATAAAATCTTCTCCTAGAGCTTTTTCTAGCTCTGATACCAATCTGATGTAGAGGAAAATGAACAAATCAACTTCATATAGGTAAAGTTCATAAAAATGGGTTTCAATCCATTAGGATCTACAAACTTCACAAAAACTTCTCTAGATGGATAGGGACCATTCGGAGTTTCTAACTCTTCTGACCCAAAGAAGGTTTCTCAAGGTCTTCTCATTCCTCATTAACTCCAACACAATGATCTCAATCCATTCCTAAGGTCTGCACTTTCATCTATTAGTCTTTCCTTCATTGACTGCCCCAATTCCTAGTAGCCCTGTTTTAGGGACTGTTAATGCATATCTTTCCGTGTTGAACCCTTCTCAAGACTGTTATGGGTGTTTTGAGTACCTATTAAAGCATTCTAAAACATATCCTAAATTCAGTATGGGTTACTTTGACAAGAACTGTCCAAAAATGGACTGCAACAGTGCTAATTAGGCCTATTTGGTCATGCATACACAAGGGCTTATTGAAAATGGGTATACCACGACTCCCCACACCTTGCATGTGTTTGGAACACTTCAAAATAGGTCTACACATGCTTAATGAATAATCAAAAGTACCTTTCCATTAGATATTTTAACAAACCCTATGCCTATATCTCTTGACTGTCCTCAAGATCCTATTTTCTGGACTATAACAGAAATACAGTCATAAAGCCATGATTTTCTCACATTAACCTTAGTTATTTGGTCAAAGACCTCTAGAATATGGAGGCACATACTACCACAAGCATTTCCACTAAGGACTAATAAAATGCAATGGATAAAACAAGGAAGAAACACAGTTATCTCATTCACTATTTACCCTAACAGAGGGTTTTGACTGTTTTCACAAAAAATGTAATATCTTACACAAAAATCCATCAATCTGCATGAAACAAAGAGGGAATGGAAGGTGATTGAACATATTACAACTTACAAACAACTAGACCTCATTTCCCATCTGTACAGGGCTATACAATACAAGAAGACAACAAATTTTTGAAGTAGAATATAGAAAAAATAGTGCTTTTAACATTCTATTCTCAATCTTCAATCACCTCCAAGTTCACAAAGGTATACAAGGCCTTTTTAAAGGCATTAAAATTTGTCTTTTCAGTTCCTAACTTCCTAGGAATGAATCAAGAGCCAAATGACTCTTAACCTTCCCTCATTTTTACATTTTTGAAAGATAACTTTCCCCATTTTGCAAATGAAAACAAAACTTGAACATTTAAGCTTCGTAATGACTTCATCAAATGAAATATGACTCAAATGACCTTACTACAACATTGAATCTTCAAAATTGACTCAAATCCCAAAATTTAGTCTATGAAGCATCAGTTTATGAACGTGCTCTTGCACCATACAACCAACCAACAAAGATTTCCAAGTCCCTTAGAAATGTATCTACAAAACAAAACTCTCTTTTCTTGCATTTCCTCTATTTGTCTCTTCAATCTTCTCAGCTTTAGGCTTCAAATCTTCTCATCCATAAAAAGGTGACCAACCAACCAACAAATCAAACTATCAACTTTAGAGCTTCTTCAGGCTCCATCTACTCCCATCAGTGGAGTACTCTTCAGGCTATAACATCAAGTGCTTCTTCAGGTATCCATCTCTCTCACTGCTTCACAACAAACCAACTCACCAAACCATTCATCTCACCCAACAGCAGATCCTAGAGATGCACCTACCACTCTCTCCTCAGTGGTTTCTCTTTACACCCTTATCCAACCTAATCTCCATTGGAGAATGGTCATGACAGACCTCATCTTGTCTATTCACACACACAACCTTAGAAAACATCCTTCTGTAGCTAGATGGATAAGCATCTGCAACCAAACAACTTAGTAACAAAATAATGGTCACCAACTATTCATCTCAAAAATAAAATCTTCTCCTAGAGCTTTTGCTAGCTCTGATACCAATCTGATGTAGAGGAAAATGAACAAATCAACTTCATATAGGTAAAGTTCATAAAAATGGGTTTCAATCCATTAGGATCTACAAACTTCACAAAAACTTCTCTAGATGGATAGGGACCATTCGGATTTTCTAACTCTTCTGACCCAAAGAAGGTTTCTCAAGGTCTTCTCATTCCTCATTAACTCCAACACAATGATCTCAATCCATTCCTAAGGTCTGCACTTTCATCTATTAGTCTTTCCTTCATTGACTGCCCCAATTCCTAGTAGCCCTGTTTTAGGGACTGTCAATGCATATCTTTCCGTGTTGAACCCTTCTCAAGACTGTTATGGGTGTTTTGAGTACCTATTAAAGCATTCTAAAACATATCCTAAATTCAGTATGGGTTACTTTGACAAGAACTGTCCAAAAATGGACTGCAACAGTGCTAATTAGGCCTATTTGGTCATGCATACACAAGGGCTTATTGAAAATGGGTATACCACGACTCCCCACACCTTGCATGTGTTTGGAACACTTCAAAATAGGTCTACACATGCTTAATGAATAATCAAAAGTACCTTTCCATTAGATATTTTAACAAACCCTATGCCTATATCTCTTGACTGTCCTCAAGATCCTATTTTCTGGACTATAACAGAAATACAATCATAAAGCCATGATTTTCTCACATTAACCTTAGTTATTTGGTCAAAGACCTCTAGAATATGGAGGCACATACTACCACAAGCATTTCCACTAAGGACTAATAAAATGCAATGGATAAAACAAGGAAGAAACACAGTTATCTCATTCACTATTTACCCTAACAGAGGGTTTTGACTGTTTTCACAAAAAATGTAATATCTTACACAAAAATCCATCAATCTGCATGAAACAAAGAGGGAATGGAAGGTGATTGAACATATTACAACTTACAAACAACTAGACCTCATTTCCCATCTGTACAGGGCTATACAATACAAGAAGACAACAAATTTTTGAAGTAGAATATAGAAAAAATAGTGCTTTTAACATTCTATTCTCAATCTTCAATCACCTCCAAGTTCACAAAGGTATACAAGGCCTTTTTAAAGGCATTAAAATTTGTCTTTTCAGTTCCTAACTTCCTAGGAATGAATCAAGAGCCAAATGACTCTTAACCTTCCCTCATTTTTACATTTTTGAAAGATAACTTTCCCCATTTTGCAAATGAAAACAAAACTTGAACATTTAAGCTTCGTAATGACTTCATCAAATGAAATATGACTCAAATGACCTTACTACAACATTGAATCTTCAAAATTGACTCAAATCCCAAAATTTAGTCTATGAAGCATCAGTTTATGAACGTGCTCTTGCACCATACAACCAACCAACAAAGATTTCCAAGTCCCTTAGAAATGTATCTACAAAACAAAACTCTCTTTTCTTGCATTTCCTCTATTTGTCTCTTCAATCTTCTCAGCTTTAGGCTTCAAATCTTCTCATCCATAAAAAGGTGACCAACCAACCAACAAATCAAACTATCAACTTTAGAGCTTCTTCAGGCTCCATCTACTCCCATCAGTGGAGTACTCTTCAGGCTATAACATCAAGTGCTTCTTCAGGTATCCATCTCTCTCACTGCTTCACAACAAACCAACTCACCAAACCATTCATCTCACCCAACAGCAGATCCTGGTGATGCACCTACCACTCTCTCCTCAGTGGTTTCTCTTTACACCCTTATCCAACCTAATCTCCATTGGAGAATGGTCATGACAGACCTCATCTTGTCTATTCACACACACAACCTTAGAAAACATCCTTCTGTAGCTAGATGGATAAGCATCTGCAACCAAACAACTTAGTAACAAAATAATGGTCACCAACTATTCATCTCAAAAATAAAATCTTCTCCTAGAGCTTTTGCTAGCTCTGATACCAATCTGATGTAGAGGAAAATGAACAAATCAACTTCATATAGGTAAAGTTCATAAAAATGGGTTTCAATCCATTAGGATCTACAAACTTCACAAAAACTTCTCAAGATAAGGATCTCCACAAAGGCACCATTCGGAGTTTTTAACTCTTCTGACCCAAAGAAGGTTTCTCAAGGTCTTCTCATTCCTCATTAACTCCAACACAATGATCTCAATCCATTCCCAAGGTCTGCACTTTCATCTATTAGTCTTTCCTTCATTGATTGCCCTAATTCCTAGTAGCCCTGTTTTAGGGATTGTCAATGCATATCTTTCCGTGTTGAACCCTTCTAAAGACTATTATGGGTGTTTTGAGTACCCATTAAAGCATTCTAAAACATATCCTAAATTTAGTATGGGTTGCTTTGACAAGAACTGTCCAAAAATGGACTGCAACAGTGCTAATTAGGCTTATTTAGTCATGCATACACAAGGGCTTATTGAAAATGGGTATACCACAACTCCCCACACCTTGCATGTGTTTGGAACACTTCACAATAGGTCTGCACATGCTCAATGAATAATCAAAAGTACCTTTCCATTAGATATTTTAACAAACCCTACGCCTATATCTCTTGACTGTCCTCAAGATCCTGTTTTCTGGACTGTAACAGAAATACGGTCATAAAGCCATGATTTTCTCACATCGACCTTAGATATTTGGTCAGAGACCTCTAGAATATGGAGGCACATACTACCACAAGCATTTCCACCAAGGACTAACAACATGCAATGGATAAAACAAGAAAGAAACACAGTTATCTCATTCACTGTTTACCCTAACAGAGGGTTTTGACTGTTTTCACAAAAATGTAATATCTTACACAAAAATCTATCAATCTGCATGAAACAAAGAGGGAATGGAAGGTGATTGAAGAGATTACCACTTACAAACAACTAGACCTCATTTCCCATCCATACAGGGCTGTACAATACAAGAAGACAACGAATTTCTGAAGTAGAATATAGAAAAATAGTGCTTTTAACATTCTATTCTCAACCTTCAATCATCTCCAAGTTCACAAAGGTATACAAGGCCTTTTTAAAGGCATTACAATTTGTCTTTTCAGTTCCTAACTTCCTAGGAATGAATCAAGAGCCAAATGAATCTTCACCTTCCCTCATTTTTACATTTTTGAAAGATAACTTTTCCCATTTTGCAAATGAAAACAAAACATGAACATTTAACCTTCCTAATGACTTCATCAAATGAAATATGACTCAAATAACCTTACTACAACATTGAATCTTCAAAATTGACTCAAATCCCAAAAATTAGTCTATGAAGCATCAGTTTATGAAGGTGCTCTTGCACTAGCACCTCTTCTTGAGTAGGTTGTTCTGGAACAATAGGAACTGCTTGGGCTCAAACAAGCAAAAGCTTTGTTTTTGCAGCTGCATCTCTTTCAAGATTCTCTTCAAACTGTCTCTTTTGTGTCTCCCACTCCTGATCAGAAAGAAAGGTCTCACAGGGTGGCTACTCTGGAAGTTGAATGTAAACTTGGTGATTCAACTCTTGCAGCTACAAATCAGATTCTTCATACTGCCTTGCTTGAAATCCCCCTCCTTGTTGATACTGATAACTCTTTATGCTTGTAATCTCTTGCTCATATTGTGTTCTTTGTGCCTCCAACCCTTTCTCATGAAGATGGGCTTGATAAGCCAGTTCTTCTTGGTGCTAATTATACTCACGTTGTCTTCTAATCTCCTCCACCTACTTGTTGAGGTCTGACACAATGTCTTTAAACTCATTAATTTTAGATTGTTTTATCTGGTAAGAAGGTTGACAAGGAGATTGGGCAGGAATGGACATGCGGTAAGTATCTTGAGTATTTGAACTAAAACCAACATTATGATTGCTTGTATATGGTTGATAAGGAAGCTGAGCATGGGTGGGTGGGTGGTAATCATACTGTGCATGCTGATTTTGAAGGGCCATGGGATTAGAAGCAACATTATAATTGGTCTAATATGATTGACCTAGAGGTGGGTAAGTTGAATTCTCATAATATGGGAGTGGGTATACATGTTGCCTATGAAAATTTGACATTTCTACTCATATGCAAGCTAGAAAATAGAATGAAAGGTGATTTTTATAACATACTAGCACTTGATCATGTTGAAACCTGTAGATTCAAACTCAGAGTCGCTAGATGTGTTTGATTTTTTTCCTCCAAAGGATGAGATCACTGATACACACACCAAATATCAGTGATATATTAACATGCAATTGGACTGAGACAGTCCAATTGGTCCCACCAGGCATGCCAAAAACTATTATCAATCAAGTATACACCTAATGCTAAGCTATCGACTTAGCTACCTGTTGACACATGGGAACACTCCTAGGCCTGTGGGTTGCCTAAAACTTGGAGTGAACCTCCAGAGTGGGCTGGTTCCCCTGGTAAATCACCTAACCTAAAAGACTTCCTGAGGAAAGGGTAAGAAGATAACTGAAAATTAAATTCTAAAACCTAAGGATATTTTATCAGAATTTTATCTATTGACTCACAATCAACCTCACAAAGCCTTTTATCCTCACAATTTCACTAAAACAATGCAATACATAAGTGATTTGCATGAAAGCTTGAAAGCTAGAGGTTTGCATGAAGGAAAAATTGAAGTCTTATCACAACTTCAATCCAACTAACTGGTTTAAACACAACATACAACCTGTATCACATATAGCTTTCACACTCAAACTTGCAATAATGAGACATAGGAAAAGGATTCGAAAATTGAATCACAATTGAATATCAGATCATTGATTGCAAAAAAATGAATTAGAAAAATGAAAAGAACTATGTTGCTTTATTAAAACTAAAAGGAGTAGAAACTATGAGAATTTGAGTACAAAAGTTTATAAGCTCTCTGTAGGTGAACAAGAGAGAAGAAACAATAATTAGAACTTAGAAAAACTAAGTCTTTCTCCCCTATTTATAACTCCAAAATCTCCCATGGAAAAAGATGAGAAATCTTCCTAGACTAAAAAATTTGATCCATTTTTGAGCTCCACTAAAAAGCCAAAAATAAAGCTTTCAAATCGCCTCCAATCTATATATGAAAGCTACTAAAATCTTCCTCAAGGTAGACCCCACCAAAAATCTTCTTTAAAACAAGCTTTATTTGCTCAATAAAAGCTCAATTTGTCCATATTTTCCAAAAAAAAAGCAAACTCAAAAAAAGAATGATATTGTTTGCTTTACTTTACTTTAACTGCATAAATAATGAATATTTATAAACAATTTATAGGATATTGCTTTAAATATTATTTTACAATAATTTTTTGCAGCTTCAAATTTGCAAAAAAAAGAAAGAGGGCCCACCATTGTGAAGATTCCTTGAAAAATAAAAACTGGGTAGGTGATAAATTTAAAGGGTTTTTGTGTTTTATTTGCTTCTCAATTATATCCAAAAATCTCAAAACCCCAGATCACATTTGTTGAGATATAATTAAAACACATGACTGTTATATTCATTTTAATGTGTCTTGTGCCTTTAATTGTTCCTCGAAAACTACAAACTGGGTTGGTGAGAAATTTAAGGAGTTTTTTCGTCTTATTGTCGTCTAATTTATTTCCAAAAATATCAAAAACTCAAATCATATTTTTTGAGATATGATCAAAACACGTGACAACTGTCTTTATTTTGCAGGGTCTTTATGTGACACTGCTGCTCTTTTAGACTCTTTCCACAATCTTCTTAAGACTTGGGGGTAGCACGCTGAGCTCAAGCCTTGTGGGAACCCATTTTACTCCACATGCTATGATATGCCATCATAAATAAATCAGCAACAAGATTTCACCTTAAATATAATGAAACTATTTCAGCTTTGCCAATTTGAGCTATAGGTGAAAAATTGGTAACAACTGCAAACACATCAGCTGTAATCCTCCTATGGCCTCTTTGGCTATTTCTGCATTAGGGCACATATACTAGCTAATCATAAGTGGAAACATGACCTTGGGTATTTTATTTTTCTGGACAAATGCCTAATGTGAAGGCAATATTTACCTAGCCATCTCCATCACTATGACCTTATCAGTTGGGTATCTTGGCAACATCATAGGTTGCCCCTCAAAGCCCTCCATTCTTATGTATGTGAATGCACGGAACTAGATAAACCATGATCCATTCTTGCTTATTACTACTTGAGCTTCCATGCTCATTCTTTTTGCTCTGTCCTCCTCCATTGTTCGAACCAGATGCATAATGAAACAATCATTAACCCTCTTATAATGTTGGAGGGAAACCCTCTTGCCCAGTTGTGGATAATGATTCCAGATATTGACATCTCCAAGATTAAGACCGACCCTGCCAACCCTTTGCAAATCATTAAATGTGCCTTTGGTTGCATATGAATACACTACATAGGAGGTCATATGGAACATGTTTATTTTCCCTCCTAGCTTCTTGAAGCTTTCATCAATACTATCATTAATTATTTTTGCTCATTGTGGTTTCTCATTAGTAGACTCTATCATTCTCATGAGGTTGTACATCCAGTCCTCAAAATAACCCGCCTTTGGCCTACCCCTCATTCGGTTGAGCATAACCATCATGTATTGATATTTGGGGGCAAGGTCAAATTTGTACAAGTGTATAGACAATTTAGCTGACGCCTTGTATGTGTTGTTACTGGCTCTCCATGAGAATAAAAATTTTTTACATTCCTTGAAACTGCCTCGATATTGCTTCTCTAGGGCTCCCAGATTGATCTTATACAGATTAGATGGTAAATTGAATGTGGAAGTGAATCCTGCAACTGAAAAATCTGCATATATTCGACCGTACTTTTCCACCCTTGTGGTGTAGACATTGTAATTGTTAGCGCATTCTATCACCAACTCAACGGCCTCTATTGCGTATAGGAACCCTCTGGCATGCCACATGTCTGAACTGTATATACTCATAAGAAATGGGTTTCCACTGTCTCTTTTTGGTTTGGCCGTCCATTCACCAAGATTAGTGTTTCTTGGGTGCATATCATCTATTTGTCCATATTTGAACGCTGACCCTCCATGTTGTATACACATAGGTGTTAAAAATTCAGTATTTGACCTGTTCCTACGAATATCCATTGTGTCCTGCAATGACAAGTATACATGTCTTATCCTAACATGCATTTTAGGGTCTTAGATATGTCCATTTTCATGCATATCATGGTCTTTTACCTTTTACAGAAACATATTCAAATGTCATCATACGAATCTACCATGTAGTATAAAATCATTTATCTATTTACCTATTCATGGATGACAAAATGAGGGTTTCATCATTACATACCTGATTTTTGCACTTTGTAATCTACTTAATCAAGATTAGGATATGTGTATTCACTTTTTTAATCACCCTCCTCCATTTGCCGTTGATAGTGCACTCTGTTCTATTGAGCTTGCAGTTTACTATAATGGTGGTCTTAATCACACAGGAGCTCTGTAATTTCTTATTGAATGCTTGGTAGATGTAAAATGAGCATAAATCACCCTATTATAATCATTAACATTGGTGAATTAGGGCATAATTAATGTTATAGTATTCATGTCCATGGGTATACATGTAGTGTTCTTAACATCACAATAGGTGGCGCCATGTGATTTGAAAGTTTGAATATCCACCTACTGTTAAATGGCATTTATTACAGGGTTTGTATATTTGAAAATGTCCATGTGCTTAAACAATGTGCATGCCCCTTTGGAATGTGCACATGACGTCATCATGACGTCGGTTAATGTTGACCAAATGTAAGAAGCGGGTCATAAAAGACTAAAGGTATTTCCTTTTGTTCAGATATCAAGTATTATGATGTGTCCATATGGACCGATCAACGTGCCATGTGGCATCCTCTTATTGGTTCTTGGAAATCTGTGGTCATGGGTTTTGAGGGTAGATATGCGGATATTAAGAAATATTTGGGTGGTTAGTTATGTGAAATTTCCCCCTTCTTCAAAAGATGATGGTGACATCACCATCTTGAATGATATTTTGGATTGGTTATAATGTGACGTCATCATCATATTAGCAAAAATTAGTGTGCTAAGTTAATGTGCAGGATATTGAGATTTGTCCCTATAGTTGAAAAGTCAATCGGGCACATTACCTAGATGACCATGTGGCAATCATGTGTAGCCTCGTGCAGAATCAACATCTTGGAAAATATTCCCTGCGAACAAGTGAGGAACTGTTATGTCACATAGAAATGAGATATTAATGAATATCCAGGATCTAAAGTAATATAGTAACCTTCCTATGTCGAATGTCTAGGTGATGTCATCATCCTATTGGAATCTCTTTAGAATTGTTCATGGTGATGTCATGATCATGTTAATGAATATCCACATATTAGGTTAATGTGTGGGCATTTATTGTTTAAAGGTTATGTCCGATATCAGGGTATCTGGATGATGTCATCATCAGTTTGGTATTTCCTTATGGTGATATTAAATGATGTCACTAGGATATTAGCTAATATGCTGGATATTAAGTTGAATGTGCACCCCGGTGGAATTTCCATGCATTTCGGTAGTTTACGACTCTTCTAGTTTAAATTTGACGTCTGTACATTAGTGAATGTGAGGACACTGAGTTTTACTTTGTAAAAACTAATGCTCAGAATATTAGCGAATATCCAGGATATTAAGTGATGTGATGACCCCCCCTTTTTGGGACTATTTGACCAAACTTTGATGAGACATAACTTCTTACTTTTATGGAATTTTGGGGCGATCCAAAAGGCAAACCTACTTAAAATTTTATATTCTTTCACTTGACGAAGTTTGTGATAACAAAATCTGACTTTGAAAATTAACCTCTCCTTTTCAAGGTGCACAGGATATCACCCTAACATGCATATGATACTAACTCTTTTACCAGATTGCCCAAAGCAAGGGAACAGATAAGCAAGCAAAAAGTTGGGTCCCTATTTTGCTGGGGCAAAATGGGGCGTGTTGTGTAACCACACAATAACTTGCCACCAAAGAAAACAACAAGATTCAAACAATTCAAGAAATGAGCACAAATTAAAACATAATGTTCCAACTCCTATCAAGTAAACATCCTGATCCTTTTGAATGATATCATGGTCATCAATATAATAATGCTGAGAAGGGATCAGGTGTGTACCTATGGTTCATATCCTTCATCTTGAAGGTAAGTTGAAAACACTAGTGACTGGTGTGAAGCTACATAGTTTGTTTTTTCCCTCAGCCAACCTTGATAGAGCCTTATTGCCAGCAGGCATCTATAGCCCCGACAAGGTTATCGTTGCAATTCCCCTAAGCTAGAGCCCCACTGCCAGTTAGGCGTCTATAGCCCCGATAGAGTTACTTAGATGGCCTAATTATCTCTTTTAGATATTTAATATATTTCTTTTTCTTTGTATCAGTGTTCATAAGATGTTATCATGTATGCACATTTTGCAAGGTGTGGTCACTTGCTATTTAGGTTGAGAATTCCAATGGTAGAAAGGGTAACCTTTAGATTTTTCAATTAACACCTACACTAGTATGTTCAACAAACCCAAGGCTATTAGGTGTGTCATGTGAGGATCTCCTTAAACAAGAAAAGGTATCACTGATGAACAAGGTATCACCCAGACATAATCAGAAACATCTACCTAGCATGAGTTACAACTTAGATATAAGAATATTTTTTCATCTCTTGAATTTTGACAATTTTAGTGTTTATTTGAAGTGAAAAGGTGCACTATTTTGCTCAACCAAAACAAGGTCTCAACTAGACAAAGCAAAGAAACAAACACAAAACCAACTATACAAAAAACTATACAAAATATACACTATTTACATATGGTACAATGTATTAGTATGACCTACCTAGGCCTAAAAATAATGTTTGAGGAATTGCCCATTGACTGGCAATGGGACGTCCTCACCTGTTAAAGTTTTCAGTCTATAGGTGCTATCACCTAGGATTTTTGAGATTTGAAAAGGACCTATCCAAAGTTTTTCAAATTTTCCATGGTCACCTTTCCTTTCATGTTCTTTGTCCAATGATAGGACTAAGTCTGAGATTCTAAATGCTTTCACCCTGGCTCTTTTGTCAAACCAATGGTTGATAGTATCTTGATGTTTTGCGAATTGCTCTATTTCTCTATCCCTCTTCTCTTCTAAATGCATGAGTTGAAGTAACTTGACCTCTTGTTTGTTATCGATGCCTAAGTACTCCTATGCAAATTGTAGGGTAGGGATTTTGAGGTTAACAAGGAGGATGGGATCCACCCCATAAACTAACTGATAAGGGGAATTCCCCAACGCAGTCTTCATTCTAGTTCTGTCTACTCACAGGGCATATTTAAGTAGGGTATTCCACTCCCTGGGATTGTTTTCAATCAATTTCTTTATGATGTTCAGTAAGTTTTTATTTGTTGACTCTGCCAAGCCATTACCCTGGGGATAATAGTTTGAAGAAAACTTTAAGATCACTCCATGGTCAAAAGCCCAACTAGACAATTTTAAAGATGTAAAAGCTGGTCCATTATCACACACAAGGGTATAAGGGACTCCATACTTGGTTATAATGTTGCTTTCTAGGAATTTTACCACATCCTCTACAGTACAGGCCTTGTTGCTGACCGCTTCAGTCCACCTAGTGCAATAATCTATGATTGTAAAAACATACATGTGTCCTAATGATGGCGGAGGGTTGATTGGACCAATGAAATCCATACCCCACTATGCAAATGGGTGCATCTCCATGACAAGCTGCAGTGGTTGAGTTGTGTATCTTTCTTTACTAGAAGCAGTCTAGCAAGTATGACAGTATTTAATATGCTCAACAGTGTCTTTAAAGATGGTTTTCTAATAATATCTTGCTCTTAGGATAGCATGAGTAGTGGCCAAGTGAGATCCATGCGTTGTTCCAAATTTGTCATGTAACTCCGTGAGAACTTTATCAACTTCTAGCTAGTCCAAGCACCTAAGATATATTCCTTCATATTTTTTCTTGAAGAGGATCCCCCCTTTAATCATGTATTTTTGTGATTTGATTTTCAAGGCTCTCCTCTGAGAAGCCTACATCTTTGATGGGCATCTCCCGGTAATTAGGATGTGCCTGATATCAGAATACTAATCATCTTCATGTTCTTTTGTACCTACTACATATTGATGACTTATCAGGTTTGGGTCAATTTTAGAAATCATCTGACTTAGGGCTTGTCCCCTAACCAACTTCATAGGAGTTATGTCTATGTCATATTCTTGAAGCACTGTTATCCATTTTGCTCTCTTCTCTCCAGGCTCATTCTGCATCAGGAGCATCTTGACCACTGCATCAAGTACAACAAAAAATACTTTGCTTCTCAAGATGTAATGCCTAAATTTTTTCACTACTCTTACTAAGGAAAGGGATTGCCTTTCAACATCCATATATCTGAGCTCTGCATCTCTAAAGGGAGAACTTATGAAAGCAATGGGTTTCTCTTCCTTTTCTTCACTCCTCTGTGTTAGGACTGCTGCATAGGTATGCTCCGACGCAAATGAATACAGCCTTCTTGATATCCTCAAATGTAGCTTTCGCTTCAGGTGTCCATTCTATTTTGGCATTCTTTTTGAGCATTGCATTGAGTGGCTTGACAATTTCTATAAATCCTGTTATGAATTTCCTCACAAAATTAATCTTACCAAAGTAAGATTTTAGCTCCTTTTTACTCCCTAGAAGTTGCAGCTTCATTATAGAATTAACCATGGCAGGGTCAATGGTGATACCATTTTCTAATATTACATGACCAAGCAACTTACCCATGGTCATTCCAAATATGCATTTCTTTGGGTTTAATGAAATACCATATTGTTCACACTTCTTAAGTACCTTCCTTATGTCTTCTATATGGTCACCTCTCCTTTTCAAGAAGACCATTAGATCATCCATGTATATGACTATGCATTTGACAACTAAGCCCCTAGATGTTATGCCCATTGCGTGTTGAAATGTGGCTTTGACATTGATCAAGCCAAATGGCATACGTCTGTAAGCAAATATCCCCCACTTGGTGGTGAATGTTGTCTTTAATCTGCCTATCTCGTCTACCATCACCTGATTGTATCCTAAAAAACCATCAAGGAAAGACATCATTTGAGCTCCATTCACTATCTGTAAAACTTTGTCTAATGATGGAAGAGGATAGTTATCCTTTTTTGAGGCTCTATTCAAATTCCTGAAGTCTACACAGAGATGTATGTCTCCATTCTGTTTCCTGATTGGAACCAGATTGGCTACCCATGTTGAGTGCCTGATAGGAAATATGATCCTCACATTCAATAACTTTTTAACTTCCTCAAAGATAATGGGCTCCAACAATGCATTGACTGGCCTCTATTTTTGCCTAAATGGCTTGGAATTTAGCTTTAATGGAATAGTATGAGTGATGATTGATGTATCATACATTTTTTTCTCATCATAAGTCTAAGCAATGACATGGATATAATCTTTCAATGCCTGAGTTATTCCTTCTTTTTATTCTTCAGAACAAACATTACCGATCAGGACATTCCTTATGTCCTTACCCTGTCCTATGTTGATAGGTGGATATTCTCCTCCATTTGTCTTGGGGAGGCCTTTTTATTTTATCATATTGTCCAAGTCAAAAGCTCTTTCAAGATCAATCATGCCTTTGGGAATTTTGTTGCTTGGCAAGTCCATCATTTCATCTTCCCATACATGATCTTCTAAATTCTTCTCATCTAGGATTTGTGCTTCGAATATATCCTTATTTGCAATAAAATCTAGGATATGCTGGTCATCGTCAAACACTTGGAAATTAGTGATATTATCAGGTATGTAAGGTACTGATACTAATTCCACTAAGAATCTCCTCATTCCAGAGATGGATAACGGTTCCAATGTGCTGGCAACCTATGCCAGTGTATCAGCTCTGTGGTTTTGTTCCCTAGGAACATGCATTATATTGAATGCATCAAAACCTTCTATTAAATCCCAAACTCTATGCCTGTAATTTGATAGCTTTTTATAGATGCATGCATAGATACTCCTGACTTTCTTTACTACCAATTCTGAGTCTCCATAGACATGCAAAATTTTGACTTTTTGTCTCAGGGTAAAGAGGAACCCATGAATCAAGGCTTTGTACTTAGCCACATTATTTGTGTAAGGGAATTGCAATCGGTATGCTGCCAAAAATGACCTCCCTAATGGGTCAATGAGGTCAATTCCCACTCCATCTCCTTGTTTAGATTTAGAACCATCAAACCTTAGAATCCATGGCCTATCCTCTGTTAAAGGCTTGTCAGGACCTTCTCTTTTTCTTTTGGCACATGCAGTGACACCACCAGATATCCATTTCAACTTTTATGGTTCTCTTTCTATTACCTTTGGATGTTCCCTTTGGACACCATCACATTGGATATCTTGTCTCTTTCTTTCTTTGATGCTGTCAACTTTATCACCAGGGTATACTGCAATCTCTTTTCCTTCACCTTTAGGGATATCCTCAAGATATCATGCAGTTTATTTCTTGAGCACAGCTGCTCTTCCTTATTCAATATATGAAGACACAAGGCACATGTTATTTCTGAATGTGACATCTCATGAAGCCTGCACCACCCTTCCATCAGTGCATGATGTGGAGGATTTCCTTGTAGAATATGTCTCTAATTTTTTTAGACAAGAATTCCTCTAATTGAGTTAGGTGACTCCCTTTATCCTCATCAGATAACTCGTAGTTAGACTCAATAAGGTAGTCAGTCCCTGGGGTGACAATATTTTTCTCCTCATGGTGGTGCATCCCTTCACATGCCAAGATCTCTTCTAAATGGTGTATGCAGACATTATCCTGATGTATTGTCTGATCATGCTCTCCTGCATTTGAAGAAAACACACAAGAATCAATATCATCATCATCAGATACTTCACTTACCTCAGTCGATGATGATCCACCCTCCAGGCTCATTTTTTCTAATTTGATCATATCCAAACATGTCTCACAATTTTTTCTAAATGTGCCTCATCATGAAGTCTGCACCATCCTGACATCAAGATATCCTCAACTGATGTACCTAGCAAATGGCACCTTTGGATTTCTCTGGATAAATACTTCTCAAATTTAGCAAATTGCTCCACTGCTTCATCAATAGAACTGTAATCAGATTCAATGATCATCTTGCCCTATGGGTCACTATTTCGATGCATCTGCATATTACACATCAAAACTTCTTCAATTCTAACAGTTGGAGGTCTTATAGCATAAACCCCTGGTTCAACATCTATATACAATATCTCATTGGTATTATTGTACTCAGTTATCATGTGTTTCATCCTAGGTTCATCTTCTATCCTTATCTGATTAGGGATTCCTTTCCAAGGTAACCACATATAGCTGAAATTAGTGGCCATGTAACCATTAAGCATTTTTGACCAATCCCCGCTAAGAAGCATTCGATAGGTATCCGGGATATCTACTACCTAGATGTCAATATAGTATTGCACCCTTGGGTCTGATGCAAGCTGCATGTGGATATGAGTTTATTCTCCCACTACACTCGTGTTTTGTCAAGTTGTGTGATTTTTTAAGGGATTTGGCTGGATGTAAACCTAAAGCATTGCAAATGGACAAGGGCATCACATTTGTTGATGCACCTGAATCTACTAGACAGTTATAAATTCTTGCCAAATATCCTTAATGTGAGTAAGAATGGGCGTGACTCTAACTTATCTCTGTATACAGTCATGTGTGATGTTTCAGCTACCTAGACAGTAGGTTGTACCCTAGGTTTGAAAATATTATATTTGGATGCAGGATCTCTAGTAAGGATGTGTGTAGGATTATGACTGATATTGTCCTCTTTAGGTGTATATTCATCCAAAGACTACAAGAAGGCTTCTTGATGACTGGGATTTTCAACAATTATGATAGTGGCAAGCTGATCTTTATCTTTTTCATCTCTTCCACCAGATATGTAACAAGTTTATCCGACTCAGGCAGTTGGCTGATGGCTTTTGACACTGTATTTTGTGGTGTGAAATACTGAGTATTCACCTTGGGAGGACCAGGATTATTACTGTCTTTTGGATCGAGAGGGGTATTGAAGTTGTTGGGAGGGGTAGATGTGGTCAAAGGACCAACCAGTCCATTTGCATTACTATGTGAGGCCTACTTTTACGTCACCTATATTATTTTTCTTATGGTACTCTTTTGATGGATTTATTATGGTCTTGTGTATTTTGGGGACTGTTGATCCCGCACTTGGACTTTATTATTGTATCTTATACTGGATTAGATAGAAGGATTATGCTTTATGGTTGGTTAGATGGCATGTTAGATTTCCATTTGATGATATGTTGTTATATGCTAGGATGTCATTTGATTCTATTGATATGTGATTTTGATTTATACTTATGAGTCATGGATGTTTTGAGAAACATTATGTTACCTTAGATTATCTTGATGTTGTATATTGCAATCATGTGTGTGTAATATATGCCTTTCATTTGCTTCAGCTATTACATCATGTACTATTGATGTGTTCTTGGAAGTGTGCAGGTTATTTTTCCATACCCATGGAAATTCAGAGGTTGGACAAGAACCATATGTTATCCCCTGTTCAGCCAACCTAGTCCTAAGTAGGACTAAGGTCACATGTGGTTGAGAATATTGATATTTGTTGTATTTGATTCATGACATTTTGTATAGTTCATATCTTTTCAATTTATTTATTGATGTGTTGTACAAGTGTATTGTTGAGTTTGCACTATTTTTAAGTGCTAAATGTTTGAAGCCACTTTTATGTGATTTTATGTGTTTCTAAGTGTTACTAATGGTCAAATATTGATCCTAGGTCATACCCCTAGGGTCTAGGACCATTTCTAGCTTGTTTAAACTTGATTTGGACCTTTTATGGTCACCCAAACTTGACCCTGAGGTCAAGTGACGAGTTTGGGAAGTGTGAGGATGGTTGGAAGGTCACCATCTCACTTAACACCAACCTCACCTGCTTGGGTAAGGTTACCCTTGCTTCTCATGCTTTAGAAGCTTCTCATGCTTTAGAAGCTTCTCACATGTGTGAACCTATTCCCCATGCTCTCACACATGTGTGAGAGCACTTGTGGGGAAGAGTGTAGCTTAGATAAATGAGGAGGTGACAAGTGTCACCTCCCCATTCATAAGAAGCTTCCCTTTGTGTGCTCACATTCTCCTATGCTCTCACACATGTGTGAGAGCACTTGTGGGAGAATGTGTAGCTTTGTGGAATGGGGAGGTGACAAGTGTCACCTCCACATTCATGTGGGGTTGTGAGGAGGTTTATGTGGATGGAGGAGAAGGAGACAAGTGTCACCTTCTCATACATTAGGGTTTGTGAGCCTTGTTTTTATATCTACCTCATTTTGATGAGAGGAGGGTTCTTCTTTTCATTTCTTTTGGGAATTTTTGGATTTGTGTTGGGAGAGCGAAGGACTTTGAGATTTTGGGAGAACTTGTGGAAGCTCTTCACCAAAACTCACTCCATTATTGAAGCTTTGAGGTATTTGTCAAGTTGAACCATTTCTTTTGTTACTATTGCTATGTGAGTATGCATGTTTTATGATAATGTATTTTTGGTTTTATGTGTTAAGGGTTTTTGTGGGTTGTTTGGGTGACTCTCCTTATTAGAGAGTTCACCTTAGTGTTGGGTGAGAGAGGATGAGAACCTCCTCAGTTCCCCTCTTGGTTATGGTGTTTATTTTGTGGCGAAGGGTCTTATTTTGGAGTTTGGAGAAGTGTTGGGTTATGGCAAGAGTGCCTTGATTTTTGTGATATGTGAAGTATGGCAAGAGGCCAAGTGATTCAAAAAGATAATGTGTTTAAGAGTGTGGGTCTCCTTGAGTAGAGTGAGTCCACTTTCTCACCCTTTCAAGTCCATTCCTAAGATGGATTAGTTTTTTGTGAGTAAGCCTTGGGATGCATGTAAATGTGTTTGGTGTGAGTGTATTTTGGTTGTGGAATGATCCTTGGTTGTTTGGAAGACCTCCAAGCTTGGGGGTGGCCTATTTTAGGCCTAGGTTGGGAGGTGCGCTTCCCATGGGTATGGCTATCTTGTTTTATGCTTGTAGGTACATTGAAGAATAAGTTGGAGCTTGGTTTTAGTGAAGAACACAAGAGTTAGTGGCTCTTTGTTTTATTGTTTTGGAGAAGGCATGGAGATGCCTCTACCCTCCTTAGTGTTTGTAATGAGTTTATTCTACTATTTGGAAAGTGAAAACCACAAGTGTGATAGTCTTACCCTCATGTAAACCTTGTTCTATGTTGAATAAATAAGAGCTAATTTTATTGCCATTCTTGTTGAAGTGATAATCTCTCTCTCTCTCTCTCTTATGGCTAATTGGTGTGTGTAAAAAAAATAACTTAAGTAGAGAAAAATGTATATTGTAGTGGGAAGTGAAAGAAAAAAAAAAAGATAAATAAACCTTCCTTTAATAAATTGTTTTCATTTGGAAAAGTAAATATATAAGTTGATTAGTTATGCTTTTGAGAATAATGTTTGTACTTATCTAATGCTCTTAAAGAAAATTATAGTCTTCTAAAGTAATTATTTTCTCATATAAATATATATTTAGACATAAGTGTATATATATATTTTCATTAAGCTTCATAATAAAAAAATAACTTAACTTGCAGGTCTTTATAGGTCTTTGTTTTTTATTTATGACAGTAGAATGTATTTTTTTTTACCAGTGTTTTTTTAACTTATATATATATATATATATAAAGAGATTAAACTATCCATTTGATATTTGAAATCAAGTTAATGTATTTGTGACCTCATCATTTTTTCTAGGGCATCAAAAGCTTGGCCATTTAGCCCACGATTTTAGGTTGTTTTGAATGTTAAAAAAATATAGGATGAGGCGGCCTTGCGCCGCCCTCCATTTCCTTATTTTAAATTGTGGGACGAGGGAACCGCGCCAACCATCTCATAGTGCTTTGAGCATTGTGGGGTGGGCGACAGAGCCTCCCCCGCCCCATCCTTTGCTTTGGTTAAAGTTTGAAACAAAAAAAAACCCTGCAGAAAATAATATGACTGCCGATTGTGGAGCATTAGGGCACGACCCTCTAAAATTTATATCTCTGTTCCAGTTTTGTTGCAGGGAGTAACCTGCGTTTGGTCTTCTCTGTGGTATTAATATTTTTTGAAGGACCGTATATATATATATATTTGTGTTTGTGTGTGTATACAGTCACTTCTGTATGTTTCTTTCTATAGATTTTCCCATTTTCTTTCGATAATATCTATGCTTGATTACAAATATTTATCTCTAGCTTTTTTTTTAAAAAAGAGACCTTTTAACTAGAGAGAGTTTTAAATCTAACAGAGAAGTTTGGAAAACATAATTTTTATATTCTCAAACAAAAAGAAATGTTAGAATGTAAGAAAAACATAGTAACCTGTAGAAAATAAACATGTTAGGAAAATCTTAGAAAACCATAAACTAAATTTCTTGCTGGAGATGATACCTCCCACTTGGGGAGGTACCATCTAGCTCCTTAACTCCCTCAACCTGCACATCCAACCAAAAAGATCAAATCAACTTGTGAGGGCAAATGGGAATTTTGAATGTTTTTATAACCAACATCTAGGGTTTGGTGCCCTATCGTTAGGGGTGATTACTCTTGTTAAATATCTGGTTTAAGTGTTAATCCCAGTTAGTGGAAGAGTCTTTTTGTCTTCTAGTGTGGGTGTGTAGTGATTTAATTTATTTCTTTATTTCAAAATTGGTTGGAGCATTTAATTATTTTACTTCATTACTTTCTTGTGTTGCAAATTAAATTATCAATGTCTTATACCTTAGATGAGTATGTTAAGATATTTTAGGGAGCCCTTTTAATCATAAGGAATTTAGACAATTATTTTATTTGGATTCTTTTAAATTCAAAATTTGTTGGGTTGAGGGATATGGATAAATTATGTATTTAAATTTATTTTAAATTAAGTTGTGAAGTGTTAGTTAACTCTTGTTAATTAAAGCATTAGTGAATTTATTTTGCTTGAAGTAATTACTTATTTTAATTGCTTTTCGAAATGTTTGGGATGTGATATTGTCGAAATATGGCTTTTATATTTATTTAAAAATTGATAAAAGGGTTAGGTAGTGTTGTGCCTTGCACACACGCCCCATTCAAAAATAGGAACCCCCTCTTTTGATTAGGCTTGAGGGTCATTGGATCTTTTCATCTCTTGAGTGATTGAATGGCCAAAGTGCATTTTGACCTTGATTGAAAGATGATATTAAAAATCACTTCAAAAAAATCTGCTAGGATGAATCCTTATTTTCCTTTTGAGGGCCTTGGAATGACTTTTTGCGCTAGATTGCCCTTCAACTGACCTTTGCGCTAAAATCTCACTTGTCCAACCTTAGCGCTAAATTCTTGTCGTTTTGACTTTGCGTTAAATTCATGTCTGTCTAACTTGGCATTAAAAACTATTGCTACCAACTTCAATGTTGATTGTCCCTTTGATGGACCTTTGCGCTAAAAATGACTTTCTCTGACTTGCGCTAGATTAAGCGACCACCAACTAAGTTAGATGAGAAAGAAAAGCTCGCAAGTCAGATGAACCCAAAACATCTGCAAAACTGTACAAACTGAACCTTTAAACTTAGCATCGAATGAAGACTTGTTTGACCAGGTCCGACACATTTGATTTCCCCGCTAGGTCCGAGCTTGGGGAAAATCATGCAAACCCTAAATTGGCAGGTCGTATGCCTGCGCATTAATGGTTAATTTGCTAGAGAATATAAGCTGAAGATCTTTTATTTTTTTATCATTTGCATTCATTTTTAAATAGGATTTTTCGAAGCTCCAACTCTCATCGTTGCAGTTGATCTTACTCAAGCTCGAACCCGCGACCTACCTACAAACCAAACACGCCATCTCTTCTACCAGGTAGAATTTTAACCCTATTATTCAAACTTCTATTTACAAAGCAGTTAGGGTTTGGGCTAGATAGCAAGTTTTTGTAAGAAAATGAATGATAAATCGACATTTTAGGCTAGGGTTTCCGTACAAACTATGAATTTTCATTTGAAAAACCCTAGTTTAGACTCACTGTGAAAGTGAACAAGTCACCATGAGTTAAAAAAACCAAACTTACACGAATTTTCCTGTAAAAAAACCCTCAGATCTTCTTGGCGCTAAAACAAGGTTTGACTGACCTACAAAATGAACCATCATTTGGTCAGTTGGAGATCTCCAAAATCTGCACTGTACATTCAGATCAATTTGGCGCTGAAATTGGCCTTGTCTGACACATGCGCCCAAAATGTACTTCTCTGACTTGGTTGGAAGGCCCCAAAAATCCTGCATGCTTCGAAATTGTCTTTTGCACTGAAAACCCTTCCTTCCGACTTTGTGCTAAAAGACCATGTCTCCAACTCGGTCAGACTCTCCAAAATTCTCCGCAAAGTCAGAGGCCTCCTGAAACCCCACCAGAAACAATACCTCAACTCTACGCTAAAAATTACCTCATCCGACTTGCGCTATGATACCCTCCCACCAACTTGGTCGGTAGCAACCGAAACTCGTGCAGGTCAGACCAAGCTTATTTCCACGCAAGCACAGTGAAAAGTTTACGTCGATAGATTTTGCGCTAAAATCTCAATCGACCAACTTGACAACCATTAGAGGTTGGTGATCTCTGAATCTCATGCAAGTTGGTGCTCATCAAAACCCATGCAAAGCTCCTCAAGCATAGAGGGAAGTAAAACCAATGGTTGGACCTGCCTGATTTCCCCGCCAAGGTCGGATGACCTTGAATTTAGCGCTTTTCCTTTTGAAGGTCGGACAACCTTCAAATAAGCGTAAAACCATGCAAATGACTAAATTTCTTAAAATTTTCAAAGGGAAAGTGGTTTATAATGATGGGATTAATGTTGTAAGGCATTGTTAATGGTGATTTTTCATAGAATTTCTTGCAACATTAAATATTTGAGTGAATGCATTAATGATAATTGTGCAATTATAATGAATGTTAGATTTAACTTCCCTTCAAAAGGCATATTGGTAGTGAATAGAAGATTTACTTTAAGGTTCATTTCAAATTTAGGAGTATGTTAGGATTTTCTTTAAGGTATCAAACTTATAAGGTCCAGTCGTGCAGACTAAATGACTACTCGGGCCCAAGCAATGAAGTAAGAGTTTAAAGGATTCCCTCCAGAAACCAAGATTCACTTCGGATAGATTGATGTACGTGACATAGACTTAGGTCACATAGATCTAGATGACTTCAGGTTAAGAGTCTTTGGTCCAAGCCCAAATTCTAGAGCTAGGGTAATCAGAGATAGTGGTATTACACAAGCAGCTACCTTTCCTACTTTGGTGCAATGTGTAGAACTAATGGCCACCTGTACAGACAGCTATGAGATAATGAAAAGAACCATTCATATAGCAAATGGGGATATTTTGGCTGATCTCACTCCACCTTCGCTGGCCGATACCTTTGATATCCCCTAGCACAAGGTTATGACTATGCCAGACAAAAAGGGATCACAGGCAACATATAATAAAGATGTAGAGGGATGTAGAAAGTATATAAATGACCATTAGGCCAAGAGTAGAAGGTCTGCTCTCATTAAGCTTCCTAGAATACTATAGAGAAGTGACTTCTATGATGAGATCAGAGACATAGTAACCTTCCTAAGTAGAATATATGGGTTACCAATAGCCTCTACCTTTAAGGACTAGATGTTTGTCATAATTACTAAAATATTGAAAGGAACTAAGTTCCACTGGGCTCAAATCCTCAGTGACAACATCCATGAAGCTTCAGCAATTTCAATGATGACAAATACTTCAGATGGACATCATATGTTGTCTATGCATTAGCAAAAAGGAATCACTATGATGGATTGTCCAAGGTTGGTGAAGTTGGAAACGATGAGAAGACTCAGATTAAAGTATATGAATGTTATCCATAGCTGACCTTATCTCAGTCATTGATACAGTTCAAGAGGGTAAATGATGCATTCACAATGTATATAGCCAGAATGCTACAGGGTAACATAGCCTTGAGGATTTCTATCGAGGTCATGAATGAAATAACCAGATACGGCAGATGGTCTATCCAATTTGAGAAATTTACATACATAAGGATACAAGGCTTCACTGGGATGGCCTACATACTCCCCAGTTATCCAGATGATAAGACAGTGCTCTTGGAGTTGTCTAGGCAATTAATGCCATGTGCTGAGAAACTAAAACACTTGCATAGAACTAATGTTCAATTTCCCATCAAGTTCGGCAAGGGACTTTATGCATGCCCTTCTTTGGCATCGGTAGAGCATTTTGATAAAGAGCTCTAGCTCCTGAATTTGCACTACTACAATGCAAGGGGTCATTTTGATCCAAATAGAGTAATGGAAAGGTTGGTAAGCAAGAATCTTTTCCACAAGGTACACATTGAAGATTTTTGAGCCAATTGCCCCGATGACTATGAGATTATGAAGAAGGCACATGCAAGGCTATCTCTGGACTTCATCAAGAGATTTCACATAATGGCAGTGTCAGACCAGTTACAAGATGATGAGAATGTTATGGTTAGAGGACCATGGGAGGCCTGGTATCATCAACCTATCCCATTGCCTAACTGGGTGAATGCAAAGGAAAGCTCCCTAGATACCGTCATGAGGAAACCAAACAGATTAAGCAAGGCCTAGGTCAGAGCTCAAGTGGTTATCCTAGAGGTACAAGGAGTTCAAATCACTTACACAGCCATGGAATCAGATAAGAACTCTGGAGGAGAAGAGGATGAACCAATCCATATCAAAGATGAGGCAGAGCCAGCTGATAAACAAAAGTCAGATAGTGAAGAACATACATATCTGGCAGACAAGGCAAAGAAGATGAAGAAGTCCTCCACTAGAACAAGAGCCTCCAAGAAAAGGGATATGCCCAATGGTGCTAGAGAAAGCTCTAAGGCAAAAAGGGAAAAAGTGAAAGAAGTCAACAAGAAGGATGTTGCAAATAAAAATGATTCCAATCCTCCAACTACCCAACCTCCTACCCAAAGTGTTGACACTGCTATCACAACCCCTGATGTTTTTACTACCACTTCTCCTTTCATTCCTTCTTCTTCTGCTGCATCCACCTCACCCATAACTCAGCCTCCATTACTCAAGAAACCTCTCCTACCACCTCTACCTCTACCATTGCTACCACCTCTTGCTCACTAGAAATTCCTTCTAGTGCTTCTAGCAGCCCTATTTCCTCCACTCTAACCATTTCATACCCTTCCACTGTCACCATACCTATATCTTCCTCTTCTCTTCCATTACCTCCCATTTCCACCATCCTTTCACCTCTTCTTCATCTACCCTCACTACCCTTTCCTTCACCTCTTGTCATTTCTTCCTCCTTATCCTTGGCCTTGGCCAACCTGACCCAGGTCAGTACGCCTTCCCTAGCCATATCTTCAGCTACCCCTATTTCACAAATGCCTGCAGATTCATTGGTAGTACCTCTCCTACCTAGGATTGAGAAAGTGTGTGCAGAGTTAGGATTATAGGGACCTGAAACAACAATGGAAGAGAAGAAAGGGGCATTGACTGAAGTGAATGATGAAGACTTCCATGAGCCTTCATCACATGTAGAAGTTATTGACATATCTGATAGTCCTCTGGACAAAGATCAAAAAGAGGAAGTTTTCAAGTCTGCATAAGAGAATGTAGTGGTAAATTTGAAGGACTTGGCCCAAGAATAAGAAAAGGAAGAAGAGAGAAGTCCAGAGAAGAATGAAGAGCCAGAGGAGGAATGAGAGCAACCCAAGGAACTGGTCGTAATTGATAAGGATGGAGCTTTTGAGTTGAACAAATCTTCTGCTCCCGAATGGCTGTAGGAAAGAATAACATATCCTGAACCAAAAGTAGAAGTAATGCAGCTTGATCTGAGCACGATCCTTTCATAGGCTCAGAAGCCTAAGAAGAAGAAAAAGGCTAAGATTCAATCTAGAATCTATAAGAATGAATCAAGATCAAGGACAGTAGAAATAGTGGTCCCACCAACTAATGTAGCAATAGAACAAGTTAGGGTGAAATATTATATCATATCTACAGTTGATCTAGGTCTACCCACTCGTGCTCAAAGAGTGGATGATTTCAAGGGCTCAGTCACATCAATTTTGGAGCAATTGGACAAGGATGAAATGTCCAAGAAAGATTTGAAATAGTAAAATGAAGAACTTTGAGCATGTCTTCAATTTTTGATAAAGCCAGCTAATGTAGGAGGAGATATAAGGACAATAACTACTTTCCTATCTACTAATGAAATGACTAAATTGGGCGAGGTAAGATCAAAGTCCAAATGTACAGAGAATTGGTTACTAAAAGTTTTTGAGATGGGATGTGAAGCCATTTGTGCCTCTGCTCAAGTGC
Source organism: Cunninghamia lanceolata (assembly GCA_027924645.1). Lineage (NCBI taxonomy): Eukaryota > Viridiplantae > Streptophyta > Pinopsida > Cupressales > Cupressaceae > Cunninghamia > Cunninghamia lanceolata. Next base: position 3,495,664 of record BSBN01000536.1, read on the forward strand.
ACAGGAAATTAGTAGAATTACATAACAAGTGGAAAGACTTGCATGAAGAATGTGATTCTTTTGATGATTATTATTCACATATGTATCCCCGGATAAAAGGTATCAGAGGATTGCCTGCTCAGACTCTAGTTGTAGAGAATATTTTGACTAGAAATCAACTGCTAAAAGCCATTGAGTGGTATCAACAACTGCTTTTGAGAAAGGAGACCTTTGAGCATATAAAAGAAGCATATAAACCAGATGATGAAGAATTGAGATCAATCATATATGATATCGATGACTCTTTGAGGGATTGTAGGGAAGCGTCCTATGATGATAATGCCCCTTTTGATATCAAAAAATGTAAAGATAAGTTGCATAAGGTAATTTTTGAGGATGCTACACTCAGTATGGAGGAAAGATTGGACAAGGCAAGTGACCTCAGGGCTAAATTCAAGGTATTCTAGAAGGTGGGGGTAGAGATAAAAAGAATACATGGTAAATTCAGTCAGGAGTTGGAGGTGTTTGACTATCAGATAAATCATTTGAAGGATCTAGACCCGTCTAACATTAATCCTACACTTGATGCTTGGTTGACTTATTGCAACAAGTTGGCCAGTGAAGACAAAATTGACTTAGACAAGGAATCTTGACACTATTTTGAATATTCTAATGATGCAATCCCATCACAATTGTAAATTGCTATATTCAGGGTAGCATGTGACTCTATTTTGTCTTTTTTCTTGCTTCTAAAATGTTCTTTCCTATTAATATACTGAGTTGGCTAGTCAAATTGATTAGATTCAATGTATCTGGGGACTATTTTTCATCTTCATAAAGGACACAATGTAATCTGAGAATTGATGTGAGCTGTTATAATTGTATTTATTGATGTAATTTGGACCATCGGTGTTGAGCTAATCTCCACCGTTCATTTGAAAAATTGGTATGCTACTTTCTATATAAAGGGTTGCCATTTCCACTATTTTGTAAGAGAGATTTGATACCGAATTGTTGACTCTATGCCATTTGAAGTAATACAAAGCAAGTTTCTGCAGTAATTCTAAGAATTTGTGTCTTGTGTTGGCTCATTTTGGTTTTCATGGTTCACATCTTGCTCTCCCATAGTTAGATTAGTTGTGCTTTTGTAATGTTCATGGTTTGCTGAAGTATTTGATGAATACTCTAAGTCCATACTTTTAGTTGTTTGCTGATGGTAAATAGCTATGTAAAGTTAGCCTGGACTAATTATTTGTGCTAAAGTGCAATTGCATTTCATAAGTTAAGTTGTGCCATTTATTGGGTATTTAGCAAATGAATGTGATCTAAAAATCTATTGACCTCCATTGAAGATAGCACCATTTTCTGCAGCACTGTAACACCCATTTTAGTTTGGTAACTCAGGAAGCTGGTTTAAAGTTATGGATTATTTGTCTACTGAAGATAACCTTTGCATTGTGAATGTCTCTTAGGATCCTTCTAAAACCCTAACCTATTGCATTTTCTTTGAAAATCATTGTTAGCTATTAGAATAGGAATTTCAGCAACACTTTATCTTGTTGATCAGTTGAAAATCATAAAAGGGTTTATGTGTATTTGTTGCCTCCAAACCTAAAGATTTGTAGATTGCATGTAAGACCCCTTGTAGGAACAGCTAGAACATACCAATTGAGAGATTCCAAGCATGCTAAGGCCTAGCTATATTATCCTTGGAGTAGTCTTACCTAGGGTAAGATACTTTTCAAGAGAGGTGTGAAACCAACAATCACACCTGCGTTGTTGTGTGCTAAAACCACCATCAACAGAATTGGTGCTAGAAGGAGGGCCCCATTTTCCTTTGCTAAAAATTAGCAAGTCTGGGGACTAGATAGAGACACACTAGATCCAACTCAGCTGGAGAAGAGGTACTATCCCTAGCAGAATTCAGACGAATAACAAGGTATTAAGGAATACCCAGAGCCCCATGAGCTCTGTCAGCCCCTAGGAACACTACTGTAGCTCCCATTAATCCTCCCAATATGGCCTTATTTACAGGAAATAACCAGTCTCCTTTTCTGTTCAATGATTACCATGATATGCCAAAGAACCCGGATAAGTTATGCTCGAAGTTCAGAGTAAATAATCCTGATAGGACTGTAGATGAGCACATTATGATCTTTGAAGCCAACATGTTCATGTTGCAAGTACAATATGAGGATGTGATATGCAGGCTATTCCCTTATTCTTTGCAGGAAGAAGCTTATTACTAGTTTGCTAACCTCCTTGCAGCATCCATAAATTCATGGCGAAACCTGAAGACTGCTTTTCTGGATAGGTTTCGTATGCCTACCACCCCAGCTGATCTTTCTCAATCTTTTGTGGAGATTCATTGAGATGAAGGTGAGATGATAATTTCCTTTAAAAATAGATTCTAGAAAGCTTACATACGTTTATAGGCTCCTTATGCTATAGATCAGGCTGCGGCCCTACCCATTTACTATGATGCCCTAGATAAACTTACCTCCATGTTTGTAAGGAGAGCTGACCGAATACCTACTACTTTAGCTCAAGCATATTCTACTATTGTCATTGTCAGTACCCAGCTAGGATAGATAGCCTCTGGTCCACTGAACCATATGGGACCTGTTGCCATGCCCAATCAAATACCTATGATAAATCATGCATTGGTTAATCATTCCCCTATGATGAATCCCATTCCAAACCAGCTACAACACAAGCCTTAGTGATCCACCCAGGCAATCCAATAGCTGAAATGCCTCCAGCCCAAATGCCTTTCCTTCAGTCTTCAGAAACAGCCAAAGCCAAAGAAGACAAAGATGATATCAAAGAGCTGGTTGAGCAAATGAAGAAGCTTACTGCTAAGGTTACTCACCTTAAAAACCAGAATGCTTATCTGTAGCAGAGGGGACAAAATCAACAACATTTTTAGAATTAGCTGTACTCCTAAAATCAAAATCAGAACCAGCTCCCAAATCAAAATCAGTACCAAAATTAGAACTTTCTGCAGCGGTCGAACCGATCCTAGAACACCAAACCGAATAATGGAGGGGTACCTTCACCCTTGGAGAATCAAAACAATGATATCAGGCCCCCGGGTCGTGTGATGTTAGTTGAAGCAGCTTTATCTACTTGGTGTAGACTGCACAACATGAATACTCATTTTGAACTAGACTGTCCAGAATTCTAGATTGCATCCAGTATCTTCCAGATGGAGATTCAAAATGCTGAGAATCAGGGGACTCCACTGACAAGGTATGAAATTGTCCCTTCTCAAAGGTATGATACTGCTGTAGTTCTTGATAGTTATACATTTCCATTCCAAGATGATAATCAACTTGAAGAAGAAGAGTCTGAAGAAGTTCATACATATTAGCAATACAATAAGACTCCTACAACCTGAGAAGTAACAAGCCTAAAGGCCCTTTCACCACTTCCATCCCTCCAAATAGCTATCAGATTCCATCTGACCTGAAAGCTACCAATAATCCTGAACCACCAAAAGTCCCCCATCAGTCAGTATACCAAGGTACTACTACAGAAAATTCCTAATGATTTGACATAGTAAAAATGGGGCAGTATGTAGCTGAGGAACTTAAGAAAATGAAGGTTAGTCTTTCTGTATATGAGTTACTTAAGATACCTAAGGTTAGGACATCTTTCTTTCAAAACCTAAGTGCTGGAACTAAGACTAATTATATACCAAAGGAGAATATCACCAAAGATAGCATTGATAAGGGGAAAGAAAGAATACATGTGACTGATGTGGAACAAAAGATGACACTGTATAAAGACAAGAGGGAAAGTCCCTCTTTCCTCTTAACACTCAGAATATTCAATAGGAACCTTCATAACTATTTAGTAGATTCTGGTGCTTCCACGAATGTAATGCCACTATCAGTTTGTAAAGCACTTAAGCTCACTCCAGCCAAGTCATCCGGGAAAGTGACACAATTAGATAAGACTGAAGTAAATGTGGTAGGAGAATTGAATAGGATACACATGCAACTAACTTCTGATCCTAGGATACAACAATATATAGATATTCAAGTAGTGGACATTCTAGATCAATATGGCATGCTTCTGAGTAGAGATTGGTCTAGAACTTTGAACGGTTATATGGCAACTGACTTTTCTCATATGTGGTTACCATGGAAGGGGTTGGCCAATCAGATACATATTGAAAGAGAACCCAAGATGAAGCATATGATCACAAAATATAATCAACCCAATGAGATTCTATTCTCAGAAGTTGATTTGGGAGTCTATCTTCCACACAGTAGTCAGTCAAAAGAAGTTCTCATGCTAAGCTGCTTAAGACCCTCTAAACCAGTTATAGAAAGACCAGAGAGTACAACAACATACATTTAATCAAATGCAAAAGATTCTTCGAAAGAAGATGAACCCAGGGTATTTGAGGGATTTCGTAATTTCGTAGCCAGATTTGCGCAAGATCAAATTGTTGTTGGAAAGCAGGTTCAAATGGAAGAGCTACTATTGCCCAACTGGTGTCATATACATGATGCATCTCATTCTGAATTTACTTGCTAGTTGTGTCAAGAGGTAGTCAAATAAGTGCAAAGACAACTGAAGATCCCCATAATTCTAAAGAAGGAACCAATGGTTAAAAAGAAGGAAGAATTTGAACCTCCGCTTGATGGAAAGGAGTCTATGAAATAGAATGATAACACCAAGATTTTCACTTATGGACCTTAAGATTTGATGGCTCAAGATGTAGGCAAGGGTCTAGTGTTGGGGTTGAATTGATCAGCCCTACCAGGAGTTCATATTTTGCATCACAAAGATTGCAGTTTCCATGTACAAACAACATCACTGAATACGAAGCCTTAGTGCAAGGATTGCTGCTAGCATTACAAAAGAAAGTTAGGATTATCCAGGTGCTTGGTGATTCTGAGTTAGTGGTAAAACAAGTAAGAAAATAGTACTCATGCAATGATAAGAGATTGAATAGGTACAGGAACAGAGTCTGGGATTTGATAGAGTGCTTTGACGGTTTTAACATCCAAGTCATCCCAAGGAGACAAAATCATGTTGCAAATGCTCTAGCTCAGACAACAAGTATGCTAGAACCAACATTCATGGTAGGATTAAAGAAGTTCTCTGTGGAGTTTGTGGCTACTCCATCTGTACCTAATAATGTTACCAATTTCCAAGTTTTCAAAGATGATCAACACATCATTAATTTCCTTACTTCATTGGATGTGTTCACTGCTCAAATAATAGATGAAGAAGAAATGGAGCCTGTTGAAGTGGATTTAGAAGGAGTACTAAACCTGAAGACAAATACGATCCCATGAGGATTGGTAGAATTGGAAAGATTGTTCGATACAAATAATTTAGGGACTCAAAGAAAAGGAGAGTCCCCAGGAGGAAAGTGTGAACCGTTTAACTTAGGAATAGAAGAAAATGTTAAAAATGTGTTCATCAAGAAAGCTAGTACTGAAAAGGAAAGGACATGAATCATACATGCATTAAGAGATTATCATGAGGTTATAGCATGGAGCTATGAAGATCTAAAGACTTACGACACCTCAATCATCACGCACACCATCCCGCTGAAGCCAGGAGCAAAGCCATTTAGACAAAGGCAGAGGCCAGTGAATGCTCTGCTGGAACCACTAATTTTTAAAGAAGTTTAGAAGCTGCTATCAGCCAGGATAATATTCCTAGTCATACATTCTGCATGGGTACCAAATTTAGTCCCGGTCCGTAAGAAAAATGGAGAAATCAGACTTTGTGTTGATTTTCGTAATCTAAACAGAGCATTTGAAAAGGATAATTACCCACTGCCTTCTTTGGACAAAGTATTACAGATCATTAATGGGTCCCAGATGATGTCATTTTTGGAGGGATATTCTGGTTATAACCAGGTGATGGTAGAATATGAAGACAGATTGAAGACGTCTTTCACCTGTAAATGGGGCATCTATGCATACCGCTGCATGCCATTTGGTTTAATAAATGCTGGTGCAACTTTTTAGTGTGCGATGGATGTTGATTTTAAGGGGTTGGTTGGAAGATGTATAATAATCTACATGGATGACCTAATAGTATTCTCAAAAAGGTGAGAGGATCATGTAGCAGATCTGAGAAAGGTGTTGCAGCGATGCAAGGATTATGGTATATCACTCAACCCCAAGAAGTGTATTTTTGGAGTAACTAAGGGGAAGTTGCTGGGACATGTAATATCTAAGCAAGGAATATCTATTGACCTAGACCATATCCAGGCAATACTCAAAATACCTTCCCCAGCCAGTAAGAAGGAACTTAAGTCATACTTTGGTAAGATCAACTTTGTACGTAAATTCATTACAGGGTTTGCTGAGATTGTTCAACCTCTCAACGCTATGCTGAAGAAAGACACTAAAATGGATTGGACTCCAGAAGCCAAAACTGCCTTCGCAGAAATTAAACAAACCATATCTAATGCACCTGTCTTGGTGAGTCCTAATTACACTTTACCATTTCACATATATTCATTTGCTTCCAAGCATACTTGTGCTGCAATGTTGATGCAAAAGAGATCAGTTGATGATGAAAGGCCTATTGCTTTCATGAGCACCCCACTAAAAGATGCAGAGCTAAGGTATCCAAATGTGGAAACACAAGCATACGCTTTGGTGAAGGCAGTTAAGAAATTCTGTCATTACATCTTGAGAAGTCAAGTAATTTCCATAGTCCCAGATGCAGCAGTCAAAGCATTACTGATGCAAATTGAATTGGGAGAGAGAAGAGGGAAGTGGGTTACCATACTGCAAGAGTTTGACATAGACATTCAACCTATGAAATTGGCAAGAGGCCAGGCCTTGACTAGAACAATGGCTGAAGTGGGGCTAGACCTAGTCTCTTAGCAGTACCTATTAGAAGATGTTTCAAAAGATAAGTGGTACGGAGATATCATATTTTATTTACTCAGTCAGCGCTATCCACATCTAAATTCAGTGCAAAGGAGAGCACTTAAACTAAAAAGTAGCAGTTACATGATAAAAGGATCAGTCCTTTACAAGAAGAATCATGAAGGCATCTATCTAAGGTGTTTGGATAAGTTAGAGGTCAATCAAGTGTTAACCAGTTTTAATGAGAGATTTGGGACAGGTCATGGGTCAACGCACTCAACAGCTAATCAAGTCCTTCAGGCCAGTTATTACTGGCCAACCTTTTTTAAGGACACATATTCACATGTAAGAACCTGTCATATATGCCAGACTACTGCACACAGAGAATGACACGCAGCCATGCCTTTACAACCCATAGTGGAGGTACGCCCATTTGCTCAGTGGGACCTCAACTTTATCGGTATGATCAATCTGCCTTCCTCTGCAGGCCATAGGTATATTCTGACTGCTACTGATTATTGCACTCGATGGTCTAAATCAATATCTTGTAAGCAATGCACCACAGAGGTAGTTATTGAATTTGTTGAGAAGCATATTATCACTAGATTTGGTTGTTCATTTGCTTTAGTCTGTGATAATGGCTCTGCCTTTTCATCATTACATTTTTCTAACTGGGCATTTGATTATGGGATCACTCTCAAGTTCTCATCTAATTACTATCCACAAGGGAATGGGGTAGCTGAATCAATGAACAAAAATTTGCTTGAGGTTGTTAAGAGACTATTGGACAAAAACCCTAGAGATTGGCATACCCAGCTTAGGTTTCACTTTATAGGCTGATAGAATCTGACATAAAGCAGCCTTGAACACATCTCCTTATCACCTAGTCTATGGGATTGAACCCATCTTTCTGATCCATCTAAGAATCCTGGTACTTCAATTCATGCAAGACAACCTTGAAATTGATGATCACTTATCCTCTAGGTTGGCTCAATTACTGCACCTTGAAGAAAAATGCTACGCTACCATAGAAAACTTTGCCAAACATTAGGGAATCGTAAAACGATGGTTCAACAAAAGAGCCAAGGTCAAAGCCTTCCGTATTTATGATTTGGTCCTATATTGGGATAAAGCACATGAGAAGAAAGGAGACAATGGTAAGTTTGATAAACTTTGGCTGGGTCCCTATTAGATCTATGAGATCCTCAGAGACAATACATACCAACTCAAGAGCCTTACTGGTGAGGAGTTGCCACTACCTGTCAATGGTCAGTTCCTGAAGCACTATTTCCAAGCCTGAGAGGCAGCCATGCCTCGCTTTAGTGTATATTGTTAGGGGTTTGTTTGCTTTTGTTAGTTTAGGTTGCCTTTAGTTTAGTTGGTTTCTCACCTTTGCTTTCCTTAGATGTTAGGTGCTTTTCTTAGATTAGTTTTCCTTTTTCTTTTGCTTGTTGTGCTTGCTTTTCTATGGGGTCATTGTTTTTTATGTGGTGGCAGTTGGGCAGACCTACAAGTGCTTCTTGGGTGGGTGAATAATCATAAGTCTTCCTTCGAGAAGCCAAAGTTTCCACTTGGTTTTGCTGTGGGCTCCACTACTATGCCAAGGGGTATGGTGTCTGTTCATTGGAAAAGAGTTATTAGTTGGTGCACCTGAAGTATTTTCTAACCATATACCTCTCACACTTTAAATAAACCTGAAGTAGCTAGGTGAGTCTAAGTGATCTTGTGTCAAGTGAAAAGGGTTGACTTCTTCTACCACATGCACTATTAATCAAGACAACGACAGGTGATACTAAGTGTTTCTAGCCTATATTGGGTAAAATAAAAGGTCTTTCTCAACACCAGACCCATCACAGTGTAAATAAAAGAAACCACCAAATTACAAAATTCTTACAAAGGTACTATCCAGAAGTGATTAACATCAAATGTCATCATAATAGAAGCTCAACTGGTCATTTATCCATTTCAAGGCTCAACACAGTTTAAAATTTAAGCATCTTCAGGTAGAAGAATGATTCCAGCTCTCTAGCTTGTCTCAGGGGATCTTGGGTGAACTTAGTTGCTAAAGGATGGGAATGAATACAATTGTACACAATCAGGTTTTCAGGATGTGGATGGTTGCACTGGTTAGTGATCTTAGATTCTTTGATAAGATACCTTGTTTTTTCATTTAATATGTGGGTAACACAAAGATTTTGGGTTCAAACTAAACGTTTATCGTTGGAATGCTTAGGAGCATTCCCCAACAGAGTCGCCATTTGTTGTGCCTTGTACACATGCCCCATTCAAAAATGGGGACCCCCTCTTTTGATTAGGCTTGAGGGTCATTGGATCTTTTCATCTCTTGAGTGATTGAATGGTCAAAGTGCATTTTAACCTTGATTGAAAGATGATATTAAAAATCACTTTAAAAAAATCTGCTAGGATGAATCCTTATTTTCCTTTTGAGGGCCTTGGAATGACCTTTTGCGCTAGATTGCCCTTCAACTGACCTTTGCACTAAAATTTCACTTGTTTGACCTTAGTGCTAAATTCCTGTCGTTCTGACTTTGTGCTAAAATCTCACTTGTCCGACCTTAGCGCTAAATTCCTGTCATTCCAACTTTACGCTAAATTCTTGTCTGTCTGACCTGGCGTTAAAAACTGTTGCTACCGACTTCAGCGTTGATTACCACGTTGATGGACCTTTATGCTAAAAATGACTTTCTTTGACTTGCACTAGATTAAGTGACCACTAAGTCAGATGAGCAAGAAAAGCCTGCAAGTCAGACGAACCCAAAACATCCGCAAAACTGTGCAAACTAAACCTTTAAACTCAGCGCTAAATGAAGACTTGTCCAACCATGTCTGACACATTTGATTTCCCCACTAGGTCTGAGCTTGGGAAAAATCGTGCAAACCCTAAACTGGCAGGTCATACGCTTGTGCATTAATGGCAAATTCGCTAGAGAATATAAGGGGAAGATCTTTTATTTTTTATCATTTGCATTTGTTTTTAAATGGGATTTTTCAAAGCTTTGACTCTCATCATTGCAGTTGATCTTCCTCAAGCTTGAACCCACGACCTACCTGCAAACCAAATGCACCATCTCTTCTACCAGGTAGGGTTTTAACCCTATTATTTGAACTTCTATTTACAAAGCACTTAGGGTTTGGGCTAGATAGCAAGTTTTTGTAAGCAAATGAATGATAAATCGACATTTTAGGCTAGGGTTTCCGTATAAATTGTGAATTTTCATTTGAAAAACCCTAGTTTAGACTCACTGTGAAAGTGAACGAGTCACCATGAGTTAAAAAAACCAAACTTAGGTGAATTTTCTTGTAAAAAAAACCCTTAGATCTTCTTGGTGCTAAAACAAGGTCTGACCAACCTACAAAATGAACCATCATTTGGTTGGTCAGAGATCTCCAAAACCTGTGCCATACATTCAAATCAATCTAGCACTGAAATTGGCCTTGTCCGACCCATGCACCCAAAATGTACTTCTTTGACTTGGTCAGAAGGCCCCAAAAAACCCGCGAGCTTCGAAATTGTCTTTGGCACCAAAAACCCTTCCTTCTGACTTTGCGCTAAAAGACCATGTCTCCAACTTGGTTAGACACCCCAAAATTCTCCACAAAGTCAGAGGCCTCTTGAAACCCCACCAAAAACAATACCTCAATTCTACGCTAAAAATGACCCCGTCCTACCTACGCTGTGATACCCTCCCACGGACTTGGTCAGTAGCAACCAAAACTCGCGCAAGTCAGACCAAGCTTATTTCCGCACAAGCGCAGTGAAAAGTTTACGTTGATAGATTTTGTGCTAAAATCTCAATCGACTGACTTGACAACCATTAGAGGTTGGTGACCTCCAAATCCCGTGCAAGTCAGTGCTCATCAAAACCTATGCAAAGCTCTCCAAGCGTAGAGGGAAGTAAAACCAATGGTCAGACCTACCCGATTTCCCCGCCAAGGTTGGATGACCTTAATTCAGCACTTTTCCTTCTAAAGGTCGGACAACCTTCAAATAAGCGCAAAACCATGCAAATGACTAAATTTCTTAAAATTTTCAAAGGGAAAGTGGTTAATGATGGGATTAATGTTGTAAGGCATTGTTAATGGTGATTTTTCATAGAATTTCTTGCAACATTAAATATTTGAGTGAATGCATTAATGATGATTGTTGCAACTATAATGAATGTTAGATTTAACTTCCCTTCAAAAGGCATATTGGTAGTGAATAGCAAATTTACATTAAGGTTCATTTCAAATTTAGGTGTATGTTAGGAATTGCTTTAAGGTATCAAACTTATAAGGTCTAGTCGTGCAGACCAAATGACTGTTGGGGCCCAAGCAATGAAGTACGAGTTCAAAGGAGTTCCTCCAGAAACCAAGATTCACTCCAGATGTAGTGATGTAGGTGACATTGACTTAGGTCACATAGACCTAGATGACTTAAGGTTAAGAGTCTTTGGTCCAAGCCCAACTCCTAGAGCTAGGGTACTCAGAGATAGTGGTATTGCACAAGCAACTGCCTTTCCTACTTCAGCGCAATGTGCAAAACTAATGGCCACCTGTGTAGACAAGTATGATATAATGACAAGAACCATTCAAATAGACAATGGGGATATTTTGGCTGATCTCACCCCACCTTCTCTGGCTGAAACCTTTGATATCCCCTGGCACAAGGTTATGACTATGCCGAACAAAAAGGGATCATAGGCAACATATAATAAAGATGTAGAGGGATGTAGAAAGTATAGAAATGACCATTGGACCAAGAACAGAAGGTCTTCTCTCATTAATCTTCCCAGAATACTATACAGAAGTGACTTCTATGATGAGATCAAAGACATAGTAACCTTCCTGAGCAGAATATATGGGTTACCAATAGCCTCTACGTTTGAGGACTGGATGTTTATCATAATTACTAAAATATTGAAAGGAACTATGTTCAACTAGGCTCAGATCCTCAGTGACAACATCCATGAAGCCTTTAGCAATTTCAATGATGACAAATACTTCATATGTACATCATATGTTGTCTATGCATTAGCAAGAAGGAATCACTACGATGGATTGTCCAAGGTTGGTGAAGTTGGAAATGATGCGAAGACTTAGATTAAAGTATATGAATGTTATCCGTAGCTGACCTTATCTCAGTCATTGATACACTTTAAGAGGGTAAATGATACATTCATAATGTATATAGCCATAATGCTATAGGATAACACAGCCTTGAGGATTTCTACCAAGGCCATGAATGAAATAACTAGATACGGCAGATGGTATATCCAATTTGAGAAATTTACATACATAAGGATACAAGGCTTCACTGGGATGGCCTAAAGACTCCCCAGGTATCCAGATGATAAGACAGTGCTTTTGGAGCTATCTAGGCAATTAATGCCATGGGCTGAGAAACCAAAACACTTGCATAGAACTAATGTTCAATTTCCCATCAAGTTCGATAAGGGACTTTATGCATGCCCTTCTTTGGCATCGGCAGAGCATTCTGATAAAGAGCTCCAGCTCTTGAATTTGCATTACTACAATGCAAGGGGTCATTTTGATCCAAATAGAGTAATGTAAAGGTTTGTAAGCAAGAAGCTTTTCCACAAGATACACATTGAAGATTTTTAGGACAATTGCCCTGATGACTATGAGATTATGAAGAAGGCACATGCAAGGCTGTCCTTGGACTTCATCAAGAGATTTCACATAATGGTAGTGTCAGACTAGTTACAAGATGATGAGAATGTTATCGTCAAAGGACCATGGGAGGCCTGGTATCTTCAGCCTATCTTATTGCCTAACTTGGTGAATGTAGAGGAAAGCTCCCTAGATACAGTCATGAGGGAACCAATCAAAATAAGCAAGGCCTGGGTCAGAGCTCAAGTGGTTACCTTGGAGGGACAAGGATTTTATCTCACTTACATAGCCATTGAATCAGATAAGGACTCTAGAGGAGAAGAGGATGAACCAATCCATATCATAGATGATGTAGAGCCAACTGATAAACAAAAGTCAGATAGTGAAGAACATACATCTCTGGCAGACAAGGCAAAGAAGATGAAGAAGCCATCTACAAAATCTCCTCAGAAGAAGGATCAACATTCCTCCATCAAAATAAGAGCCTCCACGAAGAGGGATATGCCCAGTGGTGCTGGCAAAAGCTCTAAGGCCAAAAGGGCGAAAGTAAAAGAAGTCAACAAGAAGGATGGTGCAAATAAAAATGATTCCAATCCTCCAACTACCCAACCTCCTACCCAATGTGTTGACACTGCTGTCACAACCCCTGCTATTTCTACTGCCACTTCTCCTTCGATTCCTTCTTCTTCTGCTACATCCACCTCACCCATAACCTCAGCCTCCATTACTCAGGAAACCTCTCCTACCACCTCTACCTCTACCATTTCTACCACCTCTTGCTCACTAGCAATTCCTTCCAGTGCCTCTAGCAGCCCTATTTCCTCCACTCTAACCATTTCATACCCTTCCACTGTCAGCACACCTATATCTTCCTCTTCTCTACCGTTACCTCCCATTTCCACCATCCTTTCACCTCATCTCCCTCTACCCTCACTACCCTTTCCTTCACCTCTTGACATTTCTTCCTCCTTATCCTTGGTCCTGGCCAACCTGACCCAGGTCAGTACGCCTTCCCTAGTCATATCTTCTGCTACCCCTATTTCACAAATGCTTGTGGATTCATTGGCAGTACCTCTACTGCCTGGGATTGAGAAAGTGTGTGCAGAGTTAGGATTACAGGGGCCTAAAACAACAATGGAAGAGGAGAAAGGGGCATTAATTGAAGTGAATGATGAAGACTTCCATGAGCCTTCATCCCATGTAGAAGTTATTGACATATCTGATAGTCCTCTGGACAAAGATCAAACAGCGGAATTTTTCAAGTCTGCACAAGAGAATGTAGTGGTAAATTTGAAGGACTTGGCCCAAGAAGAAGAAAAGGAAGAAGAGAGAAGTCTAGAGAAGAATGAAGAGCCAGAGTAGGAATGAGAGCAACCCAAGGAACTGGTCGTAATTGATAAGGATGGAGCTTCTGAGTTGAACAAATCTTCAACTCCCGAATGACTGTAGGAAAGAATAACATATCCTGAACCACAAGTAGAAGTAATGCATCTTGATCTAAGCATGATCTTGTCACAGGCTCAGAAGCCTAAGAAGCAAAAAAAGGCTAAGATTCAATCCAAAATCTATAAGAATGAATTAGGATCAAGGATAGCAGAAATAGCGGTCCCGCCAACTAATGTAGCAATAGAACAAGTCAGGGTGAAAGATTATATCATATCTACAGTTGATTTAGGTCCACCCACTCATGCTCAAAGAGTGGATGATTTCGAGGGCTCAGTCACATCAATTTTGGAGCAATTGGACAAGGATGAAATGTCCAAGAAAGATTTGAAATAGCAAAATGAAGAACTTCGAGCATGTCGTCAATTTTTGATAAAGCCAGTAGATGCAGGAGGAGATATAAGGACAATACCTACTTTCCTATCTACTAATGAAATGACTAAATTGGGCGAGGTAAGATCAAAGTCCTAAGGTACAGAGAATTGGTTACTAAAAGTTTTTGAGATGGGATGTGAATCCATTAGTGCCTCTGTTCAAGCGCACAGGAAATTAATAGAATTACATAACAAGTGGAAAGACTTGTGTGAAGAATGTGATTCTTTTGATGAGTATTATTCACATATGTATCCCTAGATAAAAGGTATCAGAGAATTGCCTACTCAGACTCTAGTTATAGAGAATATTTTGACTATAAATTAGCTGCTGAAAGCCATTGAGTGGTATCAATAGTTGCTTTTGAGAAAGGAGACCTTTGAGCATTATAAAAGAAGCATATAAACCATTTGATGAAGAATTGAGATCAATCATATATGATATCAATGACTCTTTGAGGGATTGTAGGGAAGCGTCCTATGATGATTATGCCCCTTTTGATATCGAAAAATGTAAAGATAAGTTGTATAAGGTAATTTTTGAGGATGCTACACTTAGTATGGAGGAAAGATTGGACAAGGAAAGTGACCTCAAGGCTGAATTCAAGGCATTCCAGAAGGGAGGGGCAAAGATAGAAAGAATACATGGTAAATTCAGTTGGGAGCTAGAGGTGTTTGACTATTGGATAAATCATTTGAAGGATCCAGACCCATCTGACATTAATCCTGCACTTGATGCCTGGTTGACTTATCAGAACAAGCTAGCCAGTGAAGACAAAATTGACTTAGACAAGGAATCTTGACACTATTTTGAATATTCTAATGATGCAATCTCATCACAATTGTAAATTGCTATATTCAGGGCAACATGTGACTCTATTTTGTCTTTTTCCTGCTTCTAAAATGTTCTTTCCTATTAATATATTGAGTTGGCTAGTCAAATTGACTAGATTCAATGTATCTGGGGATTATTTTTCATCTTTTTCATAAAGGACAAAATGTAATCCGAGAATTTATGTGAGCTGTTATAATTGTATTTATTGATGTAATCTGGACCGTTGGTGTTGAGTTAATCTCCACCTTTCATTTGAATAATCGGTATGCTGCTTTCTATATAAAGGGCTGCCATTTCCACTATTTTGTAAGAGAGATTTGATACCGAATTGTTGACTCTATGCCAGTTGAAGTAATACAAAGCAAGTTTCTGCAATAATTCTGAGAATTTGTGTCTTGTGTTGGCTCATTTTGGTTTTCATGGTTCGCATCTTGCTCTCCCATAGTTAGATTAGTTGTGCTTTTGTAATGTTCATGGTTTGCTGAAGTATTTGATGAATACTCTAAGTCCATACTTTTAGTTGTTTGTTGATGGTAAATAGCTGTGTAAAGTTAGCCTGAACTGATTATTTGTGCTAAAGTTCAATTACATTTCATAAGTTAAGTTGCATCGTTTATTGTGTATTTAGCAAATAAATGTGATCTGAAAATCTATTGACCTCTATTGAAGATAGCACCATTTTCTACAACACTGTAACACCCTTTTCAATTTGGTAACTCAGGAAGCTGGTTTAAAGTTATGGAGTATTTGTCTACTGAAGATAACCTTTGCATTGTGAATGTCTCTTAGGATTCTTCTAAAACCCTAACCTTTTGCATTTTCTTTGAAAACCATTGTTAGCTATTAGAATAAGAATTTCAACAACACTTTATCTTGCTTATCAGTTGAAAATCTTATGTGTATTTGTTGCCTCCAAACCTAAAGATTTGCAGATTGTATGTAAGACCCCTTGTAGGAACAACTAGAACATACCAATTAAGAGATTCCAAGCAAGCTAAGGCCTAGCTGTATTATCCTTGGAGTAGTCTTACCTAGGGTAAGATACTTTTCAAGAGAGGTGTGAAACCAACAATCACACCTGCATTGTTGTGTACTAAAACCACCATCAACAGGTAGGAATTTTATTTTAAATTAAATTTGTACCCTCCTATAGTTGATGACATGGTGTTATGGTGCCAAAATCATTATAGGAGGTTTCCTATTTTCACTTTACACCATTATGCTGGCAAAATTTCCCTAGCCTATGTGGATTAATTTTACTTAATTTTAGTTAATATTTCCTGCCTTAGATGATTAGACTGATTTAAATTAGATTTTGAACTTTATTTGAAATTGACCCACTTCATTAGGATTTATCCAAGGTGGAATCCTGTGTGGGAATCCAACCCTCTCAATGTTGCCTTTCACAATGTAAACCCCCTAGTGGCTAATATCGCAGGGTTACGATTGGAGATTGTATTAACCCGAACTTGATTAATTTCCCTGCCTACGAGCATTGTGCATAACGTTAGTTGTAGAGTCAACTACATTGTGAGATAGTGTTAATGAGTGTGCATGTTGCGTGCAAGGGGGTTTTGTGGTGTTGGGGGGAAAATTTTTGATATTTCATGTCATGACCACATGACAATTGTGGTCATGACATGTGGTTATCGTGTCATAACCACATTGCAAATGTGGGCATGACATTTGGTATCAAAGCCCAAGTTTAAACACTGGGCATTGAGGGCACATTATTTTATTCCACATTTGTGTTAATTTTGTTTTAATTTTAGTTATCATATTCATGTAGGATGCCACCTAGATCTAGGAGAGGGCACCCGCAATGCTAGTGGGTCTGGAGGAGCCAGCTCAGGAGTTGATCACCACCTAAGAACCCTAATTAGGATCTGCCACCCGCACCTGACCTAGGTCCCCAAATCCTTTAGATTCTTCAGGTAGTGTTAACAAGATTCTCTCCAGTTATGGACTAGCTACACGTAGAGATTCCAGCCACTATAGCCAAGGATGGTGCATCAACTCATCGAGAGCGCTGTAGGAGTCCGCCACACCATGAGGAGCATGAGGCAGGGATTGGGGTAGAGCATATTCCACTCGATTCTTTTGTTTATGGACCATGAGACAAGGCGGATGCACCCGTTTGAGGTTACTGAGACCACGGAGACCCGATCTGGGATTTACTTAGGCTTAATTCACCTACTTTTGTGGGTACGTCAGAGGGAGTTGAGGTTGAGGCATGGCTCATCAGCCTTGATCGGTGCTTTGTGTTGTGTCCTTATGGGAGCAACACAAAGGCATGAGTAGTAGTACATCTTTTGCAAGACACGACAGTGACATGGTGGTGCACAGAGGAACACAAACACCATCTCTCTTTAGACACTCTTTCATGGGACACTTTTCTAGAGTGCTATAATGCGTGTTACCTATCAGAGCATTATAGGCAGTGCCGTATTGACGAGTTCCATGATTTGCAGTAGAGAGGTTGTCATGTCCCCTTTATAGTAAAAGTAAATTGGTGAAATTATTAGTCCATTTCTATTTTCCCATGGGCTAATGTAAATCAGAAGGAAAAATATTTTATTTTATATTTTAATTGTAATCCCACAAATTAAGGATTTATTATTTTCGGAAGCAATTAAATAATAAATATTTTAATTTATTTGCACAAGTGGGGAATATGAGGTGTAATTGTAACTTCCAAGAGTGATTTTAGGAGATCCTATGATAGGTTCCTAAAAAATAGCTAATTTTATGACAACTTGTAAGAGGGGAGTTATTTCTTATTTTTAGCCAAGAATCTTGCATGGATTATGACACGTAAGCACCATTTGAGGGAATTTGTTGGAAATTAAATTATTTTAATTTATTTTCCAAGAGAGGGATGTTTGGATTTGGAGCTATTATAAATATGCAAGTATTTTCTTTTAGAAGGGCTTTTGGATCATTTTACAACCCATATTTTTGAATTTGATCACTTGTGCTTGGATTTTCTTCAGTGGATGAAAACCCATTGGAGTTTGCAGCTGTGGACAAAAACCCATTGGTTTATTGGATCAGAGGATAGAAACCCTTTGGTTCTTGAGGTCATTCTCACATAGGGAGTGCATTGGAGCTTCAAAGAATTGATAGATTTTGGCAGTTTTTATGTAGTTTGCTTGCAGGTGGATTTATATGCAGTTTTGATGTTTCCTAGAGCATTTTGAAGTATTGTAAGTGTTTGTAGGTGTGGAATTAATAGTTTTCTGTATTTTTACTATTTATACATCAGTATTGGTGCTTGTGGCCATTTATTGTAAAATCTGGTATTGTTTTTGTGAGTTTGGAGCAGTTTTAGTGTGTGTTGGAGCTGGGGTTTGAGCAGTTAGCAGTTAGTAGTTATGGGTTTGTTATTAGAGTTTGCTGCTATTTTTATTGGTCATCTCAGACCTGATATCAATTGTATTTCATCAGAAGATTATATAATTTAATATTGGGTTCATCAGATATCATTTCTGTGCTACCAGGTGAAATCGGGTGTAGTGAAATTGTTAGTTTTGCATGCAAACTTGTGTCTATGAGTAAATATGGAAAATTTCTGATATGTAATAGCATGAGGCCATATAATTACTAATATTTGAAGATAATTATCATTATTTTATGTTTAAAGAAGTTTCCCTTTGCATTGTGTTAAAATTTTCAATTTCGGGATCAATCGGTGTAAGGAAAAATTGGGTGTTTTGAAAGTTAATTAAAATTTTATTTTTGGATGCAAATATTTTGTTTGGGACATTATACTGGTATTAGAGCTAAGATATTGCCAGCATGTAGGGTATAAAGCTAATTTTTATACAGAAAGATGAAGACATTTCAGGAATGCATGATGGAAATGATGCAAAAATTTCAAAAATCTCAGAAGAATCTATTAGCATTGATGAAGGATCCAGAAATAAAGAAAATATTTTTGAAGAAAAAACCAGCGAATGTTAAAGAAAAACTAGAAGAGCTAGAAAAGAAGTCCATAGAACCAGAAGAGGTGATTGATACATCAGAACCACAAAAGGTCAAGGAAGAAATGGTGAAGGTGGATCATAAAGAAAAATCAGATTTGTAAGAAATTGAAATGAAGCAAAACTTGGAGAAATCCACCATACATTTTGAAGGTAAAATTGTTTGGAAAAAGAAGATGTTTATTTGACTTCTAATGATTGTACATGTTAGGAAAATATTGATGAAGTTGAGGGGGAAAAGACACCTCTTATTATATGTGAAGAGGCCAAGATGGATGGACATGCACCAATTCATGCACTATCTTCTAAGCTTCCAAATGGTGAGCCATGGTTTGATTTGCAAAGTAGCATTGTGGATGGGTATACATTTCAGAAAAATATTTTAGTCATCCCTAATTCAAGGGTTTTGAGTCACAAAAATGGAGTTGTTGAGGATATCTCAATGAAATCTCTTTCAACAAATGAGGATGAGCATTTTATTTGCAGCCCAAGGTATGAAAATATTTCAGATTTATTTCCTTCTATGTCACTACAAAATTTTTGCCATCATGAAAAGCATCAAAGGAATGGCATAAGGAGGAAGGACACAATTTGTAGCAAAGGGCACATAGAATATTTTCCTAAAATTCAAAGTTGTTTGTACATAAGAATATGGGATCTAGGTAATAAGCTAAGACACATGAAGGCTGAAATTTTTGATGGGATGAATCTCATATTTGTAAAAGTGTTTTCTAGTTCAGAATCCTCAACATCCAATTGTATCAGAGTAGTGCAGCAAAAGCATGATGGAGAATGCATTTTTAATTTGATACAACCATGAAGGAGATTAAAAATTGCAATACCAAAATATGAGGTATGTAATGCATTCTACTCTTTGAGTACTCAAATGGTTATGTGTGTGCAATGGTTGCATTCCATGAGTGAACTTCTACAAAATCATTATTTTAGCAAAATAAAGAATACATGTGAAGGGAAAGATATGGTGTTTGGAGGTGTATCTAAAGGAACAATAGAAGTAGACATAGATATAAAAACTTCTTGCAAGGGAAAGTTTACATGGACAAGATGTTTGGTGATGGAGGATATGCATGCTATCTCATTTTATGGTAAGAATCATAGTTTTCATTTTGATATTCAAGTGTTTCTAAATCAGCATAGTATAGTGTTTAGTAACATGTTCCCAGGATCACCCTTGGATAGAGGATTCCAACATGTCATAGAGTTGGAAACTAACTTGTATCAGAAAATTTTGAGGAAGAATGATGTCACATACTTGGGCCAAGTCACTAGTGTTCATGGCATACATGAGGATGCAAGACAAAAAGCATTGGAAGGGATTGAAAAGGTAACTAGTTCTCTACATGAAGCTAATATTTCATATTTCTCACATGGATCTACTATAGTTTGTGGTGCTACAGGAAAGCGAATTATTTGGTTTTCATTACAAAGATTGGAAATCAAGAAACTTGATAACATGAAGTTCAAAGTTTCAGAGCAAAGCCTTGCAAGATGTGATAAGATGTTTAAAACTAGTATTTCTTTGAAAATATTCAAATTTTAGTATGCTCATGATAGCCATGTGATGGATTACATTGAATGGAGAATCTACTGGGTTTGGTACTATGGGAGTTTGGGGCCACAAAGAGGGGTATTTCAAGTGATGTGGGTAGATAGCCTTTCCATGATGTTTTCTTCTTGGTATCTCCTTACCATCCATGAGGGTCAAAGTTTTTCCCTCATGTTATATTTTGTTGATGATGCATTTGTCTCTTAACACTTTAAATGGGTTTGTGAAGAAATTCAAGTATATGCCAATGAATGGTTCTAGGGAATACAACATCTTCAAACAAAATAAGTTGCTGATTTTCTTTGTGGAGCTCACAGTGCCATGGAATAAATGTTTCTGCTGTATGATCACCCTATTAATATATTTTGGATCCAATATACCAATTCAAGAGGCTGAAAATGACTACTCACAAGATGAGGTAATGAATGGGTCTAATGTTATGCATTTTCTTGATATGTATCTCAACACTGAAGGGGTGAATGGAAGATATTTTTGCAAAAAATGTAATGGATGTGGTAGAGGATGTAATGGCTGTTATAACAGTCCTAATAGAAGAAAAAATCAGACCCATAACATCGCCAAGTGTATCAGAAATCTTAGGTACAAGTTGCCTAATGATGGTGCTTTCCTAGCTAGAGATCCAAGACTCTATTTAACTCATTGTGGTAGATTGTCTTGTAAGTTTTTCAAGATGGAAAGTATCAAGCACATTAGTAAGTAATCTAATATAGTAGAGGATGCAATAAACTTATTTTCTACTTTCATTTTGAAATTACCTTTGGGTGATCAATTTGTGCTAGTTGGACTCAGGAAGTGCATAGATTACCACCAGAAGGGATTGCGGTTTGCACAATCAATATCCAGAGTTTGGTGGAATTTGGTATGATGGTATATGATAACATTTCCTATTCTTCATATGTTCCATTACTATTCCAAATGAGATCCTAAATTTGCATCAAGCATCTTTCAAACTGAGGTAAAGTATGGGCTTTTGGTTGCACATTCATGTAATGAATATTTCAGTACTTTGGAGGTAAGAGAAGTAACTATTTCTCAGTTTCATATTTTCTATAATGCAGAGTGGATTGACAATTATATTAGTCCTACAAGCAGCAAAAAATATATTTATATCATTGGGAGAAGTTGTAGGAGTTTTAAGTTTGTCTTATCTCATGCTAGTGCATTTGGCAAGTTTACTAAATCTTTATGGGAATATGTGGATCAGTTGGAGTATGAGAAAGAATGCATCAAATAATTACATATCCAAGAGCTTAGATTGCATAGATATTATTGTTTGATTCATGGAATTGGTAGAAATAAATTTGAGTTTTCAGGTTTTCACAGTGTTCTATGGCAATAATTGCAACATCTCACAGGGACAGGATCAAGGCTTTCTGTGCAGTATAACATAATTTGGAAGCATCATGGTTTTAATTGCTTGAGGACAATCAATTTTGAGGAGGGGAGATTTGTCATGTCCCCTTTACAGTAAAAGTAAATTGGTGAAATTATTAGTCCATTTCTATTTTCCCATGGGCTAATGTAAATTAGAAGGGAAAATATTTTAATTGTAATCCCGCAAATTAAGGATTTATTATTTTCGGGAGCAATTAAATAATAAATATTTTAATTTATTTGCACAAGTGGGGAGTATGAGGTGTAATTGTAACTTCCAAGAGTGATTTTAGGAGATCTTATGATGGGTTCCTAAAAAATAGCTAATTTTATGACAACTTGTAAGAGGGGATTATTTCTTATTTTTGGCCAAGAATCTTTCATGGATTTTGACACGTAAGCACCATTTGAGGGAATTTGTTGAAAATTAAATTATTTTAATTTATTTTGCAAGAGAGGGATGTTTGGATTTGGAGCTATTATAAATATGCAAGTATTTTCTTTTAGAGGGGCTTTTGGATCATTTTACAACCTATATTTCTGAATTTGAGCACTTGTGCTTGAATTTTCTTCAGTGAATGAAAACCTATTGGAGTTTGCAGCTGTGGATGAAAACCCATTGGTTGCTTGGATCAGAGGATAGAAACCCTTTGGTTCTTGAGGGAATTCTCACACAGGGAGTGCATTGCAGCTTCAAAGAATTGATAGATTTTGGCAGTTTTTATGTAGTTTGCTTGCAGGTGGATTTATATGCAGTTTTGATGTTTCCTGGAGCATTTTGAAGTATTGTAAGTGTTTTCAGGTGTGGAATTCATGGTTTTCTATATTTTTACTATTTATACATTAGTATTGGTGCTTGTGGCCATTTATTGTAAGATCTGGTATTATTTTTGTGAATTTAGAGCAGTTTTAGTGTGTGCTGGAGCTGGGGTTTGAGGAGTTAGCAGTTAGTAGTTGTGGGTTTGTTTTCAGAGTTTTCTGCTATTTTTATTGGTCATCTCAAACCTGATATCAATTTTATTTCATCAAAAAATTATATAATTTAATATTGGGTTCATCAGATATCATTTTTGTGCTACCAAGTGAAATCAGGTGTAGTGAAATTGTTAATTTTGTATGCAAATTTGTGTTTATGGGTAAATATAGAAACTTTTTGATATGTAAAAGCATGAGTCCATAACATTACTGATATTTGAAGATAATTATTAGTATTTTATGTTTAAAGAAGTTTCCCTTTGCATTTGTGTTAAAATTGTCAATTTTGGGATCAATCGGTGTATGGGAAAATTGGGTGTTTTGAAAGTTAATTAAAATTTTATTTTTAGATTTTATTGTTGGATGCAAATATTTTGTTTGGGACATTACATAGGTTCCACAGTTGCACAGTATGAGTGCACATTTATGGAGCTATCCTATTATACTGAGTATCTTCAGGACGAGAAGCTACTTGTGAGTCGTTTCATCAGAGGATTGAACCCTCACATAGCAGGATTGGTTCGCATGGTGGACCGACGGTCTATGAGTGAGGATTCCAAGAAGGAACTCATCATAGAGGAGGTGCATGGATGGGGCCAGGGATCACATCCGTAGTTTCAAGACCGTAGTCATCAGCAGGATTAGGGTTTTCTGAGACCCTAGCCTCCTAATCAGGGTGGATTTAGATCAACATCTCTACCACCTAGACCTCCGTAGCAGCAACAAGAGGAATATCAGTAAAGGTCATGACCACAGCAGGGGGGACAAGGTGGCCCTAATCGAGGATGGCATTAGTAGGGTCTGCGGAGAGACCAGCAGTAGCAAGCACCAGCTACAAGACCTGCTAGATCACAATAGTCCTTTAGAGGATCACAGAGCAGCACAACAGTCCAGTCAGACTTAGTTAGTTTAGGTTCAGACATGTGGCCCTTGTTATGTTTGCAGTGGTGTTGGGCACTTGGCTAGGGAGTGCCTATAGGGATTCATAGCTAGAGGATAGCAAGCTAGTGGTTCTAAGGTTACAGTCAGAGATATGGGTCGATCTCACCAAGTCTTTGTAGCAGTTGATAACTGCTAGGTTGACTTTTAGGCCTCTTTTATAGAGACTCCAGGTACTATTGGGGGTATACCCATCACTTTATTGTTTGACTCAAGAGCCATAGACTCCTTTATTTCTCCATCATTAGTGGAGCATTATAGGCTGGTGGCCTCGAGGCAGGACATTAGGTGGGAGGTTGAGTTAGCTACAGGGGCCAAGTTGGTCATAGATGCAATGGTTAGAGAGTGTGAGATTTCACTTGGTGCATTCAAGATAGTTGTGGATCTGAGGGTTATACCCTTAGGGTCTTATGATGTGGTGCTAGGCATGGATTGGCTTGTGACTCATATAGCCAAGCTAGCTTGTCACCGTAAGGTGATAGGATTCCTTGATGATCATGGAATAGTAACAGAGCTAGTGGGTGTTTATAAGCCCACACCGGTTTGTATGATATCCGCTAAATAGCTTAAATGTTGTATGCGGAAGGGTTGTCAGATGTTCACGATCATAGTTAGTGATAGATCAGAGGATGAGCCAGAGGCTATGCTTGATGATCACCCCATCCTTAGGGAGTTCATTGATGTGTTTCCTCTTGAGCTTCTAGGGATGCCACCTCGCAGAGAGGTTGACTTTCATATAGACCTTATACCAGGTGCCGAGCCAGTGTCTCGTTCACCTTATAGGATAACCACCCATGAGCTTACAGAGGTCAAGCTTCAGTTAGAGGAGTTGCTAGAGAAGGGGCACATCCAAGCTAGTGTCTCTCCATGGGGCGCACCAATTATCTTCGTGAGGAAGAAGGATGGATCTCTTCGGCTATGCATGGACTAGAGGTAGTTGAATAAGGTGACGGTGAAGAACTGTTATCCTTTGCCTAGGATTGATGACTTATTTGACCAGATGCATGGAGCCAGGGTGTTCTCTAAGATTGACCTGAAGTTCAGATACCATCAGCTACACATCACAGAGGTGGATATCCATAAGACCACATTTCAGACACATTATGGTCACTATGAGTTCACTGTGGTACCCTTCGGTTTGACGAACACTCCTGTAGTATTCATGAGTCTCATGAATGGAGTGTTTCACACATATGTTGATTGATTTGTCATTATATTCCTTGATGACATTTTGATTTACTCATGGACTGAGGAGGAGCACAAGGAGCACCTTCGCTAGGTACTACAGTGTTTGAGAGAGCAACAAATTTATGGCAACCTGGAGAAGTGTGCCTTCTTTAGGACAAAGGTGCAGTATTTGGGTCATATTCTATCTGGGGATAATATCTCTATAGATCCATCAAAGATTAGAGCTATCAGAGATTGGCCAGCACCTACTAGTGTCACAGAGGTTTGGAGCTTCATGGGGCTAGTAGGTTATTACCGCAGATTTGTTGAGGGCTTCTCCAGGATAAGGTACCCCATCAATTCCCTTCAATGGAAAGGGAAGATTTTCTTGTGGATAGAGTAGTGTGAGAGGGCCTTTGGGGTCCTCAAGGAGTGTCTCACTAGCGCTCCTATTATAGTAGTACCAGAGCCAACAACAGACTTTATGGTGTGTACAGATGCATCATTAGAGGATTTAGGAGCAGTGTTGATGTAGGATGGTTGGGCGATCATGTATGAGTCGCGAAAGATCAAGACCCATGAGATGAACTACTTGAGACATGATTTGGAGTTAGCAGTGGTAGTTCATGCTCTTGTTCATTGGAGACACTTCCTCTTAGGACGTCACTTTGAGTTACACTCCGACCATCATAGTCTTCAGTACATCTTCACGCATCCGAATCTAAATGCTTGTCAACAACATTAGATGGAGTTTCTATGTGAGTATGACTTTGATGTGCACTACATCAAAGGGAAGGAGAACGTGGTTGATGATGCCTTGAGTCATATGCACCACAAGATCCTGACCTTGACCTTGAGTGTTGACTTGAGAGGGCGTATCTTGTAGCACCTTCTAGAGGATGAGTGGTTTCTAGAGGTCGAGCAGGAGTTACAGTCATAGAGGGCCCTTAAGGGCAAGTTTGCAAGGTATACTTGTAATCTATGAAATCAAAATAAATATTTAAATACAAATCAAATGCAAAAACAAATGATTATACCTTCCTTTTGACTCACAAATCCAAGAGAGGGAAGGAGTCCACCCAAGAGCTCCTCAGATTTTACCCAAGACTAGAATGTATGTGGATTGCTCTTGCTTTTAACACAAATGTAGATGAAGGATTAGAGGATAGATAGATTAGAGATTTGATAGAAATTTGAGCATGGTTTTGATGCAAGAAGAAGTTGTATGAATGGCTTGGGTGAGGGTTTCATTTATAGATTTTTGAAAAAGGAATGGAGGGTGAGGATCAAGAGTTGAGATCAAGGGCTAGGAATAAAAGTAAATCTTTTATTCATAGTGGATGAATTAAAATTTCATTTTTGGGAAGAGTGGAGGATAATTAAATTTTAAATTCAGTTAGTGGAGGATAGTGGGGGACAACTGAATTTTAAATTCAGTTAGTGGAGGATAGTGGGGGACAATTGAATTAAAAATTCAATTAGTGGAGGATAGTGGGGGACAATTGAATTTTAAATTCAATAGTGGATGATAGTGGGGGACAACTGAATTAAAAATTCAATTAGTGGATGAAAATTGAATTAAAAATTCAATTAGTGGAGGACCATTGAATTAAAAATTCAATTAGTGGAGGACAATTGAATTAAAAATTCAATTAGTGGATGACCATTGAATTAAAAATTCATTTTTAGATAATGGAGGATATTAGCTAATTAAATATTAAGAATATTTAATTATATGTTCAACATGGTGAGGTGGAAGAAATGAGGTGGATTGATAAGGTGGATTTTGTGAGGTGGATTTAGGACTTAGGATAGAGGGAAATTGAAATAATAAATATTGCATATTTATTAAATCAATTGGCTAAGGTTTTAGACTATTGAATTAATGAAATTAATTCAATTTTGGAATCATCTCCCAACATCATCATCCTTTCATCCCACCACTTATCCTATGCCCAGTTCAACCAATCTGTTCCATCCATTTCGAGAGCACAACCATGTTCTTGCAACACACCAGTCCTCTCGAGGGGGCATCATCCATACCAATTATCCCCAAACCTTACCCTATTCTTCTAAACCAAAATCTTTTTTTTATCCAATCCAACTCTATGTTTTAACTTCTTTGAAATGATGTTACTTAGCCGCAACACCATCTCAAAGAGGGGCAAATGTAGACACCTAAAAATATCTTCTACCATCGAACCGACTCCTAACATCCCTAAACATGTCAATTTCCCTCCTAACCAATTAATTAAATTTTTATTTAATTAATTATCCCCTCATTACCCTATTTTCCATCATATTATCCTATAACACGGTTGTGCTCTCGAAATGGATGGAACAGATTGGTTGAACTGGTCAGAGGATAAGTGGTGGGATGAAAGGATGATGATGTTGGGAGATGATTGGTGGATGATCATTGTGCTGAAAATGATTTAGAGCAATCCTAGGCTTGATATAGCAAAGTGGATATTTTCACCAAGGTATAGAAGACCAGGGTGATGATGTTTATCCAACATTTGCATGGACTAGTCAAGCAAACAAAGGGATGATCCCATGCATGCCCAAGATAGTACAACCTTGTCTAGATGAGGGAAGGGGACTCATAGCATAAGCCCTTAGTACACAAAAGGTATGATGAACCTTAGATGCATAAGGAGATCAATATGCTAGAACCGACCCTATGATCAACAAGATATGAATACTAGCTTGGAGTAATGAGACCAACCCACAAGCACATCATACAAAAGCAAGACTATACTCCATTCTAGATGTTTTTGCCACATACCATGATATAGTAAGATCAAGGTAGCTTTGATGTGATCTTCGAATAGGACAAAAGATAAAAATCAAAAACCAAAAGACCAACTAACCAAACAAGTAGCCATTGTATCTCTTGCCAAGATGGATAATGATTTGATAGATTCTGCCTATAGTAGGAAAGATATATCCTAAGGCAAGAATTGATAGATGATTGGATGATGTTTAGTTGATGTTGTAAGATTTGTTCAAGATATGTTGGTGACAAGTTGTGGTTTATGTTGATTTGATAGTTGATGATTTTGAATAAGGGACAATGCTTTGATAGGTGATGCGATGCTTGGATCTAGTGTAAGCTTATTGAGGATAGATGTGATGATGTTGGAAAAGGACAAGATGTTTGTTGTGAGAAGCTTTTGATTCCCAAGGTCACCAAATCGTGCGAGGGAAGAGCATACACTTTTCACACTACAAGAACAAATCACGAAAATACTTCACACAAATTAGATTGATTTTCTTGATTATATGAGTGAATAATGCAGATTGTTGTTCTATTTAATCCAATGATTTCATTGATGCAATTTGTGGTTCTTTTTAAAAGCCCAAAATTGAAGTGTTTGGATATTTGTTTTTTGCAAGCAATGATTAATTTTAGTTGCACCAAAATCAAATGTTCATTATACTAAGGCACATAAAGATTCTTTTTAGGTGCACCAAGATAAAGTGTTTGATTGTAGATTGTTTGGAAGCAAGATTGATTTTATGCACCAAATTCAAGTGTTTTCTAAGCTAAGAAAATAAAGGTTCTTTTTAGTGCACTAAAAGAAGATGTGTCTTAATCTACTAAATCCCTGCAAAAGATGTTAGTAGTTTTGAGATGATAGTCTTGGATGATATGAAATACCCTTCAGCCCCAACATAATCCAAAGATCTAAAATGAACCTTGTTTAGTGTGATGCAAGCATAAAGAATACGTATGCTCTCCCCTCGTGTCTTTGTATGAACTTGGGGATCAAAAGTATTTTTGTGGTTGTATTGCTTTTGTTAAATCCTTAGAGGGCTTGCCACCCCACTTTGAAAGGTGGGAACGACCCAAGCGGCATCAAGCTAAGGCCAAGCTCTTCCAAGCCGCTATATAAAATAAGGTGTTTGGGATGAAAGTCTCAAACGACAGGTGTTGTTGTGTTATACCAAAAGCCAACCTCCCCCAAAACCCTCCAAGGCATAACCCTTGGAGGCTGGGAGACTCCATAATGGAGAGTAGCATTGCCGCATGTATAACCACCTAAACGGATGCCCTTACTACGAACTATTGTTTAGCAAGCCAAAATCCTACTATTTGTTGGCGCAGAAGGGAAACCTTTGAAGCGGCCCCAATTCATGCGGTTCTTAGCTGAGGTAGTAGGGATAATCTAAAGGTTTGGTGAGGGACAAGCCTTATAGGAAACCTAGATCTTGGTATGCGTGAGAAGTGTGTGCAATTGTAAGGAGGAGCCAGTGTTACCAAGATCCTGGAGCTACCCGCTTTGAATAGGCGTAGCTAGGGGATTCAACAAATACTGTCACATTCTCACCTTAGGTTGTTCAAAGTGCTTGTTAAATAAAAAATCACACATCTTTTCTCTATACTTAAGGTGGACTAATGACACTTAAGTAATAGAGTTGATTTGGGTTGATTTGATTGGATGATCAATTAAGGTCTTGATTTTTGATTGGGTTGATTTGGATTTGGAGTTTGATAATGATGTTGGGGGACTTGGATAATAATTGGGATTGATGTTGATTTTGGATTGGACTTGGAATATGATTTGGAAGATTATGGATTGATGTTGGTTGGATTTTAGATTTGATTTGGAAGAGATGAGATTAGAATGATGTTGATGAATTGGATTAAGGATGATGAGGGTGTTTATAATAAGATTGGATTGAATGATTTGGATGATGATGTGGATAAAATAGGTGGTTAGGATGATTAGGATAGATGGGTGATTGGATTAAGATGAAGTGGATAAGAATGATTAGGATGATGAAGATAGATTATGACTAGAGAGGAAGTGGATTATGACAAATTTTGATTAAGCTCAAATAAAGGGATTGGATTGATGGATGAATTTAATTTTTCTTGGCAAGTAGACAAACAATCAAGCAAGAAAACACAATGGCCAAAGGTTTGATTTATGAAAGATTTATCAAGCATGTACAACCTAAGGTAAGGCAATGACAATACTTGTGGGACAAGTAGAGGGATTTGGGCCACTAAAACAAAGGTTCATAGTGGGGGAACATCCGAGGGATTGGCACCTTACGAGCATCCGATAAACCACTTAAGGTTTTGACTAGCTCTACTAGAAGTTTAATATACCTCGAGGGTATTACTTCCTTTCAAGCTAGCATCGAATGGTAAGTGCTCATACCGATTAGACTTGGCTTTCACCTTATCCTCAATTTACATATAGCGGACCAGATGAAAGTACTGCTTGGGGTCGCCAATGAGTTCTTCGAATGGATGTGTCTCAAGAATAGGCCCATGTTCTAAAAAGAAAAATAGAATAGAACCATTTCTCTTCACCCAAGATCCTTTTGAAGGCAAGGGGAGAGGACACTTTGATTCTACCCTATGGGATAACACAAATGTGCAAGTGCACAAGACACAACAAACAAGAGCTAATGTTTGTTTTAAGCCCAAATTGAAATGTGCCTGAAGTTGTTTTGTTGCAAGCAATGATTAATTTTAGTTGCACCAAAATTAAATATTTTTTATACTAAGGCACACAAAGATTCTTTTTAGGTGCACCAATGAAGATGTGTCTAATCTACTAAATCCCTGCAAAAGATGTTAGTAGTTTCAAGATGATGGTCTTGGATGATATGAAATACCCTACAAAATAGAGACACAACCCTGCACAGATCCCTAAGCTAGTAAAGAAAATAGTGCCAAAATAGAGGCAAGATAGCGCTAATACAGAAGATAGCGCTAATACAAAAAATAGCGCCAATATGGCACAGAGTTGGTCAACAGATGATTTTAGAAATTTTTTTCCATAGACTCCCCTTCTTCGTTCAAGATACCTGTAGAAATAGAGAGTAGATAGAATAGAAAGTCCAAGAAATAGAAGGAAGACAAAGAAAGCCAGATGGATTTGTGAGTGAAAGTTAGGAGAGAAAGTGCTCAGGACCTACAAAAAAAACATCTCCAAAACAAAAACTCACCAAAAAAAAGATTAGATATGGACCTTGTGGGTCCCACTGGGCGTGCCAATGTAATCTATGAAATCAAAATAAAGATTTAAATACAAATCAAATGCAAAAACAAATGATTATACCTTCCTTTTGACTCACAAATCCAAGAGAGGGAAGGAGTCCGCCCAAGAGCTCCTCAGATTTTACCCAAGACTAGAATGTATATGGATTGCTCTTGCTTTCAACACAAATGTAGATGAAGGATTAGAGGATAGATAGATTAGAGATTTGAGAGAAATTTGAGCATGGTTTTGATGCAAGAAGAAGTTGTATGAATGGCTTGGGTGAGGGTTTCATTTATAGATTTTTGAAAAAGGAATGGAGCGTGAGGATCAAGAGTTGAGATCAAGGGCTAGGAATAAAAGTAAATCTTTTATTCATAGTGGATGAATTAAAATTTTATTTTTGGGAAGAGTGGAGGATAATTGAATTTTAAATTCAGTTAGTGGAGGATAGTGGGGGACAACTGAATTTTAAATTCAGTTAGTGGAGGATAGCAGGCGACAATTGAATTAAAAATTCAATTAGTGGAGGATAGTGGG
Source organism: Cunninghamia lanceolata (assembly GCA_027924645.1). Classification (NCBI taxonomy): domain Eukaryota; kingdom Viridiplantae; phylum Streptophyta; class Pinopsida; order Cupressales; family Cupressaceae; genus Cunninghamia; species Cunninghamia lanceolata. Next base: position 3,527,348 of record BSBN01000536.1, read on the forward strand.
GGACAATTGAATTTTAAATTCAATAGTGGATGATAGTGGGGGACAACTGAATTAAAAATTCAATTAGTGGATGACCATTGAATTAAAAATTCAATTAGTGGAGGACAATTGAATTAAAAATTCAATTAGTGGATGACCATTGAATTAATTTTTTTTGGGATAATGGAAGATATTAGCTAATTAAATATTAAGAATATTTAATTATATGTTCAACATGGTGAGGTGGAAGAGATGAGGTGGATTTTATGAGGTGGATTTAGGACTTAGGATAGAGGGAAATTGAAATAATAATTATTGCATATTTATTAAATCAATTGGCTAAGGTTTTAGACTATTGAATTAATGAAATTAATTCAATTTTGGGGATAATATGATGGAAAATAGGGTAATGAGGGGATAATTAATTAAATAAAAATTTAATTAATTGGTTAGGAGGGAAATTGACATGTTTAGGGATGTTAGGAGTTGGTTTGATGGTAGAAGATATTTTTAGGTGTCTACAATACTCTTGCGGCAGATGGTTTTCTTCGACATTGTCAGTGCATCTATGTCCCCCTTCCAGGTGATCTTAGATTATTGGTTTTATCAGAGGATCATAGAGCACCTTATGCAACACATCTAGGAGTGAAGAAGTTGCATGCAGATTTGAGGCAGTTGCACCATTAGGCAAGTATGAGGTGAGATATTGCAGAGTTTGTTGCTCATTTCCTTGAGTGCCATAGGGTGAAGGCCGAGCATCAATATCCAGCAGGTTTTCTTTACCCACATGAGCTACCGGAGTGGAAATGGGATACCATTTGCATGGATTTCATTGTTGGTCTACCTTTGTTAGCTCATTGTCATGATGCCATCATGGTGATAGTTGACAAGTTGACCAAGGTAACCCACTTTTCACCTGTACGCATGACGTATAATGTACTAGCAGTGGTGAGATTTTTCTTGAATAACATAGTGAGACTTCATGGTGTACCCCATCATATCATATTCGACAGAGATTTAGTGTTCGCTTTGGCCTTTTGGAGGGCTTTGCAGTAGGCGTTGGGCACTCAGCCCAACTTTAGTTCATCTTACCACCCTGAGACAGATGGACAGACTAAGAGGGTGAATCAGGTGTTAGAGGACATGATTCACATGTATGTTATGGATCACAAGTCTAAATGGGAGGACTACCTGTATCTGGTTGAGTTTGTCTACAATAATGGGCATCACAACTCGTTAGGTATGCCTCCCTACCAGGCCTTGTATGGCAGGCTGTGTAGGACTCCCTTGAGTTGGGATCATATAGAGTGTTGGCAAGAGACACTGTGTGGCTTCATAAGTGTTGTCATTGATGGCAACAAAGTCTATCCCACACATTCGCAGTACATAGTATGCCTATATCGGAAGTTAGATTGAAGATTGTTTTGGTCCAGTGAACAAGAGCAGAGTATGTAACAAGGTCTGACAATTAGGTCCAGATCTCTCAGATGGTGTAACTCAGTAAGTTGCAGACTTGGACAAGTCAAGAGGGGTATCATGACTACTATATTCCAAAGATTTAGCCTTCGGTGATAAAGCAAGAAAAAGATATGAGCATTTGAGTGTTGGGTTCCAGTCAGGCAGAGTATCAGACTTCAATCTAGATGTGTAAAAGGTCCTGATCAAGCAATTTGTGATATTATACATTGTTAGCCAACATGATTTATGACTTCTATGCCTATGTTTTTGATACGCATCACAAATCAAGCATGGATTCAGCCGATAGATTAATAACTTGTAGTGTTCTTGTTGCTGACTAGAAAGTTGATGAAAATCCTTGATGCGGATATATATACCAGATAGATTCTAGCATGTAAGCATGTGTGTTGAAGATGTAAAGAAAGAAGGTATGAAGAAAAGTAGGGATAAGTGTGAGAACAACAATTCAAGTCCGCTATGTGACTGAATAACAACATTGACTATAGGAAGAATGAAGTGCATCAGATCAGTATATTGTGCCTAGCCAGAACTGAACTCTTGCATTTGTAGATGCTTCTTATTAGTTCAAACACTTGATTATCTTCTGTAAGTTCTATAGATAGTGAGTCTCTTGTAGGTGATGTGCCTCTTGTGAGTAGTGTGCTCGGTCAGTGAGCCCTAATTGTCAAGTGCCATTTTGTACTCCTTTATTCTTTTAATAGAGAATACAATCTTGGGTTAGTCACCTTGTAGTTGTTCCCTTAGCAGGGTTTCCACATAAAAATCCTTGTGTTATGTGTGTTAATTTTATTTCTTCTCTTATGATTATATATGCTTTCATGTTTTGATATAACACTGAATATTGAGATAATGAAAGAAAAAAAATTAAGGAAAATTTGAGATAACTAATTCACCCCCCCTCTTAGTTATCTACCTTGTTTTCAACAATTGGTATAGAGAGAGGTTCCTCTGAGCAAAGCCTAACAGCTTGAGGAAGATCTGGGAATCTCAATGGATGCATATGGTATGAAGGAACAACTTTAGTATGCCCTAGATGATCTTGAACAATCTCACTCTAAAGTCAATAATTTGAGAGAAAGACTCAAACAAGCTGATGATTTCATAAATGAGCTAAAAGAAAAACTTAGTATCTCTGTGAAAAAGAGAAAGGAACTACTTCAAAAATTAGCCAATCAGAGTGAAGTCAATGATACTAATGAAGATTTGAATAAGAAAAAAAAGCTATGTGAGAAGCTATCAAAATAAGTCATTATGGTAAGGCATGAAATGGAATAAGGGGTTATGAGATTCACCCAAGAAATTGAAGAAAAAAGAAAGATTGAAGATAATCTAAAACAATCCCTCAAGGAGAAAATAGAGGACTACCACAAAATGGACAGATAATCAGACATCTTGAATTTGATCTTGAAGAAGCTAGAGACATTGAAGAATAACTTGAGAATCAGATAGACACTCTTAAACAAGATCTTCAAACTGCAAATGTATACAAAGAAAAATTCAAGATAAGCTCAGCACAACTTGAAGTTATTCTTGAAAGCCAAAAGAGAGTAGATGATAAGCGTGGCTTGGGATATGAGAATGGTGAAAACTCTAGATCCGGTCAGAAGAACTTTGGACCAGAAAATCAAAGAAACAGGCCTAGAAGACCTCTAGTAAGGCAACCAAATGCCCAAAAATATGCATCCTTCAATGGATACTGCTTCAATTGCAACAATTTTGGTCATAAAGCAACTCAGTACAGGAGGAGAATGAATCAGAATAATCCATCCTTCTCCGGACAATGTTTTAATTGCAAAAGGTATGGTCACAAATCTCATGAATGCAAAAATATGCAAATAAATAATTCATTCAATGGTAGATGCTTTGCATGCAATAGAATGGCACATATGGCTAATCAATGTAGATCAAGAGGATATCAATCAAATAAGCAAAGAAATGTTGTATGTTACAATTGCAATAGATCCAGGTATATTGCTAAATTCTGTAGAAGCAGAAATTAGGATAGAAAAGGTCTGGTGGAACATGATCAAAAACAAGATAAGGGCAAAGGTAAAGTGAATGTGGATGAAGTTCAAAAGGAGATGAGCAAGATTTGGGTAAAAAGGAGTACAATGAATATTGGGGATGGATCCACACCAAAATCTGGTGCTGATATTCCTTTTGGGAACTAAAAGGGTGAGCTCTGGCTCAGGGGGAATCACAGAGAAAAATAATTTCCTCCAACCAGTTAGCTAGTGCCTAAATTTGGCACATTGAGTAAACATCTGACACTGCGGATTAAAGGGTTCTCAGAAAAACCTCCAAATAATCTTCAATCAAAATGTGAAAGGTCCGCATGGAATTTTGCAAGATTTATAACCGCTCAAGTTAATCTGGTTCTAATAGCTATCTGGTAAAGCAAAATTTCACAAACAAATCTAGTATGATTCAAAATTGAAATGCTTTGATCTGCAGATCCATGACATGATTGAAGAAAAAAAGATAGAAGATATGTTGTCAATCCTCATAGAAAATGATTCTAAGTTCTGTGCAGTGATTCAAGAAAATCTCTCTCAAAATAGGGCAACTGGATAACTGAAGTTGTGCATTTATCACAAAAGGAAATTAGGGTTTGCGCAAGGATAAAAGGGTTCTTTCACTCATCATTTACACACTTGCACTCACGAAGAAGAAAAGAAGAGCTCTGCAAAGAAGACTCTATAGTTCACTCAAAATCTACTGAAAATCAAATTCAACCAGCGATTTGTTTCGGCTCCTATTTCAAACCCTAAAGCATGAAAAGGTACTTCCATTATGTAAATTTCTCTTCGAATCTCTTGCAAAATGGCTACTCCAATGGTTGCCAATATTTCTGATAGGCCGAGACCTAAATTCAAGAAACACCCTTACAAATCTCTAGAAGTTGATCCCCTGGGTGCATTTTCTAGCATTCCGCATGGAGCATTGCATGTAGAAGATGTTAGGGCTTATATCCATGCAAACATTGAAGAATTTAGAGACTCAAAATTGATGAATATTTATCACAAATAGCTAATAGATGAGAATTTTGAACTCAAACCTAAATTCAAGGCCCTCTGGGACAAACACTTCAGACATTGCATACATTTTCCATGTTTTATAGAAGATGATTGGGTCCGGTATGTTCTAAGTAGGATGCATGACAATTTTATGTGGCTAATGAGGCCATTCAAGATCATTAAAGATGCCATAAGGGCAGTGACCGGACTACATTCATCCAGTGGGGTACCCGCACTTAAATCTATGAAGAACCAAATGATAATTGAAGCCACTGGATCAAATGACTATAGATGACATCACAGATCCGGATGTCAAGTTTGCTTTAATGATAATCAACTACAAAATCTACCATTCGAGCAGGGAGAATTATGTGTCTGGTACACCAATCTATGCTACATATCAGATGTTGAGGGAAGATGCAGATTATGATCTGTGTGAGCTTCTTCTAAATCAACTATTGAAAAACTTGTAGAAGATCAAAAAGGATAAGAAGAATTCCTTTAAATATGGTTGTCTAATACTGTGTCTGTTCTTCTATTATATGAATGAGCTACCTAGATCAAATGGTTGGGTTTGGAAAAATGATAAACCGGTTGCAATTCAGATCAGAGATTACATGTATGGACTTGGTGATGCTCAAACCCAAAACACAACCCTCTGGGGTTACTTTAAGAATTTCCAAAGCATGATGCAAGCCAAAGAGAGAATACCATAGTCCATAGTTTAGAAATACAAGGACATAGTTTGCTTTATGTTTGACACTGATCAAAGCCTAATGGAGGTAGTTGAGCCAAGAACTGTGTGGATAATGCCTATGGGATATGAGGTCGATGAAAAAATCTTGGAGCTACATATTCAACACCTGCTGAGCGAGCCTAAGGACCCTAAAGTAGAAAGGTTTGGCACCTTTCAATAGCTAAGTATAAAAATACATGTTGAGTTAAGACAATTGGAGATGAAGAGGAAAGTAAGAAGGGAAGTTAAAGAAATTGCCAAAAGATTTGGCTTATCAAAGGAAGCTGTAGATGCAAATAGAGAGAAAATGGAGAAGGCTGAGAAAGAGAGACAAGAAGCAAAGAAAGGAAACATTCTGGTACTAGCCTCCTCTGGGACTAGATCTTCCAAGAGCTCTGCACCTGTCACTCCTAAAAGCTCAAAGGCTACCAAACTGAAAGTCAAGCCATCTGGAAAAAGTGAAAAGAGGATGAAGACCAAATCCACAATGTCATATACAAGCCTTAAAGATGATGAAGAAACAAAATCTGATGAAGAAATCAAGAAAATGAAGAACAAGAGAACATCTGAAAAGTTCTCTGCTAGCAGAAATGAAGAAGAGATGGCAGAGGAATTTGTTAAAAAGCCCACTCTTTCCATTGATGCCATCATCAAGGTAGTTACTGTGGATGGGAACCTGCAGCTGGTGACTAAGTTTTATGATGCATACAGTGATGCTGACAAGAGAATTCTAGAAGAGGCTACTATCAGGTACTTGAACATTTACAATAAAGCTTTCATTGAAATTATATCATTGATTCCTAAGAGCCTAGAAAAGGTACTTGAGCTGAGAAAAGAGAATGCAATGGTTAAAGACTTAGAAATCTAGGAGCAAATAATGATTCAGCTTTACCCTTCTATCACTCCAAAACAAATGGACATGATTTTCAAGGACTATAAGGATGAGTTCCGAAGTAAGGCAAGAATGAATAAACTCATGCTTGGAGAAACTAACCAACTAGCAAGTGAAACAAAAGATATCCTCTAGAATGCCTTAAAGAGATTCAATCTTCCTATTGTAGAGGAAATAGATGAAGAATCTTCTACCAAGGATGTTGAAGGATTAAATGTAATCAATGAAGAACTTTCTGACAAGGATGTAGAAGGATAAGAGAAAATATATGAAGAGAAGTCTGAGGACTTAGACTCCTCTGTTCTGGTAGAGGAAGTTCATAAAGTAGCAAACACTGGTAACATCTCTCCTCCGGATCCCACTACAGCTATGACAAACATTCCAAACTTTGAAGCTGAAGAGGAAGGTATAAGAGAGGAGGAGAAGATTCAAGGAAAAGAGGATAAGGGAAAAGAAGAAGAACAAGCAGAAAAGACTAATGATGACTCTTCTGATATTTCAAAGAAGTCTCAATCTCTAGCAAGAGACACTATAGAGACAGTGAAGAACTTCTTAAACAAAGAAATGATGGAGCTAGATGAACCTGAGCTATTTCAAGGACCACTAAATTTTGACTCTCTCTCACCAGTTCAGACAATGAAAATAACATCTTTTGCTCAAGCCAAAGAAAAAGAAAAACTCTTGAAATCTCTTGGAGGACTGTGAACTGTTGGAGATTGCATCTAAGATGCTAGAGAAGATCATGTCATCTTATCAAAAGGATCCTTTGGCCTCACCATCTGGTAACTTGAAAACCTTAGTAAATTCTGTTAACACTCATTTTGAATCTCTAGAGAAATCAGCAAAAACAAAGGTCTGGAAGGAGTTTCTAGGAAAAAGATTCACTGAGGTGCATGGACTTATTGCAAACGATAGGAGGACTCTAGATATTGGAATAAAGAGCCTTGAAAATGCTCTCAAAGATGGTGGGGACCTATTCAAATTTTGTTTGACTTGGCCTAAAGTGACAAAAGATATTGAGGAGAAAGTTAAAGAACAAGAAGAAAAACTATCAAGCCTAGTTCAAAATTTTGACCCTCTTTCCTCCTATCTAATGAATCAAGAATGCTAGGCTATTGTTATAATAAATGAAATAAAGAGACTGGGAAAAGAAAAGAAGAACATAATGAACAGAATGGGTGAACTCAGAGAGATAACTATGCCTAAGCTAGAGGCAATGCATGAGGCCTTGACAAATGCTCAGACCAGAACCCGGATTAGTGATCCAGTATATTTAAGAAGGGCATAAGCATATGCATTTTTGTTGAGTGGTCACATCTCTATTTTGGATAGGATGAAGAGTAGTTGGGCCATAGAGTTTGTACAGCTAAAGACTACTTTTGCAGATATACTTAAGTATATGTAAGTATAACATATGATTTATATATACTTATGCGGCCATGTATAGAATATTTTTTACAAAATTTTGGTATGCTGATTCTGCCCTTTGCCATTGATGTCAAAGGGGGAGTGAATAATAGTGAAAAATGTGGAATCCAGCTAAGGGGGAGCTTTGGTAAAACAATGTAAAAGATAGAGCATCAGCCAAGGAGGAGTTACTGCGACACTTAGCCATTTTTCACTAAGTGTTTCCATCAATGCCAAAGGGGGAGATTATTGGCAAGAGACACTATGTGGCTTCATAAGTGTTGTCATTGATGGCAAAAAAGTCTATCCCACACATCCGCAGTACATAGTATGCCTATACTGGAAGTCAGATTAAAGATTGTTTTGGTCCGGTGAACAAGAATAGAGTATGTAACAAGGTCCAACAATTAGGTCCGGAGTTAGAAAGTTGCAGACTTGGAGAAGTCAAGAGGAGTATCATGACTACTATATTCCAAAGATTTAGCCTCCGGTGATAAAACAAGAAAAAGATATGAGCATCTGAGTGTTGGGTTCTAGTCAGGCAGAGAAGACAGAGGAAGAACTAACTGACAAAGTATTAGACTTCAATCCGGATGTGTAAAAGGTCCTAATCAAGCAAACTGTGATATTATACACTGTTACCTGACATGATTTATGACTTCTATGCCTATGTTTTTGATACACATCACAAATCAAGCATGGATTCAGCCAACAGATTAATAACTTGCAGTGTCCTTGTTGCCAACTAGAAAGTTGATGAAAATCCTTGATGTAGATATATATACCAGACATATTCCAGCATGTAAGCGTGTGTGTTGAAGATGTAAAGAAAGAAGGTACAAAGAAAAGTAGGGATAAGTGTGAGAACAACAATTCAAGTCCGGTATATGACTAAATAACAACATTGAACAGAGGAAGAATGAAGTACATCAGATTAGTATATTGTGCCTAACGGGAACTGAACTCTTGCATTTGTAGATGCTTCTCATCAGTTCAAACACTTGATTATCTTCTGTAAGTTCTGTAGATAGTGAGTCTCTTGTAGGTAGTGTGCCTCTTGTGAGCAGTGTGCTCGGGTAGTGAGCCCTACTTGGCAAGTGCCATTTTGTACAACTTTATTCTTTTAATAGAGAATACAATCTTGGGTTAGTCACCCCATGGTTTTTCCCTTAGCAGGGTTTCCATGTAAAAATCCTTGTGTTATGTGTGTTAATTTCATTTTTTCTCTTATGATTATATATGATTTCATGTTTTGATATAACACTGACTATTCAGATAATGAAAGAAAAGAAAATTAAGGAAATTTTGAGATAATTGATTCACCCCCCCTCCCAGTTATCTGCCTTGTTTTCAACATAGAGGACAGAGTGGCTATAGGACCAGAGTTAGTGCAGGATATGGAGCAGCAGGTCACTTTGATCAGGGAGAGATTGTAGGAGGCACATGATCGCTAGAAGAAGTATGCCGATGCTAAGATATTGGATTAGAGCTTATCCGTGGGTGACAAGGTGTTCTTGAGAGTGCGGCTACATAAGAGTCCAATCTGATATGGAAAGGGCTCTAAGCTCATACCTTGTTTTGTTGGACCTTTTGAGATCTTGGAGAAGATAGGACCCGTAGCTTACTATCTTGCCCTGCCACCTAGTCTATCACGCATCCACGATGTGTTTCACATTTTTGTATTGAGATGTTATATTTCTAACATGTCACATGTTTTGGACTGGGGTACCTTATAGGTAGAGTCAGACAGGTAGCTGGCTTTGGATCCAATTTGCATCTCGGCTCATTGGATGCTTGGCCTTTGAGGCCAAGAACTTGACCAAGTCAGAGTTTAGGGGGACCATTATGATGAGGTCTCAGCTACATGGGAGGACCTAGCTAGTTTGAGGGCACTCTATCCCCACCTCTTTCCTAACTTCTAAGAGGAATTATAGTCTTAGGGGGGGAGGATGTGAGGCCTACTTTTACCTCACCTGTATTATTTTTCTTATGGTACCTTTCGATGGATTTATTATGGTCTTGTGTAATTTGGGGACTGTTGATCCTACACTTGGACTTTATTACCGTATCTTATACTGGATTAGATAGATGGATTATGCTTTATGGTTGGTTAGATGGCATGTTAGATTTCCATTTGATGATATGTTGTTATATGCTAGGATGTCATTTAATGCTACTGATATGTGATTTTGATTTATACTTATGAGACATGGATGTTTTGAGAAACATTATGTTACCTTGGATTATCTTGATGTTGTATATTGTGATCATGTGTGTGTAATATATGGCTTTCATTTGCTTCGGCTATTATATCATGTACTATTGATGTGTTCTTGGAAGTGTACAGGTTATTATTCCATACCCATGGAAATTCAGAGGTCAGACAGCAACCATATGTTATCTCCTATTCAGTTGACCTAGTCCTAAGTAATACTAAGGTCACATGTGGTTGAGAATGTTGATATTTGTTGTATTTGATTTATGACATTTTGTATAGTTCATATCTTTTCAATTTGTCTATTGATGTGTTGTACAAGTGTATTGTTGAGTTTGCACTATTTTTATGTGTTAAATGTTTGAAGCCACTTTTATGTGATTTTATGTGTTTCTAAGTGTTCCTAATGGTAAAATATTGACCCTAGGTCATACCCCTAGGGTCTAGGACCAGTTCTAGCTTGTTTAAACTTGATTTGGGCCTTGTATTGTCACCCAAACTTGACCCTGAGGTCAAGTGACGAGTTTGGGAAGTGTGAGGGTGGTTGGAAGGTCACCATCTCACTTAACCCCAACCTCACCCACTTGGGTAAGGTTACCCTTGCTTCTCATGCTTTATAAGCTTCTCACATGTGTGAACCTATTCCCCATGCTCTCACACATGTGTGAGAGCACTTGTGGGGAAGAGTGTAGCTTAGATAAATGAGGAGGTGACAAGTGTCACCTCCCTATTCATAATAATCTTCCCTTTGCGTTCTCACATTCTTCTATGCTCTCAAACATGTGTGAGAGAACTTGTGGGAGAATGTGTAGCTTTGTGGAATGGGGAGGTGACAAGTGTCACCTCCACATTCATGTGGGGTTGTGAGGAGGGTTATGTGGATGGAGGAGGAGACAAGTGTCATCTTCTCATCCATTAGGGTTTGTGAGCCTTGTCTTTATACCTACCTCATTTTGATGAGAGAAGGGTTCTTCTTTTCATTTCTTTTGGGAATTTTTGGATTTGTGTTGGCAGAGTGAAGGACTTGGAGATTTTGGGAGAACTTGTGGAAGCTCTTCACCAAAACTCACTCCATTATTGAAGCTTTGAGGTATTTCTCAAGTTGAATCATTGCTTTTGTTACTATTGCTATGTGAGTATGCATGTTTTATGATAATGCATTCTTGGTTTTATGTGTTAAGGGTTTTAATGGGTTGTTTGGGTGACTCTCCTTATGAGAGAGTTCACCTTAGTGTTGGGTGAGAGAGGAAGAGAACCTCCTTGGTTCCCCTCTTGGTTACGGTGTTTATTTTGTGGCAAAGGGCCTTATTTTGGAGTTTGGAGAAGTTTTGGGTTATGGAAAGAGTGCCTTGATTTTTGTGATATGTGAAGTATGGCAAGAGGCCAAGTGATTCAAAAAGATAATGTGTTTAAGAGTGTGGGTCTCCTTGAGTAGAGTGAGTCCACTCTCTCACCCTTTCAAATCCATTCCTAATATGGATTATTTTTTGTGAGTAAGCCTTGGGGTGGGTGTAAATGTGTTTGGTGTGAGTGTATTTTGGTTGTGGAATGATCCTTGGTTGTTTGGAAGACCTCCAAGCTTGGGTGTGGCCTATTTTTGGCCTAGGTTGGGAGGTGAGCTTCCCATGGGTATGGCTATCTTGTTTTATGTTTGAAGGTACATTGAAGAATAAATTGGAGCTTGGTTTTAGTGAGGAACACAAGAGTTAGTGGCTCTTTGTTTTATTGTTTTGGAGAAGGCATGGAGATGCCTCTACCCTCCTTAGGGTTTGTAATGAGTTTATTCTACTATTTGGAAAGTGAAAACCACAAGTGTGGTAGTCTTATCCTCATGTAAACCTTGTTCTATGTTGAATAAATAAGAGCTAATTTTATTTCCATTCTTGTTGAAGCGATAATCTCTCTCTCTCATGGCTAATTGGTGTGTGTAAAGAAAAATAATTTAAGTAGAGGAAAATTTATATTGTAGTGGGAAGTGAAAGAAAGAAAAAAGATAAATAAATCTTCCCTTAATAAATTGTTTTCATTTGGAAAAGTAAATATATAAGTTGATTAGTTATGCTTTTGAGAATAATGTTTGTACCTATCTAATGCTCTTAAAGAAAATTATAGTCTTCTAAAGTAATTATTTTCTCGTATAAATATATATTTAGACATAAGTGGATATATATATATATATATATATATATATATATATATATATATATATATATATATATATTCATTGAGGTTCATAATTAAAAAAAATAACTTAACTTGCAGGCCTTTATAGGTCTCTATTTTTTATTTATGACACTAGAATGTATTTTTTTTACCAGTGTTTTTTTTAAACTTATATTTATATTTATAAAGATTTAACTATGCATTTGATATTTGAAATCGAGTTAATGTATTTGTAACCTCATCATTTTTTCTAGGGCATCGAAAGCTTGGCCGTTCGCCCCAAGATTTTAGGTTGTTTTGAATGTTTAAAAAAAATATAGCATGAGGCAGACGCAAGGCCGAAGCCGTGCGCTGCCCTCCATTTCTTTATTTTAAACTATGGGATGGGGGAACCCCGCCCCCCATCCCATAGTGCTTTGAGCACTATGGGGTGGGCGGTGGATCCCCCCTTGCCCCATCCTTTGCTTTGGTTAAAGTTTGAAACAAAAAAAACCCTGCAGGAAATAATACGGTCGTCGGCCGTGGAGCATTAGGGCACGACCCTCTAAAATTTATATCTCTGTTCCATTTCTATTGCAGGCAGTAACCTGCGTTTGGTCTTCTCTATGGTATTAATATTTATTAAATGATTATATATATATATATCTGTGTGTGTAGTCACTTTTGTATGTTTCTTTCTGTAGATTTTCCCATTTTCTTTCTATAATATCTATGCTTCATTAAAAATATTTATCTCTAGTTTTATTTAAAAAAAAAAGAGAGACCTTTTAACCAGAGAGAGTTTTAAATCTAATAGACAAGTTAGGAAAACATAATTTTTATATTCTCAAACAAAAAGAAATGTTAGAATGTGAGAAAAACATAGTAACCTATATAAAATAAACATGTTAGGAAAATCTTAGAAAACCATAAACTAAATTTCTTCCTAGAGCTGATACCTCCCACTTGGGGAGGTACCATCTAGCTCCTTGACTTCCTCAACCTGCACATGCAACCAAAAAGATCAAATCAACTTGTGAGGGCAAATGAGAATTTTGAATGTTTTTATAACCAACATCTAGGGTTTGGTGCCCTATGGTTAGGGGTTGTTAAATATCCAGTTTAAGTGTTAATCCCAGTTAGTGGAAGAGTCTTTTTGTCTTCTAGTGTGGGTGTGTAGTGATTTAATTTATTTCTTTATTTCAAAATTGGTTGGAGCATTTAATTATTCTACTTCATTACTCTCTTGTGTTGCAAATTAAATTATCAATGTCTTATACCTTAGATGAGTATGTTAAAATATTTTAGGGAGCCCTTTTAATCATAAGGATTTTAGACAATTATTTTATTTGGATTCTTTTAAAATCAAAATTTGTTGGATTGAGGGATATGGATAAATTATATATTTAAATTTATTTTAAATTAAGTTGTGAAGTGTTAGTTAACTCTTGTTAATTAAAGCATTAGTGAATTTATTTTGCTTGAAGTAATTACTTATTTTAATTGCTTTTCAAAATGTTTGGGATGGGATATTGTCGAAATATGGCTTTATATTTATTTAAAAATTAATAAAAGGGTTAGGTAAGAATTTTATTTTAAATTAAATTTGTACCCTCCTATAGTTGATGAAGTGGCGTTATGCTGCCAAAATCACTATAGGAGGTTTCCTATTTTCACTTTACACCATTATGCTGGCAAAATTTCCCTAGCCTATGTGTGGATTAATTTTAGTTAATATTTCCTGCCTTAGATGATTAGAGTGATTTAAATTGGATTTCAAAATTTATTTGAAATTGACCCACTTCATTAGGGTTTATCTAGGGTGGAATCCTGTGTGGGAATCCAACCCTCTCAATGTTGACTTCCCCGCCTACGGGCATTGTGCATAATGTTAGTTACAGAGTCAACTATGTTGTGAGCTAGTGTCACCGAGTGTGCATGTTGTGCGCGAGGGGGTTTTGTGGTGTCGGGGGGAAATTTTTTGATATTTCATGTCATGACCACATGACAATTGTGGTCATGACATGTGGTTATCATGTCATAACCACATGGTGAATGTGAGCATGGCATACTCCTAAGGTTATAATTGTGTCTACCCTGATATTGTTGTTGGTAAGCATGCTCATTTTCATCCTCAAAAGGGAACACGTAGTTCGACTCAAATGCTAAGGTAGATTCTTCACACGCCAGCGTGTAAGTTTCATGAGTTGAGGTCATTTGATGATGTTGATGACCACCAATGCTTTCAAGCACTAGAGTAGACTCATATCCTAGGGGAACAATTTCATTTCCCTCAGGGAAAGGAGGATCTCCAACAATATTTGATACTTTAGCCTAGAATATACTACTGCTATTTTAAATTGAGGACAATCTAATTTAGCATGTGCATTGGTATTGTGCATTCTACACCAATTTGTGAGTGCAGCTTCTGCCAAATTCACCCTAGTGGTCTTCTTGGGCTCAACAAGAGGCTGATTATCTAATGGTGAAGGCAATGAGCCATTATTAGGTCAGGTATTCTAGGTTCTAGGTGGCCTAGGGGCATCCTTGTTATGCTATTGTTGAAATTCTTGTCATTATTGTACCTCTTGTCGGGATATCCAGACCTATCATTGTTATTTCCATATCCTCTATTAGGATATCCTCTGTTCTGATTTGACTGAGAATAAAAGTTTTGTCTCCTCAAGTGTGTGATCTCGGTGGTTAGTTTTCTCAGTTGCACAGATATTTCCTTAATATCATCTTTCTCCTCTTGAGCTTTGGAAACCACATTATCTTATTAAGGTTTAAAGAAAGAATTGCCATTACTATTATTTTGCAAGGCATCCTGGGGTGCATGTCCAAGATGATATATCATCTGGTTGTTTCCATTTGGAGGGGGTATGATACTGAGTGGAGTTACCTGTAATGGACTTGGCATTATGGCTAGAGGTATCATGACTCCAATAGCTTGGGGCTATCCAGGATATGTAGGATATCCTAGATTAGGAGTGAAGCCAGGTGTTAATTGCTGATTAACCTTAATGGTATCCTTATAGGCACTTGCCAGAGTAGTAATTGCAGGATGTGTTCTCCTGATGAACATGGATGTCAAGGGATCTAAGGTTGAATAATATATGGATCTCCTTGCCTCATCACCTACATTATAGGGAGTAACTAGCTTGGAATACATTTTCTGGAACCTAGCATTGAAGTTGGAGATTAGCTCCCCCTCAGTGCTTTTGTTTGTAGAAAACATGTGATATGTCATAGCTAGATCTACTGGTATTTTGAATCTTCCTAGGAAAGCTTTCTCCAAGGCAGACCAAGTAGCTATAGAAGACTAGGTAAGACAAATGTACCAACTATATGCTTCCTCTCATAATGAGTAAGGGAATAACCTACACACAACATCTTCATGATCTATTCGAGCTTTGAAGCATGCCTATTTGTAAGTTCTAATGTGATCCTCTGCATCCTAATAAGGATGATACTTTAGACAAATTTTGTTTGGATTCTTTGGCAAGGGGTGATATGCTGCAAAGATAAGTGGTGAGTCCACTGCAAAGAATGACATCATAGGAGGTGCCTGAGATATTTGAAGCACTATTGGAGATACTGGAGGTGTCATGATAGGTATAACTGGAGATACTGGTGGACTAGGACCTAGACTGTGGTGAATATTTGTTATACGAGGTCTTAGTTCACAAATTGGTAATTCTTCAAAAGGTCCTGTGAATCTCAACCTAGTATTAGGTCGATGAGTCAGAGCTTCATGACTTATAATCAGATATGGATATTTTGACTAATTTTTTTTGCAAAGATCAGGGTATTTACTCTCCTAAAGTAAATATTTATGATCAATTGTTTGAAAATGATTGGATACTTGCAGGAAGTGCAAATATTGTCTTAGATCTGTGAATTTTAGGTAACCAGCTATAAAGATTGGCATCTTTACTCCTCTGAGGTGGATATTTATAATCAAATGTATCAAAATGGTTGGATATTTGCACTGTATTTGCATAAAATGCAAATATTGAACGAAATTATGGAAATTTAAACAATTGATTGTAAATATCAAGTCAATTGCCTACTAGGACGGGGTATTTGCAAACAAATTCTCCAAATAACTAACAACAGGTGAAAACTTTGCACAAATAAAGATATTTCAAGTAATCTTATGAAAATTTGAAAATATCACCTCACTTTGAGCACAAGAAATAATATCCAAGCAACAAATTTCCAAATTAGTCTCACTGGCCCTCCTTCTAGCAGCAATTTATGTTGGTCATGATGTTAGTCATAAACAAACATAGATAAAGAAATGCATATCAAACCTTTTTCATCTTGAAAGATATGATGAATTCAGAGAATTCTAATTCCAAGTCTCTGTGGATTAGTTCATAATCATCTGACATTACTTAGTGGTTTGATGCACGTTACTCTTTTCCTTAAGGGGCCTTACGTTTTTATTTTGAAGTTCCTTGAATCTGGATATGCTCTATTACACCTACTTTCTATGAATTCTCAACAAACAAGGTTAAATCCTACTGTGTTTAACCAGATCATGTGGATATTTATAAAAGTTTGATCAATTATTCTGCATATCACTTGATCTACATGAAATCGGAATAATCTTCCTTGATTTTACTTTTGCACTATAAATTTGTTTAGATGATGTGCCTATACGCATATATTTCGATGATTTTTACCATTATTTATGTTTATTTGCATGATATTTACTATTTTGTATGCACTTTGTTCAAATATGCTAAGGATATTCAGTTATCTACGGGATATTGACATATTTCCTTGTATTTGCTTATTATTTTCTATGTATTTGCAATTATGATGATGATCAAATCAAATTAAACAAATTTGAACTAAACTTTTCTGATTTTACTAAAATTAATGAATCTTTAGCCATTGATCCACATATATTCTTGATACTGTCACGAAGAGAAGGAAATCAAACCATATTTTCACCAGGATGTTCTACAGCTAGATATGATCGATGCTAACTTCAAATGAAAAGGAATGAAGACAAGATGTACGGACTGAAATGCACTCCAAGGGATGCAACAAATCAAAGTAACTTGTCCAGAATTCATTCAGAGATTACTCAAAGTTTACGATTGTATGTAATCAACGGGACTTCATCTTCATTAAGTATGCAAAAGAGTATATATTTATCATTGACCTTGAGGGTTGGTCCCGACATTTCAACAATCCAATCTCAATTAAGCTTCTGAATGATATAACAAAGTGCAATCCACCTCCCTTTATAGAGTAAGGAAGGGATGTAGTTACAAAAGATCCTGTGGTCAGGATTAATCCATTGTAGTCAACGGTCCATATTGTATTGACCAAGTCAACAGATCAAAACACGTGGCATAGGTTGCTAGTTGGCAACCATCTGGTGAAATACAACTATCATTCTAGAATATTTTGCTAGGATCAAGTCACCCTACATCTTTATTTATTCCTCTTCATTCGTGGATGAGTCATCTTCTATATGTACATTAATAGTTCCTCTGATGGGTTCATATGTTTGGACTATCCTTTCAATTTCCCCTCCATCTTGCACCTTAGCCTTTCTATCTGCATGCCTGTGTGATTGGAGTTGGGCTTGTAAAGTTGTCCACTTGTTCTTTCTACTATTCATTGTCTCATTGTACTTTTCTACCTTAGCCCTCATCCTCATAGCTTTATCAATTATATCGTCAGAGAAATGACTAAGTGGATCATTGGATGCAGGCTTAAAATTATCTTGAAAAGTCCTAGTGGTGAAGTCCACATATTGATTTTCTATCTTCCCTTCAATCTTATCTTTAAGGGCTTCTAAGATGTCTACTTCCTCTGATAAGAGTCCATGTAGTTTTACATTGATATCCCTAACTTTGGTATTGCATTTCTTTAGGAATATTTGCCTCAAATTTTGTATCTTATTACCATATATCCAATAGTTTTGAAGTCTGAACTATCAGGATATTATTAGATATAAGGGTATTCACATCTACCTTCTTCATCTCAGAAAAAGCAGTTAAATGTTTATTAGTTTTTATTGACCCATGTACAATCTCTTTCTATATTTTATCAACCTTGCTCTTTAAGGTGTTGAGCAAGTACCAATTGGCAAGTGAGGTCTTTATTACCTGTCCTCATTTAGTTATGAACCAGATGAGCTTTGTCCATCACCTGTGATTTATGATTCATGGTATCTAGTCCTGTAATTTCATCTTGTGATATTATTGCCAGTGAAGTGGATGTGGAGATGGGGAAATTAGTGGGTGGAACTAATCCCTTTATGAATGTCTGCATTTGAGCAATGTGCTCCTTATGCTCTTTATTCTTTGCCTTTTCTTTTTCTATTCTATCCAATAAGGTGTCTATGATATCCTTGGCTTCTTGGCCCTCTTGTTGTTCAGTAGCAAAGCCTGGGTCTATAGTGGTTATCTTAAATTCACCTGCACTTATTTCACCTTTATCTTTATTTACAATAGGTACAACTATTTGAGTTATCCTTTTGCCTATTGTAGGATCTCTCTTTATTGCAGAGGTAGCCCTGGCTATCCTCTTTGGCTTGGCTTCTTCAGCTGAAAATAATGAAGATATATGAAAATTTGAAGAATCAAAAAATGGAGGTGGATTCACCTCATGTTGTAACCAATGTGGCACATCAGATTGGGACCCTCCGTGGTCTATATGCTCAATGTGAGTATCATGGGATTCTATGTTTTTCTCTTTTAAAGTATCCCTATCCATACTTTGTTTTTGTTGTTCTTCTTCTCCCATATGAAACCTTTCATCTACTTTTTGTTGCTCATTATCTATGGGGTTCTCCTATGGTATTTTCTCATTTTGATCAGGTATAATTTGTTCATCCTAAGGTGGGGGTAGATCCGTATCAGGTCCCTGATGACCAAGATCCTGAATATCCTCATGACCTTTCTGATTATCTTCTTCCAACTTTTCTTGTTCTTTATTGCCATCTTTCATTAGACCTTCCTGTCCAAATTCTGACACATTTTTATCTTTATTATGCTGAGTTGCTGGTATAATATTAGGACATGGCTATCTAGATGTATTAGTTACCTTCTCTTCTTAAGCGTGCCCTTGTTTAGTGTCTTGAGCCTCTTGCTGACCAAGTGTTTCCATATGCACGTCCCTAGCTACATTGTCTACTGCCTTATCATGCTCTGGGACTAGATCCTTATCTTCACCCATATCATCACTACCCTAATATGCCAAATCAATAACTACTAGGCTTGTGACTTTACCAGTTAATCCTTCTAAGCCAATTTTATGTGCTACAGCCTTTGGATTATCCTCTTCTATATCTTCGTCCCTCTCCTATTGTACTATGGGAGCATTTTGAGGTGTCACTATTGTGTTCTTCACCAGTGATTCCATCGGGCTAGTAGATACCTCATCTACTACCTCATCATCCAAAAGATCTATTTTTTTCTAGAGATAGGGGTTGATTATCTTCTCTTTTCCTATTCTCCTATGCCATTTCAGTCTTGAATTTAACAATGTTGGGAATTGGAACATCATGCTGTAAATTTCATTGAATCCCTTCACCTCCTCTGTCTTTGAGCACGATGTCTAGACATTTATCTACTGATCCCCTCATTGCTGGCACTTGAGCTTGGCCTTTCCTGGATGACTCTTCTTGAGTTCTCTTTCTCCTTTTTATTATTAGGGGCTATCCATCATCATCACTTTCCTCCAAGTCCTCATGAGTGATGTCTGGTTTTACTATTTGTTCAGGTTACTTATCAGGCTTTGTGGAAGTTGTAGCAGAAGAGGTAGAAGCTTGCCCTTTTTGAGTTGAAGGCTTTGGGGTGATCTTGACACCAATATTTATTCCTGCCCTCTTGGTGGCTTTAGATGAGCCCTCTTGTATCCTCTTCTCTAGAGCTTGTCTCTTATCTTTAAGGAAGTCATCATATTCTTCTTTTGCTAATTCTTGTCTCTTCCTTTTGTTATCAATTGTCATAGCCACCCCCTTGGATTTTAGCATAGCAACCTCCTTCTCTACCCATTATTTGGTTATTTGCATGATGCTCTAAGTTATTATCTCCAATGAGGTTTCATTTGGCTAGCTCCAGTTAGGTGGGGAGATTGTCTCATTATATATCTTCTTATCCTCATATTTGATGCAGAGGTAGAACGCAACGGGAGCTTACAAATGGGAAGGAGGAGTCATTGATACAATCGGCATGTTAAAATCCTATCAGCTTAGCATCATCATCATATTTCCTGCAAACACAAACAGCATCATCATATTTCAGACGAGCATGAAATATCCTCCTGCTGACTACTGTTCACTTCCTCCGCCTTTCGCCTTTCGCCTATCAGCATCATCATGATACTCGACGAACACAATTATCCTCCTGATGATCACTATTCACTTAGCGCCAAACTCTATCTTCATCATCATGATGTTTAGCATCACCTTCATCAGCAGGATATAAAATATCCGGTTGCTTCGATATATCCTGATGACGACCGCTTCAAGCACCTTTCCTTTGATGCTTACGTCACCCTGATATCCTGATGATGATTATCCTGATGACGATGATGTCATATGCAGCTCCTTCAATATCCTGCTGCCCGATATCCTGATGACGATTATCCTGATGACGATGACGTCATATGCAGCTCCTTCAATATCCTGCTGCCTGATATCCTGATGACGATTATCCTGACGACGATGATGTCACATGCACCTGATGATGATGTCATCCGGATATAAGATCCTTATATCTTCCGCAGCATGATAATGAATATCCTGATGACCCTTTCAATATCCTGATGATGACCTCTCCGGTACTTAGCCAAAAAAATGAACTTTCACTCCTGCATGCGATAGCGATATGCGGATGATGGGTACACACGAAAGATGATCCTGACGACGATATACACACTGAGTATATATCCAACTTATATCATCCTGATGCACTTGAAACATGCAAACTTCATCAGCTTCATAACCTGATCCGGATAGTGATATACTCACAGATGACGATGCGATTCACTCCGTCTGGAAAAGCACATGCAGACCCCTGTATATCCATCAGTTGCATGCAAACGCACAGAACCGCACAATTTCACAAAGGAAATATGATGATCGGGCCGGATCACCTTCAGACCAAAACTTAACAGTTTATCTTTCTAAACCTAGCACATGAGGATGCTAGGCTGATTCACAGCATGCTACCAATTGATCTCTCAAACAATGAAATGCACAAACAGAAAACTAAAATGCAAACTAAACTATCATACATGACCATTCCACCGATTCACAGGATCAACCGGTGGAAGGGTTGAAAGAATCCATCAACATGTAATCAGAATAGAAATCAAAACAAAAACAGCTGATAAACCAGATAATGCAATTGATGAGATCTTATTCAGATGAAACACAAATGTCCTGCTTCTACAATGGTTCACAATGTCTGGACTGATCTCTGGAACTCACTCAATCACCAGTACAACATAACACTACTACTACTCTCTCTGATATGATACGATTGATATTAGATATCAAACCCTAACTGATCTGAGTTATTTATAGCAATATCCTACGAGTACTACCAACTCAATTCCCAGCGGCTGGGAGCTTCCAAGCGGCTGGGAGAGGACAGCGCATACTACCTGATCACGAACTCTAACTGCATGTACACTCTCCTAGGATGATCTAATACATATGCATTGGTCCAATGGACCTTATTACATTATGAAGTCAAACATGCTAAAAATAGACTAATGTCCTGTCATGCGGACAATTAACCTATATCCTGTCTTGTAGGGGTGCTCCTGCACCAATATTCTTGAGATGTGATCATTTCATCATCCTCACATAATTGTGGGGGAACTAGAATACAATCCAAGGTACATATTTGTTTGAGTGTGAGACTTTTTTAGCTCCTTCTTCTGACTTCAACGTCATCAGAGCAATCAGCCCAATAATCCTCTATGTGCAGCTTGTGCACTGGCTTCTTCAATAATGTTTCCATTGTATGATAAGGATCATAGTGTCTTGATAAAGGGAAAGGCTACAAACACATTAGATGTAATCCTCCTATGGCCTCTTTGGCTATTTCTACATTAGGGCACATGTACTAGCCAATCATAAAAGGAAACATGACCTTGGGTATTTTATTTATCTACACAAATGCCTAATGTGAAGGCAATATTTTCCCGGCCATCTCCATCACTATGACCTTATCCGTGGGGTATCTTGGCAACATCATAGGTTGCCCCTCAAAGCCCTCCATTCTTATGTATGTGAATGTAGGGAACTAGATAAACCATGATCCATTCCTGCTTACTGCTGCTTGAGCTTCCATGCTCATTATTTTTGCTTTGTCCTCCTTCATTGTTTGAACCATATGCATAATGAAAAAATCATTAACCCTCTTATATTGTTGGAGGGTAGCCCTCCTACCTAGCTGTGGATAATGATCCTAGATATTGACATCTCTAGGATTGAGACTGACCCTGCCAACCCTTTGCAAATCATTAAATGTGCCTTTGGCTACACATGAATACACTACATAGGAGGTCATATGGAACATGTTTGTTTTCCCTCCTAGCTTCTTGAAGCTTTCATCAATACTATCACTAATTAGTTTTTCCCATTGTGGTTTCTAATTAGAGGACTCTATCATTCTCATGAGGCCATACATCCAGTCCTCAAAATAACTCGCATTTGGTCTGCCCCTCATTTGGCTAAGCATAACCATCATGTATTGATATTTGGGGGCAAGGTCAAATTTGTACAAGTGTATAGGCAATTTAGCTGACGCCTTGTATGTGCTATTATTGGCTCTCCATGAGAATACAATTTTTTTGCATTCCTTGAAACTACCATGATATTGCTTCTCTAGGGCTCCCAGATTGATCTTATACAGATTAGATGATGGTAAATTGAATGTGGCAGTGATGCCTGCAACTGAAAAATCTGCATATATTTGATCGTGCTTTTACACCCTTCTAGTGCAAACATTGTAATTGTTAGCACATTCTTCCTTTGTTGCATATGGAAACCTTCTGGCATGCCACATGTCTGAACTGTATATACTCATAAGCAATGGGTCTCCATTGCCTCTTTCTAATTTGGCCATCCATTCATCAAGATCAGTGTTTCTTGGGTGTGTATCATCTATTTGTCCATTTTTGAACACTGACCCTCTAAGTTGTATACACAGGTGTCAAAAACTCAGTATCCAACCTGTTCCTATGAATATCCATTTTGTCCTACAATGATAGGTATACCTGTCTTAACCTAACATGCATTTTAGGGTCTTAGATCTGTCCATTTTCATGCATATCATGGTATTTTACCTTTTATAGAAACATATTCAAATGTCATCATATGAATTTACCATAGTATAAAATCATTTACTTGTTTACATATTCATAAATAGAAAAATGAGGGTTTCATCGAACTACATACCTAATTTTCACACTTTGTAATCTACTTAATCAAGATCAAGATATGCGTATTCACTTTTTAATCACCATCCTCCATTCGCCATTCAAGGTGCACTCCATTCTGTTGAGCTGCAGTTTACTGTAATGGCGGTCTTAATCACATAGGAGCTCTGTAATTTCTTGTTGAATGCTTGGTAAATGTAAAATGAGCATAAATTGCCCTATTATAATCATTAACATTAGTGAATTAGGGCATAATTAATTTTATAGTATTCGTGTCCATGGATATACATGCAGTGCTCTTAAGATCACAATAGGTGGCACCATGTGATTTGAAATTTTGAATATCCACCTATTGTTAAAAACATTTATTACGAGGTCTGTATATTTGAAAATGTCTGGGTGCTTAAACAATGTGCACGCCCCTTCAAAATGTGCACATGACATCATCATGACATCGGTCAATGTTGACCAAATGTAAGAAGTGGGTCATGAAAAACCAAAGGTATTTCCTTTTGTTCAGATATCGGGTATTATGATGTGTCCATATGGACCGATCAATGTGCCACATGGCATCCTCTTATTAGTTCTTGGAAATCTACATGTCATGGGTTCTGTAGGTAGATATGCAGATATTAAGAAATATCCAGGTGGTTAGTTATGTGAAATGTTCCCCCTTCTTCCAAAGATGATGGTGACATCACCATCTTGAATGATATTCTAGATTGGTTATAATGTGATGTCATCATCACATTAGCAAAAATTAGTGCACTAAGTTAATGTGCAGGATATTGAGATTTATCGCTCTAGTCGAAAAGTCAATCAGGCACATCATCTAGATGACCACGTGGCAATTATACACAACCCCACGTAGAATCGACATCTTGGGGAATATTCCCTGCGAACAAGTGAGGAACTGTTATGTCACATAAAAATGGGATATTAATGAATATCTGAGATCCAAAGTAATATGGTAAACTTCCTATGTTGAATGTCTGGGTGATGTCATCATCCTATTGGAATCTCTTTAGAATTGTTTGGGATGACGTTGCGGTCATGTTAACGAATATTTGCATATTAGGTTAATGTGTGGGCATTTATTGTTTAAAGGTTATGTCTGATATCAGGGTATCTAGATGATGTCATCATCAGATTGGTATTTCCTTATGGTGATATTAAATGACGTCACCAGGATATTAGCTAATATGCTATATATTAAGTTGAATGTACAACCCGGTGGAGTGTCCATGCATTTTAGCAGTTTATGACTCTTCTAGTTTAAATTTGACGTTTGCACATTATCAAATTTGAGGACATTGAGTTTTACTTTGTAAAAATCGACGCTTAGGATATTAGCAAATATCTAGGATATTAAGTGATGTGATGACCCCCCCTTTTTGGGACTATTTGACCAAACTTTGACTAGACATACCTTCTTACTTTTAGGGAATTTTTGGGTGATCCAAAAGGCAAACCTACTTAAAATTTTGCATTATTTCACTTGACAAAGTTTTTGATAACAAAATCTGACTTTAAAAATTAACCTCTCCTTTTTGAGGTCTTGATACGCATAGGATATCACCCTAACATGCATCTGATACTAACTCTTTTACCAGACTGTCCAAAGCAAGGGAACAGACAAGAAAGAAAAAAGTTGCATCCCTATTTTGTTGGGGCAAAATGGGGCATGTTGTGTAACCACAGAACAAGGGGTTATGACAATTTGAAAGTGGAAACAATAAAAAAAATCATGCTCCCAACCTCCTTGGCATATAAGATGATTCCCATAGTTTTTTGTTAGATTTAGGATAGACAACTGAGAGGGGGGGATGAATCAGTTGTCCAAAACTTTCTTCCAATTAATCACTTAAATCATTCCTTTAATTCAACAACATAATAATAAATCAATAATGGAAACATAATGCAACAATTCAAGAGCAGAAACACATTAACAAATATGACACCAAGATTTTTAACATGGAAAACCCGGTTAAGGGAAAAACCATGGGGTGACTAACCCAAGATTGTATTCTCTGTTAAAAGAATAAGAAGAACAAATGGCACATGCCAATTAGGGCTCACTGCTCAAGCACACTGCTCAAGCACACTGCTCACAAGAGGCCCACTACCTATAGGAGACACACTATCTACAAAATGATAAGTATTACATACTTGAACTGAAGAATAGCATCTTTACCATGCTTGAGTCAGTTCCATTTAAGCCCAATACTTATGCTCTACCTTTCTCTCTACTCCTCTCTACCACACACTCATCTCCACAAGATGCCTTTGAAATGACTTCACAACTCCTTATTTACACAAGACATCGACTTAGGGATAATCATCCAAGTCGGCATACATTATAGAGCAAATACATAAATACAACATGACTAATTACAAAAAAGACTTCACGTGGATCAACACACTATTGGCCACATAGATTTGAGACTTCAATATTCCTTTAGGAACATGCCATTCTTCACAGAACATCTTCAAGATCATCTGCAAGATGTGTAACTCATCCAGTTGGCCAGACTTAGGAAGAACATCATCATTTGGAAGTAATTCTTCAATTACGAGCTCAAACTTCAATGCAGACCACCAACACGAACTGGACACAATCTAGAGACCTCCACAAGCTTGCCTAAATCACCAAGAACATCCACACTACTTCTGCTTGTTGAAATCATCCTCTCCTTCATCCAGAACTTCAAGAGCACAGTTTGTCATCACTGCCATATTGGAATAGATGATTACGGACCTCCAGACCATGAACCAATTGAGTTGTCAATTCACATGGACTTCCTAAACACTCCACCAAATCCACAGAACAGGATATTGCATTTTTGGATCTCACCAAACCTATCTGTGTCACTCTGTCACCTCTGAACATCTGCCAAAAATGGTTTTACTTAAGTGGTCATAACTTCTTCAGATCTTCATGTAGA
Source organism: Cunninghamia lanceolata (assembly GCA_027924645.1). Classification (NCBI taxonomy): domain Eukaryota; kingdom Viridiplantae; phylum Streptophyta; class Pinopsida; order Cupressales; family Cupressaceae; genus Cunninghamia; species Cunninghamia lanceolata. The sequence goes on from BSBN01000536.1 coordinate 3,553,587, forward strand.
CCTCTGATATCTATACTAGATCATCTTAAAACACATATCTACAAAACCTTTGATGCGTATCCTTTGATATTCATCTTAGCTGGGATCTTTGCCTCACTATTTTCACTGTTCTTCTCTGTTCCTGATAGGACTAATTTTCTTAATATCCTTAGCATACAGCTCATCCAATCCTTATCATCAATGCAATAGGAGTATGTTGACATCAATGACAACATCGGTTAGGCCCATACTTGCAACAATCTCCCCCTTTGTCATTGATGGCAACATATGATGTGAAAAACTATTTTAACCATCAAGACAAGAACTTCTTCTCATTGACATAACTCCCCCTATCAACAACAACCATTCACATGTCTTCTCTTCCTTTACTACTCCCCTTTGATCAGTAACTACTTGTTGTTCACATGTCTTATGTCCCCCTTTGACATCAATGGAAAAGGGCACATACTTGCATCACTTCAGAATCATACTAGCTGCTCCCCCTGAGTAGCAGCTTCCCATCATCAATCTGGACCACAAGATATGACTGTGAAATCCACTGGACTGATGGACATGAGTGCACCTTAATTCAGAACTGGAGGGGTAATAACCCCTAACTTCTCCTTGAGATACTCAAAAGAGTCCTTAGGTAGAGATTTAGTAAAAATATCTGCAATCTGATCCTTGGAGGGCACAAACTCTAGTTTGACTTCATTCTTGTTCACCCACTCTCTTAGAAAATGAAACTTGATGGATATATGTTTTGTCTTTGAATGCAACACCATATTTTTTGATATATTTATTGCACTTGAATTATCACAAAAGATTGTGATAGGTTCCTCATATTCCACTCTGATGTCTCTTAGCATTTGTTTCATCCACAAAACTTGAGTGCAACTACCTGCTGCTGCAATATATTCTTCTTTTGTAGTGGATAGAGATATTACCTCTTGTTTCTTTCTTAGCCAAGAAACCAATCTCTTCCCCAAAAAGAATGCTCCACCACTAGTACTCTTCTGGTCATCCACATCTCCTACCCAATCCACATATGTATATGCATGAAGAGAGAAATCATGATCTCTAGGATACCACAAACCATACTCAACTGTCCCTTTTAGATATCTAAAAACCCTCTTGATTTCCATGACATGAGATTCTCTAGGATCAGCTTGGAATCTAGCAACAAGACCAACAACATTCATAATGCTAGGTATAGTTTGAGTGAGATACAATAATCCTCCAATCATTGACCTGTACTTTTTTTGATCAGCCTTAGGAGAGTTATCATCTTTGCTCAATTTACATCTGGTTGCCATGGGAGCACTCATTGGTTTTGAGTCTTCCATCCCAAATTTCTTCAACAATTCTTTCACATATTTGGTCTGAGAAATGAAGATTCCTTTCTTTGTTTGAATGATTTGCAGACCCAAGAAGAAATTCATTTCCCCAAACATGGACATCTCAAATTCACTTTTCATTTGATTTGCAAAAGTTTTGCACATACTATCTCTTCCTCCAAAAATGATATCATCAACAAACACTTCAACAATCAAGATATTTTCATGATCAATTTTGAAGTACAAGTTACTATCAGCAGTACCTTTGTTGAAACCAATCTTCAAAAGATGCTTATTGATTCTTTCATACCAGGCTCTTAGGGCTTGTTTAAGTCCATACAATGCTTTCTTCAACTTGCAGACCATATCACCATGATCAGACAATTGAAATCCATCTGGTTTCTCAATGTATACTTCTTCTTCCAAGTCACCATTCAGGAAGGTAGACTTGACATCCATCTGATATACTTTGAAGTCCTTGAAGTAAGCAAAGGCAAGAAATAACCTGACTGCTTCAATTCTTGACCATGGAGCAAAAGTTTCTTCACAATTAACTCCTACTTGAGAGTAACCCTTGCAGACCAATCTAGCTTTGTTTCTGACTACTTCACCAACTTCATTCAGTTTGTTCTGGAAGACCCATTTGGTTCCAATCAGATTCTTGTTTCTAGGTCTGGGAACAAGATCCCAAGTGTGGTTTTTCTCAATTTGCATCAGCTCTTCCTCCATTGCTTTAGTCCAACTTTCATCATTGCATGCTTCATTCACTGTCTTTGGTTCAATCTTTGAAATTAGACATCTTCTAAGTCTTGAGAAATCTTTCTTCTTGTTTGAACACCTTTGCTTTTATCACCTATGATCTGGTCTTTAGAGTGATTCAATTTTACATACCCTAGAATTTTGGGACTTTCTTGCACAAGTTCATTCAAACTTATCTCTTCTTCTTGATTCACCGGATCAGTCTAAATCTAAATTTCAGAAGGGGCTTGGACTCCTTGGATCAAAACATCATTCTGATTATCTTCATCATATTCATAAAACCTTGAGGGTTTTTCAATACCTTCATCAACCTTCACATTTGTACTTTCTATAATTTTTCTCAATCTCTTGTTATAACATCGGTATGCTTTGCTTTGAGTAGAATAACCCAAGAATATTCCTTCATCACTTCTAGCATCAAATTTACTAGATATTCATCTCTTTTAATGTAACATTTTCTACCAAAGACTCTGAAATACTTCACAGTGGGAGTGATGCCAAACCAGAGTTCATAAGGAGTCTTACCAGTATTGCTTCTAATTTGTACTCGATAAGAGTATAGACTACAGTGCTTACAGCTTCTCTCCAGTAGATCTGAGGAACATTTTCTTCCATCATCATGGTTCTAGATGCTTCCTGGATGGTCCGGTTCTTTCTCTCCACTACTCTATTCTATTGTGGAGTCCTTGGAGCAGACAACTATCTTTTTATCCCATGTTTCTCACATAATTCTATGAACTCACCGGATGTGAATTCTCCACCTCTATCAGACCTCAGACATTTTATGTTCAATCCAGTTTCATTCTCTACCATAGCCTTGAATATTTTAAATTTCTCAAGAGCCTCTGATTTCTCTTTTAGAAAAGTCACCCACATCATCCAGGAGTGGTCATCAATTAATAGCATGAAGTATCTATCACCTTGCACACTCCTGATTCTTGCTAGACCACATAGATCAGTATGAACTAAGTCCAATAATCCAGTAGAAGACTATTCCTTACTTTTGAATGTGACTCTGCTTTGCTTACCCAACTGACATTCTTTGCACAAACTATTAGTAGGTTTCACCAGTCTTGGAAGATCTCTCACAGCCTGGGTGTTGCTTATCTTGATGATATTATCAAAATTTATATGACACATTCTCCTATGCCACAACCAACTCTAATCAATTTGAACAAATACACAACTTTTACCAGTACCAACCAAGTGGAAGATATTACTTTTTGTTTGAGTACCGGATGCAATCTCTGTTCTAGAGCTTTCAAAGATCTTGCATTTTCCATTTTTGAATTGGATATCATAGCCTTTTTCCACCAACTATCCAACACTGAGAAGATTGTGCTTCAGACCTTCAACATATAGTACATTACTGGTTTTGTTCTTTCCATCAAAAGAAATGGTTCCTCTACCTCTGATTCTGCTAGCAGAATTATCACAAATTCTACCACTCCTCCTTCATATCTTTCCAAATCTATGAACTTATTTTTGTCACCTGTCATATGGTGGGAGCATCCACTGTCAATGACCCAATCATCCTTTTCTCCAACTTGGGCAGCCAAAGCTCTCTCTACCTTTTTATGATTGACAGATTCAGAATGCATTGGATCTTCTTCCTTGATGGCAATAAACACCCAGTCACTTCTAGATTTGTTTCCTGTCTCTGATTCATCATCTGTTACTCCATCATCATCATCTTCATGAACCTAGTAACATTTCTTTTAGAATATTGATCTGTTAGGATTTGGTCTTGAAAAGCTTTTCGGACACCTTGAGGCAAAGTGACCTATCTTATTGCAGTTGAAGCATTTAAAAGGCAATTTCCCTTCATACTTATCGGATCCTCTTGGTAGTCTTTTTGCAATAAGGGCTTCAAGTTGAGTAGCTACTACTTCATCTTCTTCCAAATCTTTTCTTTTTTTTCATACCATGATAGTTTCTTTAAAGAGTTCTCTCTTAGATCAAACTTTTGTTTCCCTTTTACAGAGGCACTAGCTTTGAATGCAGATTCAGTCTTGGGGGGTGCATCTCCAAACTCAGACAATTCAAATGCAGCTAATTTACCAACCAATTGATCTCTTGTGATATTTGAAAAAGATTTGAATTCTTAAATAGCAGCAACCTTGTACTTGTAAGATTTAGGAAGGGATCTGAGAACTTTTGCAACAATCTAATCTTTATCCAAGATTCCACCAGCACATCTAATGCCACAAACAAGCTCATTTACTCTTGGCATAAATGTAGTGGTATTTTCATCTTCTCTCATCTTCAAGTTTTCAAATTTTCCCTTCAGACTCTGCAGCTTGGCACATTTGACATACTTGTCTCCTTCATGCAGAAGTTCCAATTTTTCCCAAATCTCAAATGTAGTTGTTAGATCTATAACATTTGTCAGCTCTGAATCAAATAAGTCACTTGGTAGAGCTTCTTTAGCCTAAAGATTATTTTCAGCATCTCTGATTTCATCTATACTTCTCAGACCATTCTGTGGAGGAACATACTTCTTTGAAGTTATGATCCAATATTGCATTCCCATACATTACAAGTGACATTCCATGCAGCTTTTCCAAAGAGTGTAATTGGTTCCATCAAACCTCGGACTATCCTTCTTATAGGACAACATCCTGGATCTCCTCAAGCGGTTAAGCTCTTTTAGAGGAACTTCGCTCTGATACCAATTGCTAGATTTAGGACAAACAACTGAGAGGGGGGGTGAATCATTTGTCCAAAACTTTCTTCCAATTAATCACTTAAATCTTTTCTTTAATTCAAAATCAATAATGGAAACATAATGCAACAATTCAAGAGCAGAAACATATTAACACATATGACACCAAGATTTTTAATGTGGAAAACCTGGTTAAGGGAACAACCACAAGGTGACTAACCCAAGATTGTATTCTCTGTTAAAAGAAAAAGAAGAAAAAATGGCACATGCCAATTAGGGCTCACTATCTGAGCACACTGCTCACAAGAGGCCCACTACCTACAGGAGACACATTGTCTACAGAATGATAAGTATTACATACTTGAACTGAAGAATAGCATCTTCACCATGCTTGAGTCAGTTCTATTTAAGCCTAATACTTCTGCTCTGCCTTTCGCTCTACTCCTCTCTACCACACACTCATCTCCACAAGATGCCTTTGAAATGAATTCACAACTCCTTATTTATACAAGACATCGACTTAGGGATAATCATCCAAATCGACATACATTACAGAGCAAATACATAAATACAACATGACTAATTACAAAAAGACTTCACGTGGATCAACACACTGTCAGCCACACAGATCTGAGACTTCAATCTTCCTTTAGGAACATGCCATTCTTCACAGAACATCTTCAAGATCATCCACAGGATGTGTAACTCATCCGGTTGGCCAAACTTAGGAAGAACATAATTATCTGGAAGTAATTCTTCAATTACAAGCTCAATCCTCAATGCGGACCACCAACACGAACTAGACACAATCCAGAGGCCTCCACAAGCTTGCTTGAATCACCAAAAACATCCACACTACTTCTGCTTGATGAAATCATCCTCTCCTTCATCCAGAACCTCAAGAACGTAGTCTGTCATCACCATCATATTGGAATAGATGCTTGCAGACCTCGAGACCACGAACCAATTGAGTTGTCAATTCACATTGACTTCCTAAACACTCCACCAAATCTGCAGAACAAGATATTGCATTTCTGGACCTCACCAGACCTATTTGTGTCACTCTGTCACCTCTGAACATCTGCCAGAAATGGTTTTACTTAAGTAGCCATAACTTCTTCAAATCTTCATGCAGACCTTTGAAATCTATACTGGATCATCTTAAGACACATATCTACAAACCCTTTGATGCGCATCCTCTGATATTCATCTTAGCTGGGATCTTTACCTCACTATTTTCATTATTCTTCTCTATTCTTGATAGGACTAATTTTCTTAATATCCTCAGCATACATTTCATCCAATCCTTATCATCAATGCAACCAGAGTATGTTGACATCAATGACAACAACAGTTAGGCCCATACTTGCAACATTTTATACATCATTGATAAAGATATTATTACAACCTATTGCTATGGAGGTTATGGATTCATAGAATGAAGGCAATGCCTCCAACCTTATTCTAAGAGGTATGATTCTTATGTCTAGGAAAAATCTATGTTGTGAAAAGAGACCTTGAACCATTTAGCATGGTCAAAAATGATGCAACCAAAAAGAAGATAGGCATCCCCATTGATTATGAGTTGTTTATGAACAAAAACACCATACCTAATCTGACCCCTTAGTCTATTCACATGAAAATGAAAGAATAGCCAATTGAAATGATCAACAATATAGAAATAAGAACATTTGAGAGGGGGGAATCATTGAAACAAGGACAAGTGGTTCCAAAATAAATAATAGCTAAGATTATGGAGCTATTGAAAAGATATGGTCCTATACAGTTTCCCTTAGATGTTTGTACTATTAATGTGTTTTCTAATTATAAGGAAGAGAAAAATAGTGAACCTACCATGATGAAACAAATAAACAAAATTCCTCCTATGACAAAATGGCCTAGAATAAAAAATAAGTTTCAAACCAAAACAATTGATCTAAAAGAGATAGATCTAGGTGCTTTTGCCAACGCTGAAGAAGAATTGTTAGAGAGCTATACTCCTTTGATTCTGCTGAGGAAAACCTCATCAAGTGAATCTTACACACCTCTGGTCCAGAAAATAAATGATCCTTATGTACCACTTTCACCTCTTGAAGAAACTTATACACCTTGGACAACCCTAACACAAGTAGACTCCCCAAATCATGAACATACTTGTTTCATTGACAATGAGTATACAAATTATCTTGAAGCCTCCTCTAGAGCTTTCATAGCTCCTAATTCTCATGAACCTCATTTCACTTCAACTTCAATAGAATCAAGTGACACACGGGAAGCCCCACAAGTCCAAATCAATATAATCAAAAGATTTCCTAATGAAGACAAGGTCAATGAAGGAGAGTTTAGAAAAGAAATAAGGTTACAAATAACTATTGGGATAGAAGACCCTGCCATTATATATTTACCAGAAAAATACATAGGGTATTCCATGGACCTTCAACCTGAACCAAACAAGAAAAAAAGTATCAATTTTGTTCCCCCACAAGAGTAAAGGGAGCCTCAAACTTCCTTTGAATTATTTTAATTCTTACAAAGCATCCAAGAATGAGTTGAAGTCAAGGCCTATATGCAAGACACAATTGATTTACTCATGGAATTATTGAACTGCAATGGAGTCTTGTATTGGACCCCTTCTCACAAACAAGTTTACAAATCCTTAGCCCATCTCACCTTGCCCCAAGCTACCACAAAAATACCACTAGAATAGGAAAACCCAATAATACCTTACAGAGTAAGAGAGCTAGTCCTTAGAAAATGTAGCAATAAAAATAAGAAGCATAGAAGAAAAAGGAAATTTCAAGAACATTGCAAAGATTCGTATATGATTAAGGAAGATGTCAGAAATGGCGCTTACCATTTGTGTAAAATCAAGGGTGAAGAATTTAGTGAAATGATTAACACATTTCATCTAAAGAAATATTATATCTACAAAAATCCATAAAAATCATAAAAGCATAAAAAATCTATAAAAATCAATAAAGCATAAAAATAAAAATAAAACAAAATAAATGTCAAAAATACAAAAGAAGTTACAAAATCTAAAAAAGAAGAAAACTATGCATTTTTCATTATGTTCACTTGTCAGTGATATGCTCTTGTTTGATTTTTCTTTAGTAAGGAGTTTAAGGTTGCCTAGGTATAGGTATCAACCTTTTAAGCCTATGAGATTCCCTAAAAATCATCATCACCATCTATCATTCCACTTTATATTCCCAAAAAATTCAAAATAAATTCAAGATCTTAGCTTTATACTGATCCCAGTCTTAACAAATCATTATGTCAAGTCTAAGAGAATTAAGTATTCAATAGAAGCTTGAAAGGAGACCTTCCATGATCCTCCTTAGTAAAATTGAAGTTTTACTAGATAATGAAAGCTCTTGGTGGCACCCAGCACCTTATCTTTCCTAGCCAAAAACATCAAGGGGATAAAAACTTCACAAAGAAATAAAAAAATAAGAGTGCAAAAAAAGAGATATCATAAAAAGGTCATAAAAAGTAAAAAAGATACAACAAAAGAGAGTGCACAAAAATGAGAGAATCAGGAAAAGATACTACAAAATTGAAAAGAAAAAGAAATAGAAAAGAATGAAAAAAATGAAAAGAGAGGATTTCTAATGTTCGTACTATCAAGTACAGATAAGTCTAATCTTGAAGCTACAAGGGTGGTACCTACTAGAGAAAATAAAAAAGATAGGTACAAATCACACACATGCACTAGCTGTGTAAAGCCAAGAGTCTAACTATCTTTAGGGCCATCTTTTACTCTGGAGCCTTTCCTTTACCCTAGGTCTATCTTGTTGGCCATCTCTGATCTAAGTCTAGAAGGTACTAATAAAATTTGTTTCTTGTCTAAGTTGAAAATGGGCCAAAGTGTTTTGTCTAGACAAGGATTAGTATTTATCCTTTTGCAAAGCTAAATTTAGAAATATTTCCATTTCCCTTTCATTCCCACTTGAGTCCTTCATAAAATTTCATCCCAAATTTTAGTAGGTATTCCTATACTAGGTCAATTTGCAATCCCCTAGGTCAAAAATCCTACTAAAGAGTAGTCACAATGTTTGTTCCATCTACATACATATTATAAAAAATAATCAAAGCAATAACTCATGTCATAACTCATGGCGTGTGTAAAAGTAGAAAGTAGAAAGATGAGTTACATTTTAATCCACATGTGTTTTGCATCCATATATTTTATATTTCATCTTATTCATTTCAAAAAGACAAAAACATAGAATAATAATTATGTTATCATCCATATATGAACAATAAAAATTATGAACTATCCATGTGCACAATAGATAAACAATGTAAGAGATATTGACTACAACCATACATAAAACTTAACCAATCAAGGTCATCATATAGTGCACATCAATGTCTAAGTACATGCCACTCCACCAACGAAGTTCAAAAGACTAAACATAGTGCACTCAAGCATGCAAATCTCCCCATGTAAAGGGGCAAATTAAAACTCAACAATAAGCTAGGTCTCTTTAAGACCTCAAGGATGACTTTGACCAATGGAGCCTTTGAGGCTTCTACTTCAAGGTCTCCTTTTACTATCCACTACATCTAAAGCTTTGTGAGCCCTATAGGAATAAGAAGGGACCTAACTAGGAACTTGTGATTGAGATGGACCCACTGTCTGATTTTGTGAAGGTGACCTATGAACGCCTAAGTGAGCCATCTCCTAAAGCAAGACATTCTTAGCCTCTAGTTCACTAATCTTGGCTCTTTGAGAAGCAATCTCTTGACCTGCACGATAATTAGGATCCATGATGTCTATGTGATGGCCCACTAAAGAGGGCATGAGAACATCAACAAGAAGAACCTCTCTCAATCGCCTAGTGAAAGGGACTAATATATCTAATGAAGCATTATGAAAAAGGTCCCTCCATCCATCAGTAGTACCTATAAGAGAATAGTAGATAAAATAGAATATTAGTCCAAAAAAGATCCCTGTGAACCCCTAAGTGAGCCATATCCTAAAGCAAGGAATTCTCAACCTTCAGTACACTAATATTGGCTCTCTGATAAGTAATCTCTTGACTTGCATGATAAGTAGGAGCCATGATGTCTATGTGATGTCCCGCTAAAGAGGGCATATGAGCATCAACAAGAAGAACCTATCTCAATCACCCAGTGAAAGAGACTAATACATCTAATGAAGTATCACAAGAAAGGTCCATCCATTCGTCAATAGTACTTGTAAGAGAATAGTAGAGAAAAGAGAGCATTAGTCTAAAGAGTTAAGTCCAAACAATTTCAAAGGAAGAAAGTACAATAAATAAAGAAGTATGTTAGTGTGGTGCTCACAAGGATCACTAAGTTACCATGAGAGATCACCAAGTCTCATAGCCTCCTTTGCTAGCTTTGAGAAAAGAGCCTGTCCATGTCTAGGTGAAGCTTCCACTAGCACTGCCTCCTCATCCTCAAGAATCTCTTCATCTCCTCCAATGGCCACCTCAAAACACTCTACCTCCTAATTAGGATTGTAGTCCTCATTTTCCAAATCATCAATCTCCTCCTCAACTATAACAAGTCTCTAAGATCAATGCACCCTCACCTGTCTGTGGTTATCCTCATGAAATGGTCTCATTATTGGGACCCTAGGAACTAGTGGAACCCAAGGAAGTGCCCTACATTGACCATTGACCATCTCTTGCACATATCCATAACAAGTAGGTATTGGGGGCAAGTCCTCTGGGAGATCCTCTCTTAACTATTGGAGAACTCGTGTGATGTGGTGAACCTTAACCAAGCCATTTCTATTACAAAAATGGCTCACCTATCAATAGTAATATGAAACTACCTTGTCACCTAGCCATAACCCCTCCATTTTAGTATAAAGATAAAAAATGAAATCTAAATCTATAAGTGTAGTCATAGCTCATGTACAGGCATCAAAATGACCAATTCATCCCCACCACATAGCTCTCAATAACCTACGATCCAAAGGGGGCATGTCTCTCTAAAATGGTACAACATGCACAAGAATCTAAGGCATGATAAGTAAAGGGTGGTTGAAAGAAAGTGCCCATCATCATAAAATCTGGTACAAATCTTAGTACACCAATGCAAGCATATCAATCCCTCAAGAAAAGTCTATCCCTTACTCAAATAATTTAAATGAATTGTCCCCAAAACCACCTAATTTAAGGAGCCTTATTTTCCCTCGACAAGTGAGAGGTAGTCAACCCAATGAAAACCTTCTGTAGGGGTAGAATAGCGAGACTAGGAACTAAAGTAAGATAAAATCCAAGACAATCCCCAAGATGATTAACTCCCATGATACTATGTAACCCAAGACAATATCTCTCTTAGATTCACTCTCAGGGAGTGCAAGTTGATTGCCTTTGACAAGAACTCCCATGATATGATAGATGTCATACAGACTAATCATCCACTCTCCAAAAAATATGGAAATCAAAATGTGTTCTAGTCAGTATCCCAATAAGTCAAGATGTTACAACATATATGGGATGAGTGGTGTACAATAGGAATTTGAGCTACTTTGTCTAACCTCTTCCTCTGCAAGATAGAATGATCTCCATCTGATAGTGCCTCAAGGACCTCCATGTGCTAGAACAACTCATGAGTGGCATTCCATCAAATGTGCATATCTTGCCAAATGCAAAGAACAATATGTCAGATCATCAAAAAAATAGAAAATTGCAAAAAATTGTAAAACATTCAAAATCCTAAAAATCTAATACTTTCTAGAAATTTGCAATAAACAAAGAAGTTTGTATAAAAAAATAGAGACAATTAAGTTTTGAAAGCATTAGACTATTAGTTTCCACTTGGAAAATTTTTGGCTGGGTCACCCCTTTTACCAAGGCTAATCTTTAGGGGCAACCTAGGATTGTAGGGTAGATCTCAAGGGGTGACCTACCCTACTGAAAGGGGTGATACTAACCCACACCCTAGCACACCCTAGAATGTCTATAAAATAAATAAAATGACTAAAATTGAGAAAATAGAAACTCACAAAATTATAAACAAATGAAAACCTAGACAAATGCAATAATGAAACATGAAAATGATGAAATATTTCAAGCAAAATCAACAAAAGAAGATCTAGGGTTTCAAGAGATAGTTTTCTCATTTATCATACTTGGAGATCAATAGGATGGAGGTTAGTAACCATGTTATCGATCTCCTCATCAATCTCTCTCTGTCAACTATTCACTTGTGTAATTATGTTTCCATTTGCTCTCTTTCTTTAGATTTCCCTCTTTCTTCTCCTCTTAGCTTAGTTTTTCATTAATGAACTTTATTTCTTTAGATTGGATTTTATAGAGATTACCATGTCCTTATTTTGTGTGTATTCATCCTTATAGGTCTTCATAATGAGGCGAGGTGATTCAAGTACACTCCTAACTAACATGTCAATGGTATGTTTTCTCATTCTCATTTCAGTGCTTATTTCAAATATATCTTGAAGTTAAACTAATACTTGTTATTTTAGTTGAAAATGTAGGAGAAAAAAAATAGGTAAGGCCAAGTTCACAAATGGTACCTACCTTTCATGTAGACTACCATCCTTGAGTAGAAAAATATGTAAGTATGAAAAAGTTTCACATGCCTACATGGCAGTTTAATGATGAGCTATAGTCCTAATCATGTACATGTTGGGAAAATGTGTCTCAACCTTGCTATTATATAAGGTTTATTGTTGATAGGATATATATATTTATATATATTTCCTAGTTACATCGATAGGTGTAATATATAATGGGAGCATGGGATGGAGTGGGATGCGTGTTAACATTTTTTTTCTTAATAAAAAATGTTAAATGGCTAACATACATTAAATTAATGATATATTGTAAATATAGACTATTCATTATTAGGTTTTAGATCTAATGGTAGATATTTTGTTGGCTTGTCTTTCCCTATCTAAGGTAACCCTATTTTATGAGGGTGTTGTATTACAACTATGGTATCGTGATGCATTCTGAGAGTCTGATAGTAGTCGTGTTGTCTCTGGATCTTTAGAGGTGATACTCCTGTGAGAAGCTTTCTCTACAAGTATATTGTAATCTTTGTAATTTTTGAATAATATATTGGGTGGCTTTTGGAGTGTGGGGTTTTCTCCCAAAAGGGTTTTCCCCATGTAAATCACTGTGTTGTGGTATGCATGATATTTATGTTTATTTTAGTTTAAGTTTCTATAGCTATTAAAGATCTGTAAAGTTTTGCATTATCTTCCTCTCAAGATTAGTGTAGGAAGTTGTTCCACTACGTTAGCTTCCTTACAACTGGTATCAGAGCCTAATCACCTTTGGTTTCAATTATGGGTTGTTGGGTTTTTTTAACTAATCTAGATTTGAGTGGGAGCTTGTGTAGAAGACACTTTGTGATCTTGTTGTAGGAATTTTTACATGGCAAGTTCATTAGGGAGAATAGAGGTCGATAAATTTTCTGGAAATAATTTTGAAATGTGGAAGCTGAAGATCGAGGATCTGTTGATAGATCAAGATCTATGGGATGCTATTGGTGAGAAGGTTTCAAGGCCTGCATATCCTACTTTGGCTGCTCAATATGATGTTATGGACTATAAAGCCAAGGGTCTAATCAGATTGTGTTTGACAGACTATGTTTTAATCAATGTCCATGAAGAGACCTTTGCACATAAACTATGGAAGAAGCTTGGTGAGATATATCAAGCCACATCTTTAGTGAACAAGATTTTCTTGAGGAAGAAATTGTATTCCTTGAGAATGGAAGAGGGTGGATAAATTATAGACCACCTGGAAGCATTCAATATGCTGGTGGCTCAATTGGCATCAGTTGGTGTCAAAATGGATGAGGAGGAGAAATGTCAGATATTGCTTTGTTCTTTTCCTAATTCATGGGATTCTCTTGTTATTGCTATTGGGAGTACTTCTGTTATATTGAAGACTGAAGATGTGGTGGGTTCTTTTCTTTCTAAAGAGATGATGAGGAAGGTATCCATCAATGCCAAGGAGGCCCTAAATGTTCGTGGAAGACCTAAGTAAAAAGGAAAGAAGAATGAGAAGCATGATAAATCCAAGTCCAAGCAGAGATCCAAATCTCCTGGAAAGTCCAAAGTTGTTTGTTAGAACTGTGGTAATCCTGGACATATTCGTAAGAAATGCAAAGAAGAAAAGAAGAAGAAAAGAAGAAAAAGAAGAGATTTGATTCTGATTCTAAGTTTGAGAAGGAAGATGGTGATGTATTCATTACAACTTTGGCAACTCATGTAGGTAATGATGCATGGTTAATTGACTTAGGTGCATCTTTCCATATGGCCTTTAATAGAGATTGGTTTTCTAAATATGAAGAATTTGATGGAGGTAAGGTGTACTTGGCTAATGATTCTTATTTAAATATTGTTGGTTGTGGTAAAGTTAGAATTAGGTTTCTTGATGGTAGAATAAAAAGGATTAATGGAGTGTTGCATATCCTTGGATTAGCACGAAATTTGTTATTTGTGAGAAAACTAATAGATGTAGGTGTGTAGGTAGTATTTTATGATGCAGGATGCAAGATGGTTAGAGGGTCTATGGTGATTGCTAAAGGTGTCAGATATGGCACATTATATAAGCTTGATGCATGCACTATTGAGTGCAATAGTACTTTTGTGAGAAGCAAGTCTGTGGAAGAGGTGAGGGTTTCATCTTCAGTAGATGGTCATGGGTTTTGGGTACCCAAGGGTGCTCTTTCTTCTGAATCAAAGTTACCTATAGAGAAAACCATATTATGGCACCAAAGACTTGGCCACATTGGAGAAAAGGGTCTAAGGACCTTGAAAAATAAAAACCTTGTTGAAGGGTTGTCTGATTGTAATCTTGAGTTTGATTTCTATAAGCATTGTATTTATGGAAAACAAAACTGCATTCAATTTTACTCGAGTTCTCATAAATCTTGTATTGTATTAGATCTTATTCATTCTGATGTGTTTGGTCCTGTAGATGTTCCTTCAATTAGAAAATCCACATATTATGTTTCATTTATTGATGACTATAGTATAAGGACATGGGTATACTTTCTAAAGAGTAAATTTGAAGTTTTTAGTCAATTTAAAGAATTTAAAGCAATGGTTGAGTTGCAGAATAGAAAGAAAATAAAATGTTTGAGGATTTATAATGGCGGTGAATTTTTCTCTAATGATTTTGATAGATTTTGTAAATATTGTGGTATTCATAGACAAAAGACAACTTCGTATTCTCACAACAGAATAGAGTTGTAGAAAGAATGAATAGGACATTGATGGAGAAGGCTAGGAGTATGTTGAGTGGTGTTGGTCTAGAGCAAAGGTTTTGGGTTGAAGCTATTGCCACTACCTGTTACCTGATTAATAGGTCTCCTACATCAGCTCTTGTTGATAAGAATCCTATAAAGGCATGTTTGGGTCACAAGCCTTCATTAAGACATCTTAGAGTTTTTGTTTGTGAGGCATATGCAAATGTGCCAACAAAGTTAGAGAACAAGGATGTGAAATGTATCTTCATCAGATACAGTTATGGTGTGAAAGGATACAATCTTTGGGATCATGTTGCATAGAAGGTAATATAAAGTAGAAGTGTTATTTTTAGAGAAACTAAGCCTTCTTCTATTACATTGCAGCCAGAACAAAGTAAACATGAAGATGTGATTCAATTTCCTTCTACACCTGAGAAAGTTGAATCGAGGCCCATGGATAGACAAGATGTTGAGAGCTCATCTATCTCTGAAACTTCAAAAGAGGAGGAAGAACCTCCAACTCAGCTTGTTCATAAGCCTACGAGGCATAGACAACCACCTAAAAGGTATTCACTTGATGATTGGAGATGTATTTTTTCTTTGAATACTAACATGGATGAACCTAGATCTGTAGAAGAGGCATTAGGTATGAATGATGCGAAATCCTAAAAGATTGCTATGGATGAAGAAATGACATCTTTAAAAAAGAATGATGCATGGGATCTTGTACCATTACCTAAAGGATGAAAACATGTTGGTTACAAATGGGTGTTCAAGAAAAAGATTGGTTCAGATGGAGGTATTGAGAAGTACAAAGTAAGGTTGGTTGTGATAGGTTACTCTCAAGTTGAGGGTGTTGATTATGGTGAGATATTTTCTCCTAGTACCAAAATGACATCCATTAGATTTTTTGCTTTCTATTGCTTCTGCTTATGATTTAGAGGTTGAGCAAATGGATATGAAAATTGCTTTCCTTCATGGTGATCTAGAGGAGGATATTTATATGGCATAGCTAGAGCACTATGTGGTGAAAGGTAAAGGTAACTTGGTTTGTAAATTGAAGAAATCTTTGTATGGCCTAAAACAAAGTCCTAGGATGTGGTACCAAAAATTTGATACATATGTGTTAGGTTTGGGATTTGAGCATTCTAATTAGATCATTGTGTTTATTATAAAATTGATGGTGATAGTTTCCTGTTTATTGCATTATATGTTGATGATATGTTAGTTATTGGTAAAGGGAAAGGTATGATTTTAGAACTTAAATATGAACTTGTTGCTAAATTTGAAATGAAAGACTTTGGTGTAGCTAGACACATTCTTGGGATGGAAATTAGAAGAGATAGAGTGAATAGAAAGCTATGGCTTGGCCAAAGTAAGTATGTCAATTAAATTTTATAGAGGTTTAACATGTAGGACTGTAGACCATTGTGTGTTCCCTTTTCAGTTGGAACAAAGTTATCTATTTCAGATTGCCCAACATCTCCATCAAAGATGGAAGAGATGAGTAGAGTTCCCTACCAGAGTGTAGCTGGAAGTTTGATGTATGTTATGGTTTGTACTAGACCAAATATTGCCCAAGTAGTGGGAGTTCTTTCCAGATATATTTTTAATCCTGGTAGAGTTCATTGGGATGCAGTTAAAAGAGTCTTCAGATGTTTGCATAGTACCTCAAAGTATTCCTTGTGTTATCATAGTAATTTGACTGAAGACAATATTTCCCTTGATATTCATGGTTATGTGGATTCAGACTGGGTAGGTGGTATTGATAGTAGTCGATCCACCAGTGCTTATGTGTTTACTTTATTTGGTGGTGCAATTAGTTGGATGAGTAAGTGATAGGATGTGGTTGCTTTGTCCACTACTGAAGCTGAGTATATGGCAGCTACTCATGCTTGCAAAGAAGCCATTTGTCTTAAGAGACTGTGTTTAGCTATTGGAATAAAACAAGGTGTAGTGACAATTTATTGTGACAGTCAGAGTGCAATCTGTCTAGCTAAGAACTTGACATTTCATGCTAGGACCAAGTACATTGATGTACACTATCATTTTGTTAGAGATATGGTCGAAGATGGTAGGGTGAAGCTGGTTAAGGTAGATACTTTGATGAATGTTTCTGATTCTTTAACTAAGCCTGTGAGTACATAAAAGTTTAGATGGTGTTTAAAGACTATGAGCCTTTTGGCCCCTAGCAATTAAGAGATGATGTTTACTCCCTCCCGTTTCTCTTGCAAGGTGTAACAAGCCATCTCTTGTTAACCCAAAATTAACCAACTTAGTTACCATTAAGACTAAAGTCATGATTAGCATAATCAGAGTTAAACAATTAATAATCAATATCAAAATCAAAATTGATACGCATATCTTTTCTGGACATTTCAAAACTAAAATTTACAACATTTCAAAACTGAAATTTACAACATTTCCAAAGATATCATATTAGTGATTTACTTTCACTATACATTTACAATGTTTTTCTCATAACATCAATGATAAATTACACATAATATCGACTGTCTAGTCATATAAAAGAATGTACTGTATCTAGAACTTTGACATCTATCTTCATAAGTCTCAGCTTGTCTTCTACTTGAGAAGGAGAGCATCACCCGAGTGCCTTTCCTCCAACCACAAACGGCAATCCCCCACACAACTTCCTACCTGGAAGTGACCTTACCCTTCACGAAGGGAATAGATATAAGGAACCAATTGATTTTCCATTTGAGTATCTGGTGTTGTGTCCTTTATAATACTTCATGGTCATACAACTATAGATCCACTCTAACTATGTATGACACTATTGGAAGCATTATGCCCTTTGGAGCATAGTGAACTAACTAATGCATGTAGAGACAAATGCATTACTTTGGCCAAAGATTTATATACATTACATTTCACAATGAACATAGTCAAATGTTCACACACCTCAACTCAACTTAGAAGTTGTCTCATCCTACAGTGTTCAATTTCAACCTTTCTAGGTCATAGAAGAAAAGATGGGTTCAATTCACCCTCAGTCCATCTATCTTGGACTTCTGACTCTGATTCTAGGAGTGCATTCATTAATTATTTTGTTTCCTATGCAATAGGGAACCTGTGACTCCATGTCACTCTATTCCCATTCTTCTTTATTTTTAATTGCATGTTCATGGTTTTTTGTTTCAAAGGACCATCCTCGGTCTATGTTTCTATGGCTACCTTGTGTTCAAGGTTTTCATCGAATTCATATCGACTATATGACTTACCAATATAGGCTAACAAGTCGACAATGTTAGGTAGACCTTTGGTCAAGAGTTTAAAGGGGTTCTTGAAACCCAAAGCTTCATCCACAAAGCACTACCATAACATAAAGAGACACATACATAATACTATTGTGCCTTGCACACACACCCAATTCCAAAATGAGGACCTCCCCTTTTGATTTGGCTTAGATGTCATTAGATCTTTTCATCTCCTAAGTGGTTAAGTAGTCAAAGTGCATTTTGACCTTGATTGAATGATGATATTGAGAAATTACTTCAAGAATCTGCTAGGTTGGTTTTTTATATTCCTCTTGAAGGCCTTGAATTGCCCTTTTGCGCTAGACTTCCCTCCAACTGACTTTTGTGCTAAATTCCTATCTTTCTGATTGTTGTGCTAGATTGTCTTCCAATCGACTTGGCGCTAAAATTTGTTGTCACTGACTTCAGCGATAATTTTCTCTCTGATGGACTTCTACGCTAGAATCAATTCTCTTTGACTTGCGCTAAATCGATCGATCACCGATTAAGTCAAACGAAGAAAAAATACCCGCAAGTTGGATGGACCTCAAAAGCCTGCAAATAGTGCAAGTTGAATTTATAAGTTTTAGTGCTAAAAAGGTCCCTCATTGACCAGGTCCAACACATCCAATTTCCCCACCAGGTCTGAGCTAAGGAGAAACAACGCCAAACCCTAAAACTGACAGATATATGCTGTGCATTAATGGTGATTTTGCCAGGGATAAAAGGGGGCAAATCCTCTATTTTAATCATTTATTTTGCATTTGATCAGATTTCTGGAGCTCCATTTACACTTTTGCTATTGATCTGCCCAAGTTTGAAACTACGACTTGCCTGCACAGTCCAAACATGCCTTCCACATTTTCTAGGTAGGGTTTTAAACCTTATCCTTCAAAACTTCACTACATGCAATTAGGGTTTTGATTGAATGTTTGTCTTTCTAAAACAAGCATTTTTAGGGTTTTCGTGCATGGACTGTTGCTCTTTGTTCAAACCCTGTTAAGATTTCCTATTGAAAGTTGGAAAAGTACCAAAACATAGACAAATTTTGCCGTGGACACATTTAATTTTTAGCGCCAAAATGAGGTCCGACCGACCTGTAAACTTGTCGATTATCTAGTCGGTCGGTGACCTCTAGAATCCGTATCCATTGTGTGCTAAAAACATCAACTTCTGACCTACACGTATGTATCACGTTTCTCTGACTTGGTCAAAAGGACCTAAAAACCCCGCTAACCTTGAAACTTCTTTTTGCACTGAAAATCCCTTGCACCGACCTTGCGCTAAAAGACCTCATCTCCGACTTGGTCGGACACCTCAAATTTCCCTGCAAAGTCCATGGCATCTCAAAATCCCACTGAAAATAAGATATCGGTTGTGCACTAAATATGATCCCTTCTAACTTGCGCTATAATACTCTCCCACCGACTTGGTCGGTAGGAACCAAAACTCGTGCAAATTGGACCACACCGAATCCCGCGCAAATATAATACAAACTATCTCAAGAGAATTGTGCTAAATCACAAACTGACTGACTGAACAACCAATGGAGGTTGGTGACCTCTAAAACCCAAGCAAGTCGGTAACCATCAAAATCCATGCAAAACATTAAAAAGCATGAATGGTAGTAAAGCCTTTGGTCGGACCAGCCCATTTTTCCCGCTGAGGTCGGCAGACCCTGATTTCAGCGCTTTTCTGCCTATTGGTCGGATGACCCTAAAATAGCACAAATCATGCAAATGACTAAATTTTCAAAAAAATTTCAAAGGGAAAGTACCAAAGTGATAGAGTTAATGTTGTAATGCATAAATAATGATGGTTTTTATGAGATTTCTTGCAACATTAAATGTTTCTTTGCATGTATTTATGATGATTGTTGTAAGTGCAATAGTGATAACTGTTAGACTCTTTAAAAGGGATATATTAGTAGTACTAGCAGATTTATCAAAGTTCATATTAAACTTAGGAGTGTGTTAAAAGATTCCTCAAGGTATGAAACTTATAAGGTCCAGTCCTACAGACTAAATGACTGCTCGGGCCCAAGCTATGAAGTATGAATTCAAAGGAATCCCTCTAGAGACCAAGATTCACTCCGGGTGGAGTGATGTAGGAGATACAAACCTAGGTCACATAGACCTAGATGACTTCAGATTGAGGGTCTTGGTCCAAACCCAACTCCTAGGGCCAAAATACTCAGGGGACAGTGGTATATCACAAGTTGTTGCCTTCCCCACTTCAGTCCAATGTGCAGAACTTATGGCAACTTGTGCAGACAGGTATGATGTAATGACAAGAACAATCCAAACAACTAGTGGGGATATCTTGGCTGATTTAAGCTCACCTTCTCTAGCTAAGACATTTGATATTCCTTGGCACAAGGTTATGACTATGCCAAACAAACAAGGATCAGAGGAGACTTATAACAAAGATGTAGAAGGCTACAGAAAGTACATGAATGATAATTGGCCTAAAAGAAGAAGGTCTGCTCTCATCAAACTTCCCCGAATACTATATAGAAGTGATTTCCATGATGAAATTGGAGACTTAGTAACTTTCTTGAGTAGGATATATGGATTACCTACAACCTCCACCTTTGAGGAATAGATGTTTGTCATTATCATTGAGATATTGAAAGGGACAAAGTTCCACTAGACTCAAATCCTCAATGACAACATTCATGAGGCCTTTAGCAATTTTAAGGACAAAAGATACTTCAAATGGACATCATATATTGTTTATGCATTGGCAAGAAGAAATCACTATGTTGGGCTATCCAAAATTGGAGAAGTCAGGAATGATGAGCAAACTCAGATAAAGGTATATGAATGCTACCCACAGCTGACCTCTTCTCAATCTTTGATACATTTTAAAAGAGTAAATGATGCTTTCACGATGTATATAACTAGAATGCTGCAAGGTAACACAGCCTTGAGGATTTCCACTGAGGCCATGAATGAAATAACTAGGTACGGCATATGGTACATCTAGTTCAAGAAATTCACATATTTAAGGGTGCAAGGCTTCGCTAGGATGGCTTACAAACTTCCTAGGTATCCCGATTATAAGACGGTACTTCTGGAGCTATCTAGATAGTTAATATCCTATGCTGAGAAGCTCAAACACTTGCACAGAACTAATGTACAGATTCCTATCAAGTTTGGAAAGGGAATCTATGCATGCCCTTCTTTGGCATCTATAGAGCATTCTAATAAAGAGCTTCAACTCCTCAACTTACACTACTACAATGCAAGGGAACATTTTGATCCAAATAAGGTGATGGAAAGATTCGTGAGTAAGAAGCTATTCCAAAAGATGCACATTGAAGATTTTTGGGCCAATTGCCCTGATGATTATGAGATTATGAAGAAAGCACATTCAAGGTTGCCTCTATATTTTATCAAGAAGTTTCACATTATGGCAGTGCCAGACCCGCTATAAGATGATGAAAATGTTATGGTCAGAGGACCATGGGAGACTCAGTACCATTAGCCTATCCCATTGCCAAATTGGGCAAATGTAGAAGAGAGCTCCTTGGATACTGTTATGAGAGAACCTATCAGATTAAGCAAGGCTTGGGTAAGAGGTTAGGTGGCTGCTCTAGAAGGACAGGGAGTTCAACTCACTTATACAACATTAGAATTAGATAAGGACTCCAAGGGAGAAGAGGATGAGCCAATCCATGTCACAGATGAAGCAGAGCCAACTGAGAGACAAAAGTCAGACAGTGAAGAACATACATCTATGGCCGAAAAAGGGAAGAAAATGAAGAAGCCATCTACAAGGCCTCCTCCAAAGAAAGATCAACCTCTCTCTACTAGGACAAGGGCCTCCAAGAAAAGAGATATGCCAAGTGGTCCTGGAGAAGGCTCTAAGGAAAAGAAGGTAAAAGTAAAAGAAGTTAGTAAGGAGGATGCTACAACCAAGAAAGATTCTAGTCCTCCAACTGCCCAGTCTCCTACTACCCAAAGTATGAGAACTGTTGTCACCACCCCTATTGTTTCCCCTACCACTTCTCCTTCTATCACTCCTTCCTCTGCTGTATCTGCTTCACCCATAACCTCATTGTCCATAACTCAAGAAACATCCCCTGCCACCTCTCTTACCTCTACCATTACAACTAGTTCCTTCTCATTGGCAATTTCTTCCAACACCTCTAGCAACCCTATTTCTTCCACTATCACTACACTTACATCTTCTTCTTCTTCCACTCAATTACCTTTACCTCCCATTTCTACCATCCTTTCACCCCCTCTTCCTCTACCTTCACTACCCCTTCCTTCACCTCTTGTCATCTCTTCTTCTTTATCATTGGTCTTGGCTAACCTGACACAAGTTAATATGCTGTCCCTAGCCATATCCTCTGCTGTCCCTATTTCACAAATGCCTGCAGATTTATTGGCAGTACCCCTGCTACCTGGGATTGAGAAAGTATGTGCAGAGTTGGGGTTGCATGAACCTGAAACAACACTTGAGGAGGAGAAAGATGTATTGGCTGAAGTAAGTGATAAAGATTCCCATGAAACTTCAGACAATGTTGAAGTTATTGATGTATTTGATAGCCCTCTAGATAAAGGTCAGACAAAGGAAGTTTTTAGGTTGGCTCAAGAAAATGTAATGGCAAATCTAGAAAACCTGGCCCAAGAAGAAGAAAAAGAAGAAAAGATAAGCACAGAGAAGAATGAAGAACTAGAGCAAGAACGGAAGTCACCTAAAGAGCTGGTTGTAGTTGATGGTGATGGAGCCACTGAATTAAACAAATCATCTACACCTGAATGGCTGCAAAGTAGAATAGCGTATCTTGAGCCCCAGGTGGAAATAATGCAGCTTGATTTGAGTAACATTTTATCACAGGCTCAAAAGCCCAAGAAGCAAAAGAAGGCCAAGATACAGTCCAAAATCAATAGGGATGAATTAGGATTGAGAATTGCAGAAATAGCACTCCCGCTAGCTGATGTAACAAAAGAACAAGTTAGGGCGGAAGATTATGTAATATCTATAGTTGACCTTGGACCAGCCACTTGTGCTCAAAGAGTGGATGATTTTAAGGATTCGATCACATCAATTTTGGAACCGTTGGACAAGATGAAATGTCCAATAAGGTTTTGAAGCAGCAAAATGAAGAACTTTGTGCATGCCTTCAATTTTTGGTAAAGCCAGTAGATGCAAGAGGGGATATAAGGATGATACCCACTTTCCTGTCTACTAATGAAATGGCCAGATTTGGTGAGGTAAGATCCAAATCCCAAGGTACAGAAAATTGGTTATTAAAAGTTTTTGAGATTAGATGTGAAACTATTAGTGCCACTGTTCAAGTGAACAAGAAATTAGTAGAATTGCATAATAAATGGAAAGACTTGTGCGAAGAGTGTGACTCCTTCGATGAATACTATTCACATATGTATTTTTGGATAAAGAGCATTAAAGAATTATCTGCCTAGACTCTAGTTGTAGAGAATATTTTGACTGGGAATCAGCTTCCCAAGGCCATTGAATGGTATCAATAGCTGCTTTTGAGAAAAGAAACTTTTGAGCATATAAAAGAAGCATATAAGCTAGCCGATGAGGAGCTAAGATCAGTCATATATGATATTAATGACTCTTTAAAGGATTGCTGGGAAGCATCCTACGATGATTATGCCCCATTGATATCGAGAAGTGTAAAGATAAGTTACATAAGGTGATTTTTGAAGATGTCGCGCTCAGTATGGAGGATAGATTGAACAAGGCAAGTGACCTCAGAGCCGAATTCAAGGTAGTTCACAAGGCAGGTGCAGAGATAGAAAAGATATACAGTAAATTCAGTCAAGAGTTGGAGATGTTCGACTACAAGATAAATCATTTGAAATCTCATGATCCATCTGAGATTAACCTTGCACTTGATGCGTGGCTGACTTATCGTAACAAGCTGGCTAGCGAAGACAAAATTGACTTAGATAAAGAATCTTGATATTATTTTGAATATTCTAAGGATGTAATGCCATCATAATTGTAAATTGTTGTATTCGGGGCAGCATGTGACTCTATTTTGTCTTTTTCATGCTTCTAAAATATTCTTTTCTACTAATATATTGAGTTGGCTAGTCAAATTGACTAGATTCAATGTATTTGGGGGTTGTTTTTCATCTTTTTCATAGAAGACAAAATGTAATATGAGAATTGATGTGAGCTGTTATAATTATATTTATTGATGTAATCTAGACCATCAGTGTTGAGTTAATCTCCACCGTTCATTTGAAAACTTGGTATACTGCTTTTCTATATAAAGGGCTGCCATTTCCTTTATTTGTAAGAGAGATTTGATGCCGAATTGTTGACTCTATGCCATTTGAAGTAATGCAAAGCAAGTTTCTATAGTAATTTTGAGAATTTGTGTCTTGTATTGGCTCATTTTGGTTTTCATGGTTCACTTCTTGCTCTCCCATAGTTAGTTAGTTGTGCTTTTGTAATGTTCATGGTTTGCTGAAGTATCTGATGAATACGCTAAGTCCATACTTTTAGTTATTTGCTGATGGTAGATAGCTGTGTAAAGTTAGCCTGGACTGATTATTTGTGCCAAAGTTCAATTGCATTTCATAAGTTAAGTTACACCATTTGTTGGGTATTTAACGAATGAATGTAATCTAAAAATCTTTTGACTTCCATTGAAGATAGCACCGTTTTCTACAACATTGTAACACCCATTTCAGTTTGGTAACTCAGGAAGCTGGTTTAAAGTTTTGGAGTATTTGTTTACTAAAGATAACCTATGCATTGTGAATGTCACCTAGGATCCTTCTAAAAACCCTAACCTTTTGTATTTTCTACAAAACCATTGTTAGTTGTTAGATTAGGACTTTCAACAACACTTTATCTTTTTTATCAGCTATAAATCATAAAAGGGTTTGTGTGTGTTTGCTGCCTCAAACTTGAAAATCTATAGATTGCATGTAAGACCCCTTGTAGGCACAACTAGACATACCAACTGAGAGATTCCAAGCAAGCTAAGACCTAGCTGTATTATCCTTGGAGTAGTCTTACCTAGGGTAGGATACTTTTCAAGAGAGGTGTGAAACCAACAATCACACCTGCGTTGTTGTGTGCTAAAACCACCATCAACAAATACATTTTCAACAATAGAGTTATCATTTATACATTTTCAATCTTTTTCCTACATGGAAATATAATAACAGTCAGGGGTTTACCCCTTGACATGCAAAATTCAACATGCACTCAATGCAACCTAAAACTAGGTTATCAATATCAAACTAGTTTTACACCATGGCATTAATAGTTATATTACTCTTTTATAACATGAATAGCTTACACCTAAAAGAATAATGTTTTCTTTCATAAACACACTGTTATGTGAAAATTGGTGTAAATGAATAATCAATTTAATATCAACAATACCCAATAACTCAATGAAATAAGAAACAAAGAAATCAATCAAACAAAGAACTTCAAACCTTGCAAACCTCTTTACTTCTTGGCTTCCATTGATTGCCTATCTCAAATGATCTTGTGAATGAATATGGCCCTCAGAAGGTGCACTTCCTTGCTATTTTCCAAGATGTCAAGTGGGAATGGCTATGATAGTTTATTGCAATGAAGATGAGTTTCACAAACAATGGTAATGGTGATGGTAACAAGTTGATCGTAAGCAATGGAATGATGTGGGTGTCAAAGGTGCACTGTTGATGTAGAGTAAGGGTACTAAAATCTTGGATGATAGAAATGGAGGAAGAGGGTTGAATTTAAGACTTGAGAGAATGTGTGCGAATAGAAAGAAGACAAGTGTCACACAAAAGTTGTTTTGTTTGAGTTAACTGCTTTCTTTTATAAAGATAGGATATGCTTTCATAAATTAGAATGCTTTTTTTCTAATTTAAGAGTTATTGATAAAAACAAGGTTGATTGAGTTAGTTAACTCAACTTGAGATTTGCTTTTGCATGATTTGAGAGAAATTAAATAATAAATTATTTAATTTTGTGTGTATGAAGAAGAAGCATTATTTTTAGAAGATTTGAAAGATATTTTGAGGAATTTGAAGATAAGAAAGCAAATTAATTAAATAAATTTATTTAATTGTTTGTGCATGATTTTTTTGGAAGAATAAATAAAATATTTGATTGTATTTTATTTTTAGAGATAGAGAATTTAAATAAATTTGATTGATTTATTTTAAATGGGAGGAAGAAATGATTTAATTAAATAATTAAATAATTAAATTGTTTTGGAAGAATTGAATTAAATGAATGATTTTATTTAATTTTGACTTTAGAAGAGGTAATTAAATATTTTGATATTTAATTAACTTAGAGGAATATGAATCGAATAAATAAATTGATTATTTATTGATAGAGGAATTAGAATGACATAAATATTAAGAATATTTATTTAGACAAAGTCATGTCATTTTTAGGCGTATACATTTTGCCCCTTTTTGATGCAATGTGTTTTATCACATTGTTTCAAGGAATAGATTTTTTTGATAATGATACATGCCTCAGTTTGCCCCTAGTATAGGTTTAACGACAGTAGGATGCCCCCTCAAGAGATTGTATGGGAAGAAGGTAGAAGGGACGTAAGATGGATAATCTCACAATGAAGAAGGTTGAATAGGTTAGGATGAAGAAAAATGGGTCATGATTCGGAGAAACGGGGGGAAACAGGCTCCTGAAGTAGTCACGGTCGCCACATGGCTATTTAGGGTTCACTTGCTATATATAGGAGCTAGGTCCACAAATCTAGTCATTTGCACACTTGGCTTTTGTTGATAGGTCACTTAGAGCTTAGGAGAGTAGAGGACCATAGAGCAGTCGGTATAGATATGGATATTCCATGCGAGGAACACCGCTTTGAGCACATCCGACGGTTCGATATATGAAGACACAAGGCACATGTTATTTCTGAATGTGACATATCGTGAAGCTTGCACCACCCTTCCATCAGTGCATGATGTGGAGGATTTCCTTGTAGAATATGTCTCGGAATTGTTTTAGACAAGAATTCCTTGAATAGACAGGTGACTCCCTTTATCCCCATCAAATAACTCGTAGTCAGACTCAATAAGGCAGTCGGTCCCTGGGGTGACAATATTTTTCTCCTCATAGTGGTGCATCCCTTCACATGCCAAGATCTCTTCTAAATGGTGTATGGAAACATTATCTTGATGTATTGTCTGATCATGCTCTCCTGTATTTGAAGAAAACACACAAGAATCAGTATCATTATCATCAGATACTTCACTTACCTCAGTCGATGATGATCCACCCTCCAGGATCATTTTTTCTAATTTGATCATATCCAAACATATCTCACAATTTTTCCTGAATGTGCCTCATCATGAAGTCTACACCATCTAGACATCAAGATATCCTCAGCTGATGTACCTAGCAAATGGTACCTTTGGATTTCTCCAGATAAATACTTCTTGAATTCGACAAATTGGTCCACTGCTTCATCAGTAGAACTATAATTAGATTCAATGATCATCCTACCCTATGGGTCACTATTTCCATGCATCTGCATATTACACATCAGAACTTTTTCAATTCTAACAGTTGGAGGTCTTATATCATAAACCCCTAGTTCAACATCTATACAATATCTCATTGGTATTATTGTACTCAGTTATCATATGTTTCATCCTAGGTTCAACTTCTATCCTTATCTGATTAGGGATTCCTTTCTAGGGTAATCACATATTGCTGAAATCAGTGGCCATGTAACCATTAAGCATTTTTGACCAATCCCTACTAAGAAGCATTCAATAGGTATCCGGGATATCTACTACCTAGATTTCAATATAGTATTGCACCCTTGGGTCTGATGCAAGCTGCATGTGGATATGAGTTTATTCTCCCACTACACTCACTTCTGTTTTGTCAAGTTGTGTGACTTTCTTAAGGGATTTGGCTAGATGTAAACCTAAAGCATTGCAAGTGGACAAGGGCATCGCATTCGTTGATACACCTGAATCTACTAGATAGTTATGTAAATTCTTGCCAAATATCCTTAATGTGAGTAAGAATGCGGGTGACTCTAACTTATATCTGTATAGAGTCATGTGTGATGCTCCACTTGCCTAGACAGTAACCTGCACCCTAGGTTTGACAGTATTATCTCTAGATATAGGATCTCTAGTAAGGATGTGGGTAGGATTATGACTGATATTATCCTTTTTAGGTGTGGATTCATCCAAAGACTACAAGAAGGCTTTCTTGATGACTGGGGTTTTCAATAATTCTAATAATGACAAGCTGATCTTTATCTTTTTCATCTCTTCCGACATATATGTAACAAGTTTATCTGACTCAGGCAGTTGGATGATGGCTTTTGACACTATATTTTGGGGTGTGAAATACTAAGTATTCACCTTGGGAGCACTAGAATTATTATTGGCTTTTGGATATGAAGGGGTATTGAAGTTGCTGGGAGGGGTAGATGTGGTCAAAGGACCATCCGGTCTGTTTGCATTAATCTGTGAGGCCTACTTTTACCTCACCTATATTATTTTGCTTATGGTACTCTTTCGATGGATTTATTATGGTCTTATGTATTGTGGGGACTGTTGATCCTGCATTTGGACTTTATTACCATATCTTATACTAGATTAGATAGATGGATTATGCTTTATGGTTGGTTAGATGGCATGTTAGATTTCCATTTGATGATATGTTGTTATATGCTAGGATGTCATTTGATGCTACTGATATGTGATTTTGATTTATACTTATGAGTAATGGATGTTTTGAGAAACATTATGTTACCTTGGATTATCTTGATGTTGTATATTGCGATCATGTGTGTGTAATATATGCCTTTCATTTGCTTCAGCTATTATAGCATGTACTATTGATGTATTCTTGGAAGTGTGTAGGATATTTTTCCATACCATGGAAATTAAAAGGTCGGACAACAACCATATGTTATCCTCTGTTCAGCTGACCTAGTACTAAGTAGGACTAAGGTCACATGTGGTTGAGAATGTTGATATTTGTTGTATTTGATTTATGACATTTTGTTTAGTTCATATCTTTTCAATTTATCTATTGATGTGTTGTACAAGTGTATTGTTGAGTTTGCATTATTTTTAAGTGCTAAATGTTTGAAGCCACTTTTATGTGATTTTATGTGTTTCTAAAGTGTTCCTAATGGTCAAATATTGACCCTAGGTCACACCCCTAGGGTCTAGGACCATTTCTAGCTTGTTTAAACTTGATTTGGACCTTTTATGGTCACCCAAACTTGACCCTGAGGTCAAGTGACGAGTTTGGGAAGTGTGAGGATGGTTGGAAGGTCACCATCTCGCTTAACCCCAACCTCACCCACTTGGGTAAGGTTACCCTTGCTTTTCTTTCTTTAGAAGCTTCTCACATGTGTGAACCTCTTCCCCATGCTCTCACACATGTGTGAGAGCACTTGTGGCAAAGAGTGTAGCTTAGATAAATGAGGAGGTGACAAGTGTCACCTCCCCATTCATAAGAAGCTTCCCTTTGTGTGCTCACATTCTCCTATGCTCTCACACATGTGTGAGCACTTGTGGGAGAATGTGTAGCTTTGTGGAATGGGGAGGTGACAAGTGTCACCTCCACATTCATGTGGGGTTGTGAGGAGGGTTATGTGGATGGAGGAGAAGGAGACAAGTGTCACCTTCTCATCCATTAGGGTTTGTGAGCCTTGTCTTTATATCTCTCTCATTTTGATGAGAGGAGAGTTCTTATTTTCATTTCTTTTGGAGATTTTTTGATTTGTGTTGGGAGAGTGAAGGACTTGGAGATTTTGAGAGAACTTGTGGAAGCTCTTCACCAAAACTCACTCCATTATTGAATCTTTGAGGTATTTCTTAAGTTGAACCATTTCTTTTGTTACTATTTCTATGTGAGTATGCATGTTTTATGATAATGTATTTTTGGTTTTATGTGTTAAGGGTTTTAATGGGTTGTTTGGGTGACTCTCCTTATGAGAGAGTTCACCTTAGTGTTGGGTGAGAGAGGATGAGAACCTCCTCAGTTCCCCTCTTGGTTATGGTGTTTATTTTGTGGCCAAGGCCTTATTTTTGGAGTTTGGAGAAGTTTTGGGTTATGGAAAGAGTGCCTTGATTTTTGTGATATGTGAAGTATGGCAAGAGGTCAAGTGATTCAAAAAGATAATGTGTTTAAGAGTGTGGGTCTCCTTGAGTAGAGTGAGTCCACTCTCTCACCCTTTCAAATCCATTCCTAAGATGGATTAAGTTTTTTGAGTAAGCCTTGGGATGGCTGTAAATGTGTTTGGTGTGAGTGTATTTTGGTTGTGAAATGATCCTTGGTTGTTTGGAAGACCTCCAAGCTTGGGGGTGGCCTATTTTAGGCCTAAGTTGGGAGGTGAGGTTCCCATGGGTATGGCTATCTTGTTTTATGCTTGTAGGTACATTGAAGAATAAATTGGAGCTTGGTTTTAGTGAAGAACACAAGAGTTAGTGGCTCTTTATTTTATTGTTTTGGAGAAGGCATGGAGATGCCTCTACCCTCCTTAGGGTTTGTAATGAGTTTATTCTACTATTTGGAAAGTGAAAACCACAAGTGTGATAGTCTTTCCATCATGTAAACCTTTTTCTATGTTGAATAAATAAGAGCTAATTTTATTGCCATTCTTGTTGAAGTGATAATCTCTCTCTCTCTCTCTCTCTCTCTCTCTCATGGCTAATTGGTGTGTGTAAAGAAAAATAACTTAAGTAGAGAAAAATGTATATTGTAGTGGGAAGTGAAAGAAAGAAAAAAGATAAATAAACTTTCCCTTAATAAATTGTTTTCATTTGGAAAAGTAAATATATAAGTTGATTAGTTATGCTTTTGAGAATAATGTTTGTACCTATCTCATGCTCTTAAAGAAAATTATAGTTTTCTAAAGTAATTATTTTCTCATATAAATATACATTTAGACATAAGTGTATATATATATATATTATATATATATATATTTCATTGAGCTTCATAATAAAAAAAATAACTTAACTTGCAGGCCTTTATAGGTCTCTATTTTTTTATTTATGACAGTAGAATGTATTTTTTTTACCAGTGTTTTTTTTAACTTATATATATATATATAAAGAGATTAAACTATGCATTTGATATTTGAAATTGAGTTAATGTATTTGTAACCTCATCATTTTTTCTGGGGCATCGAAAGCCTGGCTGTTTGGCCCATGATTTTAGCTTGTTTTGAATGTTAAAAAAAAATATAGCATGAGGCGGATGCAGGGCCGAAGCCCTGCATTGCCCTCCATTTCCTTATTTTAAACTATGGGATGGGGGAAGCCCACCCCCATCCCATAGTGCTTTGAGCACTGTGGGGTGGGTGACAGACCCCTCCATCCCATCCTTTGGTTTAGTTCAAGTTTGAAACAAAAAAACCCTACGAAAAATAATACGGCCGTCAGCCGTGGAGCATTAGGGCACGGCCCTCTAAAATTTATATCTCTGTTCCATTTCTGTTGTAGCAGTAACCTGCGTTTGGTCTTCTCTGTGGTATTAATATTTATTAAAGGACTGTATATATATATATATATATATATATATATATATATATATATATATATATATATATATATATATATATATATATATATATATATATATATATATATATATATATATATATATATATATCTCTGTGTGTGTGCAGTCACTTCTGTATGTTTCTTTCTGCTTGATTAAAAATATTTATCTTTGGTTTTATTAAAAAAAGAGACCTTTTAACTAGAGAGAGTTTTAAATCTAATAGAGAAGTTTGGAAAACATAATTTTTATATTCTCAAACAAAAAGAAATGTTAGAATGTAAGAATAACATAGTAACCTGTAGAAAATAAACAAGTTAAGAAAATCTTAGAAAACAATAAACTAAATTTCTTCCTAGAGATGATACCTCCCACTTGGGGAGGTACCATCTATCTCCTTGATTCCCTCAACCTGCACATCCAACCAAAAAGATCAAATCAACTTGTGAGGGCAAATGGGAATTTTGAATGTTTTTATAACCAACATCTAAGGTTTGGTGCCCTATGGTTAGGGGTGATTACTCTTGTTAAATATCTGGTTTAAGTGTTAATCCCAGTTAGTGGAATAGTCTTTTTGTCTTCTAGTGTGGGTGTGTAGTGATTTAATTTATTTCTTTATTTCAAAATTGGTTGGAGCATTTAATTATTTTACATCATTACTTTCTTGTGTTGCAAATTAAATTATCAATGTCTTATACCTTAGATGAGTATGTTAAGATATTTTAAGGAGCCCTTTTAATCATAAGGAATTTAGACAATTATTTTATTTAGATTCTTTTAAATTCAAAATTTGTTGGGTTGAGGGATATGGATAAATTATGCATTTAAATTTATTTTAAATTAGGTTGTGAAGTGTTACTTAACTCTTGTTAATTAAAGCATTAGTGAATTTATTTTTCTTGAAGTAATTACTTATTTTAATTGCTTTTCAAAATATTTGGGATGGGATATTGTTGAAATATGGCTTTTATATTTATTTAAAAATTGATAAAAGGGTTAGGTAGGAATTTTATTTTAAATTAAATTTTACCCTCCTATAGTTGATGAGGTGGTGTTATGCTGCTAAAATCACTACAGGAGGTTTCCTATTTTCACTTTACACCATTATGCTGGTAAAATTTCCCTAGCCTATGTATGGATTAATTTTAGTTAATATTTCTTGCCTTAGATGATTAGAGTGATTTAAATTAGATTTCAAACTTTATTCAAAATCGACCCACTTCATTAGGGTTTATCCAAGGTGGAATCCTGTGTGGGAATCCAACCCTCTCAACTTTGCCTTTCACAATGTAAACCCCCTAGTGGCTAACATCGTAGGGTTACGATTAGAGATCGTATTAACTTGATCTTGATTGACTTCTCCACCTACAGGCGTTGCGCATAACGTTAGTTGTAGAGTCAACTACGTTGTGAGCTAGTGTCACCGAGGGCGCATGTTGAGTGTGAGGGGGTTTTGTGGTGTCGGGGGGGAATTTTTTGATATTTCATGTCATGACCACATGACAATTGTGGTCATGACATGTGGTTATCATGTCATAACCACATGGTGAGTGTGGGCATGACATTTGGCATCAAAACCCAAGTTTAAACACTGGGCATTGAGGGCACTGTTGGTTTTCTTTCTGAATCAGAAGAGGGTTTGCCAGTTCCAATGCACAGGCAGATTTGGCCAACTAATACAGGAGGTTGCGTGAGCTACCTCCCCTTCACTTCTGGTTCTGCCGCACCAAGGGGTGTATCCCTATAGCTAAAGATTTCACCTTGACTTGCCCAATGATAAAAAGATTTAGCTTTACAACAACAGGAAGAATACTCTCATTTTGGGACCAAGATTTGAGTGATAAATCACAAGGTTGGCAACTTTCTTAGACATATCTGGCTAGTTATGGATGAGAGTATGCAGGGGTCCTAATTCTACTCCTACAACTAACAGGTTGGAATAATGAAGGGATTTGAATTTGATGTTTGGATGCAAGACAGGTGGTTTTGGATCATAACTACTACACAAGAAGTAGACCGGTGCCTATCTCAGGGCAAGGAGTCAACTAGATGTATACAAGAGAATGTTTTACAACTGGCATTCGAGTTTGAAGGGGTTAGGATTGGTATTTGCCTTACAAACACCACCCAAGGATAAGTATTTAACTATCTCTACTTACAAATATCCTTGCTGACATACAACCTTCTCCATACTTGATCTAAAACAATTTAATCCACTCCTTGAATGGAAGTTAGAGATTAAGCATGTGATACAAAAATCTATACCCTAGAATCTAAGAAACCCTTAGCAACCAGATTCAAAAGAAGAAAATACATACAACAAATGGAGACAGATAGATAAACACATGCAATGAAGTATTTTTCATATAAACATGACATGAAACTGAACATATGTGCAAGGTGCATTTAGATGCAACTCATAAACTCCAAAAGAGATAGAGCAACCAAGAAAACGCTATATCTTTCATTATTTTTCCCCCAAAAATGCCCAAGTCTTCAACAACCCGAAATGAATAACACAGTTTGCATTTTATAGCAAGACTGTGTACTCAGCAATAATTACATGGCATTTCAAAATTTTGCTAGATGTAATGCACCAAGAATGGCACCCAAAATATTCAATGCTGCCGAAAGAAACAGAGGAAAGAGTAGGTGGGATCAGGATCTGTACCGCCACATGGAGATCTTCTTCCTAAATTAGGTGGGTGACCTATCAACTTGACCCATACTTCTCTGCAAATCTGCCATTAATAGCAACCAACCCACAGCCTCGGAAACACAACAGACTACGTGCCCTACAATTTTCCCTCCTAGAAATAGCTACAGATACATGGAAAACCCTCCATTTGAATAGAGCCATCGATCTTCCTTCCTTCCCACCGAGATCTGTGGCCTGAATCATGCTAAAGTCCATTGGCTAGTAGAAACCTGCAATGTAGGTGCTTTATCTCCCTATCGCTGACTTTTCTGCCTTTGATTTTGCCTTTTTCGTCATGTATATGCAAAAGAACATGCATATACATTTAACTACCTGCATACAAAGCGTGGACCCCAAATATTTATAAAGCAAATCATAATCTCATTCGGGTCCAACTTGTATCTCCCTTTTGCATATATTGCCTTTGTATATTACACATACAATTGCAATATACATACAAGGTGGATTTCGTTGCATTTATCAATCGGACTTGAAAACCTTTGAAATCTGGCTTGTATCCTTTTCTTTGCATATTAACCCTTTGTATATCGCACATATACAAGCATACATACATGCAAGCCACAGACTCGACGCTGCATCAACCAGAATGTATATCTCTTTAGGTCTAGGCTTTGTGTATTAGGAATACACATCGCATAGACAAACACAATATACAATCACGCGGGCCTACCATGCTTGAGGAACTTTGACTTTATCCGTAATTTGCTTGCATATTAACTTTGTATCTTTTTCTTGTGCTTTTGATTGTATATTTGGAATATACAATCCCAAACATACAATGGCAAATTTCAAAATATTTCACAAATAGTGTTAACCCCTTGGCCGTGTCCACCCTGTATATTTCGCTTGTATGTTAATCCTTATATATGCAAACACCTCTGCATTTTTCCTCTTGTATGTGGCGAATGCATGTCACATATACAATGTGACATGTATATGGAGTAGGTCCCACCAATTGTATCTTACCTTTGTATCTCGATGCTTGCATGTTGACTTGTATATCAGAGATACATTCACCCTTGTACATTGCAATGTACATTCTGCCTTGTATGTGGTCCCTTGCATATCTTCCTTGTATGCCGCTAATGCAACTAATCGTTGTATATCTGCTTGCATCTTTTCCATTGTATGTAGCCATTATATGTCTAAACATACAAACCCGATACACAAGCAAACTCAACATACAATTGCAAAATATTCTAGGAATATGTGAAAGATTCCTCAATGTATATGCACCTATTCCAAACCCGATATGCATACAAGGAGGCATATAACTAATTTTTTCTATTTTTGGAAGGCCAATTGAGCATTTTGCAAGCCCGCCAATGTACATTTGCATTTGCACATACAAACCCCTTTGTATATATAAAGATACATGCATTTAAAACTATTTTTTGCACTTTTCAACTGCAAAGGCCCAAAGACTTAGAATTTTTTAGATTTTTATGAAGGGGCCTGCAGATTTAAATGCTTGAAACCTGAA
Source organism: Cunninghamia lanceolata (assembly GCA_027924645.1). NCBI lineage: Eukaryota > Viridiplantae > Streptophyta > Pinopsida > Cupressales > Cupressaceae > Cunninghamia > Cunninghamia lanceolata. Next base: position 3,589,519 of record BSBN01000536.1, read on the forward strand.
TATTCATGCAGGCACCAACAGACACATTATTTTATTCCACTTTTGTGTTAATTTTGTTTTAATTTTAGTTATCATATTCATGTAGGATGCCACCTAGATCCAGGAGAGGGTGTTCGCGCGCCAGTGGGTCTGGAGGAGCCGGATCGGGAGTTGATCCACCACATGAGAACCCTAATTAGGATCTACCACCCGTACTTGACCTAGGTCCCCAAATCCTTCAGGTTCTTCAGGCAGTGTTAGAAGGATTGCCTCTAGTTGTGGACTAGACGCACGTAGAGATTCTAGCCACTATAGTCGAGGACGGCGCATCAGCTCATCGGGAGCATAGCAGGAGTCCGCCATGCCATGAGGAGTGCGAGCCAGGGATTGAGGTAGAGCATATTCCACCTGATCCTTTTGTTTATGGACCATGAGATGAGGTGGATGCACCCATTTGAGGTCATTGAGACCGCAAAGACCCAATTTGATATTTTCTTAGGCTTAATCCACCTACTTTTGTGGGTACATCAGAGGGAGTTGAGGCCGAGGCATGGCTCATCAGCCTTGATCGGTCCTTTGTGTTGTGTCCTTATGGGAGAAACACAAAGGCACAAGTAGCAGTACATCTTTTGCGAGACGTGAGAACAACATGGTGGCGCATAGAGGAACACAAACACCATCTCTCTTTAGACACTCTTTCATGGGACACTTTTCTAGAGTGTTATAATACGTGTTACCTATCAGAGCATTATAGGCAGCACTGTATTGATGAGTTCCACGATTTGCAGTAGAGAGGTTATCATGTCCCCTTTATAGTAAAAGTAAATTGGTGAAATTATTAGTCCATTTCTCTTTTCCCATGGGCTAATGTAAATCAGAAGGGAAAATATTTTATTTAATATTTTAATTGTAATCCCGCAAATTAAGGATTTATTATTTTCAGGAGCAATTAAATAATAAATATTTTAATTTATTTGCAAAAGTGGGGAATATGAGGTGTAAGTGTAACTTCCAAGAGTGATTTTAGGAGATCTTATGATAGGTTCCTAAAAAAAAGCTAATTTTATGACAACTTGTAAGAAGGGAGTTATTTTTTATTTTTGGCCAAGAATCTTGCATGGATTATGACACGTAAGCACCATTTGAGGGAATTTGTTGGAAATTAAATTGTTTTAATTTATTTTCCAAGAGAGGGATGTTTGGGTTTGGAGCTATTATAAATATGCAAGTATTTTCTTTTAGAGGGCTTTTGGATCATTTTACAACCCATATTTCTAAATTTGAGCACTCGTGCTTAGATTTTCTTTAGTGGATGAAAACCCATTGGAGTTTACAGCTATGGATGAAAACCCTTTGGTTCTTGAGGGAATTCTCACACAAGGAGTGCATTGGAGCTTCAAAGAATTGATAGATTTTGGCAGTTTTTATGTAGTTTGCTTGCAGGTGGATTTTTATGCAATTTTGATGTTTCCTGGAGCATTTTGAAGTATTGTAAGTGTTTACAGGTGTGGAATTCATGGTTTTCTATATGTTTACTATTTATACATTAGTATTGGTTCTTGTTTCCATTTATTGTAAGATTTGGTATTGTTTTTATGAATTTGGAGCAGTTTTAGTGTGTGCTGGAGCTCGGGTTTGAAGAGTTAGCAGTTAGTAGTTGTGGGTTTGTTATCAGAGTTTTCTGCTGTTTTTATTAGTCATCTCAGACCCAATGTCAATTTTATTTCATTAGAAAATTTTATAATTTAATGTTGGGTTCATCAGATATCATTTCTATGCTACCGGGTGAAATCAGGTATAGTGAAATTGTTAGTTTTGCATGCAAATTTGTGTCTATGAGTAAATCTGGAAAATTTCTGATATGTAATAGCATGAGGCCATACCATTACTGATATTTGAAGATAATTATTAGTATTTTATGTTTAAAGAAGTTTCCCTTTGCATTTGTGTTAAAATTATCAATTTTGGGATCAATTGGTGTAAGGGAAAATTGGGTGTTGTGAAAGTTAATTAAAATTTTATTTTTAGATTTTATTGTTGGATGCAAATATTTTGTTTAGGACATTACAGAGGTTCCATAGTCACATAGTATGGGTGCATATTTGTGGAGTTTTCCCATTATGCTAAGTATCTTCAAGACGAGAAGTTGCTTGTGAGTCATTTCATCAGAGGATTGAACCCTCACATAGCAAGACCAGTTCGCATGGTAGACCCACGATCTATGAGTGAGGCTGCCAAGAAGCTTCTCATCATAGAGGAGGTGCATGGACGGGGCCAGAGGTCATGTCCGCAGTTTCAAGACCATAGTTATTAGTAGGATTAGGGTTTTCGCAGAGCCCAGCCTCCTTATCGAGGTGGATTTAGATGAACATCTCTACCACCTAGACCTCCACAATAGCAACAACAGTAGTATCAGCAAAGATCATGACCACAGTAGAGGGGACAGGGTGGCCCTAATCAGGGATAGCAGTCGTAGTGTCCGTGGAGAGACCAGTGGCAGTAAGCACTAGCTGCAAGACCTATTAGATCACAATAGTCCTTTAGAGGACACAGGGTAGCACAGTAGTCCAGTCAGACTCAGTCAGTTTAGGTTCAGACACATGGCCCTTGTTATGTTTGCAGTGGTGCTAGGCACTTGGCTAGGGAGTGCCCACAAGGATTCATAGTTGGAGGACAGTGAGCTAGTGGTTCTGAGGCTACAGTCAGAGATATGGGTCGATCTTAGCGAGTCTTTACAGCAGTTGATAACTGCCAGGTCAACTTTCAGGCCTCTATTATAGAGACTCCAGGTACTATTGGGGATATACCCATCACTTTATTGTTTGACTCTGGAGCCATAGAATCCTTTATTTCTCCATCATTAGTGGAGCGTTGTAGGCTGGTGGCCTTAAGGTAGGACATTAGTTGGGAGGTTGAGTTAGCTATAAGGGCTAAGTTGGTCGTAGATGCAGTGGTCAGAGAGTGCAAGATTTCACTTGGTGCCTTCACGCTTAGGGTCTTACGATATGGTGCTAGGCATGGATTGGCTTGCGGCTCATAGAGCCAAGATAGATTGTCACCGTAAGGTGATAGGATTCCTTGATGATCATGGAACAATAACAAAGATAGTGGGCATTCAGAAGCCCACATCAGTTCGTATGATATCTGCTAAACAAGTTAAACACTATATGTGGAAGGGTTGTTAGATGTTCGTGATCACAGTTAGTGATAGATCGAAGGATGAGCCATAGGCTACGCTTGATGATCACCCCATCCTTAGGGAGTTCACTAATGTGTTTCCTCCCGAGCTTCCAGGGATGCCACTTTGCAAAGAGGTTGACTTTCATATAGACCTTGTACCAGGTGTTGAGCCAGTGTCCTGTGCACCTTATAGGATGACCACGCATGAGCTTATAGAGATCAAGCTTCAACTAGAGGAGTTTCTAGCAAAGGGGCATATCTAATCTAGTGTCTCTCCATGGGGTACACCAGTTATCTTCATGAAGAAGAAGGATGGATCTCTTTAGCTATGCATCGAATATAGGTAGTTGAATAAGGTGACAGTGAAGAACCATTATCCTTTTCCTAGGATTGACGACTTGTTTGACCAAATGTAGGGAGCTAGGGTGTTCTCTAAGATTGACCTAAAGTTTAGATATCATTAGCTATACATCACAGAGGTAGATATCCATAAGACTGCATTTCAGACTCATTATGGTCACTATGAGTTCACTGTGGTGCCCTTCAGTTTGACGAACGCTCCTACAATATTCATGAGTCTCATGAATTAAGTGTTTTGCACATACCTTGATCAGTTTGTGATTATATTCCTTGATGATATTTTGATTTACTCACAGACTGAGGAGGAGTATGAGGAGAACCTTCGCTAGGTACTACAGTGTTTGAGAGAGCAACAACTTTATGGCAACCTGGAGAAGTGTGCCTTCTTTAGGACAGAGGTGCAGTATTTAGGTTACATTCTATCTGGTGATGGTATCTCCATAGATCCATCGAAGATTAGAGCTATCAAAGATTGGCCAGCACCTACTAGTGTCATAGAGGTTCAGAGCTTCATGGGGCTAGCAGGTTATTACCACAGATTTGTTGAGGGCTTCTCCTAGATAGCACACCCCATCACTTCCCTTCAGCGGAAAGGGAAGAGCTTCTTGTGGACAAAGTAGTGTGAGAGGGCCTTTGGGGTCCTCAAGGAGCATCTCACTAGTTCTCCTATTCTAGTAGTACCAGACACAGCAACAGATTTTATGGTGTGTACAGATGCATCATTAGAGGGTTTAGGAGTAGTGTTGATGTAGGATGGTCAGGCGATCATGTATGAGTCATGAAAGCTCAAGACCCATGAGCTAAACTACCTAACACATGATTTGGAGTTAGCAATGGTAGTTCATGCTCTTGTTCATTGGAGACACTTACTCTTACGACGTCACTTGGAGTTACACTTTGACCATCATAGTCTTCAGTACATCTTCACGCAGCTGAATCTAAATGCCCGTTAACAGTGTTGGATGGAGTTTCTATGTGAGTATGACTTTGATGTGCACTACATCAAAGGGAAGGAGAATGTGGTTTTTGATGCCTTGAGTTAGAGGTGCCATGAGATCCTAACCTTGGCCTTGAGTGTTGAATTGAGAGGACGTATCCTGCAGCACCTTCTAGAGGATAAGTGGTTTCTAGAGGTCCAGTAGGAGTTGCAGTCATAGTGGGCCCTTAAGGGCAAGTTTGCAAGGTATACTCTTGAGGCAGATGGTCTTCTTCGACATTGTCAGCACATTTATGTCCCCCTTACAGGTGATCTTAGATCATTGGTTTTATTAGAGGCTCATAGAGCACCTTATGCAGCACATCCAGGGGTGAAGAAGATGCATGTAGATTTGAGGCAGTTGTACCATTCGACAGGTATGATATGAGATATTGTAGAGTTTTTTGCTCATTGCCTTGAGTTCCGAAGGGTGAAGGCTGAGCATCAGCATCTAGTAGGTTTGCTTTACCCACATGAGATACTAGAGTGGAAATGGGATACCATTTCCATGGATTTCATTGTTGGTCTACCTTTGTCAGCTTGTCGCCATGATTCCATCATGGTGACAGTTGACAAGTTGACCAAGGTAGCCCACTTTTAACCTATATGCATGATGTACAATGCACCAGCAGTGGCGAGAGTTTTCTTGAATGACATAGTGAGACTTCATGGTGTACCTTGTCGTATCATATCTGACAAAGATTTAGTGTTCACTTCGGCCTTTTGGAGGGCTTTACAGCAAGCATTGGGCACTTAGCTCAACTTTAGTTCATTTTATCACCTTAAGACATATGGACAAACTGAGAGGCTGAATTAGGTGTTAGAGGACATGTTTCGCATGTATATTATGGATCATCAGTCTAGATGGGAGGACTACTTGTATCTGGTTGAGTTTACCTACAATAATGGGCATCACAGCTCGTTAGGTATGCCTTCCTACTAGGCCTTGTATGGCAGGCCGTGCAGGACTATCTTGAGTTGGGATCATATAGAGGATAGAGTGGCTATTGGACCAGAGTTAGTGCAGGATATGGAGCAGCGGGTCACTTTGATCAGGCAGAGATTGCAGGAGGCATATGATCGCCAGAAGAAGTATGCTGATGCCACGAGATTAGATCAGAGCTTCTCCGTGGGTGATAAGGTATTCTTGAGAGTGCAGCCGTATAAGAGTTTGATCTAATATGGAAAGGGCTCTAAGCTCACACCTCATTTTGTTGGACCTTTTGAGATCTTGGAATGGATAGGACCCATAGCTTACCATCTTGCCTTGCCACCTAGTCTATCATGCATCCACGATGTGTTTCACATTTTTGTATTAAGACGTTATATTTCTGACATGTCACATGTTTTGGACTGGGGTGCCTTCCAGGTAGAGTTGGATGGGCAACGAGCTTTGGAGCTAATTTGCATCTTGGCTCATCAGATGCTTGGCCTTCGAGGCTGAGAACTAGACTAGGTCAAAGTTCAGTGGGACCATTATGATGAGGTCTCGGCTACATGGGAGGATGTAGCTAGTTTGAGGGCACTCTATCCCCACCTCTTTGCTGACTTCTAGGAGGAAGTATAGTCTTAGGGGGGGAGGATGTGAGGCCTACTTTTACCTCACCTGTATTATTTTGCTTATGGTACTCTTCTGATGGATTTATTATGGTCTTGTGTATTTTGGGGACTGTTGATCCTGCACTTGGACATTATTACTATATCTTATACTGGGTTAGATAGATGGATTATGCTTTATGGTTGGTTAGATGGCATGTTAGATTTCCATTTGATGATATGTTGTTATATGCTAGGATGTCATTTGATGCTACTGATATGTGATTTTGATTAATACTTATGAGTCATGGATGTTTTGAGAAACATTATGTTACCTTGGATTATCTTGATGTTGTATATTGCAATCATGTGTGTCTAATATATGCCTTTCATTTGCTTCAGCTATTATATCATGTACTATTGATGTGTTCTTGGAAGTGTGCAGGTTATTTTTCCATACCCATGGAAATTTAGAGGTTGGACAACAACCATATGTTATCCCCTATTCAGTTGACTTAGTCCTAAGCAGAACAAAGGTCACATGTGGTTGAGAATGTTGCTATTTGTTGTATTTGATTTATGACATTTTGTATAGTTCATATCTTTTCAATTTATCTGTTGATGTGTTGTACAAGTGTATTGTTGAGTTTACACTATTTTAAGTGCTAAATGTTTGAAGCCACTTTTATGTGATTTTATGTGTTTCTAAGTGTTCCTAATGGTCAAATATTAACCCTATATCATACCCCTAGGGTCTAGGACCATTTCTATCTTGTTTAAACTTGATTTCGACCTTGTATGGTCATCCAAACTTGACCCTAAGGTCAAGTGACGAGTTTGGGAAGTGTGAGGGTGGTTGAAAGGTCACCATCTCACTTAACCCCAACCTCACCCACTTGGGTAAGGTTACCCTTGCTTCTTATGCTTTAGAAGCTTCTCACATGTGTGAACCTCTTCCCCATGTGTGAGAGCGCTTGTGGGGAAGGGTGTAGCTTAGATAAATGAGGAGGTGACAAGTGTCACCTCCCCATTCATAAGAAGCTTCCCTTTGTGTGCTCACATTCTCCTATGCTCTCACACATGTGTGAGAGCACTTGTGGGAGAATGTGTAGCTTTGTGAAATGGGGTTATGAGGAGGGTTATGTAGATGGAGGAGAAGGAGACAAGTGTCACCTTCTCATCCATTAGGGTTTGTGAGCCTTGTCTTTATATCTCCCTCATTTTGGTGAGAGGAGGGTTCTTATTTTCATTTCTTTTGCGAATTTGTGGATTTGTGTTAGCAGAGTGAAGGACTTGGAGATTTTGGGAGAACTTGTGGAAGCTCTTCACCAAAAATCACTCCATTATTGAAGCTTTGAGGTATTTCTCAAGTTGAACCATTGCTTTTGTTACTATTGCTATGTGAGTATGCATGTTTTATGATAATGTATTTTTGGTTTTATGTGTTAAGGGTTTTAATGGGTTGTTTGGGTACCTCTCCTTATGAGAGAGTTCACCTTAGTGTTGGGTGAGAGGGGATGAGAACCTCCTCAGTTCCCCTCTTGGTTATGGTGTTTATTTTGTGGCAAAGAGCCTTATTTTGGAGTTCGGAGAAGTTTTGGGTTATGGCAAGAGTGCCTTGATTTTTGTGATATGTGAAGTATGGCAAGAGGCCAAGTGATTCAAAAAGCTAATGTGTTTAAGAGTGTGGGTCTCCTTGAGTGGAGTGAGTCCACTCTCTCACCCTTTCAAATCCATTCCTAAGATGGATTATTTTTTGTGAGTAAGCCTTGGGATGGGTGTAAATGTGTTTGGTGTGAGTGTATTTTGGTTGTGGAATGATCCTTGGTGTTTTGGAAGACCTCCAAGCTTGGGGGTGGCCTATTTTAGGCCTAGGTTGGGAGGTGACCTTCCCATGGGTATGGCTATCTTGTTTTATGTTTATAGGTACATTGTAGAATAAGTTGGAGCTTGGTTTTAGTGAAGAACACAAGAGTTAGTGGCTCTTTGTTTTATTGTTTTGGAGAAGGCATGGAGATGCCTCTACCCTCCTTAGTGTTTGTAATGAGTTTATTTTACTATTTGGAAAGTGAAAACCACAAGTGTGGTAGTCTTACCCTCATGTAAACCTTGTTCTATGTTGAATAAATAAGAGCTAATTTTATTGCCATTCTTGTTGAAGTGATAATCTCTCTCTCTCATGGCTAATTGGTGTGTGTAAAGAAAAATAATTTCAGTAGAGAAAAATGTATATTGTAGTGGGAAGTGAAAGAAAGAAAAAAAGATAAATAAACCTTCCCTTAATAAATTGTTTTCATTTGGAAAAGTAAATATATAAGTTGATTAGTTATGCTTTTGAGAATAATGTTTGTACCTATCTAATGCTCTTAAAGAAAATTATAGTCTTCTAAAGTAATTATTTTCTTATATAAATATATATTTAGACATAAGTGTATATATATATATATATTTTTTTTTTCATTGAGCTTCATAATTAAAAATAATAACTTAACTTGCAGGCATTTATAGGTCTCTATTTTTTATTTATGACAGTAGAATGTATTTTTTTTACCAGTGTTTTTTTTAACTTATATATATATAAAATAAATACAAGAAAAATTCTAGTGAAATGGACGGAGTGAAAAAGCAGGTGGGAGTTTTTATAGAAGAAGATGGCGAAAGGAACAAAGAAGAGGAAGCATCTCTTATTTTTGGGAAAAAAGTGCCATATGCTGCAACAGGAGTCAATTCAATTCCAATTAACAGTGAGAAGAGAAGTTATGTAGACATCACCAAAGGAGAGACAAATATGAAACAGGAGGAGGAACTGGTCATATATGTAAAAGAAAATGTTGAGAAAGATATTGAAGCCCTAGAGCGAACAACAATAATAGGAAGGGTAATAGGGAGGAATAGATCCAAGCTGCAAATCAAGGAATGGATTGGAGAAAACTGGGAAAAGGTGGAGATTGTTCATTTCATCCCTAAACAATTTTTTGTTGTCGAATTTCAAGGAGAGACCGAAAGGGATAAAATTTTGGAAAAAAATGCCATGGATGATAGGGCGAGATTACATCTATAAGAAGAAATAGAGACCAAATTTTAACCCTAATAATTTTAATCTGTATAATTTGGATAAGACTATATAATCTTCCATTTGAATTCTGGCTAGGAGGCTACTTATATCATATTGGAGATACCCTAGGGAAGGTGGTAGATTTGGATATGGGAGAAAGTGATTCAATTTATTTTGCAAGAATCAATTTAATAGAAATAAAGAAAATCCCATAGAAAATAAAACTGATCACTTCAATAGGAATATGGGAACAGATCATCGAACTTGAGGAGAAAAAGTTCTTTTGCCTTGAGTGCAAAAGTAGAAGACATATGGAAACAAGATGCCCTAGAAACTTGAAAAGAGAAGTGGATAATATAGGTGTGAATAAATAAACTAAGGAACTCAAGACTCTGGAAACACAAAAAGAAAATCTAATTCTTCAGGGATCGGAAGGGAAACCAGGAGCATCGGCTAAATCAACAAACAGGGACCCAGTTTCTCTGATCAGGGAGAAAAAGAAGGATTCAAAGTTTGAAATAGAGACAAATTTAGAGGACATCGCACAAGAACTTACAAAGAAACTCGAGGATAGGAAAGAGATCAATGAGCAATTCATTTCTCTAGAAGAGTCAGAGGATTTGGCAAACAAAGGCATCCAAGAAGTCAAAGAGGATTCCAATCCAAAGGTAGTGATGGAAACTCTGGAAGCAGTAGAGAGGACAACTGAAGTTTGGTCAGAGGATGACGAGGTTGCGGAGGATAGGGAGGAGATCGGCATAATAGATCCTAGACACATTAGCTAGACCAGTGCAAGAGGTGCTAGAGGTAATTTGGGAATAGGGAAGAAGCTAGGAAGGAAGACCGATAAGGAGAAAAGAGAGGAGTATGCAGCGGACAAAGGACTTTCGAGCATCAAAAAATTTATGTTAAGATCCTAGGGAGGAAGCATCTCCCTTGGGAAGCCATGAAGATACTATCATGGAATGTTAGGGGCTTAAATGCCCCTAACAAAAGGCGCGTAATCAAGCGCCACCTCTCAAAATTGATGTTGGATATTATTTTATTACAGGAGACTAGGTTGATTCAGGAAGAAGCTTTGAATTTCTTAAGACATTGCAGGCCACTAACAGGTGTATTTAGAGATCCTAGGGTTACAGCGGGAGGAGTGGGATTAATGTGGAATCCTTCGAAGGTAGACATCAAAGAAGTGGAGGTAAGCCAAAATTGGACTCTAGGGAAAGTTTTCATGTTTCATTCCAATATGATTTTTTGGATTTTTAGTGTATACGGTCCTATCAAGATAGAGGAAAAGAGAGAAGTGTGGAGAAGTAATCTAAGTAAAATACAGTGGACTGGGGAAGATAGAGTGATATTGGGAGGAGATTTTAATGCAATTTTAGGTCTGGATGAAAAAAAAGGAGGTATAAGAACAGAAAATAGTGCAATAAAAGATTTTAGGGACTTTGTGGCGAAGGGGAGCCTAATAGACTTTCTGCTTAAAGAAGGCAGATTCACATGGACCAATAGAAGGGAAGGCTTTACTAATATAGCGGAAATGTTGGATAGATTTTTGTATAGCATGAAATGGTTGGAAACAGACTTAGGAATAGAAACAAGTATTTTGCCTTGCTCTTTATCTGATCATTATCCCATCAAGTTAGAAATTAGCTCACTAGTCAAACCCAGGAATTCATATTTGAAATTTGAAAAGATGTGGTGGAGAAGAGAGGAATTGGTAGAGTTGATAAAAAACTGGTGGTTAGAGATACTTGGAAGTGGAGGATCAGTGAGTTATGTCTTCTATAAGAGATTGGCACACGTAAAGGAAAGACTACGTGAATGGAATAAAGAAACATTTAAGGACATTTTTATAGAAAAGGAGAGAGTAGAGGGAGAATTGGAGGAACTAAACCAAAAAATAATAAAGGATGGGATGTTTCAAAGTGACTATAGAAAAGAGAAAGAACTATTGGAAGAATGGGACGAACTTCTAGCTAGAGAAGAAGAGTACTGGAGGAATAAAGCTAGAGAAGTTTGGCTAGAAGCAGGGGACATAAATACAAAAAATTTCCACAATTCAGTGAAAGCTAGAAGAATGATGAATAAAATTTTAGAGATCATTAATAGAAATGGAGTTACTTTAAAGAAAATGGAAGAGATAGAGAAGGAAGTTGTGAACTACTTCCAAAACTTCTTGGCACTGGAGGAAAGGTTCGACTGGAAGTATATTGATCCAGCCACAAGTTGCATAAATTGAATACTTAATGATCAAGAAAAAGAAGATTTAGAGAAACCTTTTACAGAGGAGGAAGTCAAGAAGGTAGCTTTCCAGTTGCACCTAGATAAAGCTCCAGGCTCGGATTGTTTCCCAGCCCTATTCTATTAGAAGTATTGGTCTATTGTGGGCAAGGAGGTTTGGAGAATTATTGAAGAGTTCAGAAAGAAGAATAAATTTGTAAGAGAAATCAATAATACATTAATCGCTCTTGTCCCAAAAAAATTAGAATGTAAGATGGTAAGTGATTTTAGGCCTATATCTTTATGCAACACAGTTTACAAAATATTGGCCAAATCAATAGCAAACAAACTTAAGCCAATATTGAGAAGAATCATCTCAGAAAATTAGAACAGATTCACACCAGGAAGGGAAATTGTGGATAGCATTATTTTGGTCAATGAAGTTATCCACTCAATTAATCAGAATAGACAAAAAAGTATGCTAATAAAACTTGATGTGAGTAAGGCCTATGATAGAGTTAGATGGAATTTTCTACTTAAGATTTTGGAGAAAATGGGTTTTGGCAAGAAATGGCTTGAAGGCATTTTCCAGTGTATCTCCACTCCAAGAATGTCTGTAGCAATGAATGGTTCATTATGTGGCTTTTTTGAAATCTCACAAGGACTGAGGCAAGGGGACCCATTGTCTCCATTCTTGTTCATATTAATGTCAGAAGCATTGGGGAAAATGATACAACATTGTCAAAGGATGGGAGGGTGGAAAGGTATTCGGGTGGCTCGAGACATAGACCCAGTCACCCATGCACAATTTGCAATGATACTTTACTTTTCAAGGAAGCCAATCTAGCAGAAGCAGAGGCAATAAAGAGGGTTATGGACTCCTATACAAATCTATCAAGGCAATTGATAAACAATGAGAAGACAAGAATGTTTTTATTCAATACCTCTAGAAGATGGCAATAGCAGATAGCAACTATCTTGGGATGTCAAGTAGATTCTCTACCAACCAAATATTTAGGGGCTCCCTTGTTTAATGGGCCAATCAAGTCTAATTTATGGGAAGACGTAATTTCTCATTCTGAAAATAAAATAGAAGCATGGAAAGGAAGGTGGCTAACCTTAGCAGGAAGGATCACCATGCTCAAAGCAGTGCTAGGGGCAGTTTCGATTCATTTAATGTCATGTTTTCAGGTTCTAAACAAAGCCAAGAGCAATTTGGAAAGCAGGTGGAAAAGATTTTTGTGGGAAGGATCTAAGGATGTAAGAAGAATTCCTCTAATTGGATGGAACAAAGCCACTTGCCCACTAGAGAAAGGCGGAATGGGAATGAGAGATTTGAAACTCCAAAATGAAGCGTTGGGAGCTAAATTGGTATGGAAAATGGTTAAACAACCACAAAAACTGTGGTGCAGAATAATGCAGAGTAAATATTTAGACAATTTGGATCCCACTAGAATTTTGACCATAGCAAACCCAGGGGGCAGCTCGGTGGTTTGGAATTTTATTAAAAAATGTAGACCCATAATATTAAACCATCTGATGTGGAGTATAAATAATTGGAGTACAGCCAATTTTTGGATGAACTCATGGGAAGGGTGGCCTTCGTTAGACAGTATTCAAGAGTTTCAAGAATTAAAAACACAAATGATTCAAGTCAAGGGGGAGAAGGTGGTGGACTATTTTGAAGGGACGGATGAGGAGGGGAGAGTCAAATGGGTGAAACCGTAGGAGTACAATGTGAATGAGGAAGTCAAAAATAAATATACCGAAGTGCTCAATGAAAGAAGGATATGAATAAACAATGACTTGGATGAAATACTTTGGTGCGGTGCCAAATCTAGACATTACTCAGTTAAGGTAGGGCACCACCTTTCGAAATTAGACAGAAATAGTAATGACAATGAAAGTTGGCCAAAAAAACTTTGCTGGGACAATCAAGTATTGCCTAAGGCAGGAGCCTTTCTTTGGATGGTACTACATAAGAGTATCCTAACTGGGGATAGGTTGCAAAGATTGGGCATAAATGGGCCAAGCAAATATGTTTCATGCAAGCAACATGAGGAAACCTTATATCATCTACTACCAAGCTGCCAGGTAGCGGAGGGTGGGTGGAATCATTTTCTTAATTTACTAGGGTGGAAGGGAGCTATGAACTTCTCAATAGTGGCCTTCCTAAAAAGCTAGCAAATGTTACAAAAGAAATGCTTCTGGGGTGGTATCTGGACCTCTATTCCCTCCATGGTAGTTTGGCACATTTGGAGGGAAAGGAACCAGAGAATTTTTGAGAAGGAAATTTTCATATACATATTAATAAAGAAGGCAGAAATTGGGTTAGCAGAAATACTAAACTCCAAAGCACATTTTAGAAGGGGATGCAAATTCACTAGCTGGAATGATTCTATTATGAAATGTTAGTCAGATCTTAAGGTGCCAAAGGGACTAGGCAGAGGAAAAAATAAAAGAGTTCAAACCAGGTGGTTGGCTCCTCCCAGTGGCAGGCTTAAATTGAATTTTGATGGGGCATCTAAGGGCAATCTAGGGTAAATAGGATATGGATGTATTGTTAGGGATGAGAGGGGAGCTCTCCTATGGGCGGCTTCAGGTTTATTGGGAATAGCTTCGAACAATGTGGCCGAATTAGAGGCTTTAGCTAAAGGAGTTGTAGAATGCAAGAAACGAGGTTGGTCTCATATAGATATAGAAGGGGACTCTCAGCTAATCATCAACGCAATTCTTAGGAATAATTCAGAGAATTGGATTTTAAAAAAAGGTGTAAGGAGAGTCAGGGATGTCCTTCAAAATCTAGACTTTTCCATTATTCACATCTATAGAGAAGCTAACAAGGCAGCGGATCTTTTGGCAAATCAAGGAGTCACGAGTTGCAAAAAGGACATTGGTAGTTCAGACGCTGCAAACTAGTTCGGTCTAGATGTTGTACTTGTTAGATGTGGAGCAATCGCAGGAGGAAGAAGGTCCATGGGGTTCGCATCCAATGGTATCTATTTCAAGACTAGGCTAGAGGGAATACGAGAGGACGAGCGTCAATAGTAACTCAACAGATTTGGTAAATTTTCCTAAGGATGTGTGTCTCAGACTGGAAGCAAGGAAGAGGCACGAAGAAGATGCTCATCAAGATTGGTGTGTCTATTAATAGTCAAGTGAAGTATCCCTTTTCAAATTGAAGAGATGGCTAAGAATATGGGAATGATGTGCAGGTGCTTGGAGGAAGGGAAGGAACAGCAGGTGGGATGTCTGTTTAAATTGAAAGGGGAAGCTGCAAGAATGGCAATTCTCCAAGTGATTGGCGGAGGATCGTGGAGCAGCGGTCACGTGCATGATGGCCGAGTTTACCAATTTTTTTTCACCAACATCTCTTTGATTATGGGAGGTTCCTTTTATGGGGTTTCCTAGGGTGCTCGACTAGTTGCACAAGCCAACCACGCAGTGGTGATGGGGGAGATTGATGATGTAGGGGTGGACCGGGTAGAAGAAACATTGAAAGCTGCTTACACAAGGAAGATCGGCTCTAAGAAAGCTAGCGATATTCTGTAAGCATACAAAGAAGGCATAGAAAATAGAAATTTGGAAGCCTTTTGCAAACTCCTACATGAAAACAAAGGAGAGTTTACGGATGGACAAGTGGGAAGGTTGTTGGAGGCTATAGAAGGTATTATGATGATAATGCATGAAATAATGTGATAATCATTTCTAGCTGATGCAGAGGCATCCACACTAAAACCTTGACATACAGCATGGATGTCCGCAACCCTTCATCATCATCATCATATTTCCCTTAACACTGTCAGCATCATCATATTTTCTCTTGCCGACCGATATCCTCCTGCAGACAAACCTTCGTCCTTTCGTCTGTCAGCAGCATCATCATATTCGGCTATCGGCAGCATCATCATATTCGGCAAGCGCAAACATCCTCCTGACGTTCACTGTTCATCTTACCACCAACCTCTTTCTTCATCATCATGATGTTCAACATCATGTTCATCAGCAGGATATAGAACATCCGGTTCCTCCCATATATCCTGATGACGACAACCTCATGCACCCTTCCTTCGATGCTTACGTCACCCCGATATCCTGATGACGATTATCCTGATGACGATGACGTCACATGCAGCTCCTTCAATATCCTGCTGCCCCGATATCCTGATGACGATTATCCTGATGACGATGACGTCATATGCAGTTCCTTCAATATCTTGCTGTCAGCCAAACTTAACATTATCGGCCCGCGAAGGAATTGTCAACCCGATCTTCTATCTTATGCCGATACGCTCCTCCTCAGCAACACCTGATGATGATCACCCCAAAACACATTCACCTTATGCAAACAATTGCATCATGCTCACCTCCATCTACTCGAATGACGCCCGATGTAACTGTAGGATATACGCAGAAATATCCTGATGATGCCGTTGTGACAAATTTCTAACCTTAGCGAATTTCAATCCGCCGAACCTCCTGGGATGACCCGATCTGCTTCCTGGACAACTTTCCAGACTCTAACAACTAGCACGACCTAGCACATACCCATGCTAGGGCTCTCAACACCTCTCGATCGCGATCCTGCAAACATGCACATGAACAAACACAAAATGCAAACTAAATCCTACCCTACTGTACATGGCCATTCCACCGATTCGACGAATCAACCGGTGGAATGGATCAGCCAATCCATGAAACCACCAAAATAGCAAATCGATCACACAGTGGAGATCAAACAGAAAATGAACACAAACAGGATCTCTTATTTGATTTCAAAAGATGCAATACAATGATCAGTCTCTCTCTCTATCTCACTTTGTGCAGCCTAGCTCGATGATCTAAAACCAACCGATCCTCATGCATAAATAGGATCTCTTGCGAGTACTACTGACCCAACTCCAAGCGGCTGGGAAATCTCTCCAGGCGGTTGGGAGATCCAATCGGACCTACAGCATAACAGCTGTCTTAACAAACTAGCTAAAAATAGTAAAGCATGGTCAACATGACCTTATTACATGCATTGGTCTTATCAGACCTTCTTGGAAACATTAACAAGACTCAAAACAAACTAACTGCCTCATGGAGGCCAGCTGTCAGGTAGGTGCTCCTGCACCATACTCCCCAACAGAAAAGAACTCATGTCCCATGAGTTTAGTTGTGGAAGTCCTCCACCTTTACACTTTGTCATGTCAGTGTTCTGACCTGTTCCAGCTTTATCCTCTGCTGGCTCTTGGCTGCTCCAAGACTTCTGAACTGTAACTTGCTTTGTTGCAAGTAAATCCTCATGCCTTTCAGTGTAGGCCCTTCTCTCACATACCTTGTGTTTGTCAGGTTGTCTGACCAGAACCTCTGTCTGAACTGCCTCTTGAACTTCTGTAATGTTCAACTCTGTCTTTCTTTCAACCTTTATAGGACAAACAATAGTCCCAACTATGACAACATCCTTGTCATTCCTCTCAACTGGTTGCTGTTTGCAAACCTATTTCTGAACCTGCTGTTGACCTCTGTCAGTCAAAACTGAAACTTTCTTCAACCTGTTGTCCTTAACAACTCCTTTCTCTGCAGTGTCCTCAACTGCCTTTATGCCTGCTCCTATAGGCATCTGCACAAATTCCTTCTTTCCCACTAAAATGATTTTGGCTGCCCCCTGTGCTGCAGCATCTTCCTGCAATGGCATCAACATAATAGTCTTCCCATCTTTCTTGATGGTGTAGGTATTAGCATACCCATCATACAGTACCCTTCTATCAAATTGCCATGGTCTACCCAACAGTAGGTGACAACATTTCATGGGCAAAATGTCACACAAAACTCTATCATGATATGCTCCAATCTGAAAATCCACATATGCCTGTTCATAGACAAAAAGTGATTGACTATCACTCACCCAAGACGCCTTGTAAGGGTGTTGATGTGGAATCCTTTCCAAATTCAGTTTATCCACCATTTCCTGAGATACCATGTTGTCTGTTGAACCAGTATCAATGACAACCTTACATACTTTACCTTTGCTCTTGCATGTAGTCTTGAAAAGAGCTCTTCTTTGCATCATATCCTTTGATGCCTGCAAACTAATTCTTCTTAGCATCAATGCTTCTCCCTCCTTAGGATATCCATAACCGTCAGGTTCCCTATCTCTTTGATAAGTGTTTGAACTCTGCACACTTTGCTCTACTTTCTCTTCTTGCACAAGTTGTACTCTCTTGTCATTCGTTCTATCATTTCTGGATGATGAACCTTTGCTTTCTGGACATTTGAAAAATGGATGACCAAACTCACCACAGGTGTAACACTTTCCTAAAAATGTAGTAGAACCTCTACCACCTCCAAATCTGCCTCTATTACCTTTCCATCCACCTCTGAAATCAGACTATCCCTGTCCTTTACCAGTGTCTTCTTGACCCTCATTGGTTTGCCTTTGTGTAGGGGCTGATCCTCTTCCCCTCATATTACTGCCTCTTCCTCTCATGGACTTATCTTGTCCCCTATTCACCTTTTCTTCAATCCTGATTGCCATTTGGTAACAATCCTCCACACTCTTAGGGTTAGCTAAAACTAACTCATCCTATATGTTCAATCTCAAACCAGCCAAGTACCTAGCCACCTTTTCTACCTCATTCTCATGATGACCAGATCTCATACTCAATTTATAAAACTCCTCAGTATATGCCTTCACATCCATTTCCTTCTGCCTTAAAAATTGCAGCTTCTTAAACATCTGAATTTCATAATCCCTAGGCAAGAATTTACCTTTGATCCTTGCTACCATTTTATCCCATGAAGTGATCTTTGACTTTCCTTGTTTCCTTCTCTCGGATTGTACATAATCCCACCATACCAAAGCATGACCTCCTAACTTGGTCTTTGCAATCTTTACCTTCTGATCCTCAGCAACATCTTCACATTCAAAGTGATTATCAAGTGCAGCAATCCAATCTAGCAACTCATCTTCATTCAAACTTCCATTATACTTGGAAACATCAACCTTTACCTTAGGTTTATCACTCTGCACTGCCTTTAACAGTTTTGCAAATCTCTGGTCTTCAGCATCCAGATCTTCAGCTACCTCTTCATACTCTTCAACAGCATCTTCATCTTCTTCAGACTCACTGTCTTCCACTTCCCTCTTTTTGTTCTTTTCCAGGGCTACAAGCCTGGCTTGAAGTGCTTCAGCAAGCTCCTTCATCTTCCTCATCTCTCTGGCATGTTTTTCCTTCATCTCTTGCAATTCCCTTGCAGTACCACTACCTTTCGGAGGCATTTTGTCAACCTCTCACTTCTCTACCTCTGTCCTTTCAGTGACAGAATCAACACACAACAGCCCAGACCTTTTGCTGAGCTCTGATACCACTATGATGCAGAGGCATCCACACTAAAACCTTGACATACAGCATGGATGTCCGCAACCCTTCATCATCATCATCATATTTCCCTTAACACTGTCAGCATCATCATATTTTCTCTTGCCGACCGATATCCTCCTGCAGACAAACCTTCGTCCTTTCGTTTGTCAGCAGCATCATCATATTCGACTATCGGCAGCATCATCATATTCGGCAAGCGCAAACATCCTCCTGACGTTCACTGTTCATCTTACCGCCAACCTCTTTCTTCATCATCATGATGTTCAACATCATGTTCATCAGCAGGATATAGAACATCCGGTTCCTCCCATATATCCTGATGACGACAACCTCATGCACCCTTCCTTCGATGCTTACGTCACCCCGATTATCCTGATGACGATGATGTCACATGCAGCTCCTTCAATATCCTGCTGCCCCGATATCCTGATGACGATTATCCTGATGACGATGACGTCATATGCAGTTCCTTCAATATCCTGTTGTCAGCCAAACTTGACATTATCGGCCCACGAAGGAATTGTCAACCCGATCTTCTATCTTATGCCGATACGCTCCTCCTCGGCAACACCTGATGATGATCACCCCAAAACACATTCACCTTATGCAAACGATTGCATCATGCTCACCTCCATCTACTCGGATGACGCCCGATGTAACTGCAGGATATACGCAGAAATATCCTGATGATGCCGTTGTGACGAATTTCTAACCTTAGCGAATTTCAATCCGCCGAACCTCCTGGGATGACCCGATCTGCTTCCTAGACAACTTTCCAGACTCTAACAACCAGCACGACCTAGCACATACCCATGCTAGGGCTCTCAACACCTCTCAATCGCGATCCTGCAAACATGCACATGAACAAACACAAAATGCAAACTAAATCCTACCCTACTGTACATGGCCATTCCATCGATTCGACGAATCAACCGGTGGAATGGATTAGCCAATCCATGAAACCACCAAAATAGCAAATCGATCACACAGTGGAGATCAAACAGAAAATGAACACAAACAGGATCTCTTATTTGATTTCAAAAGATGCAATACAATGATCAGTCTCTCTCTCTGTCTCACTCTGTGCAGCCTAGCTCGATGATCTAAAACCAACCGATCCTCATGCATAAATAGGATCTCTTGCGAGTACTACTGACCCGACTCCAAGCGGCTGGGAAATCTCTCCAGGCGGCTGGGAGATCCAACCGGACCTACAGCATAACAGCTGTCTTAACAAACTAGCTAAAAATAGTAAAGCATGGTCAACATGACCTTATTACATGCATTGGTCTTATCAGACCTTCTTGGAAACATTAACAAGACTCAAAACAAACTAACTGCCTCATGGAGGCCAGCTGTCAGGTAGGTGCTCCTGCACCACTAGCTTTCGGCAGGAGGGAATGTACTTGGACTTGCTAGAGGCACTGATAGCCTTTAGTTATGTATAAAAACTAGCATGGCATACCCAGTAGGGTGCTAGCCATTAAATAAAAGCTATTTTTTGTTTCAATTTTCTTATATACCAAAAGGGAGCCATCCATAAGATGGCACTTACCTAACCTATATATATATATATATATATATATATATATATATATATATATATATATAAAGATTAAACTATGCATTTGATATTTGAAATAGAGTTAATGTATTTGTAACCTCATCATTTTTTCTAGGGCATCAAAAGCCTAGTCGTTCGACCCAAGATTTTAGGTTGTTTTGAATGTTAAAAAAAATATAGCATGAGGTGGACATAGGGCCAAAGCCCTGTGCCACCCTCCATTTCTTTATTTTAAACTGTGGGATGGGGGAACCCCGCACCCCATCCCATAGTGTTTTGAGCACTGTGGGGTGGGCGGTAGACCCCCCCTCCACCCCGCCCCATCCTTTGCTTTGGTTAAAGTTTGAAACAAAAAAAACCCTGCAAAAAATAATATGGCCGTCGGCCGTGGAGCATTAGGGCAGGACCCTCTAGAATTTATATCTCTATTCCATTTCTATTGCAGGCAGTAACTTGTGTTTGGTCTTCTCTATGGTATTAATATTTATTAAAGGACTGTATATATATATATATATATATATATATATATATATATATATATATACACACCTAAAAATGACATGACTCTACATAAATAAATAAAACAATTTATTTATTTGATTCATTTTCTCCCATTAATTGAATAAATTACATTTATTTAATTAACTTCATCAATAATCAACTTTATTCTTCTAAGAACAATTAAATAATTATAATTATTTAATTAAACCATTCATTTTTCCAAATTTAAATAAAGTGCAAATTTATTTAAATTAAATCTCAATCTCCAAAAATAAAATATAATAAAATATTTTATTTATTTATTTATTTATTCTTCCAATTCATGTGCAAGTAATTAAATAAATTTATTTATTTAATTACGCTTTCTTATCTTCTAAAAAATCTTCAATATCTTTTAAAAATAAATTCTTCTTATCATACAAAAGCAAAAGCTAAGTTAACTGATTTAAAGCAACTTTATTTTATCAACAAAACTCTTAAATTAGAAAAATATATTCTAATTTAAGAAGTAAAAGCTCATCCTCATCAAGAAAGCAGTTAACTCAACAAAGCATCCTTTTAAATGACACATGTCCTTCTTCTATTCATGCACATTCTCTCGAACATCCTCCACCATTGATCTTCTTATTTCTTCTACACCGTTGATCCTCTCTCTCATGAGTCTATAAATACAATTCTCTTCTTCCATTTCAAAGAATATGCTTTCGAGTAAACTTATGCTACAGAATCCTTAGCATGCCATTGGCACCCCCACTTCCATACCATTCATTATCCATTTCATATTGTGTTGAAGCTCACCTTCAACACAACAAGTATCGGAGCCATTTCTCCTTGTCATCTTGAGGAATCTAAGCAAGGAAGCAAGCTTCTTGAGGGCTACATTCATCACCAAAAGATCAAAAGAGAATAGGCTAACAATGAAAATCGCGAGGTAAAAAGGTTGTAAGTATCACTTCCTTATTTTAATCTTCTTTACTTGCACATTTCATTGATGTTATTGGGTTTTTGTAATTCATTTATTTATCCCATTTTACCCATTACAATATATATATATATATATATATATATATATATATATATATATATATATATATATCTTTGTGTGTGTGTGCAGTCACTTTTGCATGTTTCTTTCTGTAGATTTTCCCATATTCTTTCTATAATATCTATGCTTGATTACAAATATTTATCTCTAGTTTTATTTAAAAAAAAGAGACCTTTTAACCAGAGAGAGTTTTAAATCTAATAGAGAAGTTTGGAAAACATAATTTTATATTCTCAAACAAAAAGAAATGTTAGAATGTAAGAAAAACATAGTAACCTATAGAAAATAAACATGTTAGGAAAATCTTAGAAAACCATAAACTAAATTTCTTTCTAGAGATGATACCTCCCACTTGGGGAGGTACCATCTAGCTCCTTGACTCCCTCAACTTGCATATCCAACCAAAAAGAACAAATCAACTTGAAAGGGCAATGGGAATTTTGAATGTTTTTATAACCAACATCTAGGGTTTGGTGCCCTATGGTTAGGGGTGATTACTCTTGTTAAACATCTAGTTTAAGTGTTAATCCCAATTAGTGGAAGAGTCTTTTTGTCTTCTAGTGTGGGTGTGTAGTGATTTAATTTATTTCTTTATTTCAAAATTGGTTGGAGCATTTAATTATTTTACTTCATTACTTTCTTGTGTTGCAAATTAAATTATCAATGTCTTATACCTTAGATGAGTATGTTAAGATATTTTAGGGAGCCCTTTTAATCATAATGAATTTAGACAATTATTTTATTTAGATTCTTTTAAATTCAAAATTTGGTGGGTTGAGGGATATGGATAAATTATGTATTTAAATTTATTTTAAATTAAGTTGTGAAGTGTTACTTAACTCTTGTTAATTAAAGCATTACTAAATTTATTTTGCTTGAAGTAATTACTTATTTTAATTGCTTTTTGAAATGTTTGGGATGGGATATTGTCGAAATATGGCTTTTATAGTTATTTAAAAATTAATAAAAGGGTTAGGTAGGAATTTTATTTTAAATTAAATTTGTACCCTCCTATAGTTGATGAGGTCGTGTTATCCTGCCGAAATCACTATAGGAGGTTTCCTATTTTCACTTTACACCATTATGCTAGCAAAATTTCCCTATCCTATGTGTGGAATAATTTTAGTTAATATTTCCTGCCTTAAATGATTAGAGTGATTTAAATTGGATTTTGAACTTTATTCGAAATCAAGATACTTCATTAGGGTTTATCTAGGGTGGAATCATGTGTGGGAATCCAACTCTCTCAATGTTGCCTTTCACAACATAAACCCCCTAGTGGCTAACATCGTAGGGTTACAATTGGAGATCATATTAACCCAAACTTGATTGACTTCCCCGCCTACGAGCGTTGTGCATAACGTTAGTTACAGAGTCAACTACGTTGTGAGATAGTGTCACTGAGCGCGCATGTTGTGCGCGAGGGGGTTTTATTATGTCGGAGGGGGAAATTTTTGATATTTCATGTCATGACCACATGACAATTATGGTCATGACATGTGGTTATTGTGTCATAACCACATGGTGAATGTGAGCATGACATACTCCTAAGGTTATAATTGTGTCTACCTTGATATTGTTGTTGGTAAGCATGCTCATTTTCATCCTCAAAAGGGAACCCATAGTTTGAATCAAATGCTAAGGCAGATTCTTCACACGCTAGTGTGTAATTTTCATGAGTTGAGGTCATTTGATGATGTTGATGACCACCAATGCTTTCAAGCACTAGAGCAGACTCATATCCTAGGGGAACAATTTCATTTCCCTCAGGGAAAGGAGGATCTCCAACAATATTTGATGCTTCAGCCTGGAATATATGGCCTTCTATTTTAAATTGAGGACAATCTAATTCAGCATGTGCATTCGTATTGTACATTCTACACCAATTTGTGAGTGTAACTTTTTCCAAATTCACCCTAGTGGTCTTCTTGGGCTCAACAGGAGGTTGATTATCTAATGGTGAAGGCAATGACTCATTATTAGGTCGGGTATTCCATGTTCTAGGTGGCCTAGGGGCAGCCTTGTTATGCTATTGTTGAAATTCCTATCATTATTGTACCACTTGTTAGGATCAGACCTATCGTTGTTATTTCCATATCTTCTATTAGGATATCCTCTGTTTTGATTTGACTGAGAATAAAAGTTCTAAATCCTCAAGTGTGTGAACTTGATGTTTAGTTTTCTCAGCTGCACAGATATTTCCTTAATATCATCTTTCTCCTCTTGAGCTTTGGCAACCATATTATCTTATTGAGGTTTAAAGAAAGAACTGCTTCCTCATAGACACCTGCCAGAGTAGTAATTGTAGGATGTGTTCTCCTGATGAACATGGATGTCAAGGGATCTAAGGTTGAATAATATATGGATCTCACTGCCTCATCACCTACATTATAGGGAGCAACTAGCTTGGAATACATTTTCTAGAACCTAGCATTGAAGTTGGAGATTGGCTCCCCATTAGCGCTTTTGTTTGTATCAAACATGTGATATGTCATAGCTGGATCTACTGGTATTTTGAATCTTCCTAGGAAAGTTTTCTCCAAGGTAGCCCAAGTAGCTATAGAAGACCAGGTAAGACTAATGTACCAACTAAATGCTTCCTCTCATAATGAGTAAGGGAATAAGCTACACACAACATCTTCATGATCTATTCGAGCTCTGAAGCATGCCTCTTTGTAAGTTCTAATGTGATCCTTTGCATCCTGATAAGGATGATACTTTAGACAAATTTTGTTTGGATTCTTTGGCAAGGGGTGATATGATGCATAGATAATTGGTGAGACCATTGCAAAGAATGACATTGTAGGAGGTGCTTGAGGTATTTGAGGCACTATTGGAGATATTGGAGGTGTCACGACAGGTATAATTGGAGATATTGGTGGACTAGGACCTGGATTGTGGTGAATATTTGTTGTACGAGGTCTTAGTTCACAAATTGGCAATTCTTCAAAAGCTCCTGTGGATCTCGACCTGGTATTAGGTCAATGAGCCAGATCTTCATGACTTATAATCAGATATGGATATTTTTACTAATTTTTTTTGCAAAGATTGGGGCATTTACTCTCCTAAAGTAAATATTTATGATCAATTGTTTGCAAATGACTGGATATTTGTAGGAAGTGCAAATATTGTCTCAGATCTGCAAAATTTAGGTAACTGGCTATAAAGATTGGTGTCTTTACTCCTCTGAGGTGGATATTTATAATCAAATGTCTAAAATGGTTGGATATTTGCATTATATTTGCATAAAATGTAAATATTAAATAGAATTATGGAAATTTAAACAACTGATTGTAAATATCAGGTCAATTGCCTACTAGGATGGGGTATTTGCAAACAAATTCCCCAAATAACTGACAACATGTAAAAACTTTGCACAAATAAAGATATTTCAAGTAATCATACAAAATTTTGAAAATGTCACCTCACTTGAGCACGAGAAATAATATCCAGGCAACAAATTTCCAAATTAGTCTCACTGGCCCTCCTTCTAGCAGCAATTTATGTTGGTCATGATGTTAGTCATATACAAACATAGATAAAGAAATGCATATCAAACCTTTATCATCTTGAAAGATATGATGAATTTAGAGAATTTATAATCCCAAGTCTCTGTGGATTAGTTCATAATCATCTGACGTTACTTAGTGGTTTGATATACGTTGTTGTTTTCCTTAAGGGGCCTTACATTTTTATTTTGAAGTTCCTTGAATCCAGATATGCTCTATTACACCTGCTTTCTGTGAATTCTCAACAAACAAGGTTAAATCCTACTGTGTTTAACCAGATCATGCAGATATTTATACAAGTTTGATCAATTCTTCTACATATCACTTGATCTACATGAAATTATAATAATATTCTTTGATTTTACTTTTGCACTGTAAATTTGTTCAGATGATGTGCCTATAAGCATATATTTCCATGATGTTTACCATTATTTATGTTTATTTGCATGATATTTACTATTTTGTATGCACTTTGTTCAAATATGCTAAAGGTATTCAGTTACCTATGGGATGTCGGCATATTTCCTTATATTTGCTTATTATTTTCTATGTATTTACAATTATGATGATGATCAAATGAAATTAAACAAATTTGAACTAAAATTAATGAATCTTTAGCCATTGATCCACATATATTCTTGATACTATCACGAAGAGAAGGAAATCAAACCATATTTTCACTAGGATGTTCTACAGCTAGATATGATCGATGCTAACTTCAAAAGAAAAGGAATGAAGACAAGATGTACAGACTAAAATACACTCCAAGGGATGCAACACATCAAAGTAAATTGTCTAGAATTCATTTAGAGATTATAAAAGTTTATGATTGTATGTAATCAATGGGACTTGATCTTCATTAAGTATGCAAAAGAGTATATATTTACAATTGACCTTGAGGGTTGGTCCTGACATCTCAACAATCCAATCTCAATTAAGCTTCTGAATGATCTAACAAAGTGCAATCCACCTCCCTTTATAGAGTAAGGGAGGGATGCGGTTACAAAAGATCCTATGGTCAAGATTAATCCATTATAATCAACGGTCCATATTGCATTCACCAAGTCAATAGATCAAAACACATGGCACAAGTTGCCAGTTGGCAACCATCTGGTGAAATACAACTGTCATTCTAGAATATTCTGCTAGGATCAAGTCACCCTACATCTTTATTTATTCCTCTTTATCTGTGGATGAGTCATCTTCTATATGCACATTAATAGTTCCTCTGATGGGTTCATATGTTTGGACTATCCTTTCAATTTCCCCTCCATCCTATACCTTAGCCTTTCTATCTACATGCCCATGTGATTGGAGTTGGGCTTGTAAAGCTGTCCACTTGTTCTTTCTGCTATTCATTGTCTCATTGTACTTTTCTACCTTAGACCTCATCCTCATAGCTTTGTCAATTATATCCTCAGAGAAATGACTAAGCGGATCATCAGATGCAAGCTTAAAATTATCTTAAAAAGCCCTAGTGGCGAAGTCCACATCTTGATTCTCTATCTTCCCTTCAACCTTATCTTCAAGGGCTTCTAAGATGTCTACTTCCTTTGATAAGAGCTCATATAGTTTTACATTGATATCCATGACTTTGGTATTGCATTTCTTTAGGAATATCCGCCTCAAATTTTGTATCTTCATACCAGATATCCAATAGTTTTGAAGTTTGAACTGTCAAGATATTATTAGATATCAGGTTATTCACATGTACCTTCTTCATCTCAAAAAGAGTAGTCAAATGTTTATCAACTTTTATTGACCCATGTATGATCTCTTTCTACATTTTATCAACCTTGCTCTTTAATGTGCTGAGCAAGTCGCAATTGGTAAGTGAGGTCTTTATTACCTATTCTCCTTAAGTCATGAACTAGATGAACCATTTGTCCATCACCTATGATTTATGCTTCATGGTATCTAGTCCTATAATTTCATCTTGTGATATTATTTCCATTGAAGTGGATGTGGATATGGGGATATTAGTGGGTGGCACTAATCCCTTTATGAATGTCTGCATTTGAGCAATGTGCTTCTTATGCTCTTTATTCTTTGCCTTTTCTTTTTCTATTATGTCCAATAAGGTTTCTATGATATCCTTGGCTTCTTGGCTCTCTTGTTGTTCAGTAGCAAAGCTCAGGTCTATAGTGGTTATCTTAAATTCACCTGCACTTATTTCACCTTTATCTTTATTTACAATAGGTACAACTATTTGAGCTATCCTTTTGCCTATTGCAGGATCTCTCTTTATTGCAGAGGTAGCCCTTGCTCTCCTCTTTGGTTTGGCTACTTTAGCTGAAAATAATGAAGATATATCAAAATTTGAAGAATCAAAGAATGGAGGTGGATTCACCTCATGTTGTAACCAATGTGGCACATCAGATTGGGACCCTCCGTGGTCTGTATGCTCAATGTGAGCATCATGGGATTCTATGTTTTTCTCTTCCAAAGTATCCTTATCCATACTTTGTTTTTGTTGTTCTTCTTCTCCCATATGAACCTTTTCATCTACTTTTTGTTGCTCATTATCTGCGGGGTTCTCCTTTGGTATTTTCACATTCTAATCAGGTATCATTTGTTCATCTTGAGGTGGGGGTGGATCCATATTAGGTCCCTGATGACCAAGATCCTAAATATCTTGATGACCTTTTTGATTATCTTCATCCACCTTTTCTTGTTCTTTATTGCCATCTTTCATTGGACCTTCCTGTCTAAATTTTGATACATTTGTATCTTTATTATCCTGAGTTGCTGGTATAACATTAGGACCTAGTTGTCCAGATGTATCATTTACCTTCTCCTCTTTAGCATGCCCTTGTTTAGTGTCTTGAGCCTCTTTCTGACCAAGGGTTTCCATATGCATGTCCCTAGCTACATTGCTTGCTGCCTTATCATGCTCTGGGACTACATCCTTATTTTTGCCCATATCATCACTACTCTATTATGCAAAATCAACAATTGCTAAGCTTGTGACTTTACCAATTAATCCTTCTAGGCCAATTTTATGTACTGCAGCCTCTAGATTATCCTCTTCTATATCTTTGTCCCTCTCCTGTTGTACTATGGGAGTGTTTTGAGGTGTCACTATTGTGTTCTTCACTAGTGATTCCATGGGGCTAGCAGATACCTCATCTACTACCTCATCATCAAAAAGAGCTATTGTTTTGTCTAGAGACAAAGGTTGATTATCATCTCTTTTCCTATTCTCCTATGCTAATTCAGTCTTGTATTTAACAATGTTGGGGATTGGAACATCATGCTGTAAATTTCGTTGAATCCCTTCACCTCCTTTATGTTTGAGCATGATGTCTGGACATTTATCTACTGATCTCCTCATTGCTAACACTTGAGCTTGGCCTTTCTTGGATGACTCTTCTTGAGTTCTCTTTCTCCTTTTTATTATTAGGGGTTGCCCATCATCATCACTTTCCTCCAAGTCCTCGTGAGTGATGTCTGGTTCTACTATTTGTTCAGGTTACTTATCAGGCTTTGTGCAAGTTGTAGCAGCAGAGGTAGAAGCTTGCCCTTTCTGAGGTGAAGGCTTTGGGGTGATCTTGACACCAATATTCATTCCTACCCTCTTGTATCCTCTTCTCTAGAGCTTATCTTTTATCTTTAAGGAAGTCATCATATTCTTCTTTTGCTAATTCTTGTCTCTTCCTTTTGTTATCAATTGTCATAGCCACCCCCTTGGCTTTTAGCATAGCAACCTCCTTCTCTACCCATTCTTTGGTTAGTTGCATGACCCTCTAAGTTATTATCTCCAATGCGGATTCATCTGGCTAGCTCTAGTCAGGTGGGGAGATTGTCTCATTGTATATCTTCTTATCCTTGTATTCTTGATACATGATCATTTCATCATCCTCACGTAATTGTGGGGGAACCAGGATACAATCCAAGGTGCATATTTGTTTGAGTGTGAGCCTTTGGTAGCTCATTCTTTTGACTTCAATGTCATTAGAGCAATCAACTCAATAATCCTCTATGTGCACCTGGTGCACTAGCTTCTTCAATAATGTTTCCATTGTATGATAAGGATCATAGTGTCTTGATAAAGCCCAAAAGGCTGAAAACACATCAGTTGTAATCCTCCTATATCCTCTTTGGCTATTTCTACATTAAGGCACATGTACTAGTCAATCATAAGTGGAAACATGACCTTGGGTATTTTATTTTTCTAGACAAATGCTTGATGTGAAGGCAATATTTGCCTGGCCATCTCCATCACTATGACCTTATCCATGGGGTATCTTGGCAACATCATAGGTTGCCCCTCAAACCCATCCATTCTTATGTATGTGAATGTAGGGAACTAGATAAACCATGATCCATTCCTTCTTTCTGCTACTTGAGCTTCCATGCTCATTCTTTTTGCTTCATCCTCCTCCATTGTTCGAACCAGATGCATAATGAAACAATCATTAACCCTCTTATAATGTTGGAGGGAAGCCCTCCTACCTAGCTGTGGATAATGATCCGAGATATTGACATCTCCAAGATTGAGACTGACCTTGCCAACCCTTTGCAAATCATTAAATGTGTCTTTGGATGCACATGAATACACTACATAGGAGGTCATAAGGAACATGTTTTTTTTCCCTCCTAGCTTCTTGAAGCTTTCATCAATACTATCACTAATTAGTTTTGCCCATTGTGGTTTTTGATTAGTGGACTCTATCATTGTCATGAGGTCGTACATCTAATTCTCAAAATAACCTGCATTTGGCTGAGCATAACCATCATCTATTGATATTTGGGGGCAAAGTCAAATTTGTACAAGTGTACAGGCAATTTAGCCGATGCCTTGTATGTGTTGTTATTGGCTATCCATGAGAATACAAATTTTTTGCATTCCTTGAAACTACCCTGATATTGCTTCCCTAGGGCTCCCAAATTGATCTTATATAGATTAGATGATGGTAAATTGAATGTGGCAGTGATGCCTACAACTGAAAAATCTGCATATATTTGACTATGCTTTTCCACCCTTTTGGTGCGGACATTGTAATTGTTAGTGCATTCTACCACCAACTCAATGACCTCTATTGCATATGGGAACCCTTCAGCATGCCACATGTCTAAACTATATATACTCATAAGCAATGAGTCTCCACTGCCTCTTTCTGATTTGGCTGTCCATTCATCAAGATTAGTGTTTCTTGGGTACGTATCATCTATTTGTCCATATTTGAACACTGAACCTCCATGTTGAATACACACATGTGTCAAAAACTCAGTAACTGACCTGTTCCTATGAATATCCATTGTGTCCTGCAATGACAAGTATACATGTATTAACCTAACATGCATTTAGGGTCTTAGATTTGTCCATTTTCATGCATATCATGGTAGTTTACCTTTTACAGAAACATATTCAAATGTCATCATACAAATTTACCATAGTATAAAACCATTTACCTGTTTACCTATTCATAAATAGAAAAATAAGGGTTTCATCGAACTACATACCTAATTTTTGCACTTTGTAATCTACTTAATCAAGATCACGATATGTGTATTCACTTTTTTAATCACCGTCCTCTGTAATTTCTTGTTGAATGCTTGGTAAATGTAAAATGAGCATATAAATCACCTTATTATAATCATTAACATTGGTGAATTAGGGTGTAATTAATGTTATAGTATTCATGTCCATGGATATACATGCAGTGTTCTTAAGATCACAACAGGTGGCGCCACGTGATTTGAAATTTTGAATATCCACCTATTGTTAAACAACATATATTACGGGGTTTGTATATTTGAAAATGTCCAGGTGCTTAAACAATGTGCACGCCCCTTTATAATGTGCACATGACATCATCATGATGTCGGTCAATGTTGACCAAATGTAAGAAGTGGGTCATGAAAAACCAAAATTATTTTCTTTTGTTCAGATATCAAGAATTATGATGTGTCCATATGGACTGATCAATGTGCCACGTGGCATCCTCTTATTGGTTCTTGGAAATCTACGTGTCATGGGTTCTGAGGGTAGATATGCAGATATTAAGAAATATCTAGGTGGTTAGTTATGTGAAATGTTCCCCCTTCTTCCAAAGATGATGGTGATGTCACCGTCTTGAATGATATTCTAGATTGGTTATAATGTGATGTCATCATCACTTTAGCGAAAATCAGTGCACTAAGTTAATGTGCAGGATATTGAGATTTATCGCTATAGTGGAAAGTCAATTGGGTGCATCATCTAGATGACCACGTGGCAATCGTGCACAACCCCACGTAGAATCGACATCTTGGGGAATATTCTCTATGAACAAGCGAGGAACTATTATGTCACATAGAAACATGATATTAACGAATATCCAAGATCTAAAGTAATATGGTAGCCTTCCTATGTTGAATATCTGGGTGATGTCATCATCCTATTGGAATCTCTTTAGAATTGTTTGGGATGATGTCATGGTCATGTTAACGAATATCCGCATATTAGGTTAATGTGCAGGCATTTATTGTTTAAAGGTTATGTCTGATATTAGGGTATCTAGATGACATCATCATTGGATTGGTATTTCCTTATGGTGATATTAAATGATGTCACCAGGATATTAGCTAATATGCTGCATATTAAGTTGAACGTGTGCCCTAGCAGAGTGTCCATGCATTTTACCAGTTTACGACTCTTCTAGTTTAAATTTGACGTCTGCACATTAGTGAATTTGAGGACACTGAGTTTTTCTTTGTAAAAACTTACGCTCAAGATATTAGTAAATATCCATGATATTAAGTGATGTGATGACCCCCCATTTTTGGGACTATTTGACCAAACTTTGAGTAGACATACCTTCTTACTTTTAGGGAATTTTGGGGTGATCCAAAAGGCAAACCTGCTTAAAATTTTGCATTATTTCACTTGACGAAGTTTGTGATAAAAAAATCTGACTTTGAAAATTAACCTCTCCTTTTTGAGGTCCTGACACGCATAGGATATCACCCTAACATGCATATAATACTAACTCTTTTACCAAACCGCCCAAAGCAAGGGAACATACAATAAAGAAAAAAGTTGCATCCCTGTTTTGTTGGGGCAAAATGGGGCATGTTGTGTAACCACACAACAAGGGGTTATGACAATTTGAAAGTGGAAACAATAAAAAAAAGCATGCTCCCAACCTCCTTGGCATATAAGATGATTCCCATAGTTTTCTACATCATTGATAAAGATACTGGTTACAACTTATTGCTAGGGAGGTTATGGATTCACAGAATGAAGGCAGTGCCTCCAACCTTATTCTAGGAGGTTTGATTCTTATGTCTAGGAAAAATCTATGTTGTGAAAAGAGACCTTGAACCATTTAGCATGGTAAAAAATGATGCAACCAAAAAGAAGATAGGCATCCCCATTGATTATGAGTTATTTATGAATAAAAATACCATACCTAATCTGACCCCTTAGTCTATACACATGAAAACAAAAGAATAGCCAATTGAAATGATCAACAATATAGAAATAAGAACATTTGAGAGGGGGGAATCATTAAAACAAGGACAAGTGGTTCCAAAAGAAATAATAGCTAAGATTATGGAGCTATTGAAAAGAGATGGTCCTATACAGTTTCCCTTAGATGTTTATACTATTAACGTGTTTTCTAATTATAAGGAAGAGAAAAATAGTGAACCTACCATGATGAAACAAATAAATAAAATTCCTCCTATGACAAAATGGCCTACAATCAAAAATAAGTTTCAAACCAGAACAATTGATCTAAAAGAGATAGATCTAGGTGCTTTTGCCAACGTTGAAGAAGAATTGTCAGAGAGCTATACTCCTTTGATTCTGCTGAGGAAAACCTCACAAGTGAATCTTACACACCTCTGGTATAGACAACAAATGATCCTTATGTACCACTTTCACCTCTTGAAGAAACTTATACACCTTGGACAACCCTAACACAAGTAGACTCCCCAAATCATGCACATACTTGTTTCATTGACAATGAGTATACAAATGCTCTTGAAGCCTCATCTAGAGCTTTCATAGCTCCTAATTCTCATGAACCTCATTTCACTTCAACTTCAATAGAATCAAGTGACACATGGGAAGCCTCGCAAGTCCAAATCAAGATAATAAATTAAAGATTTCCTAATGAAGATGAGGTCAATGAAGGAGAGTTTAGAAAAGAAATAAGGTTACAAATAACTATTGGGATAGAAGACCCTGCCATTATATATTTACCAGAAAAATACATAAGGTATTCCATTGACCTTCAACCTGAACCAAACAAGAAAAAAATATCAATTTTGTTCCCCCACAAGAGTAAAGGGAGCCTCAAACTTCCTTTGAATTATTTTAATTCTTACAAAGTATCCAAGAATGAGTTGAAGTCAAGGCCTATATGCAAGACGCAATCAATTTACTCATAGAATTATTGAACTATAATGGAGTCTTGTATTGGACCCCTTCTCACAAACAAGCTTACAAATTCTTAGCCCATCTCACCTTGCCCCAAGATACCACAAAAATATGACTAGAATAGGAAAACCCAATAATACCTTATAGAGTAAGAGAGCTAGTCCTTAGAAAATGTAGCAATAAAAATAAGAAGCATAGAAGAAAAAGGAAATTTCAAGAAGATTGCAAAGGGTCGTATATGATTAAGGAAGATATAAGAAATGGCGCTTAGCATTTGTGCAAAATGGAGGGTGAAGAATTTAGTGAAATGGTTAACACATTTCATCTAAAGAAATATTATATCTACAAAAATCCATAAAAATCATAAAAGCATAAAAAATCTATAAAAATCAATACAACATAAAAATAAAAATAAATGTCAAAAATACAAAAGAAGTTACAAAATCTAAAAAAGAAGAAAACTATGCATTTTTCATTATGTTCACTTTGCTTGTTAGTGATATGCTCTTGTTTGATTTTGCCTTAGTAAGGAGTTTAAGGTTGCATAGGTATATGTATCAACCTTTTAAGCCTATGAGATTCCCTAAAAATCATCATCACCATCTGTCATTCCACTTTATATTCCCAAAAAATTCAAAATAAATTCAAGATCTTAGCTTTATACCGATCCTAGTCTTAACAAATCATGATGTCAAGTCTAAGAGAATTAAGTATTCAAACCTATAGTATTCAATAGAAGCTTGAAAGGAGACCTTCCATGATCCTCCTTAGCAAAATGGAAGTTTTACTAGATAGTGAAAGCTCTTGGTGGCACCCAACATCTTATCTTTCCTAGCCAAAAACATCAAGGGGATAAAAAATTCACAAAGAAATAAAAAAATAAGAGTGCAAAAAAAGAGAGATCATAAAAAGTCATAAAAAGTAAAAAAGATACAACAAAAGAGAGTGCACAAAAAATGAGAGAATCAGGAAAAGATACTACAAAATTGAAAATAAAAAGAAATAGAAAAGAATGAAAAAAATGAAAAGAGAGGATTTCTAATGTTCATACTCTCAAGTGCAGATAAGTCTAAGCTCGAAGCTACTAGGGTGGCATCTATCAGAGAAAATAAAACAGATAGGTACAAAGCACACACATGCACTAGCTGGGTAAATCCAAGAGTCTAACTATCTTTAGGGCCATCTTTTACTCTGGAGCCTTTCCTTTACCCTAGGTCTATCTTGTTGGCCATCTTTGATCTAAGTCTAGAAGGTACTAATAAAATTTGTTGCTTGTCTAAGTTGAAAATGGGTCAAAGTGTTTTGTCTAGACAAGGATTAGTATTTATCCTTCTGCAAAGCTAAATTTAGAAATAGTTCCATTTCTCTCTCATTCCCACTTGAGTCCTTAATAAAATTTCATCCCAAATTTTAGTAGGTATTCCTATACTAGGTCAATTTGCAATCCCCTAGGTCAAAAATCCTACTAAAGAGTAGTCACAATGTTTGTTCCATCTGCATACATATTATAAAAAATAATCAAAGCAATAACTCATGTCAACTCATGGCGTGTGTAAAAGTAGAAATTCAAAAAATGAGTTACATTTTAATCCACATGTGTTTTGCATCCATACATTTTATATTTCATCTTATTCATTTCAAAA
This sequence comes from Cunninghamia lanceolata, assembly GCA_027924645.1. Lineage (NCBI taxonomy): Eukaryota > Viridiplantae > Streptophyta > Pinopsida > Cupressales > Cupressaceae > Cunninghamia > Cunninghamia lanceolata. The sequence goes on from BSBN01000536.1 coordinate 3,624,825, forward strand.
AGACAAAAACATAGCATAATAATTATGTTATCATCCATATATGAACAATAAAAATTCTAAACTATCCATGTGCATAAGAGATAAACAATGTAAGAGATATTGACTACAACCATACATAAAACTTAACCAATCAAGGTCATCATATAGTTCACATCAATGTCTAAGTACATGCCACTCCACCAACGAAGTTCAAAAGACTATACATAGTGCACTCGAGCATGCAAATCTCCCCATGTAAGGGGGCAAATTAAAACTCAACAATAAGCTAGGTCTCTTTAAGACCTCAAGGATGACTTTGACCAATGGAGCCTTTGAGGCTTCTACTTCAAGGTCTCCTTTTACTATCCACTACATCTAAAGCTTTGTGAGTCCTATAGGAATAAGAAGGGATCTAACTAGGAACTTGTGATTGAGATGGACCCACTGTCTGATTTTGTGAAGGTCACAAATGAACCCCTAAGTGAGCCATCTCCTAAAGAAAGACATTCTTAGCCTCTAGTTCACTAATTTTGGCTCTTTGAGAAGCAATCTCCTAACCTGCATGATAATTAGGATCCATGATGTCTATGTGATGGTCCACTAAAGAGGGCATGTGAGAATCAACAAGAAGAACCTCTCTCAATCGCCTAGTGAAAGGGACTAATATATCTAATGAAGCATTATGAAAAAGGTCCCTCCATCCATCAATAGTACCTATAAGAGAATAGTAGAGAAAATAGAACATCAGTCCAAAAAGGATGCCTGTGAACCCCTAAGTGAGCCATATCCTAAAGAAAGGAATTCTCAACCTCTAATACACTAATATTGGCTCTCTGAGAAGCAATCTCTTGACTTGCATTATAAGTAGGAGCCAAGATGTCTATGTGATGGCCCGCTAAAGAGGGCATATGAGCATCAACAAGAAGAACCTCTCTCGATCACCCAATGAAAGAGACTAATACATCTAATGAAGTATCATGAGAAAGGTCCATCCATTCGTCAATAGTACCTGTAAGAGAATAATAGAGAAAAGAAAGCATTAATTCAAAGTGTTAAGTACAAACCATTTCAAAGGAAGAAAGTACAATAAATAAAGGAGTATGTTAGTGTGGTACTCACAAGGATCACTAAGTTATCATGAGGGATCACCAAGTCTCATATCCTCCTTTGCCAGCTTTGAGAAAAGAGCTTGTCCATGTCTAGGTGAAGCTTCCACTATCACTGCCTCCTCATCCTCAAGAATACCCTCATCTCCTCCAAAGGCCACCTCAAAACACTCTGCCTCCTGATCAGGATCGTAGTCCTCATTTTCCAAATCATCAATCTCCTCCTCAGCTATAACAAGTCTCTAAGATCAATGCACCCTCACCTGTCTGTGGTTATCCTCATGAAATGGTCTCATTATTGGGACCCTAGGAACTACTGGAACCCAAAGGAGTGCCCTACATTGACCATTGACCATCTCTTGCACATATCTATAACAATTAGGTACTAGGGGCAAGTCCTCTGGGAGATCCTTGTTGCAAGTATGGGTTGAACTGGTACTGTCATTGATGTCAACATACTCATGTTGCATTAATGAGAAGGATTAGATGAGATGTGTGCTGAGGATATTGAGAAAATTAGTCTCAATTAGGAATAGTGAAGAATAGTGATGACAACAAGGTAAAAGTCCAAGATAGGTTGCGGATCAAAGGATGAGGTTTAAAGGGTTTGTAGATATATGTCTTGAGTTGCTCCAGTCAAGTTTTCAGGGGTCCGCATGAAGTTCTGAAGAAGTTATGGTCGATCAACCAGAATCGGTTCTGACAGGTGGTCAGTGGTGACAGAGTGAGACATATAGGTCCGGTGAGGTCTGGTAATGCATTATCCCATTCTGCAAATTTGAGGAAGTGTTGAGGACATCCTTGTGAAGTGTTAAGTAGATTGGTTTGTGGCTTGAAGGTCTGGAAGAACCTATTCCTTTGTGACAGTGATGACAGACTGTGTTCTTGAGGTTCCGGATGAAGGAGAGAAGGATTTCGGTAAGTAGAGGAAGTGTGGATGTTCCTGGTGATTCAAGAAAGCTTGTAGAGGTCCTTGGATTATGTTCAATTCATGTTGATGGTCTGCATTAGAGTTGGAGCCTACGATTGAAGAAATACTTCCGGATGAAGGTGTTTTTCTATGACTGGCCGACCGGATGAATTATACACCTTGCAAATGTTCTTGTGGTTGTTTGCCGACTTAGATGTTTGTTCCTAAATTAATGTCATGTAAAAATAAAGGATTACGAAGTCATTTCATAGGTCTGTTCATGGAGAGGAGAATGTGGTAGTGAGGAGAAGAGCGAAATGCAGAGCAGAAGGTTTGGGCTTAAATGGAACTGACTCAAGCATGGTGGAGATGCTAATTACCAGTTCAAGTATGTAATACTTATTCTTTGATAGACAGTGAGTCTTTTGTAGGCATTGAACCTCTTGTGAGCAGTGTGCTTAGGCAGTGAGCCCTAATTGGCATGTGCCATTTGTTCTTTCTATTCTTCTAACAAAGAATATTATCTTGGGTTAATCACCTTGTGGTTTTTCCCTTAACCGGGTTTTCCACGTCAAAATCTTGGTGTTACATGTGTTGATGTGTTTCTGCTATTGATTTGTTACATTGTGCTTTCATGATTGATCTTCTATTATGTTGATAGTTAACAATGTGAAGTTAAGTACATAAAAGAGAGAAAGTTTTATACAACTGATTCACCCCCCCTCTCAGTTGTGTTCTCTAAATCTAACAATTGGTATCAGAGCTAAGTTCCTCTAAAAGGAGCTTAACCGCTTGAGGAGATCCAGGATGTCATCGTACAAGAAGGATAGTCTGAAGTTTGATGGAACCAACTTTACTCTTTGGAAAGGTCGCATGAAATGTCACTTACAGTGTATGGGATTTGCATACTAGTCCATGGTTACAAAAGCTTATGTACCTCCACAGGGTGGTCTGACAACCCTAAATGAAATCACAGATGCTGAAAACAATCTGCAGACCAAAGAGGCTCTTCTAAGCACACTATCTGACTCAGAGCTCTCAAATGTTATTGATCTACCAACTGCCTTTGAGATTTGGGGGAAACTGGAACTTTTGGATGAAGGAGATCAGTTTGTTAAATGTGCAAGGTTACAAAGTCTAAAAGGGAAATTTGAAAAACTGAAGATGAGAGATGATGAAAATATTACCTCTTTTATGCCAAGAGTGAATGAGCTGGTTTGTGGGATTAGAAATGCAGGTGGAATCCTGAGTGAAGAAGAAATCATTGGCAAAGTTCTCAGATCCCTTCTTGCCTCATATAAAATCAAGGCTTTTGCAATCGAAGAATTCAATGCTCACACAACAGTCACAAGAGATCAATTGGTTGGTAAGTTGGCTGCTTTTGAAATGGCCGAATTTGGAGATGATCCTCCAAAGACTGAATCTGCATTCAAATCTAGTGCCTTTGTAAAAGGGAAATAAAGGTTTGATCTGGGAGAAAAATCTTCAAGGAACCTATCATGGTATGAAACAGCAAGAAAAAACTTGGAAGAAGAAGAAGCTGAAACTGCTCATCTTGAAGCTCTTATTGCAAAAAGACTGCCAAGAGGATCTAGTAAGTATGAAGGGAAATTACCTTTTAAGTGTTTTAACTGCAATAAAATTGGTCATTTTGCTTCAAGATGCTCGGAAAGATTTTTAAGACCAAATCCTAACAGACCAAGGTTTCAAAAGAATTGTTACTATGTTCATGAAGAAGATGATAATGAAGGAGTAACAGATGATGAATCAGAGATAGGAAACAAATCTGGTAATGAATGGGTGTTTATTACCATCAAAGAAAAGGAACAAATATTCTTTGTATCTATCAATCATGAAGTTGAAGAAAAAGCTCTGGCTGCTCAAGTTGAAACAAAAGATGATTGGGTCATTGATAGTGGATGCTCTCACCATATGACAGGTGACAAGAATAAGTTCTTAAATTTGGAAAAGTATGAAGGAGGAATTGTAAAGTTTGGAGATAATTTTGCTGGCAAAATCAGAGGTAGAGGAACTATTTCTCTTGATGGAAAGAACAAAACTGGTAATGTACTATATGTTGAAGGATTAAAGCACAATCTTCTCAGTGTTGGACAGCTAGTGGACAAAGGCTATGATCTCAGATTCAGAAATAGAAAATGCAAGATCTTTGAAAGTTTTGGAACAGAGATTGCATCCGGTACCCAAACAAAAGGTAACATCTTTCACTTGGCTGGTATTAGTAAAAGTTGTTTATTTGTTCAAGTTGATCAGAGTTGGTTATGCTATAGAAGAATGTGTCATGTGAACTTTGATAATATCATCAAGATAAGCAATACTCAGGCTGTAAGAGACCTTCCAAAATTGGTAAAACCTACAAATAGTTTGTGCAAAGAATGTTAGTTGGGAAAACAAAGCATAATCTCATTCAAAAGCAAGGAACAATCTTCTTCCAGATTATTAGACTTGGTTCATACTGACTTATGTGGTCTGGCAAGAATCAGGAGTGTGCAAGGTGATAGATACTTCATGTTGCTAATTGATGACTGTTCCCAGATGATGTGGGTAACCTTTCTGAAAGAGAAATCAGAAGCTCTTGAGAAATTCAAAATATTCAAGGCTATAGTGGAAAATGAGACTGAATTAAAATTGAAATGTCTGAGGTCTAATAGAGGTGGAGAATTCACATCTGGTGAGTTCATAAACTTCTATGAGAAACACGGAATAAAGAGATAGTTGTCTGCCCCTAGAACTCCACAGCAGAATGTAGTTGTTGAGAGAAAGAACCGGACCATTCAGGAAGCATCCAGGACCATGATGATGGAAGCAAATGTTCCTCAGATCTATTGGAGAGAAGTTGTTAGCACTGTATTCTACACTCTTAATTGAGTTCAAATTAGAAACTATACCGGTAAGACTCCTTATGAACTCTGGTTTGGCATTACTCCCACTATGAGATACTTCAAAGTTTTTGGTAGCAGATGTTTCATTAAAAAGGATGAAGATCTAGGAAAGTTTGATGCTAGAAGTGATGAAGGAATATTCTTGGGTTATTCTACTCAAAGCAAAGCATACCGGTGTTACAACAAGAGACTGAGAAAGATTGTAGAAAGTGTAAATGTGAAGGTTGATGAAGAAATTGAAAGACCCTCAAGAATTCTTTAGCATGATGAAGATGATTAGAATGGTGTTCAGATTCAAGGTATCCAAGCCTCTTCTGAGAAACAAAGTCAAGTTGATCCGGTAAGACAGGAAGAAGAGATAAGTCTCAATGAGACTGATCAAGAGTTAGAAGTGCAAGAAACTCCCAAAATTCCAAGGTATGTAACTCTAAACCACTCTGAAGATCAGATCATAGGTGACAAAAGCAAAGGGGTGCAAACAAGGAGGAGAATTGCTCAAAATTCAGATGAGTATTGTCTAATTTCAAAGATTGAACCTAAGACAGTAAATGAAGCCTGCAATGATGAAAATTGGACCAAGGCAATGGAGGAAGAATTGATGCAAATTGAGAAGAATCACACTTGGAATATTGTTCCCAGACCAAAAAATAAAAATGTGATTGGAACCAAATGGGTCTTCAGGAACAAATTGAATGAAGCCAATGAAGTAGTACGAAATAAGGCCAGATTAGTTTGCAAAGGTTACTCTCAAATAGAAGGAGTTGATTTTGAAGAAACTTTTGCTCCGGTGGCAAGAATTGAAGCAGTCAGATTATTTCTTGCATTTGTTGCCTTCAAGAATTTCAAGGTGTATCAGATGGATGTCAAATATGCCTTCCTAAATGGTAATTTGGAAGAAGAAGTGTATATTGAGCAACTGGATGGATTTCAATTGTCTGATCATAGTGACATGGTCTGTAAATTGAAAAAGACACTGTATGGACTGAAGCAAGCCCCAAGAGCCTGGTATGAAAGATTGGATAAGCATCTCTTGAAGATTGGTTTCAACAAAGGTACTGCTGACAGTAATTTGTATTTCAAAATTGATCTTGAAAACATATTAATTGTTGAAGTATTTGTTGATGATATCATTTTTGGAGGAAGATATAGTATGTGTAAAACTTTTGCAAGTCAAATGAAAAGTGAGTTTGAGATGTCAATGCTTGGAGAAATGAATTTCTTTTTGGGCCTACAAATTACTCAAAAAAAGAAAGGAATCTTCATTTCTCAGTCAAAATATGTGAAAGAATTGTTGAGGAAATTTGGGATGGAAGACTCAAAGAAAATGAACACTCCAATGGCAACCAAATGCAAGTTGAGCAAAGATGATGGCTCTCCCAAGGTTGATCAGACAAAATATAGGTCAATGATTGGAGGACTATTGTATCTCACTCAAACTAGACCAGATATTATGCAGGCTATTGGTCTTGTTGCTAGATTCCAAGCTGATCCTAGAGAATCTCATGTTATGGCAATCAAGAGGATCTTTATATATCTAAAGGGGATAGTTGAGTATGCCCTATGGTATCCTAGAGATCATGATTTCTCTCTTCATACATATATAGATGCAGATTGGGTAGGTGATGTGGATGACTGGAAAAGTACCAGTGGTGGAGCATTCTTTTTGGGAAAAAGATTGGTTTCTTGGCTAAGCAAGAAATAAGAGGCAATATCTCTGTCTACAACTGAAGTAGAATACATTGCAGTAGTAGGTAGTTGCACTCAAATCTTATGGATGAAGCAGATGCTAAGAGACATTAAAGTAGAATATGAGGAGCCTATCACAATCTTCTATGATAATTCAAGTGCTATAAGTATATCTAAGAATCCGGTGTTGCATTCAAATACTAAGCATATATCTATCAAATTTCACTTTTTGAGAGAGCAAGTGAACAAGAATGAAGTCAAATTGGAGTTTGTGTCATCCAAGGATTAGATTGCAGATATCTTTACTAAACCTCTACCTAAGGAATCTTTTGAGTATCTCAGGGAGAAGTTAGGGGTTATTGCCCCTCCAGTGATGAACTAAGGTGCACTGATTTGCATCAGTCTGGTAGGTATCACAGTCACATCTTGTGATCCAAATTGATGTTGGGGAGCTGCTACTCAGGGGGAGCAGCAGGTATGATTCTGAAGTGGTGAAGTTGCAAGTATGTGCCCTTTGCCATTGATGTCAAAGGGGGAGAGAAGACATGTGAAAAATAAGTGGTTGCTGATCAAAGGGGGAGCAGTACAAGAAGAGAAGACATGTGAATAGTTGTTATTGATAGGGGGAGCTGTGACAGTAAGGAGAAGTTCTTGTCTTGATGGTTTTTCACATAATATGTTGCCATCAATGATAAAGGGGGAGATTGTTGCAAGTATGGGTTGAACCAATATTGTCATTGATGTTAACATACTCATGTTGCATTAATGAGAAGGATTAGATGAGCTGTGTGCTGAGGATATTGAGAAAATTAGTCTCAATCAGGAACAGTGAAGAACAGTGATGACAACAAGGTAAAAGTCCAAGATAGGTTGTGGATCAAAGGATGCGGTTTAAAGGGTTTGTAGATATAAGTCTTGAGTTGCTCTAATCAAGTTTTCAAGGGTCTGCATGAAGTTCTAAAGAAGTTATGGTTGCTCAAGAAGAATTGGTTCCGATAGGTGTTCAGTGGTGACAGAGTGAGACAGATAGGTTCGGTGAGGTCCGGTAATGCATTATCCCATTCTGTAGATTTGAGGAAGTGTTGAGGACATCCTTGTGAAGTGTGAAGTAGATTGGTTTGTGGCTTGAAGGTCTGGAAGAACCTATTCCTTTGTGACAGTGATGACAGACTGTGTTCTTGAGGTTCTGGATGAAGGAGAGAAGGATTTCAGTAAGTAGAGGAAGTGCGGATGTTCCTAGTGATTCAGGAAAGCTTGTGGAGGTCCTTGGATTATGTTTAGTTCATGTTGACGGTCTATATTAGAGTTGGAGCCTGAAATTGAAGAAATACTTTTGGATGAAGGTGTTCTTTCTTTGACTGGCCGACCGGATGAATTATACACCTTGCGAATAATCTTGTGGTTGTTTGCCGACTTAGATGTTTGTTCCTAAATTGATGTCATGTATAAATAAAGGATTGTGAAGTCATTTCATAGGTGTGTTCATGGAGAGGATAATGTGGTAGTGAGGAGAAGAGTGAAAAGTAGAGCAGAAGGTTTGGGCTTAAATGGAACTGACTCAAGCATGGTGGAGATGCTAATTACCAGTTCAAGTATGTAATACTTATTCTTTGATAGATAGTGAGTCTCTTGTAGGTAGTGAACCTCTTGTGAGCAGTGTGCTCGGGTAGTGAGCCCTAATTGGCATGTGCCATTTGTTCTTTCTATTCTTCTAACAGAGAATATTATCTTGGGTTAATCACCCCTTGGTTTTTCCCTTAATCGGGTTTTCCACGTCAAAATCTTGGTGTTACATGTGTTGATGTGTTTCTGCTATTGATTTGTTACACTGTGCTTTTATGATTGATCTTCTATTATGCTGTTAATTAACAATGTGAAGTTAAGTACATAAAAGAGAGAAAGTTTTATACAACTGATTCACCCCCCCTCTCAGTTGTGTGCACTAAATCTAACAACTGGAACCCAAAGGAGTACCCTACATTGACCATTGACCATCTCTTGCACATATCTATAACAGTTAGGTACTAGGGGCAAGTCGTCTGGGATATCCTCTCCTAACTATTGGAGAAGTTGTGTGATGTGGTGAACCTTAACCAAGCCATTTCTATTACTAAAATGGCTCACCTATCAGGATCGTAGTCCTCATTTTCCAAATCATCAATCTCCTCCTCAGCTATAACAAGTCTCTAAGATCAATGCACCCTCACCTGTCTGTGGTTATCCTCATGAAATGGTTTCATTATTGGGACCCTAGGAACTACTGGAACCCAAAGGAGTGCCCTACATTGACCATTGACCATCTCTTGCACATATATATAACAATTAGGTACTAGGGGCAAGTCCTCTGGGAGATCCTCTCCTAACTATTGGAGAAGTCATGTGATGTGGTGAACCTTAACCAAGCCATTTCTATTACTAAAATGGCTCACCTATTAATAGTAATATGAAACTATCTTGTCACCTGGCCATAACCCCTCCATGTCAGTATAGGGATAAAAAATTAAATTTACATCTATAAGTGTAGTCATAGCTCATGTAGAGCCATAAAAATGATCAATTCCTCCCCACCACATAGCTCTCAATAACCTACGATCCAAAGGGGGAATGTCTCTCTAAAATGGTACAACATGCTCAAGAATCTAAGGCATGATAAGTAAAGGGTGGTTGAAATAAAGTGCCCCTCATCATAAAATCTAGTACAAATCACAGTACACCAAGGCAAGAATATCAATCCCTGAAGCAAAATCTATCCCTTACTCAAATAATTTAAATGAATTGTGCCCAAGACCACCTAATTTGAGGAGCCTTATTTTCCCTTGACAAGTGAGAGGTAGTCAACCCAATGAAAACCTTCTGTAGGGGTAGAATAGTGAGACTAGGAACTATAGTAAGATGAACTCCAAGACAATCCCCAAGATGATTAACTCCCATGATACTACGTAGCCCAAGACTGTATCTCTCTTAGATTCACTCTTAAGAAGTGCAAGTTGATTGCCTTTGACAAGAACTCCCAAGATATGATAGATGTCATACAGACTAATCATCCACTCTCCAAAAACATATGGAAATAAAAATGTGTTCTGGTCAGTATCCCAATAAGTCAAGATGTTACAACATATATGGGATGAGGGGTGTACAATAAGAATTTGGGCTACTTTGTCTAACCCCGTCCTTTGCAAGATAGAATGATCTCCATCTAATAGTGCCTCATGGGCCTCCATGCACTAGAACAACTCATGAGTGGCATTCCATCAAATGTGCATATCTTGCCAAATGTAAAGAACAATATGTCAGATCATCAAAAACTTAGAAAATTGCAAAAAATCATAAAACATTCAAAATCCTAAAAATCTAATACTTTCTAGAAATTTGCAATAAATGAAGAAGTTGGTATAAAAAAATAGAGACAATTAAGTTTTGAAAGCATTAGACTACCTTAGTTTCCACTTGGAAAAATTTTGGCTGGGTCACCCCTTTTACCAAGGCTAATCTTTAGGCGCAACCTAGGATGGTAGGGAGATCTAAAGGGGTGACCTACCCTACTGAAAGGGGTGATACTAACCCACACCCTAGCACACCCTAGAATATCCAAAAAATAAATAAAATGACTAAAATTGAGAAAATAGAAACTCACAAAATGATAAACAAATGAAAACCTAGACAAATGCAATAATGAAACATGAAAATGATGAAATATTTCAAGAAAAATCAACAAAAGAAGATCTAGGATTTCAAGAGACGATTTTCTCATTTCTCATACTTGGAGATCAATAGGATGAAGGTTAGTAGCCATGTTATCGATCTCCTCATCAATCTCTCTCTGTCAACTATTCACTTGTGTAATTATGTTTCCATTTGCTCTCTTTCTTTGGATTTCCCTCTTTCTTCTCCTCTTAGCTTATTTTTTTATTAATGAACTTTATTTCTTTAGATTAGATTTTATAGAGATTACCATGTCCTTATTTTGTGTGTATTCATCCTTATAGGTCTTCATGATGAGGCGAGGTGATTCAATTACACTCCTAACTCACATGTCAATGGTATGTTTTATCATTCTCATTTCAGTGCTTATTTCAAATATATCATGAAGTCAAACTAATACTTGTTATTTTAGGTGCAAATGTAGGACAAAAAAATAGGTAAGGCCAAGTTCACAAATGGTACCTACCTTTCATGTAGACTACCATCCTTGAGTAGAAAAACATGTAAGTATGAAAAAGTTTCACATGCCTACATGGCAGTTTGATGATGAGCTATAGTCCTAATCATGTACATGTTGGGAAAATGTGTCTCAACCTTGCAATTATATAAGGTTTATTGTTGATACGATATATATATTTATATATATTTCCTAGTTACACCAATAGGTGTAATATATAATGGGAGTATGTGATGGAGTGGGATGCGTGTTAACATTTTTTTTCTTAATAAAAACTATTAAATGCTTGACATACATTAAATTAATGATATATTGTAAATATAGATCATTTATTATTAGGTTTTAGATCTAATGGTAGATATTTTGTTGTCTTGTCTTTCCGTATCTAAGGTAACCCTATTTTATGAGGGTGTTGTATTACGGCTATGGTATTGTGATGCATTATGAGAGTCTAATAGCAGTCATGTTGTCTTTGGATCTCTAGTGGTGATACTCCTATGAGAAGCTTTCTCTGCAAGTATATTGTAATCTTTGTAATTTTTGAATAATATATTGGGTGGCTTTTGGAGTGTGGGCTTTTCTCCCAAAAGGGTTTTCCCCACATAAATCACTGTGTTGTAGAATGCATGATATTTATGTTTATTTCAATTTAAGTTTTTATAGCTATTAAAGATCTGTAAAGTTTTGCATTATCCTCCTCTCAAGATTAGTGTAGGAAGTTGTTCTGCTACCTTAGCTTCCTTACAAGTGGTATCAGAGGCTGACCACCTTTGGTTCCAATTGTGGGTTGTTGGCTTTTTTGAACTAATCTATATTTGAGTGGGAGATTTTGTAGAAGACACTTTATGATCTTGTTGCAGGAATTTTTGCATGGCAAGTTCATTAGGGAGAATAGAGGTTGATAAATTTTCTAGAAATAATTTTGAAATGTGGAAGCTGGAGATCAAGGATCTGTTGATAGATCAAGATCTATGGGATGCTGTTGATGAGAAGGTTTCAAGGCCTACATATCCTACTTTGGCTGCTCAATATGATGTTATGGACTGTAAAGCCAAGGGTCTAATTAGATTATGTTTCATAGACTTTGTTTTAATCAATGTCCACAAAAGAGACCTTTGTACAGAAACTATGGAAGAAGCTTGGTGAGATGTATCAAGCCACATCTTTATTGAATAAGATTTTCTTGAGGAAGAAATTGTATTCCTTGAGAATGGAAGAGGGTGGACAAATCATAGACCGCATGGAAGCATTCAATATGATGGTGGCTCAATTGGCATCAGTTGGTGTCAAAATGGATGAGGAGGAGAAATGTTAGATATTGCTTTGTTCTTTTCCTGATTTGTGGGATTCTCTTGTTATGGCTATTGGGAGTACTTCTGTTATATTGAAGACTAAAGATATGGCAGGTTCTTTTCTTTCTAAATAGATGATGAGGAAGGTATCCATTAGTGCCAAGGAGGCCCTAAATGTTCGTGGAAGGCCTAAGGAAAAAGGCAAGAAGAATGAGAAGCATGATAAATCCAAGTCCAAGGGGAGATCCAAATCTCCTAGAAAGTCCAAGGGGAGATCCAAATCTCCTAGAAAGTCCAAAGTTGTTTGTTAGAACTATGGTAAGCCTGGACATATTCGTAAGGAATGCAAAGAAGAAAAGAAGAAGAAAAAGAAGAGATTTGATTCTAATTCAAAGTATGAGAAGGAAGATGGTGATGTATTCATTACAGCTTTGGCAACTCATGCAGGTAATGATGCATGGTTAATTGACTCAGGTGCATCTTTCCATATGAAATTTAATAGAGATTGGTTTTCTAAATATGAAGAATTTGATGGAGGTAAGGTGTACTTGGATGATGATTCTTATTTAAATATTGTTGGCCGTGGTTAAGTTAGAATCAGGTTTCTTGATGGTAGAATAAAAAGGATAAATGGAGTGTTACATATCCTTGGATTAGTACAAAATTTGTTATTTGTGAGAAAACTAATAGATTCAGGTGTGTTGCAAGTATGGGCCCAATCAATGTTGTCATTGATGTCAACATACTCCTATTACATTAATGATAAGGATTGGATGAGCTGTGTGCTGAGGATATTGAGAAAATTAGTCTCAATCAGGAACACTGAAGATTAGTGATGACAATAAGGTAAAAGTCCAAGATAGGATGAGTATCAGAGGATGTGGTTTAAAGGGTTTGTACATATGTGTCTTAAGGTGGTCTGGTAGAGATTTTAGAGATCTGCATGAAGATCTGAAGAAGTTGTGGCCACTCAGGTAGAACCAGTTCTAGCAGATGTTCTGTTGGTTCCCAAAAATGCAGGTTGCTAACCCTAAGAGGATGCCAAACTCTATGTTTAGATTTGCAATGTTTTTAGACCAATTGAAAGAGCTATTAGCTCCCTACACTTCAGGTCCCGCAAACCTAGGCGGGTGTACCTTTGTAACTAAAGTAGACTTAAGGAATGTATGACTGAAATGAATTTAGGTATCTACTCACAATGGCATAAAGTGTGGAATAGATAAAAGCTTGTAAACTACTCCTACTCCTAATACTAAGATCTGAGATGTAATTGTTTGAATAAGGTTTTATGGAATCCTAGAGTGGAATGGGTATGACCAGTGCCTATTTCTATTGGGCTAATGGAGTCAAGGTGTATATGATATATGATTTACTTACTGGTTACAATTCTAATTGTTTGGCACTTGTGTTTGTTTATATCTTGTATAAACGTGCAAGAATGTGAATGACAAACTCTACTTATTGATCCACTTGATCCTACCAGGTTAATGTGACTTATTGAAAGGATTTTAATCCTTTCTTGATGGAACCAATCAAACAAATCACACAATGATAGCAAATCTGTATTGACAAATGAAGTTGATGCTTAATTTGAATAACAAGACAATATCGAGTTGGAGACAGTATGACAATCTTGACAAGTATAGGGCTGCTCTTATCTATCCAAATATTACTTCCAAGTTACTGTAATCAGTCAAAAGGATTTTATATCTTTAATGGAAACCAATTAATTTGATTACATGAAAATAGCAAGTGTGTCTCAATGAAACTCAAATATCAACTTGGAAACTCAGGTTCAAATAACAGAGAAATAATAATGTGGAGACAACCAAATAATTACTCAGCTCAACAAATAAGACACCAATATTAAATCATTAATTTATGCATTTTTCTCCATTATATAATTTCAAAAGATTTTAAAATAAATAACATAATGTTTTGTTCCGGCAACTGATCAACCCATCCAGTTATCTAACTGATGTTTTTCTAATCTACTGATGATCCCTGCTTGCCTGGTTATTTCTCCTCCTTTATACCTTGTAATTTTTTAGGGTTGTGACCCTTCGCATATCTGCCCAATGTGTCTTTCTATTTAATTAATTATTTCTCAACTTATTTAATACTTTATGAAAATAAAATATTCTCCAATACTTCCATCTCTCATTTATATTTTTGTGTGTTCTCACCTTCGTTTCTTAATATATTCATTTAGGTAAAATATTATCCCATTTTTACCTCCTCAATGATAAATATTTCACTTTGAATGAAAATAGAATATTGATTATGTCCAATTTATAACCCTTCCAGTGAAAAATACACCAGTCTCCCGTGAAGGTATTTTATCAATTATAAAATCTTGTCCTTGCCAACACATTTTGATATTTTCCCTTGGTATTTAATAAAGTCTTTACCTTATGAGTAACATTTTACATCCAAGCCATAACCATTAAATAATTTCTTCACATGAATTTTACCAAAATATTAATTTTTTCCAATGTTCCACTTTATAATTCTTCGGGTGAAAATATTTCACATTGCATTTACTTTGTGTTCTTTCACTTGACGAAAAATACTCCTGGGTGAAACATATTATTCCTTGGCAAAAATATTTCCTAAATTCTCTCATCGGGGTAATATGCATCATCATTAAGAAAAAAAAATGTTGTCCTGACACAATTGATCATCCCGATATGTTTATTTTAATATTTTGCTCATCGGTGTGACATACGAGGTCGGGGAGACTTGGAGATTTTTCACCGATTATGCATGTCTGGCTGATATATCCTTCTTTCATGATTTAGGGTTTTGTATGCCTTCATCTTTTATTCTTTCCTTGGTCTCGAGGCTCCGGTCCACTATAATAGCCTAAACGAAATCAACCACCTCACTCAAATAGGAACACTTGGATGAAATAACAATGATCTCAAAATCTCATGACAAAAGAATGGAGTGCCTTTGGCTTGCTGCTTTTTGTTTTGATTCTAGATGTTTTTTTTTATCAAAATGAGAAGAAATTTGATGACTAGAGCTTTGTCAACTATGTTGTAGTGGTCCCACTTATCTGCTACCTTCATTTTGGCCATTTTATTTACGCTATAGAAATTTATATGCTTTCTTCTATTTTTGTGGCATGATCTCATCCTTTTACCTTATCGGAGAGACTTGAAGTATCGGGGAGATTTTAAAAGTGTCCTCTGATGCCTTTAGTTCTCTCTGATAGGATTTTGCTTTGCAATGCCATTTTAGGGTTTTATATTTTTCAACTCGTGTTCAGGCATAGGCTATGAGGGTTTTGGCAAATGTGCAACAACGCCATTAATAGCATGAGATCTTTTATTTATTATTGTCACTATGATTTAGTCCTCCCCATAATAGCCCTGGTAACACTTATTCATTACATTAATATTTCTCAAATGATTCTTTGCTGCTCCTGGATTCTCTTGAAAATCTGTAAATACCTATCTCATAATAGGATCTATAAGGATGAATCTTTGGATCTTGCATCACTCTTGCCTGTCTCTCTTTCTAAGAATATTGTAAACTATTTAACATAGTTTATAATTGTCATTGCGAACTTTATAACTTGTCGTTCTCTATTGGAAAGGACTCCATAGAGCAACGAGTGTGTTCAGCGAGCTCTTGGAGAGGCATGTTAGGCATTCTCAAGTCCCATATGCATTTTTATGAGCATTCTCCAATCATCGTATTCTATGAGATCACATTTCACAGAGGTATTTTATTAGATAGTTCACACACCTTGTATATCCGTCTGCATTTTATGTAGATCTCTGCTGTCAGCAAACTTTCACAGCTTTGTTAATCGTTCAGTCTAAAGAACCCAATCTTCTGTTCCAAGCCACTTAGTGAGAATTTTACTCAATTCTGGGTTGCAAAATCAAATCCATCTCCTAGGAGTCACTCCATTGGTATTATTTTGGAATTTCTCAGGCCACATCTGATAAAAGTTATTGAAGACATCTTCCTTCACAATTTCACTTTGGATTTCTGCAACTCCATTGACAGCATGGCTAGCAATAACACATAAATTAGCCATGTACACTAATTTAGGTGGTTCAACAACCACATATTTAAAAGTGATCTTAGACTCCTTTACTTCCTTGTCTAATTTGAGCTTAACATGCTTAGAATCTACTTTTGTAGATTCTTCTTTAGTAGCTTCGTTTTTAGCAACTGCTTCTTTAGTAGCTTTCCATAGGTTAGCAAATATTGGTACTACTGATTCTAGAAAATCTTTGTTTTCAAGGATTCTCATTCCCCTAATCTTGTTCTCTAGTTCTTTAAGGTCTGTAGAGCCACTCTTTGCAATGACTTCCTTAATGAACGATTCATCAATCTTATTAACTATCTCCATGTGTCTTGGAAGAAGTTTTTGCATAAGCTCAAAAGGCCACTTCCCCAATGCTTTAGGAAGCACTGTATGATTTGTGTATGCCAATGTTCATTGAGTAATATTCTAGGCTTCCTCCCATGGCAAACCTTCTACATCAATGAGAATCTGGATCAACTTCAATACATATAATGTTGGATGTGTATCGTTCATCTGAATTGTAACCTTTGCTGGAAACTTTCTCCAGTCCGCATTATGTCCTGAACATCTTTTGAAAGTGGAAATTATGTCTTGAAGAGAAGCTGAGCACAAGGTGTACTATTACTTCAATCAAAGAATCTTTCCTTCTATAGAATCATCTCCTGGATACAAAACATAACAAATTTTTGCTGCATTGAGCTGGGCCTGTGTTGCATTGATGTGTTCACCTGCATTAAAAGCTTGTAAATCAAAATCTTCTGCTTGAACTTGAGTGGACCACAGGCACAAATTAAGTGTTGTCAAACATCTATGCTATCATTGGCAAGTGAGATGCCACAATTAGAACAATTCCATGCACTATTGGAGACTTTGAGTTGCCAGATGGAGGAAGCAGGGTATACCCCAGATACAAATTTTTGTTGTACATGATATAGAGGTAACAGAACGTATGCTTTACAACCATCATGAGAAGTTGGCTATAGCTTTTGGGATTATTAATACCAGTCTTGGAACCCCTATCCACATCATAAAGAGATCTCTTCCATTCCCCATCCATTAAGTGCCGGACATATGCAATTTGTTGTCAAGCCCTGTTGACAAAGATGGCCTGTAGTGCTCCGCTTATGAGAAATATGTAGTGCACCGCAGTCTGAATCGTGATACTCTACATCCCTCGTGTGCACACCTTCCAAAATCCCCAATTCGCCTCCAATACTATCTATCTATTCTCTACCTATGCATTCACTGTAAATCCATCCATAACATACCATGCCTTCTTCTTCATCGGTAGCACTGGAGCGTATGGAGGAGCTGGTGGAGCAACTAAATTCTATTGATGGTAATGGCAAGTTAAGGGCTTTGAGGGATGTGAAGAATCGGAAAATAGGAAACAAAACTAAAAACGTCCATTATATTAAACTGGGTGCAATCCCTAAGATTGTGGATATTTTGGCAAATGAAACAAATGCTGCATTGCTTGTGAAATCTACTATTTCTGTGGGGAGTTTTGCTAGATATGTTGATGCTGGTGTTAAGGCTCTCTTAGACAATGGGGTCCTACTCCATCAGCTCAGAATCTTAAGAAATTCTGATAATAAGGTAGTTGAGGCCATTGCTCAGTCTTTGAGAGTTATTTTTCAATTAAAATGAGCTCCAAAGTATGACATGCTTGAATATGACAGCATAGAACTTTTTTTATTTTCATACAGTCAGCGGCATTGATTACATGGTGGCTTCCATATAGATGGGCAATTTGTCAAGAAATTGCTCCTTGAACATGTTCTTCAAGTGTATTTTCAAGTATTGAAATCAATCTTCACACATGAAACCCTAAAATTTTTGTGAAAATAGCTTGGGAATTTTAGTCCCAACAGTGGCTCTTTCTAGTGATGTATGCCCCTTGTGGGCATAGCAAGATCCTAGATCTCTGGGGAGCAGACCAATGCCTTCTTCATTGGGTAACATAGTCTACTTTTGGCCACCAAAACTAATATGGTCAAAAGACCATATCAGAAAAGCAAATCCATGTCTTTCCCCTGTCAAAAACCTTGTTCTAATCATGTTGTAATGATATCCCATCTACTTGACTGTATCTATTAGTATAGTTCATTAATGCATCATAGTTTATGCTGCAAGTGTGTTCTGTATTATTCAGTATCTGAAAGTTATGCATAATCTGAACACCTTTATCATTGTATGACATAAGGAAGTCATGATTATCAAACCTTGTAGGATGTCTTACTTTATCATATCTATTATTATTCAGCAAATGCTAGTTTTTTAACTGAATTGGAAAATGGAATAAATCAAGCTGCTTCTGACACATGCTATCATCAATGCTGGCTCCAACATAAAGCACCGTATCTTTTCCCTTAGCACATCAATCTTCCCTACACAATTGAGAGTCAATAATCTGCCAATCATACATACTGGAATCATCAACCTCCTCTAGTTCAATGGACATCTTTATCTCTGGATCAGTGTCACAAGAGAACTCATGACTACTATCTGTCTCTTTTTTTCAAAAATGTGAATTGGGAAATATGGCCTCATGTATTTCATCACCCTTACCATGTTGAATGGATTCACTGTCAAAAGATATATGCACTAGACACAGTATTTGGGTATCATCTTTATGTACATATCTTTGATATTCTTTGGTGAGCAATTTTGAAATATGCTCACTGTCAAGTGAGCACGTTTCTTCATCAACCATCTTACTAAAATTTTCATCATTCTTTTCATCACTGCTATAATGCTCAAAATTTGATGTACATATTTCATCAACCTGATCATTTATAAACTCTTTATCAGAATATCCACCTTCCTGACTATCTAAATGCCTTTTATCCTCGTCATCTTCTTGTGCTATATCATCATACACTAGTTTTGAACAAGCCTGAAGATTATTTTTTGCTATGTGTACTTCCTCTTGATCAAGATTTTGTTCTTCTTGTTGAAAATATTCCCCCTAGTTATCTGAAAAGACTTCATCCTTAGGATAGCATGAGTTTGGAAACACTTGGAGTTCATGTTTTGGTATATCCTCTTTGTCAAAAGTTTGTCTCCCTTTTTGAAAATAGTGCTCCTCTTCCCCCAAACACTGCTGATTCATCTATTGCAGTGGGTGGGCTGGGATAACACTTGTCTGATATGGAGGCTGATAGTAAACATTCTATTGGGTGGGTTGATGAGAGTGTAGATTTTGATGTGACATATGTAGATGATGATATTGTGGAGTATATCGTTGTCTGGGTGGTGGATAGTATTGAGGAATGTTACTTGTATTTATAGGTTGGGGCCCTTGTGGTGGCTTATTATGCTGGATAGGGTTATGGTATGGATTATGAGGTACTCTTGGATTGTATGGAGCGTATGTGTTCCAAGAGGGCGTATGTGAATTGACATCACCACTCTATTTATGTGGAGGGACATATTTTTGTGGTTTTGATGCTTGGATGCTTAATCATGCCATTTGTCTATTTAGGATTTCTTGTTCCCTCTGCTGTAACCTTTTGAGCTGTTGTTCTTTCCATTCTATATACATTGCTAATTCTTGATTAGTCATGCTATCAAGGTCAACGACAACTTGATCAACAAACTTCTCTTGTTCCTCTTCCACCCATCCCTTGAATTCATTTACTTGGTATGTTGCTAGTCCATCCATATCTGGCTACATTGTTATATCAGTTTCTTCATATTCAATATCATCAGATTCAATAATATCCTCAGGCCTTGTCCTTTCTATGCTATGAATCAATTGAACCACTTGGTCTAGAGTAACTGGCTTTAATGATTTGGGCCAATTAGTTGACATAGGCACATAAGCAAGCATGAACATTTTAATGAATAAGGATGCACTAGGTTTGAGATGAGAAGGTATTTGTTCATAGATATCCACCAACCTGATGAACAAATCATATCCAGATTCTCCTTCATGTCTCCTTAGTTCAAAGAATGCATCTAAAGGGGGTATGTTATATTTTTTCATGTTTCATCAATTTTAATTTCAGAGTCGCCACCTCTTGTGAGAAGAGGAAAATTTCATCTTTATGGGTTCTTGCCAACAGATTTTACCAATCTATATTTGAATTTTGTGTAGAGTTGCCACCTCTATTTAGAGGACTAATCAATTTTTTGGGTTTTTCGTTCCACCAGCAGAGTTATGCCTTTTAATTTTTTGACTCTAATATGATCTCTGACTAGAATTCAAGATTGATTCACCAGTAGAGTCGCAATTTTGTTGGTTCCCAAAAATGCAGGTTGCTAACACAAAGAGGATGCCAAACTCTATGTTTGGATTTGCAACGTTTTTGGACCAATTGACAGAGCTATTATCTCCCTACACTTCAGGTCCTGCAAACCTAGGTGGGTGTACCTTTGTAACTAAAGTAGACTTAAGGAATGTATGACTGAAATGAATTTAGGTATCTACTCACAATGGCATAAAGTGTGGAATAGATAAAAGCTTGCAAACTACTCCTACTCCTAATACTAAGATCTGAGATGTAATTGTTTGAATAAGGTTTTATGGAATCCTAGAGTGGAATGGGTATGACCAGTGCCTATTTCTATTGGGCTAATGCAGTCAAGGTGTATATGATATATGATTTACTTACTGGTTACAATTCTGATTGCTTGGCACTTGTGTTTGTTTATATCTTGTATAAACGTGCAAGAATGTGAATGACAAACTCTACTTATTGATCCACTCGATCCTACCAGGTTACTGTGACTTATTGAAATAACTTTAATCCTTGCTTAAAGGAACCAATCAAATGAATCACACAATGATAGCAAATGTGTATTGACAAATGGAGTTGATGCTTAATTTGAATAACAAGACAATATCGAGTTGGAGACAGTATGGCAATCTTGACAAGTATAGGGCTGCTCTTATCTATCCAAATATTACTTCTAATTTACTGTAATCAATCAAAAGGATTTTATATCTTTAATGGAAACCAATTAATTTGATTACATGAAACCAGCAAGTGTGTCTCAATGAAACTCAAATATCAACTTGGAAACTCAGGTTCAAATAACAGAGAAATAGTAATGTGGAGACAGCCAAATAATTGCTCAGCTCAACGAACAATAGACACCAATATTAAATCATTAATTTATGCATTTTTCTCCATTATATAATTTCAAAAGATTTTAAAATAAATAACATAATGTCTTGTTCTGGCAACTGATCAACCCATCCATTTATCTAACTGATGTTTTTCTAATCTACTGATGATCCCTGCTTACTTGGTTATTTCTCCTCCTTTATACCTTGTAATTTTTTAGGGTTGTGACCCTTCGCATATCTGCCCAATGTGTCTTTCTGTTTAATTAATTATTTCTCAACTTATTTAATACTTTATGAAAATAAAATATTCTCCAATACTTCCATCTCTCATTTATATTTTTGTGTGTTCTCACCTTCGTTTCTTAAGCTATTCATTTAGGTAAAATATTATCCCATTTTTACCTCCTCAATGATAAATATTTCACTTTGAATGAAAATAGAATATTGATTATGTCCAATTTATAACCCTTCCAGTGAAAAATACTCCAGTCTCCCGTGAAGGTATTTTATCACTTATAAAATCTTGTCCTTGCCAACTCATTTTGATATTTTCCCTTGGTATTTAATAAATTCTTTACCTTATGAGTAACATTTTACATTCAAGCCATAACCATTAAATAATTTCTTCACAGGAATTTTACCAAAATATTAATTTTTTCGAATGTTCCATTTATAATTCTTTGGGTGAAACTATTTCACATTGCATTTACTTTGTGTGCTTTCACCTGACGAAAAATACTCTTGGGTGAAACATATTATTCCTCGGCAAAAATATTTCCTAAATTCTCTCATTAGGGTAATATGCATCATCGTTTAGAAAATAAAACATTGTCCTGATACAATTGATCATCCCAATACATTTATTTTAATATTTTGCTCATCGGTGTGACATACGACGTCGGGGAGACTTGGATATTTTTCACCGATTATGCATGTCTGGCTGATATATCCTTCTTTCATGATTTAGGATTTCGTATGCCTTCATCTTTTATTCTTTCCTTGGTCCCGAGGCTCTGGTCCACTATAACAGCCTAAATGAAATCAACCACCTCGCTCAAATAGGAACACTTGGATGAAATAACAATGATCTCAAAATCTCATGACAAAAGAATGGAGTGACCTTGGCTTGCTGCTTTCTATTTTGATTCTAGATGTTTTTTTTTATCAAAACGAGAAGAAATTTGATGACCAGAGCTTTGTCAACTATGTTGTAGTGGTCCCACTTATCTGCTACCTTCATTTTGGCCATTTTATTTATGCTATAGAAATTTATATGCTTTCTTCTATTTTTGTGGCATGATCTCATCCTTTTACCTTATCGGAGAGACTTGAAGTATCGGGGAGATTTTGAAAGTGTCCTCCGATGCCTTTAGTTCTCTCCAATAGGATTTTGCTTTGCAATGCCATTTTAGGGTTTTATATTTTTCAACTCGTGTTCAGGCATAGGCTACGAGGGTTCTAGCAAATGTGCAACAATGCCATTAATAGCATGATATCTTTTATTTATTATTGTCACTATGATTTAATCCTCCCAATAATAGCCCTAGTAACACTTAATCATTACATTAAGATTTCTCAAATGATTCTTTGCTGCTCCTGGATTCTCTTGAAAATCTGTAAATACCTATCTCATAATGGGATCTATAAGGATGAATCTCTGGATCTTGCATCGCTCTTGCCTATCTCTCTTTCTAAGAATACTATAAACTATTTAACATAGTTTATAATTGTCATTGTGAACTTTATAACTTGTGGTTCTATATTGGAAAGGACTCCATGGAGCAATGAGTGTGTTCAACGAGCTTTTGGAGAGGCATGTTAGGCATTCTCAAGTCCCATATGCATTTTTATGAGCATTCTCCAATCATCGTATTCTATGAGATCACATTTCACAGAGGTATTTTATTAGATAGTTCACATGCCTTATATATCCGTCCACATTTTATGTAGATCTCTATTGTCAGCAAACTTTCGCAGCTCTGTTAATCGTTTAGTCTGAAGAACCCAATCTTCTGTTCCAAGCCACTTAGTGAGAATTTTACTCAATTCTGGGTTGCAAAATCAAATCCATCTCCTAGGAGTCACTCCATTGGTATTATTTTGGAATTTATCAGGCCACATCTGATAAAAGTTATTGAAGACATCTTCCTTCATAATTTTACTGTGGATTTTTGTAACTGCATTGACAGCATGGCCAACAATAACACATAAATTAGCCATGCGCACTAATTTAGGTGGTTCAACAACCACATATTTAAAAGTGGTCTTAGACTCCTTTACTTCCTTATCTAATTTGAGCTTAACATGTTCAGAATCTACTTCTGTAGATTCTTCTTTAGTAGCTTCTTTTTTAGCAGCTGCTTCTTTAGCAGCTTTCCATAGGTCAGCAAATACTGGTACTACTGATTCTGGAAAATCTTTGTTTTTAAGGATTCTCATTCCCTTGATATTGTTCTCCAGTTCTTTAAGGTCTATAGAGCCACTCTTTGCAATGACTTCCTTAATGAACGATTCGTCAATCTTATTAACTATCTCTATGTGTCTTGGAAGAAGTTTTTGCATAAGCTCAAAAGGCCACTTCCCCAATGCTTCAAGAAGCACTGTATGATTTGTGTATGCCAATGTTCATTGAGTAATATTCCAGGCTTCCTCCCATGGCAAACCTTCTACATCAATGAGAATCTAGATAAACTCCAATACAGATAATGTTGGATGTGTATCATTCATCTGAATTGTAACCTTTGCTAGAAACTTTCTGCAGTCCACATTTTGTCCCGAATGTCTTTTAAAAGTGGAAATTATGTCTTGAAGAGAAGCTAAGCACAAGGTGTACTATTGCATCAATCAAAGAATCTTTCCTTCTGTAGAATCTTCTCCTAGATACAAAACATAACAAATTTTTGTGACGTTTAGCTGGGCCTGTGTTGCATTGATGTGTTTACCTGCATTAAAAGCTTGTAAATCAAAATCTTCTTCTAGAACTTGAGTGGACCATAGGCACAAATTAAGTGTTGTCAAACATCTATGTTGTCACTGGCAAGTGAGATGCCATGATCAGAACAATTCCATGCACTATTGGAGACTTTGAGTTGCCAGATGGAGGAAGCAAGGTATACCCCAGATACAAATTCTTGTTGTACATGATATAGAGGTAACGGAACATATGCTTTACAGCCATCATGAGAAGCTGGCTATTACTTTTGGGATTATTAATACCAGTCTTGGAACCCTTATCCACATCATAAAGAGATCTCTTCCATTCCCCATCCATTAAGTGCCGGACATATGCAATTTGCTGTCAAGCCCTATTGACAAAGATGGCTTGTAGTGCTCCGCTTATGAGAAAGATGTAGTGCACCGCAGTCTGAATCATGATACTCTACATCCCTTGTGTGCACCCCTTCCAAAATCCCCAATTCACCTCCAATACTATCTATCTATTCTTTGTCTATGCATTCACTGTAAATCCATCCATAACATACCATGCCTTCTTCTTCATCGGTAGCACTGGAGTGTATGGAGGAGTTGGTGAAGCAACTAAATTCTATTGATGGTAATGCCAAGCTAAGGGCTTTGAGGGATGTGAAGAATCAGATAATAGGAAACAAAACTAAAAAAGTCCATTATATTAAATTGGGTGCAATCCCTAAGATTGTGGATATTTTGGCAACTGAAACAGATGCTGCATTGCTTGTGAAATCTACTGTTTCTGTGGGGAGTTTTGCTAGATATGTTGATGCTGGTGTTAAGGTTCTCTTAGACAATGGGGTCCTACTCCATCGGCTCAGAATCTTAAGAAATTCTGATAATAAGGTAGTCGATGCCATTGCTTAGTCTTTGAGAGTTATTTTTCAATCAAAACGAGCTCCAAAGTATGACATGCTTTAATATGATAACATAGAGCTTTTTTTATTTTCATATAGTTAGTGGCATTGATTACATGGTGGCTTTCATATATATGGGTAGTTTGTCAAGAAATTGCTCCCCGAACATGTTCTTCAGGTGTATTTTCAAGTACTGAAATCAATCTTCACACATGAAACCCTAAAATTTTTGTGAAAATAGCTTGGGAATTTCAGTCCCAACATGTTCAGTGGTGATAGAGTGTTACAGATAGGTCCGGTGAGATCCGAAAATGCATTATCCTATACTGTGGATTTGAGGGAGTGCTAAGGAAGTCTTTGTGAAGTTTCAACTCGATTGGTTCGTGGTTTGAAGGCCCGCAAGCATCTATTCCTTTGTGATGGTAATGACAGACTGTGTTCTTGAGGTTCTGGATGAAGGGGAGAAGGATCTCAGTAAGCAGATGAAGTGTGGATGTTCTTGGTGATTCAGATAAGCTTGTGGAGGTCTTTGGATCGTGTCCAATTCATGTTGGTGGTCCGCATTGAAGTTGGAGCTCGCAATTGAGAAATCTTCTGGATGATGGTGTTCTTTCTGAGATTGGCTAACCGAATGAGTTACACACTCTACGGATGTTCTTCTTGATGTCTGTCGACTTAGATGATCATTCCTAAGTTGATGTCTTGTATAAATAAGGGATTGCGAACTCATTTCAAAGTTGTCCTTGTGGAGATGAGTGTGAGGTAGCAAGGAGGAGAGCAAAAGGTAGAGTAGAAGTATTGGGCTTAAATGGAACTGATTCAAGCATGGTGAAGATGCTATTCTCCAATTCATGTATGTGATACTTATTTCTTTGTAGACAGTGTGTCTCTTGTAGGCAGTGAGCCTCTTGTGAGCAGTGTGCTCAGGCAGTGAGCCCTAATTGGCATGTGCCATTTTTTTCTTTCTACTCTTCTAACAAAGAATACAATCTTGGGTTAATCACCCTGTGGTTTTTCCCTTAACCAGGTTTTCCACTTCAAAATCTTGGTGTCTCATGTGTTGATGTGTTTCTACTCTTAATTTGTTGCATTATGTTTCCTTGATTAATTTATTATTTTACTGTTGAATTGCAAAGTGGAGTTAAGTGTTTATTTGCAAGAAAGTTTTGTACAACTAATTCACCCCCCTCTCAGTTGTGTGCCCTAAGTCTAACAATTGGTATCAGAGCCAAGTTCCTCTAAAACGAGCTTAACCGCTTGAGGAGATCCAGGATGTCGTCTTACAAGAAGGATAGTCCAAAGTTTGATGGAACCAATTTTAATCTTTGGAAAGGTTGCATGAAGTGTCACTTGCAATGTATGGGAATGGTGTACTGGACCATGGCTACAACACAGTATACACCTCCACAGGGTGGTCCGAAAAACCCAAAATGAAATAATAGATGCTGAAAATAATCTGCGGACTATAGAGGCTCTTCTAAGCGCATTATCTAATTCAAAGCTCTCAAATGTTATTGACCTACCAACTGCTTTTGAGATCTGGCAAAAATTGGAACTTTTGCATGAAGGAGACAAGTATGTTAAATGTGCAAGGTTACAGAGTCTGAAAGGGAAATTTGAAAATCTGAAGATGAGAGATGATGAAAATATCACTACCTTTATGCCAAGAGTAAATGAAATTATTTGTGGAATTAGAAATGCTAGTGGAGTCCTGGATGAAAATGAGATTGTTGGTAAAATTCTCAGATCCCTACCTGCTTCTTACAAAATCAAGGCTGTTGCCATTGAAGAATTCAGAGCCCATACAATTGTCACAAGAGATCAATTGGCTGGCAAATTGGCTGCATTTGAAATGATGGAGTTTGGAGATGACCCCCCCAAGACTGAATCTGCATTCAAAACCAGTGCCTCTGTAAAAGGTAAACAAAGGTTTGATTCAGGAGAGAACTCATCAAGCAAACTGTCATGGTATGAAAAAGCAAGAAAAGACCTGGAAGAAGAAGAAGTAGAAACTGCTCAACTTGAAGCCCTTATTGCAAAGAGGCTACCAAGAGGATCTGGTAAGTATGAAGGAAAATTGCCTTTTAAATGTTTTAACTGCAATAAGATTGGTCATTTTGCCTCAAAGTGTCCGAAAAGATTTTCAAGACCAAATCCTAACAGATCAAGGTTCCAAAAGAATTGTTACTATGTTCATGAAGAAGATGGTCATGAAGGAGTAATAGATGATGAATCAGAGATAGGAAACAAATCCAGAAGTGAATGGGTGTTTATTGCCATCAAGGAAGAAGAACCAATATCCTCTGTATCTGTCAATCATAAAGTTGTGGAAAGAGCTCTGGCTGCCCAAGTTGAAGAAAAGGATGATTGGGTCATTGATAGTGGATGCTCTCACCATATGACAGGGGACAAAAATAAATTCATAGATTTGGAAAGGTATGAAGGAGGAATGGTAAAGTTTGATGATAATTTTGTTGGTAGAATAAGAGGAAGAGGAAATATTTCTTTTGATGGAAGGAACAAAATTGGTATTGTACTATATGTTGAAGGATTGAAACACAATCTTCTCAGTATTGGATAGTTGGTGGACAAAGGCTATGATCTCCGATTTAAAGATGGAAAATGCAAGATCTTTGAAAGTTTCAGAACAAAGATTGCATCTGGTACTCAAACTAAAGGTAATATCTTCCACTTGGTTGGCGCTGGTAAAAGTTGCTTATTTATTCAAGTTGATCAGAGTTGGTTATGGCATAGGAGGATGTGTCATGTGAATTTTGATAATATCATCAAGATAAGAAACACTCAGGCTATAAGAGATCTTCCAAATTGGTCAAACCTACTAATAGCCTATGCAAAGAATGTCAGTTGGGTAAGCTGAACAGAGTCACATTCAAAAATAAGGAACTATCTTCTACCGGATTATTGGACTTAGTTCTTACTGATCTTTGTGGTCCGGCAAGAATTAGGAGTGTACAAGGTGATAGATACTTTATGTTGCTAATTGATGACTATTCCCAGATGATGTGGGTAACCTTTCTAAAAGAGAAATCATAAGCTCTTCAGAAATTCAAAATATTCAAATCTATGGTAGAGAATGAAATTAGATTAAAACTGAAATGCCTGAGGTCTGATAGAGGTGGGGAATTCACATCCAATGAGTTCATAGAGTTCTATGAGAAACATGGAATAAAGAGACAATTGTCTGCTCCTAGGACTCCACAACAGAATGGAGTAGTGGAGAGAAAGAACTAGACCATCCAGGAAGCATCTAGGACCATGATGATGGAAGCAAATGTTCCTCAGATCTATTGGAGAGAAGTTGTTAGCATTACAGTCTATACTCTCAATCGAGTTCAAATCAGAGGCAATACTAGTAAGACTCCTTATGAACTTTGGTTTGGCATCACTCCTCATGTGAGGTATTTCAGAGTTTTTGGTAGCAAATGTTACATTAAAAGAGATGAAGATCTCAGAAAGTTTGATGCTAGAAGTGATGAAGGAATATTCTTGGGTTACTCTACTCAAAGCAAAGCATACTGTTGTTACAACAAGAGAGTGGGAAAAATAATAGAAAGTACAAATTTGAAGGTTGATGAAGGAATTGAAAAAACCTCAAGGTTTTATGAATATGATGAAGATGATCAGAATGGTACTCTGATTCAAGGAGCTCAAGCCTCCTCTGAAAGATAGATTCAAACTAATCGGGTAAATCAGGAAGAACAGATGAGTGTCAATGAGCCTGATCAAGAATCACAAGTGCAAGAAATTCCTAAAGTTCCCAAGTATGTAAGACTAAACCACTCTGAAGATCAGATCTTAGGTGATAAAAGCAAAGGAGTACAAACAAGAAGGAGAATTGCTCAAGATTCAGAAGAGTATTGTCTGATTTCAAAGATTAAACGTAAGATAGTGAATGGAGCTTGCAATGATGAAAACTAGACTAAAGCAATGGAAGAAGAACTGATGTAAATTGAGAAAAATCACATTTGGGATATTGTTCCCAGACCTAGAAATAAGAATGTGATTGGAACAAAATGGGTCTTCCGGAAAAAACTGAATGAAGTTGGTGAAGTAATAAAAAAATAAAGCTAGATTGGTCTGCAAGGGTTACTCTCAATTAGAAGGAGTTGATTTTGAAGAAACTTTTGCTCCAGTGGCAAGAATTGAAGCAGTCAGGTTATTTCTTGCCTTTGCTGCCTTCAAGGATTTCAAGGTATATCAGATGGATGTCAAGTCTACCTTCCTGAATGGTGACTTGGAAGAAGTGTACATAGAGCAACCAGATGGATTTCAATTGTCTGATCATGGTGATATGGTTTGCAAGTTGAAGAAGGCACTATATGGACTGAAGCAAGCCCCAAGAGCCTGGTATGAAAGATTGGATAAGCATCTTTTGAAGATTGGTTTCAACAAAGGTACTGCTAACAGTAATTTGTATTTCAAAATTGATCATGAAAACATCTTGATTGTTGAAGTGTTTGTTGATGATATCATTTTTAGATGAAGAGATAGTATGTGTAAAACTTTTGCAAATCAAATGAAAAGTGAGTTTGAGATGTCCATGCTTGGTGAAATGAATTTCTTCTTAGGTATGCAAATCATTCAAACAAAGAAAGGAATCTTCATTTCTCAGACCAAATATGTGAAAGAATTATTGAAGAAATTTGGGATGGAAGACTCAAAACCAATGAATACTCCCATGGCAACTGGATGTAAATTGAGCAAAGATGATGATTCTCCTAAGGTTGATTAGACAAAGTTTAGGTCAATTATTGGAGGACTATTATATCTCACTCAAACTAGACCAGACATTATGCAGGCTGTTGGTCTTTTTGCTAGATTCTAGGTTGATCCTAGAGAATCTCATGTCATGGTAATCAAGAGGATTTTTAGATATCTAAAAGGGATAGTTGAGTAAGGTTTGTGGTATCCTAGAGATCATGATTTCTCTCTTCATGCATATATAGATGCAAATTGGGCAGGAGATGTGGATGACCGAAAGAGTACCAGTGGTGGACCATTCTTTTTAGGGAAGAGATTGGTTTCTTGGCTAAGTAAGAAACAAGAGGCAATATCTTTGTCTACAACTAAAGCAGAATATATTGCAGTAGTAGGTAGTTGCACTCAAGTTTTCTGGATGAAGCAGATGCTAAGAGATATCAAAGTGGAGTATGAGGAACCTATCACAATCTTCTGTGACAACTCAAGTGCAATAAATCTATCTAAGAATCCAGTGTTGCATTCAAAGACTAAACACATATCCATCAAGTTTCACTTTTTGAGAGAGCAAGTGAACAAGAATGAAGTTAGATTGCAGGTTGTACCTTCCAAGGATCAGCTTGCAGACATCTTTACTAAACCTCTACCTAAGGATTCTTTTGAGTATCTCAGGGAGAAGTTAGGGGTTATTGCCCCTCCAGTGATGAACTAAGGTACACTGAGGTGCATCAGTTTGGTGGATATCACAGTCCTATCTTGTGATCCAGATTGATGATGGGGAGCTACTACTCAGGGGGAGCAGCAGGTATGATTTTGAAATGTTGGAATTGCAAGTATGTGCCCTTTGCCATTGATGTCAAAGGGAGAGAGAAGACATGTGAAAAACAAGTGGTTGCTGATCAAAGGGGGAGCAGTAAAGGGAGAGAAGACATGTGAATGGTTGTTGCTGATAGGGGGAGTTGTGACAATGAGGAGAAATTCTTGTCTTGATGGTCAAAATAGTTTTTCACATCATATGTTGCCATCAATGACAAAGGGGGAGATTGTTGCAAGTATGGGCCTAATCGGTGTTGTCATTGATGTCAACATACTCCTGTTGCATTAATGATAAGGATTGGATGAGTTGTGTGTTGAGGATATTGAGAAAATTAGTCTCAATCAGGAGTAGTGAAGATCAGTGATGACAGTAAGGTAAAAGTCCAAGATAGGATGAGTATTAGAGGATGTAGTTTAAAGGGTTTGTAGATATGTGTCTTAAGGTGGTCCAGTAGAGATTTTAGAGATCCGCATGAAGATTTGAAGAAGTTGTGGCTGCTCAAGTAAAACTGGTTTCGACAGATATTCAGTGGTGACAGAGTGTTACAGATAGGTCCGGTGAGATCTGGAAATGCATTATCCTATTCTGTGGATTTGAGGGAGTATTGAGGAAGTCTTTGTGAAGTATCAACTTAATTGGTTCATGGTTTGAAGGTCTGCAAGCATCTATTCCTTTGTGATAGTAATGACAGACTGTGTTCTTGAGGTTCTAAATGAAGGGGGCAAGGATCTCAGTACACATATGAAGTGTGGATGTTCTTGGTGATTCAGATAAGCTTGTGGAGGTCTTTGGATCGTGTCCAATTCTTGTTGGTGGTCCACATTGAAGTTGGAACTCGCAATTGAGAAATCTTCTGGATGATGGTGTTCTTTCTGAGATTGGCCAATCGGATGAGTTACACACTCTGTGGATGTTCTTGTTGATGTCTGCCGACTTAGATGATCATTTCTAAGTTGATGTGTTGTATAAATAAGGGATTGCGAAGTCATTTCAAAGTTGTCCTTGTGGAGATGAGTGTGTGGTAGCAAGGAGGAGAGCGAAAGGCAGAGTAGAAGTATTGGGCTTAAATGGAACTGATTCAAGCATGGTGAAGATGCTATTCTTTAGTTCATGTATGTGATACTTATTTCTTTGTAGATAGTGTGTGTCTTGTAGGTAGTGATCCTCTTGTGAGCAGTGTGCTCGGGCATTGAGCCCTAATTGGCATGTGTCATTTTGTTCTTTCTATTCTTTTAACAGAGAATACAATCTTGGGTTAATCACCCCATGGTTTTTCCCTTAACTAGGTTTTCCACGTTAAAATCTTGGTGTCTCATGTGTTGATGTGTTTCTGCTCTTAATTTGTTGCATTGTGTTTCCTTGATTAATTTATTATTTTACTGCTGAATTGCAAAGTGGAGTTAAGTGTTTATTTGCAAGAAAGTTTTGTACAACTGATTCACCCCCCCTCTCAGTTGTGTGCCCTAAGTCTAACAAGGTGTGCAAGTAGTATTTTATGATGCAGGAGGCAAGATGGTTAGAGGTTCTATGGTGATTGATAGAGGTGTCAGATATGGCACATTATATAAGCTTGATGGATGCACTATTGAGTGCAATAGTACTTTTGTGAGAAGCAAGTCTGTGGAAGAGGTGAGGGTTTTTTTCTTTAGTAGATGGTCATGGCTTTTGGGTACCCAAGGGTGCTCTTTCTTTTGAATCAAAGTTACCTATAGAGAAAACTATATTATGGCACCAAAGACTTGGCCACATTGGAGAAAAGGGTCTAAGGACCTTGAAAAATAAAAAACTTGTTGAAGGGTTGTCAGATTGTAATCTTGAGTTTGATTTCTGTGAGCATTTCATTTATGGAAAACAAAACCGCATTCAATTTTACTTGAGTTCTCATAAATCTTTTATTGTATCAGATCTTATTCATTCTAATGTGTTTGGTCCTGTAGATGTTCCTTCAATTGGAAAATCCACATATTATGTTTCATTTATTGATGACTATAGTATAAGGACATGGATATACTTTCTAAAGAGTAAATTTGAAGTTTTCAGTCAATTTAAAGAATTTAAAGCAATGGTTGAGTTACAGACTAGAAAGAAAATAAAATGTTTGAGGATTGATAATGGCAGTGAATTTGGCACTAATGATTTTGATAGATTTTGTAAAGATTGTGCTATTCATAGACAAAAGGCAACTCCATATTCTCCACAACAAAATAGAGTTGTAGAAAGAATGAATAGAACACTGATGGAGAAGGCTAGGAGGATGTTGAGTGGTGCTGGTCTAGAACAAAGGTTTTAGGTTGAAGCTATTGCCATTGCCTGTTACCTGATTAATAGGTCTCCTACATCAGCTCTTGTTGATAAGAAGCCTATAGAGGCATGGTCGGGTCACAAGCCTTCATTAAGACATCTTAGAGTTTTTGTTTATGCACATGTGTCAACAAAGTTGGAGAACAAGGATGTGAAATGTATCTTCATCAGATACAGTTATGGTGTGAAAGGATACAGTCTTTGGGATCATGTTGCACAGAAGGTAATATATAGTAGAAGTGTTATTTTTAGAGAAACTAAGCCTTCATCTGTTACATTGCAGCGAAAACAAAGTAAACAGGAAGATGTGATTCAATTTCCTTCTACACCTGAGAAAGTTGAATCGAGGCCCATGGATAGACAAGATGTTGAGAGTTCATCTATCTCTAAATCCTCAAAAGAGGAGGAAGAACCTCCAACTCAGCTTGTTCATAAGCCTACAAGGCATAGATAACCACCTAAAAGGTATTCACTTGAAGATTGGAGATGTAATTTTTCTATGAATACTAACATGGATGAACCTAGATCTATAGAAGAGGCTTTAGGTATGAATGATGTGAAATCCTAGAAGATTGCTATGGATGAAGAAATGACATCTTTGAAAAAGAATGATGCATGTGATCTTGTACCATTGCCTTAAGGATGAAAACATGTTGGTTGCAAATGGGTGTTCAAGAAAAAGATTGGTTCAGAAGGAGGTATTAAGAAGTACAAAGCAAGGTTGGTTGCGAAAGGTTACTCTCAAGTTGAGGGTGTTGATTATGGTGAGATATTTTCTCCTATTGCCAAAATGATATCCATTAGATTTTTTAATTTCTATTGTTGCTGCTTATGATTTAGAGGTTGAGCAAATGGATATGAAAACTGCTTTCCTTCATGTGATCTGGAAGAGGATATTTATATGACATAGCTAGAGCACTATGTGGTGAAATGTAAAGGTAATTTGGTTTGCAAATTGAAGAAATTTTTGTATGGCCTAAAACAAAGTCCTAGTATGTGGTACTAGAAATTTGATACAGATGTGTTAAGTTTGGGATTTGAGCATTCTAAATTAGATCATTA
The DNA here is from genome assembly GCA_027924645.1 of Cunninghamia lanceolata. NCBI lineage: Eukaryota > Viridiplantae > Streptophyta > Pinopsida > Cupressales > Cupressaceae > Cunninghamia > Cunninghamia lanceolata. Next base: position 3,658,705 of record BSBN01000536.1, read on the forward strand.
TGTTTATTATAAAATTGATACTGATTGTTTCCTATTTATTGCATTATATGTTGCTGATATGTTATTTATTGGTAAAGGGAAAGGTATGATTTTAGAACTAAAATATTAACTTGCTTCTAAATTTAAAATGAAAGACCTTGGTGTAGCTAGACACATTCTTGGGATGGAAATTAGAAGAGATAGAGTGAACAAAAATCTATGGCTTATCCAAAGTAAGTATGTCAATTCAATTTTATAGAGGTTTAACGCGTAGGACTATAGACCATTGTGTGTTCCCTTTTCAGTTGGAACAAAGTTATCTATTTCAGATTGTCCAACATCTCCATCAGAGATGGAAGAGATGAGTAGAGTGCCCTACCAGAGTGTAGCTAGAAGTTTGATGTATGTTATGGTTTGTACTAGACCAGACATTGCCCAAGCAGTGAGAGTTCTTTTCAGATATATTTTTAATGCTAGTAGAGTTCATTGGGATGCAATTAAAAGAGTCTTCAGTTGTTTGTGCAGTACTTTAGAGTATTCCTTGTGTTATCATAGTAATTTGACTGAAGACAATATTTCCCTTGATATTCATGGTTATGTGGATTTAGACTGGTAAGGTGATATTGATAGTAGTCGATCCACCAGTGCTTATGTGTTTACTTTATTTGGTGGTGCAATTAGTTGGATGAGTAAGTGATAGGCTATGGTTGCTTTGTCCACTACTAAAGCTGAGTATATGGTAGCTACTCATGCTTGCAAAAAAGCCATTTGGCTTAAGAGATTATGTTTAGATATCGAAATAAAACAAGGTGTAGTGACAATTTATTGTGACAGTCAGAGTGCAATCTGTCTAGCTAAGAACTTGACATTTCATGCCAGGACCAAGCACATTGCTGTACAATATCATTTTGTTAGAGATATGGTCAAAGATGGTAGGGTGAAGCTGGTTAAGGTAGATACTTTGATGAATGTTTCTGATTATTTAACTAAGCCTATGAGTACATAAAAGTTTAGATGGTGTTCAGAGACTATGGGCCTTTTGGCCCCTAGCAATTAAGAGACAATGTTCACTCCCTCCCGTTGCTCTTGCAAGGTATAACAAGCCATCTCTTGTTAACCCAAAATTAACCAACTTAATTACCATTAAGACTAAAGTCATGATTATCATAATCAGAGTTAAACAAGTAATAATCAATATCTAAATCAAAATCGATATGCATATCTTTTCTAGACATCTTAAAACTAAAATTTACAACATTTCCAAAGATATCATATTAGTGATTTACTTTCACTATACATTTACAATGTTTTTCTCATAACATCAATGATAAATTACACATAATATTGACTGTCTAGTCATATAAAAGAATGTACTATATCTGAAACTTTGACATCTATCTTCGTAAGTCTTGGCTTGTCTTCTACTTGGGAAGGAAAGCATCACTCGAGTGCTTTTCCTCCAACCATAGACCGGCAGTCCCCCACACAACTTCCTACTTGGAAGTGACCCTACCCTTCATGAAGGGAATAGATATAAGGAACCAATTGATTTGCCATCTGAGTATTTGGTGTTATGTCCATAATACTTCACGGTCATACAACTCTAGATCCACTCTGACTATGTATGACACTACTGGAAGCATTATGACCTTTGGAACATAGTAAACTAACTGATGCATGCAGAGACAAATGCATTAATTTGGCCAAAGATTTATATATATTACGTTTCACAATGAACGTAGTCAAATGTTCATACACCTTGACTTGACTTAGAAGTTGTCTCATGCTACAGTGTTCAATTTTGACCTTTCTAGGTCATAGAAGAAATGATGGGTTAAATTCACCCTTAGTACATCTATCTTGGACTTTTGACTCCAGTTCCAGGAGTGCATTAATTAATTATTTTGTTTCCTATGCAATAGGGAACCTGTGACTCCATGTCACTTTATCCCCATTCTTCTTTATTTTCAATTGCATGTTCATGGTTTTCTATTTCAAAGGGCCATCCTCGGTCTAAGTTTCTATGGCTACCTTGTGTTCAAGGTTTTCATCAAATTCATATCAACTATATGACTTACCAATATAGGCTAATAAGTCAACAATGTTAGGTAGACCTTTGGTCAAGAGTTTAAAGGGGTTCTTGAAATCCAAAGCTTCATCCACAAATCACTGCCATACCATAAAGAGACACATACATAATATGTTTTGAACAATAGAGTTATCATTTATACATTTTCAATCTTTTTCCTACATGGAAATATAAGAACCATCAGGGGTTTACCCCTTGACATGCAAAATTTAGCTTGCACTCAATGCAGCCTAAAACAAGGTTATCAATATCAAACTAGTTTTACACCATGACATTAATAGTTATATTACTCTTTTATAACATGAATAGCTTACACCTAAAAGAATAATGTTTTCTTTCATAAACACACTGTTATGGGAAAATTGGTGTAAATGAATAATCAATATAATATCAACAATACCCAATAACTCAATGAAATAAGAAACAAAGAAATCAATCAAACAAAGAACTTCAAACCTTGCAAACCTCTTCACTTCGTGGCTTCCATTGATTGCCTATCTCAAATGATCTTGTGTATAAATATGTCCCTCAGAAGGTGCACTTCCTTGCTATTTTCCAAGATGTCAAGTGGGAATGGCTATGATAGTTTATTGCAATGAAGATGAGCTTCACAAACAATGGTAATGGTGATGGTAACAAGTTGATTGCAAGCAATGGAATGACGTGGGTGCCAACGGTGTACTATAATTTCTGCAGAGTAAGGGCACTAAAAGCTTGGATGATAGAAATGGAGGAAGAGGGTAGAATTTATAGACTTGAGAGAGAGAAGATCAATGGTATAGAAGACTTGAGAGAATGTGTGTGAATAGAAAGAAGACAAGTGTCATGCGAAAGATGTTTTGTTTGAGTTAACTGCTTTCTTTTATAAAGATAAGATATGTTTTCATAAATTAGAATGCTTTTTTTATAATTTAAGAGTTATTGATAAAAACAAGGTTAATTGAGTCAGTTAGCTCAACTTGAGATTTTCTTTTGCATGATTTCAGAGAAATTAAATAATAAATTATTTAATTTTGTGTGCATGAAGAAGAAGAATTATTTTTAGAAGATTTGGAAGATATTTTAAGGAATTTGAAGATATGAAAGCAAATTAAATAAATAAATTTATTTAATTGTTTGTGCATGATTTGTTTGGAAGAATAAATAAAATATTTGATTGTATTTTATTTTTAGAGACTCAGAGAATTTAAATAAATTTGATTGATTTATTTTAAATTGGAGGAAGAAATGATTTGATTAAATAATTAAATTATTTAACTGTTTTGGAAGAATTTAATTAAATGAAGGATTTTATTTAATTTTGACTTTAGAACAGGTAATTAAATATTTTGATATTTAATTAACTTAGAGGAATATGAATCGAATAAATAAATTGATTTATTTATTAATAGAGGAATTAGATTGAAATAAATATTAAGAATATTTATTTAGACAAAGTCATGTCATTTTTAAGCATATAGTTTTTGCCCCTCTTTGAGGCAATGTGTTTTATCACGTTGTTTCAAAGAATATATATTTTTGATAATGATACATGCCTCAGTTTGCCCCTGGTATAGGTTTAATGATGATAGGATGCCCCCTTAGGAGATTGGATGGGAAGAAGGTAGAAGGGGCTTGAGACGGACAATCTCACGATGAAGAAGGTTGAACAGGTTAGTATGAAGAAACATGGGTCATGGTCCTGAGAAATGGGAGGAAACGGGCTCAGGAAGTAGTCACGGTCACCACATAGCTAGTTAGGGTTCACTTGCTATATATAGGAGCTAGGTCCACAAATCTAGTCATTTGCACACTTGGCTTTTGTTGCTAGGTCACTTAGAGCTTAGGAGAGCAGAGGAGCATAGAGCAGTCAGTATAGATATAGATATTCCACGCGAGGAGCACCGCTTTGAGCGTGTCCTATGGTTCAATCGGCTAGTTGACGTAGGACCACTGGTATGTAGTTCAAAAGAACTCACCTAGGGTCATTTATTAGTGCAATAAATGCTAGGGAAAATTAGCTAGGATAGATGCACGAATTCTGTTTCTTGACTATTTTTGTAATTTTATTGGCACATTTTTGGATGTTTTTTGGTTTCTTGGCAGAAAGTTGGTCTTTTTGATCTTATTTCTTAATTATGGCAAGAAGACACAACAAACACAAAGAATATGTTCATGGATTTTTGATTTTTTGTAATTTTTTGGACTCTTTTTGACTAAAAAAGCAAGTACAAATCCTAGGCTGGCTAGGACAATGTAAATTGAATTCTCACTATTTGTGGATGAGGCATTTTCGGGAGGTGATAATCTCCCTTCCCTGCACTGGCTTATAGGGATTTTTGGCTACTAAAAATAAAGGAAGACTAGTAAGTGCAACTGCTCGAGCGGTTATACATGTGAAAACACTACTCTCCATTATGGAGTCTCCAAGCCTTCAAGGGTTGCACCTTGAAGGGTTTTGGGGGAGGTTGGCTGTCGGTATAACACAACTTCACTCGTTGTTTGAAGCTTTCACTCTAAACACAATTTATTTATAGTGGCTTGGCAGAGCTTAGCTTTAGCTTGTTACCGCTTAAGGTTGTTCCCACTTGGATAGAAGGATATCCAAGGGCAGGCCTCTCTAAGGGTTTAACACATGCAAAATGATATGTCTGGAATTTTGGTCACCCAAGATAGGGGAGAGCATAGGCTTAGTATCATTCCAAAGACATGAAAGACAATGGTTCTTTTCCCCTAATTAAAATAAAAAAGACTAAATGAGCTAGCTACTTGGGCACACACATGAGTTGTTAACTTTAAAAGCAAGATAGCAATGGTTCAATTTTATCCTCCTAGCATTGGGACTATATTTAATTTGTTGATGCAACAAGATTGAGTTACTCCCTTCCTAGTTAGATCTAGATGTGATTTTGCATGAGCAATTTGATTACTATCCTCGCTAATTAAATCTATGATGTGTGTTGACAATGCAGATAGAATGTCTAAACCAACCCCTAACCTTCAAGTAGATTAGAGAAAATTCCTACGAGAAGTGTCAAGGTTAGCAAAAACCCAAAAAGTTAATGTCAGAATCAGATGCGCAGGTACAGAGATCATATGCGCAAGATTACAAAAACACTAAGATAGAGGTCAAAAGTGCAGAATTAGAGAGTATATGCACAGAATCAGTAAATGCGCTGTATCAAATGTTAAATGCACTGAAACAGAGCATGGATGCACCAATCTATCAGATGTGTGTTAGAAATGATCAGATGCATAGAATGCTCCTGTGTTCGAAACCTTAGCACAAAAAACTTAGTTTTTGGATTAAATCAGGGCAAGGCCCCATAGTGGGCACCAAAAATGTTATGGGAAAATTAGTGTAAATGAATAATCAATATAATATCAACAATACCCAATAACTCAATGAAATAAGAAACAAAGAAATCAATCAAACAAAGAACTTCAAACCTTACAAACCTCTTCACTTCGTGGCTTCCATTGATTGCCTATCTCAAATGATCTTGTGTATGATTATGGTCCTCAGAAGGTGCACTTCCTTGCTATTTTCCAAGATGTCAAGTGGGAATGGCTATGATAGTTTATTGCATTGAAGATGAGCTACACAAACAATGGTAATGGTGATGGTAACAAGTTGATCGCAAGCAATGGAATGACGTGGGTGCCAAAGGCGTGTTGTAATTCCTCCAGAGTAAGGGTACTAAAAGCTTGGATGATAGAAATGGAGGAAGAGGGTAGAATTTATAGACTTGAGAGAGAGAAGATCAATGATATAAAAAGAATAAGAAGACAAGTGTCACACAAAAGCTCTTTTGTTTGAGTTAACTACTTTCTTTTATAAAGATAAGATATGCTTTCATAAATTAGAATGTTTTTTTTGTAATTTAAGAGTTATTGATAAAAACAAGGTTGATTGAGTCAGTTAACTCAACTTGAGATTTGCTTTTGCATGATTTGAGAGAAATTAAATAATAAATTATTTAATTTTGTGTGCATGAAGAAGAAGAATTATTTTTAGAAGATTTGGAAAATATTTTGAGGAATTTGAAGATAAGAAAGCAAATTAAATAAATAAATTTATTTAATTGTTTATGCATGATTTGTTTGGAAGAATAAATAAAATATTTGATTGTATTTTATTTTTAGAGACTAAGAGAATTTAAATAAATTTGATTGATTTATTTTAAATTGGAGGAAGAAATGATTTAATTGAATAATTAAATAATTTAATTGTTTTGGAAGGATTTAATTAAATGAAGGATTTTATTTAATTTTGACTTTAGAAGAGGTAATTAAATATTTTGATATTTAATTAACTTAGAGGAATATGAATCAAATAAATAAATTGATTTATTTATTGATAGAGGAATTGGAATGAAATAAATATTAAGAATATTTATTTAGACAAAGTTGTGTCATTTTTTGGCGTATACACACACAAGTGTTTCTTTTCCCTTACAAGTGCCTCGAATGCCTCAATGGCTTAAACACTGCCAAAGATAAGGTTATCATGAACAATTCATCATTCATTTGCATGGCCATAAACCCTTTTTAAATTGTACTACCTCTCTACAAGGCATTAGCTATCAGCCTAATAAAAGGCTCATGATTCTATATTGCAAGGCTCTTGGCCTGCTCGAAGGGTATTATCATTAGTGGGCATGGCTCTAGGCCTGCCCAAAGAATATTATCATTTCACATTGCTTATAAATAATTTCATTTTCTCTTAGCCTTAATGACTTCAAGAGCATGAGACTGCTATAGCAATGCCCACGGTAATTCGGCCTTTTGGCCTAAACAATAATAAAAAAACACATGTAGTTCTTTCGTTCAACTAAAACAAATTATCTTTATCTCTTTGTCCACGAAGGCTATAACATATTTAGCAAATATATTAAAACCTTCACAAACGATAGCACAGTCTACATTCAACCACTGTGTGATTACCATTTGAGATCTTATGAATGCAACTATATTCTATAGATTGACATGATTGTATTAACAATCTTACTTGTGGTAATGTATCGTAGCCAAGATATGTCCAGCTAAGAGCAATCTTTTGAATCTGCTACTAGCTCCCCCTTTGCGAGCTCAAAATCGATGATGTGCTTCCTTGTAGCCTCTTATTTTTGAACTCTTCAAAAAGAAAACAATAATGATAATGAATAATTGATGCAGGAGCATCCCTGGTTCAAGAGAAATCTTGCATCAACTAAAAACATTTACATTTTAGTTTGTTTGGAGTTTAGTTAGTAGCAGTTTCTATATTTTGTTCTGCATTCTACCACAGTTGCATTTCAGATCTTGCGGAGTTGGACTTAGTATCTCAATTCATTCATCTACATCAAATCTGAACCTCTGAGCATTTGGACCAGTTACTAGAAAGTTATCGCTATCAAAAGATCAACTGTTTTCTTAGAATAGAGCATCCTGACAGTCTTGGACAATCAGCTAAAGGAGAAGACTTGCAGAGCATTCCTCAACTTGTGGAGCCTAATTGCACATCATTAGATGTTGTTTGGTTCGTGGCCGACCTTCCCTGAGATCTACACATCATCCCATTCATTTATAGAGGATTTCTTCATGATTAGGTCTGACCTACCCGTGTACACACATTACAACTCTTCATTGGAGTTTGTGATCTTCCTTGGTTGATGCAGAGGAATCTTATGTTTCAGAGATGATATATAAGGATGTAATAGATCCCTAGGAAGGCAGTGATTCACAAAAAGATTTTAGATAGTTAGAAATTGATTCATAAGTTCATAGTTTGGATTTTGCATGAAGGGACTTCAAAGCTATATCTTGTGCATATTCTGATATTTTGTAATCAGGCCTGTGAGCCTAATTGTAAGCTTGCATATTACCAGCCGATCTGTAATTAAATTCTATGATATACTGAATGATTGAATCTACATTTGTTTCATATCTTTGAGTTGTTTCCATTGTGTTTACTATTGTTGCACGGTCTAGACAATTCATTCTGTGAACCCTCCTACTGTGACTGCACCAAGTGGTATCAGATCAAAAGTTCAAATCTTTGGGAGCAAATTGAGTGAAGTTGGCGAAGAAATTTTGTAAGATCTTGCTATGGACAAATCACTGAATTGAGGCAGGTTACTTGTGTTGCAACTGATCACTGATTGTGAGGTAGTTGTCACCATGTAGCCTAATCACCAAACTTGAGGCAGTTTACACTTGATACTAGGAAGAATGTCACCGAGGAGAGTTGTTGTTGTTGGAACAATGGCTAGTAGAATGGATGAGATGATGGAAATGATGAAAATAATGAGAATTTGATTGGATGTTATTGAGGGAGATAGGTGAAGAGGATTGACACCTAGACCTAATGTTGAAAGTGATGATGAGGAAGAATTTCAATTCATTGAACAAATTGGAGAAACCCTAGGAGGTGATGAAGAAGAAGAATTAGATCAAGTCAAGATGTTGCAAGCTATTTCAAAGATTGGAAAGATACCTAGAGTTGATGTACCAAACTATACTGATAATTTGAACCCTGAAGAATTGATTGATTAGATAAATGAAATGGAAGAATACTTTGAGTATGAAGAAATTGAAGATCCGGAGAAGGTGAAATTTGCAAAGAAAAAGTTGAAAGGACATGCTTCTATATGGTGGAAAGAAGTTTAGTTGGATAGAAATAGAACAGGAAAATTAAAGATTACAAAGTGGGATAGGATGGTGACAAAACTGAAGAATCAATTCATACCTCCTGACTATGAGTTGGAACTGTTGAAAAGATTGCAGAACTTGAGACAAAAGGAGAAATTTGTAAAGGAGTATACTGAAAAATTTCATAAGGTGATCATAAGGACAAGACATAGTGAAGAAAGAAAGGAGAAAGTGGCTAGATACATCAATGGACTGAGATTGAACATTCAAGAAGAACTAAGTTTGTTGAGGATGACATCTTTGAAGGAAGCATATCAGTTTGCCCTGAAAGTTGAAGAGAAGCTAAACAAGAGACATGATAATAGATAGAGAAGTAGATGAGGTAAATTTTAGAGAGGCAAAACATTTTCCAGAGGAGACAGATCACATCCAGAGTAGAATAGACAAGAGAACACATTCAAGAAGGATGACAAAGATAATAATGCTTACCGGAGAGATGATAGAAGTTTTTACTGGAGAGGAAACCCTAATGCATACCAGAATGAAGGATACAAAAGAGAAGGAAGAGGATTGGATAAGAGAACATTCAGAGGCACTTGTTTCAAGTGTGGAGGTGAAGGACATATAGCATTTGAATGTAATCAGGGGAGTACAAGCAAGAGAACATAGAACAATAGTAGAGCAACTTATGTTGAGGAAGAACCTATTAGATCACCTAGTTCAATTGGAAAACTAGAGAAAGGAGAATCACTGGTGATGAGGAGAGCACTATTTCAAGTAGAGACAAATGAGGAACCACCACAGAGGAAAAGTTTGTTCAGAACCAGATGCAAATTAGGAGGTAAGTGTTGCAAAGTTGTAATTGATAGTGGTAGTTCAGATAACCTAGTTTCAAAGTAGATAGTGACTAAGCTGAAGTTGGAAAGATTGAAACACCCTAAGCCCTATCAGATAGCATGGATTTAGGATGGTCATAAGGTACTAGTGAGTGAACAATGTTTGGTGAAATTTCATATTGGATCTTATCATGATGAAGTCTTGTGTGATATTATGCCTATGGATGTTTGTTATATTTTGTTGGGTAGACCTTGGCAGTATGATATAAAAGCTATACATGGTGGAAGAAAGAATACATACACTATAACATAAAATGGGAAGAGAATTACCTTGATTCCTTTGGAGGATGATCCTAAGAGAGAAGTATGTGGGAATGCTAGAATCTATTTGGTAGATGGAAGAAAATTTTTGGATGGTTTGAGACATGAGAATATGTGTTATGCTTTAATTCCTAAAAAGCCTGAAACATTGAAGGAGACTGAAGAATCAAAACCAGAGGATATAATAGAGTTCTTAAAAGAGAATGAAGACATCATATCAGATAATGTACCTAAAGTATTGTCACCTATAAGGAGTATCAGTCATCACATGGACCCTATACCGAGAGCTAGTTTGCCTAATAAAGAAGCACATAGAATGACACCGGCAGAGAATGAAGAACTAAATATATAGATACAAGAATTGTTGAATAAAGGCTTGATCAGAGAAAGTTTGAGTCCTTGTGCAGTACCTGCAGTGTTAGCACCTAAGAAGGATGGAGAATGGAGAATGTGTACTGAATCTAGAGCAATAAACAAGATCATAGTTAAGTATAGATTTCCATTACCTAGGATGGATGATATCATGGACTGTTTGAGTGGAGAAAAATATTTCACAAAGATAGACTTGAAGAGTGGATACCATCAGATCAGAATCAGAGAAGGAGATGAATGGAAGACTACTTTTAAGATAAATGAAGGATTGTATGAGTGGTTAGTGATGCCTTTTGGATTGACAAATGCACCGAGTACTTTCATGAGGTTGATGAACAAGATCTTGAAGAAATTCTTGGGTAAGTTTGTGATTGTATACTTGGATGATATTTTGATTTTCAATAAGACAAAAGAAGAACATTTGCAACACCTTAGACAAGTTTTGTAGAGACTAAGAGAGGAGAAATTGTTGATAAACATCAAAAAGTGTAGTTTCATGAAGAAAGAATTGGTATATTTGGAATTTGTGATTTCTGTAGAAGGATTAAAGATGGATCCTAAGAAAGTAAGAACAATTGTTGAATGGTCTACACCAGAGAGCATTGGAGAGGTCAGATCATTTCATGGATTGGCTAGTTTCTATTGAAAGTTCATTAGAAATTTTAGTTCAGTATGTAACCCTATGACGGAGACAATGAGAGGTGATAGAAAAGATTTCAAGTGGACATCAGGAGCAAATAAAATTTTTGAACTGTTGAAGTAGAAGGTGAGAGAGTAGCCTATTTTAGCATTACCGGATTTCAATAAGGTATTTCAAGTAGATTGTGATGCAAGTGGGAGTGCAATTGGAGCAGTGTTGAGTCAAGAAGGTAGACCTGTAGCATATTTCAGTGAGAAGTTGAATGATGCAAGGAGAAGATATTCAGTTTATCGTCAAGATTTTTATGCCATAATTCAAGCCTTGAAGAAGTGGAGACATTACTTGTAGCCTAAGAAATTTGTGTTGTATAGAGATCATCAAGCTTTACAATATTTGAATAGTCAAGGTTAGTTGAATCAGAGACATATGAGATGGGTAGAGTTTATGTAGAGTTATACTTTCATATTGAAGCATAGGAGTGGAAAATCAAACAAAGTTGTTGATGCATTGAGTAGGAGAAGAAACTTGTTGACAAGGATGAGAGTTGAAGCACTACAACAAATCCCTGTGATTAGCTCCCATTTTTTACTTCCACCCACTGTTTTAATGTATTTTTATCTAATTTTTTGAAAAAGTAGGCGCTATTTTTCGGGATGGCACTATTTTTGGCATTTTTTGCATCAGAACAAGTAGGTGCTAAATTAGGTGTCAATTAGTTCCTAATTTAGTACCCACTTTAGCACCTAATTTAGCACCTAATTTCACACCTAATTTAGCACCACATTTATCGCATGATTTAGCATCTGATTTAGTGCCTAATTTAGCACCTAATATATGGTTACTTGGGTTTAGGAGTATTATTTAGGGTTTAGGGTTTAGAGAGAGATAGAGGACCAATAGGGAGATATAGAGGAGACTGAGGGGAGAGATAGGGAGATAGAGAGTGAGGGACATGGCTAGAGACATAGGAAGAGATATTGAGAGGTAGAGGGACAAGGGCGATAGGGAGAGAGGGGAGAGATAGGGAGATAGAGGTTTAGGGTTACTTGGGTTTGGGGTTTAGGGTTTAGGGGTATAGGTTTTCTCAGGTTTAGGGGTTAGGGGTTAGGGTTTAGGGTTTATTATTTAGGGGTTAGGGGTTTAGGTTTAGAGGTTTAGGGTTTAGGGTTTATAGAGAGTGAGGAATGATAGGGAAATATAGAGGAGACTGTGGAGAGAGATAGGGAGATAGAGAGTGAGGCACATGACTAGGAACATAGGGAGAGAGATTGAGAGGTAGAGGGATGTAGATAGAGATAGGGGAGAGATAGGGAGATAAAAATTTAGAGTTTCTTGGATTTAGGGGTTTGGGGTTTAAGGTTTCTTTGGTTTGGAGATATCTAGAGAGAGAGAGAGATGCTTGGGGTTAGGATTTAGGGGCATTGTTTAGCATTGCTCAAGTTTAGGGTTTAACACATGGCCAAGGACATAGGGAGAGAGATTGAGAGGTAGAGGGATGATAGAGATAGGGAGATAGGGGAGAGATATGGAGATATATGTTTAGATTTGATTGGATTTAGAGTTTAGGAGTTTGGTGTTTAGGGGTTTAGGGTTGCTCAGGTTTAGAGATAGCTAGAGAGAGAGAGAGGAGACATATCAAGAGAGATAAAGGAGACAAAGGGGAGAGATAGGGAGATAGAGAGTGAGCAAGATGTCCAGAGAAATAGGGAAAAGGATTGAGAGGTAGAGGGACAATAGAGATAGAGAGATAAGGGAGAGATAGGGAGATAGCGGTTTAGGGTTGCTCAGGTTTAGGGGTTAAGGTTTAGGGGCATTATTTACGGTTTAGGGTTTATGGTTTAGGGGTTAAGGTTTAGATGTTTAGGGTTTAGTGTTTAGAGAGAGGGGACCAATAGGGAGATATAGAGACTGAGGGACATGGCTAGAGACATAGGGAGAGATATTGAGAGGTAGAGGAATGATAGAGATAGGGAGATATGGAGATAGAGGATTAGGGTTGCTTGGGTTTAGTGTTTAGGGTTTAGGGGTTTAGGGTTTCTCATGTTTAGGGTTTATGGGTTAGCGCTTAGGGCTTAGGGGCATTATTTAGGGTTTATGGTTTAGGGGTTAGGGTTTAGGGTTTAGGGGCATTATTCAGGGTTTACAGATCTTCAAGGATCTAGATGGTGTGGCTATACAAATTTCTACACATGTTGGTGGCTAGTTAGACACATCAAACATCAACAACCACATGTTATGCTTCCATACATGTGTGCCACCTAATGGCATTTGTACTACAAAACATGATCATATAATTGGCACTGTATGGGTCTGACACATGGTGATGTCCATGTACACCACATGCCACAATGATCTAGTTGGCACCATACACGTTTGAGTACATTTGTTCTCATCCCATCCATATAAGAAATGCACCATACATGTTGGATACTTGTCAACATCTACATGGAGCATAACTAATGGTATTCTTAAAAAAATGCCTATTTTATACATTTTGTAGAGTAAAAGAGGTATAACAAATTTTCATCTTACCTGTCTATATATTTCCTTTGTTCATTTTGAATAGAAGTGACATATATGTTAGAACCCTTCTATATTTGTGTATACGCCTAAAAATGACAAGACTCGGTTTAAATAAATATTCTTAATATTTATTTCATTCTAATTCTTCTGTCAATAAATAAAACAAATTTATTTATTCGATTCGTATTCCTCTAAATTAATTAAATATCAAATTATTTAATTACCTCTTCTGATGTCTTCCAATAATTAAATAAAATCCTTTATTTAATTAAATTCTTGCAAACAATTAAATAATTCTTAATTATTTAATTAAATCACTTATTCCTCCAAATTTAAATAAATCATGCAAATTTATTTAAATTCTCTCAATCTCTAAAAATAAAATATAATCAAACATTTTATTTATTCTTCTATCATGCACAAACAATTAAATAAATTAATTTACTTAATTTGCTTTCTTATCTTCTAATTCTTCTAAATATCTTCCAAATCTTTTAAAAATAATTCTTCTTCGTGCACACAAAATTAAATAATTTATTATTTAATTTCACTCAAAATCATGCAAAAGCAAATTACAAGTTGAGTTAACTAACTCAATCAACCTTGTTTTTATCAATATCTCTTAAATTAAAAAAAAAACATTCTAATTTATAAAAGCATATCTTATCTTTATAAAAGAAAGTAGTTAACTCAAACAAAACAACTTTTGGTGTGACACTTGTCTTCTTTCTATTCGCGCACATCTTCTCAAGGTTTCTATATTGTTGATCTTCTCATTCTTTCTATACCGTCGATCTTCTCTCTCTCAAGTCTATAAATTGAACCCTATTCCTCCATTTCAATCATCTAAGCTCTTAGTATTGTTACTCTGTAGGAATTACAGCACACCTTTGGCAGCCAAGTCATTCCTCCATTGCTTGTGATCAACTCATTACCATACCATTACCTTTGTTGTGAAGCTCATCCTCATTGCAATAAACTATCATAGCCATTCCCACTTGACATCTTGGAATAGCAAGGAAGTGCACCTTCTGAGGGCCATACTCATACACAAGATCATTTGAGATAGGCAATCAATGGAAGTCATGAAGTGAAGAGGTTTGTAAAGGTTTGAAGTTCTTTGTTTGATTGATTTCTTTGTTTCTTATTTCATTGAGTTATTGGGTATTGTTGATATATTATTGATTATTTATTTACACCAATTTTTCCTTAACATTTTTGGCACCCATTGTGGGGTGTTGCCCCAATTTAATCTAAAAACTAAGTTTTTTGTGCTAAGGTTCTGTACATAGGAGGATTTTGCGCATCCGATCAATTCTAACATGCATCTAAGCTCTATTTCGGTGCATCTAATCTTTCGACACATTTACCTCCTAAAGTTGCGCATCTGTGTTCTGTTATGGTGCATTTACTGAAATTGCACATATGCTCTCTATTTCCACGCTTTTGACCTCTATCTCAGCACTTTTGTAATAGCTACGCATATGATCTTTGTCTCTACGCATCTAATCTCTGTACCTATGCATCTGATTCCGACAGTGATGTTTTAGGTTTTCTTGTGATTTTGCTAACATTGACACTTCTCATAGAAATTTTCTCTGATTTACTTGTAGGTTAGGGACTAGTTTAGACATTCTAGTTGCATTATTAATACACATCATAGATTTAATTAGCAAAGATAGTAACTCGATGTTCATACAAAATCACATCTAGATCTAACTAGGAAGGATTGTAATTTGATATTGTTGCATCAACAAATTGAATATAGTCCCAATGCTAGGAGGATAAAATTGAATCATTGCTATCTTTCTTTCAAAGTTAACAACTCGCATGTGTGCCCAAGTAGCTTAACACATTTAGTCTTTTTCATTTTAATTAGGGGAAAAGAACCACTTTCTTTCGTGTCTTTGGAATGATACTAAGCCTATGCTCTCCCCTATCTTGGGTGACCAAAATGCCAGACATATCATTTCGCATGTGTTAAACCCTTAGAGAGGCCTGCCCTTCGATATCCTTCCATCCAAGTGGGAATGACCTTAAGTGGTAACAAGCTAAAGCCAAGCTCTGGCAAGCCACTATAAATAAATTGTGTTTGGAGCAAAAGATTCAAACAATGAGTGTTGTTGTGTTATACCGATAGCCAACCTCCCCCAAAACCCTCCAAGGTGCAACCCTTGAAGGCTGGGAGACTCCATAATAGAGAGTAGTGTTGTTGCACGTATAACCACTCGAATGGTTGCACTTACTAATCATCCTTTGTTTTTAGTAGCCAAAAATGCCTATAAGCTGGTGCAGGGAAGGGAGATTATCACCTCCCAAAGATGCCTCATCTAGAAATAGTGAGAATTCAGTTTATATTGTCCCAACTAGCCTAGGATTTGTGCTTGCTTTTGAGTCAAAAAGAGTCCAAAAAATTATTAAAAAAATCAAAAACCATAAAATCATTCTTTGTGTTTGCTATGTCTTCTTTCCATAATTAAGAAAATCAGATCAAAAAGACCATCTTGCAACCAAGAAACCAAAAACATCGAAAAATGTGTCAAGAAAATTGTAAAAATAGCCAAAAAACTAGAGCTGCGCATATACCCTCTGAAGCTGTGCATCTGTTTCAACTTGCTACGCATTTACTATGACTTCTTGCGCATTTGTCATCTGTTACTATGCTTTTATCCTTCACCAGAGCTGTGCATTTATCTTGACTTACTGTGCATTTATCCTCTATTTCAACACATTTATTACTGTGCATCCACAACAGTAAGCTTTTCCAAATCTTTTGAGAGAAAATTTTTAGCATTCCTAGATACCCATTTCAACCTTGTTCCTATTTTTGAGATCAGTTCTACTGTGTACTCACCTTTTCCATCTGTTTCCATAGCATACCCTCTCTTTCATCAGTCATCTCATCCCCCTTCTACCAAGTCTTCCTGTAAACAAGTCAAAAGTATCTATATCAGATTAGTGCGAGACCTTTTTTAGATCATTCCAGATTCAAGTAAACCTGGTAAGTCTCCACTATGAAGGATCAAACATCCTTTTCTCTTGAAACTTCACTAGTGGTCTTGGTGCAAGACTAGTCTTTACATAGTAAGCGGGTACTAGCTATCCTTACTTGTGGCTATCATCTTATGTCAACCAACTTACTTGGAATCACTGATCAAAAGAGTCCCTTGTTTGAATCTCATCACCGCAAGTATCTCCTTCTCACCAATCTACACCAACACCTTACCAAAATCTCTAATTTCACCCCACTTCTTCCCACATCACCTTGCATGGTCTTAACTAGATCCCAATACCAAAAACAACTTGAAATGGTTGGAACATCTGACCGCATTGTATCCCCTCGCAACAGTGATGAGGAAATCTCCCATGAACAATACCATGGAGCCCTCCAAGATCAAAAATTTCAATGCATGCTATCCAAAGTACTCAACGAGGACCCTCAAAAATACTTTCTTCATCTTGCAAACCAAGGACTTAAACTCCCTGCCGACTTTGATGTCGATGCATTAAAAGAACTAGGAGAGGAAAAAACTCACAAAAAGAGCACAAATGAGGAAAGCTCCCTTAACAAAGACAAAGGAAAGAAAGTCATAGACCCAAACATACCTATGGAAACATTACAAAAACAAGTTGAAGGCCTAACAAAGCAATTAGTGGAACTCAAAATAGGGACGCCCGCTAAACATTATTCCTTGGTAGACATTGTACCCTATCCCTTTGACAAAATCTTGAACATGGTACCCTTCCCCTTTTGGTTCAAAGTTTCTTAGTTTGACAAATACAAAGGGAAAGGAGACCCAATAGATCACATTAGGGAATTTAGTGCCACATGCCTAGAAGTGGCTCACAATGAAACTTTCCTAATGAGACTATTCCCTAGATCTCTATGTGGACAAGCCATGGAATGGTTCTCACGACTTCCCCCGGGTATCAAAACTTTTGATGAGTTAGTAAACAAGTCATCACACACTTCTCATATAACATTGAACACAAAGTTTCCATGCTTGACCTATGCAATAAAAAGAAAAAGGGTGGTGAATCCTTTGCCGCTTTCTTACAAAGGTGGACACAACTTTCAAGCAAATGCTCATATGATGTGCTTGAGAAGCAAATGATGGAGGTGTTTGTCCACAACCTTAACCCTGATTTAAGTTACCAAATCCAAATTCAATGCCCTACCTCATTTACAAAAGTCATTGAGATGGGATTATTTATCAAGAAAGCTATTGATGCAGAGCACTTCAACAGTGTCAACCAACCTATCACAACAGGAGATACTTCAAACCTTCAAGACAACAACACCCAAATTTCACTGTTTTCCTGACAACAATCAGGCTTCTAACAAAGCAAGGTCCTTATTCCCAACTCCACATGTTCATG
The DNA here is from genome assembly GCA_027924645.1 of Cunninghamia lanceolata. Classification (NCBI taxonomy): domain Eukaryota; kingdom Viridiplantae; phylum Streptophyta; class Pinopsida; order Cupressales; family Cupressaceae; genus Cunninghamia; species Cunninghamia lanceolata. The sequence continues at coordinate 3,676,457 of BSBN01000536.1, forward strand.
GACCAAAGGTGAGGGACTTCAGGATACATCTCACCAAGACTCCTAACTCTAATCAAGACTCCCTCTAAGTTTCTATACAATCCACTGAGCAGGGTCTGTAGGACAACAGTCACAACTATGTTTTCTTGAGACAGTCATAACATGACTTGACAGTCACAATATCTTCATAAGGTGGTCTCTTTTAAGGCAAACTCTTGCCTGACTTATGACATACCAAATCAATAACTCACTAAGCATCTAATGCCTTTCTTGGCAAACCAATAATATGACTAACAAATCCATTACCTTCCTTGGGGGTGGCTGTCTCCTTAGAGGACTGTCAGAGATAGTGAAAGGTAGAGTGGACAATTGTCTTAGGGAAATCTCTCCCTACTCCTTATCTTGGATCCTTGATCAATCTAGGGCATCATACATCCTTAGTAAAGACTGCATTTTCACAAACTTTCCATTCCACAGTCGGTGGACTTCTCCCAAATGCTGCTATCCTCTACTCCAACATCCAATACTTGACTTATATGGTGGACCATTTACATGGAAAACCCCACTCTATACTATTTCCTACCCCCTGCAACCTTCACATCCTTCTAACCTAACCATTCTACCTTCCATTCCACTGATCACAGATAGGAAAGATCAGTGGAATGGAGAAATATCCATTGGACTGTCAAAAAGAAACCCTAACCTAGGTTTTTTGGACAGTCAAGAGAAGACTAGTGATTTCTTCCTCTTTCCTTACTGTCAAATCCTCAAAATAGACTCAAAGCAAAGACACTTCACTCCTCTAGTTGGCCAACATGAGTATCAGTCACATCTAGGCCATACAGGTACGGTATGCTTAGGAAAACAGCGAATTACAAATGGAGACAACAATTTCTATTGGACAGTTTGTGAGAAACAAAAGATATCTTTCATCTAATTTATCATCAAGATCTCAAACCTTTCTCAAAGCCAAGCTAACACTTCATACTTTCCATCCAATATGCTAATGGGTTAAAACAAATCCGCACAAGAGTACAGTATAGCAGAAAAAGGGAGAGAAACACAGAAAAAGTAGTAAAAAGGTAGAAAAACAATGGCCTTTGGATATTTTCTTGAGTTCCTCTAAATGAATCCATACAATCCATCCTTCCTTGGCTTAAAACAAGCCTCATACCATGCATGGGTCGATCAACAATTGCCTGACCATCGGGCTTCCTCATGATTTTGTAAATGTAGTAACAAGACTGTTTTAAGAAACTGTCCATTCTTGGACTGCACCAGTGTTTTTTGAGTTTAACAAGCTTTTTAATATGTGGTTTAACCTTTGTTTAACCTTGGACAAGGATTTTAACCACCTCCCAACCTTTGACAAGGTGTTAACACATCTACACACCTTTGACATGCCTCTAAAGGCTTAAAACCAGTAAGATTAAAAATGACTTAAATGACTGTCCTATTACTACATGACTGTCCTCTTGAGGACTTACAACAAGATAATAGATTCTTTTAGAAATTTGGACAAAATCCTATTAGAACATGGCTATAAGCCTTATGAAGATGGTCTCCAAGACCTTATTGACTGAGAACAATTACTAGAAGATCAAGTAAAAGTTAGACACCTTAGTGCTCCTACACCAGTTATGATCACCAAGGGGCAAATAAAGTTGTACAAGGATGCCCCTAACTCTAACTACACCATAGACAAGTCAAAGTTTTGGACAAAGAACAAGAATGTTGTCAATGATGGAGTAGTTGATGCCAAAGTAGTAGCTCCCAAATAGCAACCAATCTTCACTCTCAAAGGAGAGGCAATTAATTCTACACCAAACAAAACCTTCCCTCATGAGAAAAAACCATGGTTCACCTCCACTCCTAGATGGAAATTCACACCATTAGGGGAGTCCCAGGAGTCTGTGTTAAGAAAACTATTAGCCAATAATGAGATCACTCTTCCTCCCACTAGTAACTATGAACCTCAAGTAAAACTACACTATTGGAAAGATACTAATTTCTGCAAATATCATAGAGGAAGAGGCCATAAGAGCAATGACTGTATTCATCTCAAACATGTCATTCAAGACATACTTGACTAAAATTAGGTAGGAACTAAAGAACATACCTCTAATGAGGCACATGTGACTTACAAGGATCCACTCCTCAACCATGACATGCCATAGAACAACAACAACAACAACAATAACAACTGCAACAGGCAGAATCAAAACAACATACACAACAATGCTAACTATGCAAGTGTGTTGTTCGATTATACCATCGACTGCATATCGGAGCACATCCCACAAGTCAATGTGGTCACATTCAACCAACAATCAGGACCCAACAAAACTGATTGTAGCATCATCACCCGTAGTGGTAAGGTCACATTAAACATGCTTCCTCCAAGGTTGTCACCTTCTCCGTCTAACTCCCATAAGTACAGTGCCATAGACCAATTTCAGAAAACTCCTACCCACATATCAATCTTAGAGTTGTTGCGTCTGTCTCCCTCCCATAAAGAAATTCTCGATAAAGCCCTAGTGGAAACAACTATGCCCATGAACCTGGCCCAAGAGAAGTTTCAAGCCATGGTATGAAATCTAACCTCCTCAAGCACCATATTGTTCACCGAATAGGATGACCTTTCTGTTGGCAAGAGACACTATATGGATTCATGGTTGTTGTCATTGATGGCAACAAAGGTCATCCCACATATCCGCAAGTCATGGTGTGTCCCTACCGGAAGTCAATAAAGATTGGTGTGGTCCGGTGAATAAGAACAGAGCATGTGGCAAGGTCCGACAGATTGGTCCGGATCTCTCAGAGGAAGTATCTTGGTGCAGTGCGGATTTGGGGAAGTCAAGAGGACTACCTTGAGTGGTATATTCCAAGGATTTAGCCTCCGGTGATGGACAAGGAAAAAGATATGAATAGTTGAGTACCGGATTCCTGAGAGAGTGAAAACAGAGGAAGAACTGACTGACATAGTATCAGACTACTTTCCGGATGTGTTACTGTTGATGATAAAAGTTGTGAAGGCATGAATCATGTTTGGCCGACATGATTAATGATATCTACAAGTATATGCTTGATCCGCATTGCTTGGTGAGCAAGGATTCAGCCGACAGAACAGAGTTTGTAAGAAACTAGACTGTTCCGGATGCCGACTAGAAAGATGATGAAATTACTTGTGCGGATATATATAGGGGATGGATTTAGTTGTGAAGTGTGTGTGTATTAAGATATATGCGAATAAGTGCAGAACAGAGCAGAAGTAGCAAGAAAGATCTGGTATGTGAAAGGATAGCAGAATAAAGAACAGAGGAAAGATGAAGTGCAGCAAATCAGTGTACTGAGCCTAACCGGAACTGAACTCCAGCATATGCAGATGCTTCCAATCAGTTCAAGACTGTGATTCTTATCACTTTGTAGACAGTGTGTCTTCTTGTAGGCAGTGGACCTCTTGTGAGCAGTGTGCTCGGGCAGTGAGCCCTAATTGGCAAGTGCCATTTTGTAATTTCCTATTCTTCTAACGAAGAATAATTTTTGGGTTAATCACCCCGTGGTTTTCTCCCTTAACAGGGTTTCCACGTCAAAAATACTGTGTCATGTGTATCTTATTTCATGGTAATGTTTTGTGTTTGATTCAATGCTGCATTAATTAATAAGAAAGTTCAAAAAGGGAAATAATTAGGATAACTGATTCACCCCCCCTCTCAGTTATCAACACTTTCAGTGTCTCAACCCCATAACACACCCTTGCATATTGTCATCTTCATTCATAAACACCATATCAAAAGAGTTCTTATTGATGGAGGAGCCAGTTTAAATATTTGCACAATCAAGCTAGTCCTTACATTGGGGTTCTCTAAAACTACAGTGGATCCTAGGAAAAAGATCACTATTAAGGCCTATGATGAAGTGGAAAGAACTACTAAAGGAATAGTGGTGCAACTAATACAATTTGGACCAGTGATAAAGGACATTGTTTGCCAAGTCCTCGATAGGGAGCTAGCCTATAACATCCTCCTAGGTAAACCCTAGATTCATGCCATGAAAACTGTGCCTTCTACTACCACCAATGCATCAAATTCCCACATAACGGCAAACAGATCACCATCCAAGGTGATCTAGATCCTTTTCAACATTGTAACTCTATCCACTCAAAGCCTGATTGCATCATTCCTAATAATAGAGCTTCCACATCCCCCATCTCACAGCATGATTCTACCTCCAAAGCTTCCTCGTCCAAGCCCAAAGAGCAAAAAATCACAATAAAAGAAACAGGGGTAAGGGAATACTCCATCAAGCACAGCCTCAACTTAGCCAAAATGCCTCTATCTCCAAGATCCTTTGGCCGACCTACACCTAAGAACATTCTAAAACCTTCTTCTTCTCCTGAACCTCCCACAACTCCCTTTGTAAAATGGGGGACCCTATCAGATGAGAGTGAGGAAAGAGACATCTTGCAATGGCTCTACATAGAGGAAGATAACACACAACAAGAACCACCTAAGCTCCCAACAAAAATCTATGGGCGTGGTGAGCCTATCCTACACATAATGGGTTATGAAGGACAAGGTCCCATTGCCTTAAGAAAAGAAGGAATAATAGAACACATCCAACCCTCTTCATCCTCATTAGCAAGAAATACAAAAGGGTTAGGATACAAGGACAAAGGCAAAGCTAAGGCCAATGCTTATTTTGTGGAACAGATCCATGCCCTATAAGAAGATAGTGACACAGATTCTAATGAGTATGAGTGGGAAGAACTCACAAAGAACTCCTATGAAGACAAAGGAATTGACACCATTCAAACCTATAGCCCCTACCATTAGAGTGCGATTCGCCAACTCCTGAGAGTATGACTTTCGAGGACGCTCAGAGTTCCATCGCAATAAACAATCTAGAGGAAAGTACCATCCCAGATCCTATCCCTATCAATCCAAACCCTACTTATCTATCCATTCAGACTATTACACCCAATGAATCGGATCTATCTTCCGATCCCCTTCCCCTTGTGCATCTTGAACTTATCAACTGGGATTTACAAGGAACCCCGCAACTAAACATGTTCCAAAATGATGATGCCTATATTGACTACATGGTACTTAGGGACACTTACCTATAGGAGATCATAAAGCTAGATTCACCATTGAAATCAACATTGTGGCTTATTTTGGAGAGGGTGCCAAGCCTTCCAATTGTAAAAACATAAAAATAAAAACTGGATTTGATGGTGAAAACCACTCTGCGACAGTATCGGATCCCAAAATAGTAAAAAGAAAGATGCATTGAATGGTGAAAACCTCTTTGAGGTGCCAGATAATAGAAGGCTTGACACTCTCCCCAATGACATGTATGGGGAAAAGTCTTAGATTGTTGTCGAACCTATAGAACTAGTTAACATTGGAACAGAGGATAATCCTAAGATCATTCACTTTGTAAAGTCTCTATCTCCACTAGAAAAGACAAAATTTGTACCATTCTTCAAGAAAAAGCAAGTTAACTTTGCTTGGTCATACATAGATATGCCTGGTTTAGATCCAGATTTGATCCTACATCATCTTCCACTAGATCCAGGAGTCAAACTAGTCAAGCAGAAGCTCAGGAAGATGCATCCACACATTCCATTACTAGTAAAAGAGGAACTCAAGAAACTGCTAGATGTAGGGTTCATCAGGGCAATAAACTATCTAGAGTAGGTATCCAACATACTGCCAGTATCCAAACTTGATGGCAGAGTTAGATTGTGCAATGATTTCCAGGATTTAAACAAGGCTTGCCGCAAAGATGACTTTTCGTTACCTAATATTGATATCATAGTTGACTTGACAGTAGGACATACCATGTTATCTCTTATGGATGGCTTCTCTAAATACAATTAGATCAGGATATCACCAAAAGACTAGCATAAAACAACTTTCACTTGTCCATGGGACACCTTCTACTAGAACGTCATGCCATTTGGGTTTAAGAATGTCAGGGCAACATATCAATGTACTATGACCACTATTTTCCATGACATGATGCACGTCATAATGGAGGACTATGTAGATGACATCCTTGCAAAATCACTAACAAGAGAATCATACCTCGATGTACTAGAGAAGGTATTTCAGAGACTGGAACACATCAAAGTCAGGTTGAACCCAAAGAAATGTGTGTTTGGAGTCACCTCCAGCAAGCTCTTAGGATTCATTGTATCAGCAAATGGAATCGAAGTAGATCATGCAAAATTCAAAGCTATCATGGAAATGCCACTGCCATAGAATATCACTCAACTACAGTCTCTATAGGGCAAGTTACAAGCAATTTGTTAGTTCATTTCACAACTGGCAGACAAGTGCTAACCTTTCAGTCATCTCTTACATAAAAACATTCCATTTAGATGGGATGATAAGTGCAAAGAAGCATTTGGCAAACTGAAGGAATATCTTATGAATCCACCTATCCTGATGCCACCTATACAAGGCAAGCTACTATTACTTTACATATCTGCTACGCCAACAACTCTCGGCACCCTATTAGCACAAAAAGATTATGAAGGTAAAGAAAGAGCTATCTACTACATCAGTCACACATTGGTGGGCTACAAACTACAATATTCTCAAATAGAAAGATCATGTCTTGCTGTGGTTTTTGCTTCCCAAAAACTATGACATTACATGCTCGCACATCCAGTCAAGCTTATTGCAAAGATAGATCCACTCAAATACCTATTAAGTAAAGCAACTCTAACATGCGGCCTAGCTAAGTGGGTGATGTTATTAAGTGAATATGACATCAAGTATGTAGAAAGAAAGGCTATCAAAGGTCAAATCATTGCTGATCAGTTAGCAGAAGCACCTTTGTAGGATACCACTCCAATGACATTTGAATTTTCAGATGAATCCATATTCAGTATCACAACACACTCATGGAGACTCTACTTTGATGGATCCTATACAAACCATGGACCAGGGGCAAGAATCTTGTTGGTCACTCCTCATGGCAACACCATACCTAAGTCTTATTGTCTGCTATTCCCATGCACAAACAATATAGTAGAGTATGAGTCCTTGGTTATTGGTCTCAAAATGGCAGCAAAATGGAAAATAAAGGAGCTACAAGTCTATGGCGACTCCCAACTAGTAATCAATCAAGTCAATGATGACTATTAGACCAAAGATGACAAGTTAATCCCATACAAGCATATGGTCGATGACTTTAAAGAGTACTTTTTGATCATCTCCTTTGAGCAGATACCTCGCATTGAAAACAAAGCAGTAGATGTCATGGCAACCATTGCCTTGCTCCTTGAGATCCTAGAGAATGAGTCATGGTATGAGTTTTTGGTGGAGTCAGTCATGCAACCAGCTTATGATCTTCTTGAAACACACTCCATATGCCTATTAGTCAGATTTGATTCACCTTGGTATGGTAAGATTTACACTTACCTCAAGGATTACACCATTATCATTGATACCTTATACCAATGAGGTTTGGATGGTACTTTACTCTGATGTTTAGAACATGAAGAATATCAAACCACCTTATGAGATGTGCAAGAAGGAATTTGTGGAACACACTTTAGTAGTCCTTCTTTAGCTAAGAAACTCGTGTTTGGGATACTATAGACCAAAGATGGAAATTAATTCATATCAGTTTGTGAAGAAGTGCAAGTAGTGCCAGATATATGGAAACCTCATCCATGCACCAGCTCAAGAGCTATGACCTTTAATGACACCTTGGCCCTTTTGTCAATAGGGACTCAACCTTGTGGGGAAAATTCACCCTCCATCATCCAATAGCCACAAGTTCATAATAGCAACCACTAAATATTTTACCAAGTGGATTGAAGCTATTCCAATCACAAATGTCATAGGAAAATAGATTGCCTCCTTCATCCTCAATTACCTCATTTGTAGATACGAAATTCCCTCATCCATCATCATGGATAATAGAAGACCTTTCAAGAACCAGGATGTCTAAGAGCTTTGTGACAAATTAAAAATCCAACACCATTTCTCCACCCCCTACTATCCATAAGGCAACGGCCAAGCATAAGTATCCAACAAAATAATCTTGAAAATCCTCAAGAAGATAATCAATGATGTTGGCCATGATTGACACATACAATTGAATCTCGCTCTGTGGGGCTATCGAACTAGCATATGCACTCCAATAGGTGCTACCCCTTACACCCTTGTCTATGGATCAGAAGCTATTTTGCCCATCAAGGTTGAGTTACCATCTCTAAGGGTGTCATTAAAAGGTCTTATCACTGATGAAGACTACATAGTTTCTAGATTGCAAGAGTTAGAACTGTTAGAGGAGAAGAGACAGAATGCTTTCAATCATCTCAAAGAATATCAACAGAGAATGTCATGGAGCTACAATCACAAGGTCCGTCCAAGGATATTCAACGTTGGTGATTTAGTACTTAAGGAAAATCCCCGCAATCACCAGGATTAGGAAAAGAAAGGTAAGTTTGAATCCAACTGGCTTGGTCCTTATGTTATCATTACTACCTATGGATTAAGGACATATTAGTTAGCAACATAAGAGGGTGAGTTATTTAATGACCCAATCAACAGTATGCATCTTCGCTAGTTCTATACCTAAGAGAACCCCAATGTAAGGGGGGAAAAAATTCAAAAAATTCAAAAAAATAAAAATAATGGAAAAACAACAAAAAAATCATCCTTTGGTGAAAACATGGTAGACAAGCGCCTTAGATAGGTACCATGATGAAAACTTGGCAAACATACATCATTTGTACTTTTAGCTTTCGTACAAATAAAAACAAGTGGTGAAAACCTAGCAAATAGGTGCTACTTGTGATAAACCGTTTCCTCCATCTTTGGGAAACCAATCACCTTGTGTCCATTCCTCCTACCATCGTGTCTCATCTGATCCATATCTAGTTCATAATAAAAAAACCTAACGATAACCTATCATGTTTTGATACTCTATCTCTTTTATCACCTTATCAACTAAGGTCTTATCTAGTATCCTATCCACAGTGTCAGCCTAGCATAGGATCTGTCACCAGTATCATGGGGTCACCCTGAACTATGTTGTCTCTACGTCGTCACGTAGGCAAGGCCATTATCAATGCACCCCCAAGGCTTCCCGTTAGTCCCATACCTTGTCGTCTATCCTCTAGTCCATCCACCTGGTCCAAGTCCCTAACCTACATTGCCTCTGCGTTGTCACGTAGGTAAGGCCATTTAACAATGTGCCCCGAGGCACTAGGTTAGTCCCTTAGGGTCCATTTCACTAGGCAAGCAAGCACAAAGCAAATCTCACTTCGAAAGCAAAAAATTTGGCACAAGACATCAACCTATCCAAAGCAAAGCAAATAAGTACCTAAAGCACTCAATGATTCTATCTAAATTATGGCAAGAAAAACACATCTAAATGCAAGAATGTTTTGTGGTTGTGATTAGGTTAGGTTATACCGTCTTGATTTTTATTATCATGTCTTTCTATGCTACTCGAGGATGCCAAAAACTAGAGATGGTATAATGGGGGCATGATTATTTTCTTTGTTTTTTATTTGTGGATCAAAATTTAGTAATGTGAAGCCTTGTCTAAAGACATGATCAACAAAAGATCATCAAGGACATCAAAAGGTCTAACATGAAAGGGGGCAATCCTTGTTTTTTGATATGCAAGAAATACTCAGGTCATCTCGGTTCAATTAAACCTAGATTCTTGTATTAACTTGCTAAATCAAAATCCATGTAAGCAATACTCAGGTCATCTTGGTTCAATTATACCTAGATGCTTGTATTAACTTATAACATTTTGGAAAAAGTACCAAAAAAAATTGCCCAATGATGAAATAAGCACTTCAAAATACTTGCAGCATCAAGATAGCAAAACTATTCACATCCATATCATATCCATTTACATCCATATCCCACACAATAAAGATCCAAATTATAGAGTATCAATGTTTTAGGCATAAAAGCTTGTGATCCTTCCATCACTTAGTCTTCTATCTACCATTGTGTCATTTCTGTGTCAATTGAGTACATTTGGATATAACACAAACATGGCATAGTTTGCATATCATATCACATGAGATAGTCATTAACATGATTAAATCATTTGCATAAATAATAAGTGCATTAGATCATCCATGTAGTGCCCCTCTAGTTTCACCTTGTATGTGCAGGTGGTCGGACTATGAAGCATGAAGATGAAGGCAAAATACTTGAAATACTTAGGGTATGTTAGATAGGTTGAAGGTAGGTTTACTATTTTGATGTAGTTGATGACACTCATTTATGGTTATTATGATGGCACTATTGATGTTTATGATTAATACATTATGCTTATGATGTGATCATTTATAGGTTAATTGACTATGTAGATTAGTTTAGTATGTGATTTATGTGACTATTTAATGATGTGTTATCAGGTTGTTTATGAACTTGGTTAATGTGGATATTTTTGATGTGTTTTGTGAAGAGACAATGTAGTATTAATCATGTTCAGTACCCTACTATGCTGCGATTCCTTGTCACAGTGTGCCTATTGGATGATTATATATATGTTGTATTCGACACTTTTGTTTACTACAGGATTATAGGTACCAGGCATCGACTCCACCTGAATTGGCAAGTCTGAGCGTGCCTTTACACCAATGGATGATGTGGATGGGAGACAACATGGGGTTCCCTCTGTCAGCTAATGTCTTTAGTTTGTCGTCATCCATGTATTTCCAGTCATGGGTGTAGTTGTCGCTCAGTTGGTACTTGTCCTTGGGTGTTGATCATCCTTTGGTATGTGGTTGTTATTGTTTGTTTATTATAGTTTATGGCTCATTTTATTGAACTTAGTGACCAAGGTATTAAGTTGTTGATTATAGTCGTTTGGTTCATTTTATAGAATAAGTGACCTATGTGTATAGATTTGTTGATGTTTGATCATTTTGATTATATAGTCAATGTGTATTTGTTGGAGATTTAATAATTGTTATAATAATAATAATAAGTTTATATATATATATACATTCTCAATTTTCTACATTAATTATATATATATATATATATATATATATATATATATATATATATATATATATATATATATATATATATATATATATATATATATATATATATATATATATTAGTTATCTAATTAATGTAGAAAATTGAGAATGTTAATTAGTTGATTTTTATATTAAATTAAATTAGTAGCTTTGAAAGCTAGCAATAATAATAATATTGTTAATATTTAGTACTTTATTGAGTTTATCTCACATGTGAGATTTTTATTTTATTTTGCCATTAATTTATTGTTGGAGTGGGTTGTCAGAAATTTGAAAATTATTCATGTTAGTGGTATTTATAGTTAATAATAATAATGATAATAAAGTTATTGAATCAATTATTAATATTTAATACTTTAGTAATTGATTAAATAGTGGGCTGGAAGATATTATTTTAATATTGTCATTAATTGTTTTGAGAAAGTGTTTTCTAGAAATAATTTTCAAGATTTGAAAATATTCCAGATAGTGGTGGTAGAAATGCATTTAAAATTTTGGATAGTGGATGTCAATAACAAAAGATTGAGGGATTTAGGAATTTATTATCCTGGTCTATTTTGGTTTTGGGAAGATTATTTGAGAGGAGAGTTCTTAGAAAAGATACACAGAAAATTTGGGGAAAGGAAAAGGAATTGGCAGAGGAAGAGGAGAAGGGAGCAAGGGAGATCTGAAGAATTTCTGGGTATGTATTAAATAAAATTTCTTCTGCTTGTCTAGATATGAAGAAAAATCATGTATGTGAGTAGTCTATGCAATTTTATGATTGGTCAAATTCTGGTTGAAGTGTGATCATCTATGAATTTTTCCAAACAATTCCATCTGCAATCAAATGCAAGTTTCTCCCGTCAACTGAAATAATTGATCAAGCTCTACAACTTATTCTCTCTGTATGCTTGATGAGTATATATTCTTTTCTATAACCCCAGTATTATTAATTTTTCCATTTGCATTTGCTTGAATATTCTCTTCAACCACCCATTGTGACATTTTAAGAGACCTTACTCTGAATCATCTTCACACCTATCTATCTTTCTTCACATCTATTCCTCTCATATTCCCTATAGACACCTTAGTTAAATGAAATCTTTTGCCTCTAGAAGAAATTAAATCATTTTCTGTTGTTGCATTCCTGTGTCAAATTAAGAATGCCAATTTCTTTTTATCAAAAGAAAACTCAATTTATGCATTGCCAGGCCCAAACTATTTTCTTTTAAGATTGCCAATTTCTTTTTATCAAAAGAAAACTCAATTTATGCATTGCCAGGCCCAAACTATTTTCTTTCCAGTCATTGATCTGTATATCAAACAAATTCTATTTATCTATAATCTCTTGCCATTTGATGGGATTCTTTGAACACTTGCTGAAATAAGACTAATAAAGATGATTTCATTTTATCAAAACTCTTAAATACTTTCTTTTCCTCCAGCCTGCCTGGCTACATTGTACAGCCTCCATATGCATTGAATCATGTCTGAAATGACATTTGAAATTTTAGTATCTGTAAACCTAATGAAATTCAAGATAAGAGATATTAGAATTTCAGCTTTTACACTTTAAAACTTATGTATATTAAATTTAAAACAATGAATTTAAGTTTGTAGTTTATGCATTTAAAACAATGAATTTAATTTACTTGAATTAAATTCCTCTGATACTTGGCTCTTGGCTATGAAATTTGGTTGCCTGGTTCAGCTAGCTTCATCATTTTTTTTCTTCCTTGCCTAAAAACTTAATTTATTGTTCAATATGAATTCTTTTGTAGATTGAATATGTAGATAGATATTTTAATCTTTTTAGCAATTTTGTCAATTAACAAAATCTCTGAGTTTAACTAGAGAAAACTTAGGGACTCTCATAGGTTGTAGATTTAGTTAATAGGAAATAATGCATTAAGTTAGAAATAGAAATTCTCTTTTTGTGTTGAGTTAGGTAATTAATAATTTAACTATTCTTTGTAGTAATTTTTATATTTAGAAAATAAAATTTGTAGTTATATTATGGAGTTCTCACAAAATTAATAATAATTTAATTTGGACTTTAATTAAATTTCCTAGAAAGTTTAAGTATTAGTTTAGAATCTAATTCTTGTTATATGAGTATCATATACAAAATTATTGTTTCATTCTAGAAGATTGTTTATAGAAAAGATTGTTGTTAAAAAGTTAATAGTCATATAGAGGTAACATTAGTGTTAGTTGAATACGAGAATCATTATTTTTGTTCAACTTTTTCTTGGAAAATGTATTATTTTGAAGTGGTAGTTAGATAAGAATGTTATAACTTAATTTAAGTTTAGTTAGTTAATAGATTTATTATGTACTAACTAAATATTGATTAAACCTTATTAGCTAAATATTAAGTATTATCACATAATGTTAATTATAAAGTTTAATTATCTATAAATTTGTCCTTTAATAAATTATTGTTTTAATTTGAGTTTTATTATTCTAAAGGTGTGATGTCAACTCCCTATTTAATAGGGAAGAATAGTTTTATGGATGTGTTTTATTTTTTTTTAAGTATTTTTTTTCAAATTCCTATTATTAGGTTGTGTTATATTTAAGTATTTTTATATTTCAAATCAAATCCATATGATTAGTAATGTGTCATATTTAAGTATTATTATATTTCATTTATGAAAAATCAAATCCCCATTATTTTGGGATGTGTTATATTTAAGTGATATTTCATTTATGAAAAAATTAAATCCCTATTATTTTGGGATGGGTTATATTTAAGTGATATTTTATTTATGAGAAATCAAATCCCTATTATTTTAGGATGTGTTATATTTAAGAGATATTTTATTTATGAGAAATCAAATACCTATTATTGAGGGATGTGTTATATTTAAGCATTATTTTATTTCATTCCTATTATTTAGGGATATGTTATATTTAAGCATTACTTTATAAATAAAAAGTCAAATCCTTTTAAAATAATTTATTGATTTATTATTTGATGCCTCATTTAAAAGATTTGAATGTTGATGTGATTTAAATTTTGGGTGTGGATATTGATATTTTTGTTGCATATTTTAAATATAAGAATATTAAAAAGTATTATTCAACTTGTAATTAATTAGAATATTTATTTACCAAGTTTTATTTAATTAATGAGTATTATATAGTATATAAAGTGGAGTTAGATGCTTAGGTAAAATTTATCATATTATAAATATTGAATTGTTATTTTAGATCTAGACAAGAATTTTAATAAGATCCACATTAGTGTAGAAAGAGGTTTAGTCCAATAACAGGTAGTATCTTGTTTGACTGAATTTTTTGTTATAGAATAATTGGTAACCCTTTCAAGTTATTATTATTTTGCCTTGTTGGGATAGAGCTATCTTATGTTGTTAGATGATTTATCATGCTTGGAATAATGTTACATGCTCTAAGACCATTATTAGTGCATCAGATCATGTTACATTTGTGGTTTTGTTATTGAAGTATTGATGAGGGATTTTAGTTTATGATGTGTTTTGGAATTGATTGTGATGTATGACCATTACGTTTTAATAATGTCAAGTGTTGTAGAAGTGTTTCTAGAGGCCTAGGAGGGTGTGAATGTGAGTTGAATGAAATGCACTCTTGTAATATTGTCTCCTATTTCATGTTAGTATGATACATGTGCAAGATGGGTAATGCCTTGCTTAGAGTACATATTCTTGTGGTTTTGTCTTGAACTCATGTTGATGTCATGTTCATGATGTGGTTGTAGAGTCCTTCTTGAAAGTTGGGGTTCATTATTGTATTGAGCATGGAATAAAATTGTAGTGCCCCTCCATTTTCACTTTGGTTGTGTCAGGTATGTTTGACATTTGGTTATTTGGTTTGGAGTGTCCATTTGATGCTATTGGTTAATCATGGCATTAAAATAATATTAGTAGTCATTAAAACATTTTTGATAATTAAATAAATAGAAATGCCTTTATGCAAATTTAGTGCTAAAAATTTAAAAGGGTAAACCCAAATTTATAAATTATTATTTTAGGCCCCTATATTATTTATAGCACTATAGTTTATTAGCTATATTAATTTGTTACATTTTCTAGAGGTTATTTTATATTATTGGTGAGTGAAACCTTATTTTATACAAGGAAACCTAATAAAATATAATGTTATTAAATATTACTTTAGGATATCTAATTATAATTGCTTGAGGACAAGCAATCTTGAGTGGGGAGGGTTGTCATGTCCCTATAATGATTTATAATTGAATTGTTTATTTAAATAATAAGTTAGCCTTATATAAACTAAATATATAATAAATTTATTTAAAATATATTATTAATATGTATTATTTAATAAATAATATTATTAATTTAATATAATTTAAATATTATAAAATATATGAAATATATATATTTATATTTTAATTAACTAGATATATTATAAATATAAATATTTTAATATAATATTTAGGTGAGTAATTAATAAGATATATTATTATATATAAAAATAAATATTATGAAGAGTCTTACCTATTAAAGTTAGAAAGTAAAGTAATTTAGAAAGTAAAGTAATTTGGAATAAGACAAAGTAATACGGTTAAACAAAAGGTTAAATTCAAAATAAAATCTTATAAAAATAAAAGTCTAATAAGACAAACATTATCCCACCATATTATATGCTTGGAAATAAAATAAAATAAAAGAGCTCCCGTACTTAATAACAAAAGTATTTATTTATACTATATATATTATATAAATAATGTACTTTAAAAAGATTAAGGGGAGGTTGAAAGAAGATATTTATAAGTGCAGCACATTAATAAATAATATATTATAAATATATCTAATAATATAAATACAAATATTATTATTATTATTATTATTATCTTATATTGTAATATAAATATAAATAATATATCATTTATTATAATGATATAATATAAATACAAATAAGGTAAATAAATAATAATAAACATCTTTTAACCTATCCTCTTATGATAAGAGAGTTACGTATGGTTAGAACTAGTTTTACCACAAAAGGGAATTAATATAAAGTAATAAAAATAATAAGAGACATACCTCTTTGAACATATCCCTTGAAAGGGAAATAAATAAAGGTTGTGAGATAGAAGGAAATGATCATCGAAAGAATGAAGTAATAAAAAGAAATAAATAAATAGCTTTGAATTCAATAAAGGTAATAAAGAAGAAGCATCATTTGAATTCATCAAAGACACAGCAAGAAAATATCACAAGGAAGACACGAGGGCAGCTAAGGAAAAGGATCATGGGGAGAAAATATAAAAAGAGTATGGGATAAATACATATATTTAGATTTGCATTTTATAACAGCAATACAATAAAGACTATATTACCACAGCATAGGTAAGAAATCCCAGGTAAAGCAGGTAAGTAAGTATTTATATTTACTTATTCAATTTATGATTTGTAAGAATTTATAATTACTTGTTCAATTTATAACTTGAAAGATATAAATAATAAGGTTATTAAGTAGAAATTGATATATGTGATATATACATTTATGTCTAAAATTTATATTTTAAATCTTGTATGATTTGAATTCATAAGTTGTTAATAAATGACATATGAGAGATAACAAGTATGTATATGTATAGATGAAGATTAATTAAGGCCTTAGGGTAAAACCTAGGGAGAAGGCTCTAGGATAAAACCTAAAGATTAATGAAGGCTTTAGGGTAAAACCTAAAGATTAATAAAGGCATGAATTCCTAAGGGTAGATACGAGACTTCCTAATTAACCACCTAACACTAAGAAGGTGGGGTAGATAGTTATGGTAGGTATTGATCATTCCATGGGAATGGGCCTTGATTGACGAATCAAGGATATTATGGGCCTTGATTGACGAATCAAGGGTATTACTATGGACATTTGATTTAAGTATCGAAGGAATGGGCCTTAGTTGACGAACTAAGGAATTATAGGCCTTAGTTGACGAACTAAGGGATTATGGGCATTGGTTGACAAACTAAGGAATAATATTAATGGACCCATAGGATTGAGATGACATCACCTACCTAGCGAATCTTCTCTCACAAGGTGGAAGGTGAGGTTAATAAGAGGCCTAAGGATTATCTCACCCGAGAAGAATCATGATGTATGGAAAAATAAATTTATGAAATGGCAAATAGTATATGGTTATGTTTATGATTATCATCAAGATTAAAAGGAACTGAAAAATGGAATACCAATGCTCTCTTTTGGTAAGTTGAAATTGTTTGCAAAAGGGTGCGAAAATTTTGGCTTGCTAGAAGGGGACATTACAAAAATATTGTGTTGGTTTATGTAATTGGTTGTAATTTGGGAGCAAGATGACCCATGCCTTACTCTTGTTTCATGTTGTTTATGGTTGTCATGACTGTTTCAACTAGAAGGTTTGGGACAATGATTCAAGAGTTGGTCCTTGAGATAGGATTTGTATGCAAGAGGATAGATGCCTTACAGTGTCATTATCATGCATGTCATTTTGGTGATTTCTATTTTTTTATTTTGATAGGGGAACTAGTTGTATGTAGGAGAGTGGCTTTCATGGTGGGGCCGGTGCCCAAAGTGGTTGCCTGGATAACCCGTGAAAGTTGTAATCAAGTGATAACATAATAATTAACCTAGATGGGTTGGGTAGTTAAACACATAATAAGATAATTTTGATGTCTCACCCATGCCTATAGCACTTTCTTAGGCTAAGAATGGGATGAGAAGGCTTGGTTGGCAAGATTGACCTCCTTGTCTTCATGAGAGGATGTATCGGTTCCACATGTGTCACCCTATGGGGCCGGTGCCTAGAGAGAGGCTGCCAAGATAACCATAGATGGGAGCTGGTTTCTAAGAGATCTAGCCATGATAACCCATGCTAGGACCATGTGATGAAACTCTTCCTACTGCAACTTAGTTACTTCCTTTTTGTTATCTTCTGATGTTACCTCTGGAGTAGTGTTAGCCATTGTTGATCTATATTTCTGTGTCAATTTTGTATCTGCTTATTTGTACCTTGTGATCTTTGACTTAGTAGAACCTCATTGTTATCTCCTAGCACGGGGGGTGGACCTCAGGGTTCCACATGGTCGGGTGGTTGTGCTTTATTCCATTGGTTTTCTGGCATCATGGCTCATGTGTAAAGAAGATGTATGTCTCTTGATTCCAGTTTTGCACCTGTATCAAAGACAGACATTTGTACTATCTATATTTAGATCTTTTTTATCAAAAGAAATCCTTATGTAATTGATATATCCAGAAAAAGAGCTTTTGTAGCAATGAAACTATGTAATTCCTTTTGTAAGAGAAACTATTTGTACTTGTAATCTTAGTGCAAACTTCTTGATGTATTTGGATGTCGTAATGAAAGATGCTAGTTGATGTATTTGATTATACTATGTATGTTGTTGGTTATTGTTATATTTCAATAATACAGCTATGTAATCCCTAGAGATGTTAGTTTAAATTGTTGCTATTAGACCATGTTATATTTTGTTATTACCTCTTCTAAAGAAAAAAAATATATTTTACCCTTTTTATTGCTTAGTTAAACTTATCTTTAGGGTTGCATGGTGGGGTATTACAATCCATATCCATTTGCATCAACATAACATAGTGTCAAATAGAAAAATTAAAAACATAGACAAGTACATGTAGATCATCTCATAAAATGAATAATCACATAGATAACATTCCCATTTGCATATTAGGTGCATACATGAAATCATCTAAGTCTGCATTAGATCATATCAACAACAGTGGTAATGTGCATCCAATAGAAACATCACATAGTATCATATAGAAAAATTTAACATGTATATCATATATAGACATCGAAAGTAAATGCATCCATGACATATGGCATAAACAACTACATATAGAGATCATTTAGCTGCATCATCATATAAATATAACATAAAACATGTCCAAATGTACAATATATCAAGTGTCTATCATCTCTTAGTTAAAGTCATATAAAGTGTATACATCACAAAAATAATGATACATATCTCGATGCAAAATGATACAAGTATATACATATCGGGCTATCTATGAGCCATCAAAAATGTGTGTACATAAGCAAAAATTTGTACAAGTGTGATGGCTAGCCCTGCTGTTGTGGGACGCTACTCCCAACATTGCCCTCTCTACCTCCACCTCTGCTAACCCCAAACTATTGTGGACCCATCGCAGACGCCGCTGATCGTGAACCCCTTGCTCTCTGAGATGTGCCTACCAAAGACTAGCTCCTATAGCTGGGTGCCCTCTAGTCTGCTGGCACTGCCCCGTGATACAATCCTCTGTAATATTGTGTATGAGCCTGCGCTCTAGCAAGCTCACCCTGCATCTACGTAATATGTGTTAGCAGTTGATGTGCCTGGGCTTGTCCCTGCTGCACCTGTGTAACCAAGAATGAAATAGCCCCATTCATACCCAAGGTTGCTAAGGCAGAGTCTCTCTCTAGTCTAAGGGCCTACACTCTCGCCAATGTTGTATCCCACTCTGCAGTGAGCCCTGATATGATCCCTGCGTCTGCCTCTCTCTGGGACTCTACCATCCTGAGTTGTGCCCTAAGTTGTCTGACTTGACCCTGCAACATCGTAATGGCCTAATGCTGTAAATCAAGCTAAGGAACATGCACCTGAGGAACCTGGACTTGTGCCTGCACCTACTGCTAGGGCACCTACTGTTGAGCTACCTGTTGGGGCACCTATTGCGGTGCCGGCATCTGTATCTGTTGTCCCACTACGGTGTAACCTATGGCTACACTACCTGTTGTTGCTGGGAGGATCCCTCCCCAGCTCTCCTCTATTTCTACCTCCCTCTACCTCAATCTCCCCCTCCTCCTATGTCACCTCCATCTCCCCCTCCTCCTCCTTTGCAACTCCGTCATCACCATCTCCCCATCCTCCTCTCCCCATGCTCTATCTCCTCCTCCTCCTCCCAGCACGATCCTCATCATTTGAATCCTCCTCATCCAGGTGAGGAACCAAATCTCTTAGTCCTAAATACCTCAAGAATGGTTGGGCCACAAACCACTCCTTGTAGTTAGGAGTCATCCCTGCATCTACTACCTCCCTCTACATCGGCCAGGCCACGTAGGGAATCTACTAAAACTCTGCTAGGGCCTCCTCATAGGAAGCAACTGGGCCCCATCTAAACCACTCTGCATGTGTCCTTGCAAATTAGGCCTGCCCCTATGGCATACCCTGTACCCTACCAAATTGTCACTAAGCCTAGCTCACAATCTGCCTCTCCAATATGAACCGTGTCCTCCCAATGAGCCACCGAGTCTGAAAGCAGTATGGCAGCTCATCATCCTCATCATCCCATGGCTCACAGTCTAGATATGGGTGTCAGATACCTCTATCTACATTATCCAGCACATGCCTCCAATACTCAAGCTTTCCCAGCTTGTGCTGGGAAATAACACCTGTGTATCCATAATTATACGATTCACCCCTCTGCCTGGAAAAGACGCATATCGGTCGAGTAATAGCAATATGCTCCCATAGCCAAAACTATAATAGTGAGACACCTGCGGACAAATTGGCTCCTCTATGGTATACCACCTGATGCATGTCATGGTATAAGTAAGCCAAAATGTAGACACCCCATGCAAAATGGGTGCCCTCTGTGACCATCGTCTCCATAGGCCTACCCCAACCAATGGGGAACCCATGTGACCTCCTATTGGGACAAACAACACCCCTGATCAATCCAACCACTATCCCTAGGAAGTAGTCATAGTAGTTATGAATATCCTACCAAGATATCACCTGACCCTCGAGCTCAATGTTATCGAACACGGGCCTGCACTCTACTAGTTCGGTATCCTGCTGAGGATCGTACTCTACAAGCTCACCCTCTATAGGCAAGTGCATAATACTATGAACGTCCTCTAGAGTAATCGCCATCTCACTAGTAGGCAAGTGAAAGGTCCCATCCTCATTGTGGAATCACTCTACTACAACAGTCAACAAACTGAGGTTTGTACGAACCTCAGGCATGAAGCAAACATAGTCTAGACCCATAGCACCAAGCGCCTCATAATCTATCTCTGTGAGCATGTATCGCTGCAACAACAGTAAGTGAAACTGCTCCAGTGACATAAGTACATCGTGAATATCCTCCTACAATCAAGCAAAGCAATGTGTCAACCAAAACTACATAACTGCTCAAAACTATCAAAAGCATCATATCACTTACTTAACACATCAAATTGATCAAAGCAGCTTAAAACATCTCTTGACTAGATTCCTACAATCTCAGAGATAGCTTATTGATTAATGCATTGAGCAAGATGCCAATCGAGTCAATTTCGTTAAGTAAACTGACTATCTAAAACACATGCGTTGAACTAGAAGGTACATAGGCCATTTCACAGTAAATGTGCTACTTCTAGCAAATGCACCACCAAATTGAGTACAAGTGCAGTTCCATATCATAAGCACAACTTCACAATGAATGTGTTGGAATAGGTGTCCCATGTGCAGCTTCTACATAAGCGTAGCTTCTCATATTGTATGCGCAAATTCTTAATGTATGCGCCGACCCATATCATGCATGTGCATCTTTGTCATATGCACCGCTCCATAATGTAAATGTGCTGACTCATAATATATGCACTATTTCAGAGTGTATATGTACCAAAACATGAATTGGCGCATCTATCCTAGCTAACTTTCCCAAGCATTTATTGCACTAATAAATGACCCTAGGTGAGTTTTTTTGAACTACATACTAGTGGTCTTGTGTCAGCTGGCCGATCAAACTATCAGACGCGCTCAAAGTGGTGCTCCTCGCATGGAATATCTATATCAATGCTGACCTCTCTATGCTCCTTTGCTCTCCTAAGCTCTCAAGGACCTATCAACAAAAGCCAAGTGTGAAAATGACTAGATTTGTGGACCTAGCTCCTATATATAGCAAGTGAACCCTAACTGGCTGTGTGGCGACCATGACTACTTCCCACATCCCTTTTCTTCCTTTTCTCTGAATTGTGACCCATTTTTCTTCATCCTAACCTATTTTTCTCCTTCTTCATTGTGAGATTGTCCGTCTCAAATCTTTCTACCCTTCTTCCCATCCAATCTCCCGAGGGGGCATCCTATCATTAAACCTGTACCAGGGGCAAACTAGGGCATGTATCATTACCAGAAAATCTATTCTTTGAAGCAACGTGATAAAACACATTGTATCAAAGAGGGGCAAAATGTATACGCCTAAAAATGACACGACTCAGTCTAAATAAATATTCTTAATATATATTTCATTCTAATTCTTCTGTCAATAAATAAAACAAATTTATTTATTCGATTCGTATTCCTCTAAATTAATTAAATATCAAATTATTTAATTACCTCTTCTAATGTCTTCCAATAATTAAATAAAATTCTTTATTTTTATTTTTAAAAATGCACTTGGTAAACTTTTTAACATGACCAGTGACGCTGGTATGACATGCCCTCCAGCTCCAGGTGAATGCTTTTGCCCGGAGCAATGAACCGGTGAGGCCACAACATGGGGGACCTCATCCCCTAGCAAGAACACTTCAAACCTAGAAGCTTGTTGGCCCAACTAAGACGTAAAGCCTGTGACCTCGTTGACCCAATGAGGGTTTGAACTCTAGTGGCCACCACTACAACCGAGTGACTTAACCACTGAACCACGCCCTTATTAGCAATAAAATCCTTTATTTAATTAAATTCTTCCAAACAATTAAATAATTTTTAATTATTTAATTAAATCACTTATTCCTCCAAATTTAAATAAATCATGCAAATTTATTTAAATTCTCTCAATCTCTAAAAATAAAATATAATCAAACATTTTATTTATTCTTCTATCATGCACAAACAATTAAATAAATTTATTTATTTAATTTGCTTTCTTATCTTCTAATTCTTCTAAATATCTTCCAAATCTTCTAAAAATAATTCTTCTTCTTCATGCACACAAAATTAAATAATTTATTATTTAATTTCTCTCAAAATCATGCAAAAGAAAATCACAAGTTGAGTTAACTGACTCAATCAACCTTGTTTTTATCAATATCTCTTAAATTAGAAAAAAGCATTCTAATTTATGAAAGCATATCTTATCTTTATACAAGAAAGTAGTTAACTCAAACAAAATAGCTTTTTGTGTGACACTTGTCTTCTTTCTATTCGCGCACATCTTCTCAAGGTTTCTATACTATTGATCTTCTCATTCTTTCTATACCGTCGATCTTCTCTCTCTCAAGTCTATAAATTGAACCCTATTCCTCCATTTCAATCATCCAAGCTTTTAGTATTGTTACTCTGCAAGAATTACAACGCGCCTTTGACACCCAAGTCGTTCCTCCATTTCTTGCAATCAACTCATTACCATACCATTACCTTTGTTGTAAAGCTCATCCTCATTGCAATAAACTATCATAGCCATTCCCACTTGACATCTTGGAATAGCAAGGAAGTGTAGCTTCTGAGGGCCATATTCATACACAAGATCATTTGAGATAGGCAATCAATGGAAGCCATGAAGTAAAGAGGTTTTCAAAAGTTTCAATTTCTTTGTTTGATTGATTTCTTTGTTTGTTATTTCATTGAGTTAATGGGTATTGTTGATATATTATTGATTATTCATTTACACCAATTTTCCCATAACATTTTGAATGTGTTTTAGTTTACATATCTATTTTCCTTTATGTATTCTATGATCTTATTACATTAATAGATAATATAGGATTTTCCCTTAGTTCACCTTGGGAATTAGATTAAATAACATATGAAGTTGACTATAAATTAACAACATGGTGAGCATTTTGTTGATTTTCTTGCTTATTTTCACCCTTTTGAAAACTAAATTTTCCTATTGTAATTTTAAAGGATGAGATCCATATTTAAGTGCATTAGACTTAAGAAGTTTCAATTCAATGTTTGTTACATTTGTACACTAATCCATGGAAGAATAATAGTTGTTTAGGTACATTGTCTCAGCTTGGATAGTAGGTAATAAGCCCTTAACAAATATTCTTTGCAATTCATCAATAGGAATTTGATAGTGTATCTTTGTTGACAAAGTTTGAAATCCAATAACATAATCATGATTGCACTCATTTGATCCTTGTTTGATGTTCTCCTATTCCTTCAATCTATCTTAGTGAAGGAAAAAAAATACATGGGCAACCCATAGAGAAATTTGTCATCAATTTTGTTCCTCAAAATTGTCTCATAATATGGTGAAGGAAAAAATTACCAAAGATAAATTGTGATCATTATTCATTGACCCAAAAACTAATGCACTATTAGAAATGTAGACACCTAAATCTTACCATGGCCTAACATCACACTAGATCTATCCCACATCTCCTCTTACAATGTTAATTAAATAAATCGTATTTATTTAATTAACCACTTTGATCATTCCTCCTAATATCGGTTTAATAAGTCACATTATTTAATTAATAAATCTAACCGTTCTTCTAACATTAATTAAATAAATTATGATAATTTGTTTAATTGATTAACTAATCCAATTAACCCTTCCTCTAAAGTCTCATCCTTAATTAAATAAATCCACATTTATTTAATTAAATCAATCACCCCCAACATTCCCCCACAATTAAATAAATACATAATATTTATTTAATTTATCCTAAAATCCTCCTCAATCATTAGTTGATTAAATAACCTAGTTTAATCAACTAACTAATAACCTCCTTGAATTTGCTTGATCCTATTCAGTTTCATTCTCTCCTTTTCCTTCAATCTATCTTGGAACCTATACTTTTGCCAAAATGCTCTAACATCCAGTCTTTGGAATATATATCATGGCCAATGTGAAACAATCTTGACTATTTTTGACTATATGAGTGTTTTTGTTTATTATCGCTGTCCCGTAGGTTAATTGAATAGCTTTTGTGGTTATGTAGGAACAAGAGGAATAAAATATGGCACATACCGCATTCCCACAGAGCATAAAAGAATAGGTTGTAGCTTGGTGGTAGGAAGTGGTTAATATGAAGAAGCTATTGTTACCCCGTGGACGGTTCATCTCACACTTGCGGCTTGGTGGTGTTTGGGTGCATATAGTCTCTTCCCGTGGTCTCATGGAGGTTTGAAAAGTAACCGGCAGCATTGTTGTAAGGCCTTCCCTTATTCTCACTGGTACGTACTGATTCATTTATAGTCTAGAGTAAAGGATAAAATGAGTTGAATTTTTATATGATGTAATTGTATGAAGGAGAGGAACCTAGCTAGATTATGCATCCTCATTGGTCATTATATGTTGCTTCAGCTATGATCTCCATGGATGGATTTGATGTTTTAATTTGAATGTGCACGGCATACCTATACAAGTTTTGACCAATGGGTGGATGTGGAGGAGGAGACCTGGAATCACCTAACTACTAGGTCATCCACCTTACCTAGCCCAGTGGTTGAGTTTTGGCCTATGTCATGCGGTATGTCAGTCACTCAAACCATCCTACTCAGTTGTGAATAAAGAACTACTTCTAGTGTTACCACTTACCTCTAACTAAGATTTCCTTCGAGTTGGTTACCTGTGTTGTGTATGACCTCGTAAACTGTTTGTGTTATTTCTTGTTGTGGTGGTCTTGAATGCTCTTTCATGTTTTGGGTTCCTTTTGGTTAGCAGTGAAGTGCTTGCGGGAAAACTCCTTGCTCTAGATGTGATGTCAATTTTCATATATCTATTGTCTTAAAGGGGCCTTGGGAATATTATTGTGAGGTCATTTTGTAAGTCATATAGGGTTAAAATTTAAATTTGGGTTTTATGTCATTGTTATACTAGTTGATCTAGTGTTAGTTTAATTAGTTGTGATATGCACCTTTCTTTTATTTTGGCAATGCGCTAATGATAGCATGACGCCAATTTTCAACCTTGTTGTCACACAATTTATGTTATAACGGATGCCTATTCAAAGGTGTCCTTACTATACTATGACATATTTTCATATGAGAAAACTACACGAAATACTATAATGTACCTTAGTATAAGTAAATTATATTAAAGCCATATATACTTTCTTATCATCATAGCCTTATATAATTTTTGGGTGGTTTTCTAAAAACCCTCCTTTCATATAATTCAGTCTTTTAATATTTGAAAATTGTTTTGAACCACCCAATGCAATTATGGATTGTAATGATTTTTGGTATTGTTTTAATTTAAAATATCTTTTCTTAGAGTTCTAATTCGATTTCCGTATGAGTTAGAACTATAGATATTTTTGCTCTTGATGGGCAAGCAATGTATATATATATGATCTTAATCCTACATAATATTTTGTTTCATATGTTACGGCCTTCTAAAGATTTTGACGGTATGTTTCTTTTACGACATCTATCTATTCATTGTGCTTGAAAAACACAATGACACACTATGATATCAATAAAATAATTAGAAATCGAATAGATTATGGGAGTATCTGATGTTTTTTCTAGAGGATTGTCAAAAATCTCTCCTTTCATTGGACAGGGAAAATGAAGTTTGTTTGGGGTTTTGTTTGGGGAGATTAGGGTTTGCGCAGGGAGAAGGGACAAAATATTAAGGATGGAAAGCGGGAAAATGGGAACAAAAAAAAATGCTATGTATTTTAGGAACCTGGTTGGAAATTGAATGGAACTTCCTTGGGGGGTTATCACATCTAAGATCTTGCCACAACTTCCACTTAGAAGGGGGTACTTACTATTTAGTTTAAAACTTGCTTTTGGGAAAATGAAAGGGGGCTTGGGGGCCAGATTCCAAGTTGGCTATTGTTGATTAGGGTAGTGGTTCATATTAGAGGAAGGGGGGAGCAGAGCATGCAGGACACAGTTAGTTTTGTGGTTCTTTTTTTTTGGGAAAGGCAGATCTCTCTCTATCATGGGAAAAATTGTAATCGATCTTGAGGATCAAACAAAAAAAAGGGCTAGTAGGTGTGGGGGTGAATGGACTGCAGATAGGGAATGATGATAGTGTAAGAAAAAGAGGACTAGTGCTGGTGTGGGTTTTCTGAAACTTGGAGAGGTTCTTTCCTTGTCATTATTCTCTTTGTTTTTTTTGTTTTTTTTGGTAACATTTTAACCTCTTGATATGATTTTTTTTTTCCACAAAGAAAGAAGACTGTATTGAGTTAAACTAGATTTTGAGAAAGTAAAGTCACCTCTGGTGTACCTAGGAGGAAATCTATTAAGGGATCTTTTGCCTGGATTCTTTTCTTTCACACATATAGAGATTTTGTTTCTTTTATTGTTTCCTCTCTATCAAGTTGAGTGGGTTAATGGAGCTGGGAGCTGAATGTTTCTTTTTTTTTGTTTTCTATACATTCGAATAGAATGTAGGCTCTTTAGGTAGATTTAGGTGCAACAACAAGTCGAAGAGAGAAACAAGTAAATCAAGGCCAACATTTTAGACCTTTATGTGAGTGGATCAGATCTTTAGGTAGAATAGGCATGCCAGAGATATAAGGGTATTTTTGCCCTTGGTTTACACTAAATTTAGTTTGAGTTAAGCTCATGGTATGGGTGAGGCTCGACCTCCCTTGCAGCATGGGGGAAACCTTGCCTCAGCTGCGGCTTAAAGAGGCATAGCTTGGTTTTTGAAAACCAGGCTTTCCAAACAGTATCATGGCCACACCACATTTTTTTTCCTTGTAGACTCTGTCCCACCAGTAAAACCCTTGTATTACAAAGAGGAAACATTCTCTCAAGATAATGAGTTTAGTGGTTTGACCTCAGAAAATCCAGTGTTAGTTAATCTTTACTCTGGTTTGTTCATCTATGAGAAGGTATATTACTAGAGTAATATCAGGGATCAGATTTGATAGTCAACCTTATGATTCAAATATTCATTGGTGCTGGTAAAATACTATGGCATGCTTTGGTATTTAAGTAAGTTATATATAGACAAAATACTTTTATGTTTCTTTCATCATCTTATTCATGGATATAAATTATGGCAGTTGGTCTGAAATCTTTTGGCGATCATCTTCAACCCCTTAAGGGCCGCACATAATCACTTAGAGATTATTTTAGTTATTTGTTTTCTTTTCTCTTGTGTTATGTATCAAACTATTTTTACTTATAATTAAGTTGTGAAAATGATAAGTGATCTTTTTGTTCTATATTCTATTGTATAAAGGGGTGTTGTTAAATTTTAAGGATGTCCTTCCTTTTAGATTGAGCTCATTCCTTTTAATAGGTAAATTAAATAAAGAGATAAATGAACTTTCCATGGTCATGTGTGTATCAAGAAGATCCTACTGAGCTATTAGGAGAAATGTTTTACATGTTAGGAGTACTACGGTCTCCCTTTTTTTTTTCCTTAGCTTAATCTATGCATTATTATACCACTTGATTGTTGTACGCATGTCCATATGACACATGAAGTCTTACCATGCTATTCTTTTAGTATGAACCCCTTGTATCAATAATAATAGCTATGAGTGTTAATGGGTAAAATATATTGCGGCTTGGGTTCTTTCTTTTCTCTTCTTAGTTGCGTAGAAACAAAATGAATAGGGCCTTGTATAGAAAAGGAAAATGGGTGTGTTAAAGCTAATGGTATTGATGTTCTTAGTTAGCCTCTTCTTACTCTCTTGCTTGCTTGGGCCATGAATATCCTTATGATGATCTTTGTAATGGAACTATGGCTATGTGTCTATTGAGCTTTGAGTTCTTCTAGTCCGATCGTCGCCTTAGTGGTGTGTTGGTGCTACATGAATCTCATTTCTTAGCATACTGGGGTTAAACCTTGTGTTTTGTTGAGACCTTCTTCGTGTGAGTATGACCATGTTTGCAGTGGGTCCATGATCTTGTCTCTCTGTAGCTCGAGGGTTGCCTAGGGCGCAATGGACATCCATTGTGCTCGATTCAATGACAATATGGATGGGAGGTGAGTAGCATCCCCCATTGGTCTCTGATCAGATTCTCTTTTGATGACTTGGCAAGATCCTTATATTGTACCATTGTGATGTACTCTTGTTGATTCACTATGATGTGGAGCACCTCGATTGTACTTATTTTATTGTTGTATATTATTAAGTGTAATTTATTAATCTATGTAACTTAAATTTTGTGGTATGACCCTCCCATGTTTGGGGAGGGAGTTTCACCTTGTAAATCGTAAAGAATTATCTCTTGTCTTAGAAAATTGATATTTAAATTGTAGGAGTATATAATGTGGTAAATGATCTTAATTCATGCCCTATTGTTAATTTGTATGTCATAGCACTCATGCTTCCTTTATGATTCTATGTCATGACTTAGAGTTGGTTTCAAAGCATTTTAGCTAGAGATTTTCATTATGATCATGTAAGTTAGTAGGATTAAAATTGTGCCTCATCTTCCTACGGATTGCTTAATCTACATGTAAAAGTTCTTGTTCTTTCATCAATGTTGCTATGCTATTGCTCAGAGTTAGATACTAGTTAGTTTGTCAGGAATTTCTCATAATGCGCTTGTAGGTAAAAATGAACAAAATTTCATCTCTTTTACATATGGATGTTTTACCCTACCTTTGATTGAATGGATGTTGAATTACCTATAGCATTGATGTTAATTTTTGACACGTTATGTTGCATTCCTTGGTTTGGTTCACTTGGCGAGGTGTCTCAGATGTCCTATCCGCACCTCATCTTCCTTCCCCGCCTTGTGCGATAGGGTTTTAGGGACAGGTGGAAAAATTTTGGTGGTTCATGTCATGACCACATGGGTATTATGGGCATGACATGTGGTCTTCTCATGTCATGACCACTTGGTAAACATGGGCATGACAATTGCAATAATAACATTAGGAGGTATCACTTATCACTTCCCCACAAGGGTTTCAATGGAGGCCTGCGGTAGAGCGGCAAGAGGAGAATGTAATTGGTTTTCACCCCGCCATCCCATGGCGGTCATTCATAACATTTGCGGGTGGGCGATAAATAGAAGGACATCAAGTAAAAATTTCCCGTGGTCTCGCAGGGGTTAATCTAAGCATTTGCGGTCTGGCGGTAAAGGATGAAATAGAAGTGTAGTGGCTATAAGCCTCCGTTATCCTGCAGCCAGTCTGGGTGAGCCTTGTGGTGACGTGGTAAAAGAAATAAATGGCAAGCACATTCAATGTGGGGTCGTAGTTATCAAGAATTGCTATCAAATCTTGATATGCGTGCCTACTCATCAGATCAAATCAAATCAATGGCCAATATTTGAAAGGAATTGAATGCTAAGATTTCATGATCTTGTGGCATGAACCAGAGTAATGGTGATATGATGATCTCCTTTGTTGAATAAGATTTGAAGATTTCTTGGCATTTGCTCATTTCAGAGAATTGAGATGTAACTTGGAGAAGGCACAACTCAGCTCAGTGTGTTTCTTGCAAACTACAATTGACCAGGTAAGTTCATTCATGCACTCTCTGATTAGAAGTTAGCGTATATTTCATTCTATTTTTTAGTTGCTAGTATAGTAAGTTGAATTTTGAAAAACCCTAGCCTGTTCAAGTCATTAAACATGGCACCCAAGAGGTCTGAGTCTGTCAGTAAAGGTAATGAGACTGTAGTTCCCAAGAAAAGACCACTTGAACAATCTTTGCTAGAAGTATTGCCTCAATCCATAGACAAGGGTCCAAAGAAGATGTTCATAGATGTAGCAGAAGCGTGTCAGAATGGTACAATCCCTATCTCTGGGTGGGATTTATTTTGGTATTTTTATGCACAAAAGGATGGTGAGGGACCAGTGGGAAATCCATGGAAATTGGATTTGGCAAAGTTGGTGGTGCCCAATTTATTTGTGGATGTGGAATTGATTAGGGTACTGACACATTATTACCATCATGCCACTAAAACAATCAGGATGCCAAATGGATTGCCATTGGTGACAGTAGACAGGAATGCAATTGTTGACTATTTTATGTTGAACAAGCAAGCTTTCACTCAAGTGGATTTGTAGAGATTTGAACGAGATTACACAAGCTTGAGGAAAACATTTAGGAGAGATGAATTGCCAATATATGTGAGAAGGGGGGCCAACAACAAAAAAATTGAGATTCCATCAAATGCTATTGAGCCTTTCCCTATGGAGGAATTTGCTGTATATTTCAAAAGAACCTATTTTGCACTATGCCAAGTGTTGGGAATTGATGCACAAGGAAGAATGCCAACTAGCTTAATGATGATGGCTATTAAAATACAATATCCAGAGGTGAACAGTGAATATGACTTTGCATCTCATATTGAGAAAAATTGCATGAATGATTCTTGTGTGAGAAGGAGAACAAGGAACCCTTAGATTTCAAATTCTATTCTTTATTGTGTCACTTGATTCTATATCAGAACAGAGGTAGATGGTCAAGGAAAATGGATTTGAGTATGCTTGATGATAAAGGACAAAGATTGTCGACTCAGTATTGGTGTTATAAGTGGGATTCGTATTTTTAGAATAGTGACTACATTGTATTTCATGATTTGTTTGTTGTCAAGATATTGAATTCTCTTGGTATGTGGTTGCCTAGGTTGACTAAGGAAGTCATGGTAATGTTGAGGCCACTTGCACACAAACCAGAGCAGGGCCACAACTGTAATTTTTTTGATTGGTTTTTTATGTCAGATCATACTATAATTAGAGTGTATGGTTGCTCCCAACCACATCACATATTGCCAAAATTTGTATCAGACATAATTGTATTCATGGAGTTTATGTTGCAAATGATGTGGATGGAAAAGGAGGTAATGAAAAGACAAAAGAAAGTCACATTTCTACCTGATGCTACAATTTTTGGTGATTGGTCTATTGGATCTGACACTCTTGAAAATTTACAAGCCTTTTTAAAGGTGAAATATTCTTTGAAATTGGGCATCGAGAGGAATTGTGATCCTGGGGGTCATATGAATCTTGTGAGACAATCAATTCTGACTAAAATGGTTGTATCCCATTAGGTCCTGTTTGATGAGGATGTGATAAGAAATCTTGTCACTTTTGATGAGGTATATAGTAGAAGAGAAAATGGGATATCTTGAAAAATATTAAAGATGAAAAGAAAAAGAAGAATCCCCTATTTCTTGGATTCTTTGTTGAAGAAAAAGACCCTCTGAAGAGAATTGATGCAATCATTGATAATTTTGAAAGTATTTATGGTATATTTGAGAAGCATCCTCCTAAGCCTACTAAACTTCTTGTGAAAAGGTCTGTAGGGATTAAGATTCATAAGTCTGCTCCTGATGTTTTAGCAGTGCAAGATCCACAAGTCCTAGAATCACCACCAGCAAAGAAGTAGAGGACATAAGAGGTATCTCCATTTGTCCCCTATTAAATGACTAAAGAGGTGGCTAACATCTTAAGGCACATGGGAGATGAGCAAGATGTTGATCAGCCATTGGTTGGTCAACCCATTGATGCACATAAGCCTGAGGCTAGGAAGGTTGAGCAAACCCAAGTTAAACCAGAGTTGGAGGAGGATGAAAGGATTATAGCATCCATGCGGTTCATAGAAGATGATGACTTCATCAAAACTCCAGAGTTTAAGGATTTTTGGCTGAAAATGAAAATGAAAGAATATAATGAAAAAGTGACAATAAATAAAATGGGTACTGATGAAGCACAACATGATCAAATCATTACACAAAATTTCAAAGATTTGAAAGTAGATGAAATTGATGTGAGTCCAGAGGAGGCAAGACAAATGGTATTGAAAAGTAATATGCTCATCATGCCTGGCCTTGAATTGAAAAAGGTATTTTTTCTTGACCAAGTTAGAAGTCAGGATGATCCACAACTTGTTTTAGAATTTGATTATGAAGATGGCATAACTGGATGTGGTTTTAATCCAAAGACAGAGACCCTTGCAATCTAGACTACTCAGGAGAATACAAGAAAACCAAGATTTCTTGATATTGTTCAAGAAATGAGGGGTACAGTTGTGGTAAAGACTTTTCAAGATACATTAGCAATAGAAGCATCTACTCTCAATGTTCATACTACTATGTTTACTCATGCTGTTGTGAAGAAGTTAGAACAAAGGCTAACAGATTATGAGCAAACTCAGAAAGTAATGAATGATGAAGTAAAAAATTTGTATTTTGAAAATGTGAAAGTAAAGAAATAATTGCAAGTTTGGTGCAGGAGCACCTAGATGTCTCAGTTTTGTTTAATATTCTAGTAGTTGTTTTGGTTTAATAAGGTCTCTAAGACCATTTTCACAATGTATAAGGATTGAAAGCCATGTCGTAGTTGGACTATGTCCCAATGTTGAAAGAATCTTTTGTTATGTTGTAGGTCTTAGTTAGGACAGCCATGTTGTCTTAGGTAGTTTGCAAGAGTCATTAAATTTTAATATTTGTATAGGATAGTCATTTAATATTCTCCATGTTTATTAGCCTATAATGGCATGTCAAGGTTGGAAAGGTGTTTAAAACCTTGTCATAAGTTAAACCTTATGTTTAGAAAGATTTCTAATCATGAAAAAAGCAATCGGTGGGCAGTTTCAAAACCAAGTTTCTAAAAACAGAAAATAGTTTCATTTTCTGCAGTGTCAAAGCAAGAAAAATCATGAAGAAAGCACGAGGGTGGGTAGTTGGATTGACCCCCACTTCTCTCCATACATTTTATAAGCCAAGGAAGGTGATAATGTGTAGATTTTCATTGATTAGATTGAAAAAAATACAAGAAGAAGCTCTATTTTATGCTTTTCTCTATTTTTTCTATTTTTCTTTGTTGTTCATAGGCCGTACCCGCACCTGTATGGACTCATCAGGGTCTATTAGCATATTGGATGGAAAATAGAATGAGGTAGCTTTGATTTGAGACTAGTTTGGGGTCTTGATAATGATCTAGGTGGGAGATATTGGTGGTTTCCAAAAAAACTATTTTTTTTCATAATTGTTGTTCACTTCTAAAAAATTTACTGTTTTCTTGAGAAATCTATACTTGTATGGCCTGTGGGTGAAGGGTGTTTGTGATGGTTGGATAGTTTGTTGAATCACCTATCATTTGAACTTTATTTGGGCTTTTGACACTGCTCTAGAAGAGAGTAATCAGGGTTTGTCTACAAACTGTCCTAAAATCTGATCTAGAGTTTCTTCTGAGCAACTTGATGAGTTTCTCCTCATTCCTTTGATCCTTCTTGCCCTGTTTAGAGGAATGAGTTGTATGTTAATGAGGGCAAGGCCTTGTGAGGAATGTGGAGGTAGGGGAATGGTGTAGATGAGTTTGGCATGAGAAATGACTCTGCAGAAGTCTTATGGTGTGTTGGTTTTTCTTCTGAATCAGCATTAGGGTTTGCCAGTTCTAATGCACAGGCAGATTCAGCCAACTGAATACAGGAGGTTGCGTGAGCTCCTCCCCTTCACTTCTGGTTCTGCCGCACCAAGGGGGGTTTCCCTACTTGATAAAAGTATAACCTTGACTAGCTCAATGATAGAGAGATATAACTTGACAGCAGCAGGCAGAATACTCTCATGTATGGACCAAGATTTGTGTAACAAATTACAAGGCTGGCAACATTCTTGGACATAATGTCTGGTTAGGTATGAGAGCATGCAGAGGTTCCTAATCCTAATCCTACAACTAACAGATGGAAGGATGAGATGGTTTGAAATGGTGTTTGGAGTTATGGGACTTTCCTAGACCCATTGAACAGACAGATTCCCAAACCAGTGCCTTATCTAGGTAGCAGAGTCATATCTAAAACTGTAAATGTCTCCCCATGACAACATAAATTCATATCCAGAGGACCTAAGAATAATGCTACTGCCTAACAGCAACATGTCCAAGAAAGAGTATCATTAATGATCATACTTAACAGATCCTATGATGCAATCTATTTCCCTTTGTATCTGATCAAAAGCCTATTTAACCACTCCTTGAGCAGACGCAATAAATTAGACACACAGTATGCACATACTGAAAAACTTGGAAGCCCTTGACAACCTTGTTTGAAAGGAAAACAAATGACATACAGGAGACAATCAGAAACAATACACACACAGGTGTTTTTCATTTAAAATCAATCTGCATAGAAGGCTATCACAGAGAAAATCATCATTTACAAGCCAAGATAGATTAGTACACCAGACTAAGGACCGAGTCTGTAGCAAAAAATGCCTTTCAAAATGTGAACACCTTATGTTCAGAGTCAGAGCAGAAAGCCCAAAAACATCCAACAACTAAAAAGTAACACAGCCAAAACCATTTATACAGAACCGTGTACATTTAGCAATTAATTACATGGCCAGAAGTCAAAAATTCACCAGATACAGATCACAGAGGAAGAATGGCGCTCAGAAGTTATTGCTGCAGCAGACAAGGGAGGCCTCAAGCCCTGCGTCGCCATCTGGAAGTCTTCATCCATAAATCGGGCCACATGATCATGTGTACCATTTCTCTTACCCCTACTACAGTCGCCATTGATGGCTCAACAACCTGCGGCCGCGTGAAAACTGTCGCTGTGTTCAAAAAGGAATTTCCCGCCAAAACGCATTTTTTGAAGTTTCAAATGTGCAGGAAGAATAGTCCCACATACACAGTGTAGAGACTCCTTCAGTAGTTTATAAACATGGCCACTAACATACTAAGTGTCGAGCGCTTTTGCCGCGCTCGACACACATGCCTTCGTCTAAAGCCTATCGCCATGACACATACCATCGGCCCGCCCCAAAAGTTTCTCACCGAGCTCAAAAGTCTGGCCGATACAACACAACGCTCCCCTGCATTGGCTAGAGATAGACCATCGGGCCGACCTTCCAAACCTTCACCGATCTCATCAGTCACACCGATGAAGCCACCATGATCCCCTGTCGGCCAGACCAATACTGTCGGCCAATCTCAAAATGCCTATGCCGATACTCAATCTCACTCTGATATCAAAAACATAAAGCTTTGAACCATTGAACCGGTTCAAACGGGAGGTTCAAAGCGGTGGTTCAAACATCAAAAATAATACTCCATAGGCAACAAAGCTTCGAACCATTGAACCTTGAACCAAAACAAAAAGGTTCAAGCGGGAGGTTCAACAATGCAATATTTGTGCAAGGCAGATGCATAATGCAACCTGTTAGAAGAAAATTGAACCCTGAACCGCTGAACCATTGAACTTAGAGAAAAAGGGTTCAAATTCAAACCGAAATGTCGAAGACACAAAAATGAACGCATGCCGATGGAGAAAACACGAAGACCCCTCCTCAAGAAATGAGATGCAGATGCTGAAAAACACTGAAGGGGTGCCAAAACTTAGAACCTTTTTTGGATTTTTTGGGATGGTGCCTGCATGAAAATTGCTAAATTAACTGACAGTGAATTCAGGCACCAACATGGTGGAAGCTTGAAGGAGGATAGTAGCAACTAGGTATATTTGACATGTTATTACTTTGCAAAGGAAGACATTAGGTTGAATGCATGTTGTAGGATTGGTAAGTGGCAATAAGAATGTGTTTGTGTTGATGGAGACCATCCTGAGGTGGTTGTGTGACTATTATTCCAATGGAGCAGCAATGCCATGATAGTCTATGAGATTGCTATCCTGTAGTCCTGTATAGAGGAGTTGAAGGGATGTTAGATGAAGTTGGCATCTTGGAAGGTGTCTTGGAGTCCTCCTTCATTGTGTATGTCAAAAACAAGTTGTTAATGAGTTGAATCCCTTCATGGGTAGTTTGATTCATGTCCAAGAAAAATAGTAACCTTGGAAGCCATTGCATAGGAGGTGGACATAGCCTTTCTTAGGGATAAGTTGACTGTTGTTCTAGATGCTCTACATCAAAGTTGTGAATTCTTCTCAAGGTTAAGCCATTGTACCCTATCAGCCCCCTGTGCCACAAATAGCTAGTGATGTCACAATGTCTACTAAAGAATTTAATGCAACAATATTGAAATTTGAAAAGGAAACTAAAAGTTTGAATAAACAAAATGAAATGACAAAGAATGAGGCAAAGATGAAAGTTTTTGAAAATTTTGAGAAAATTTTGGAGCATAGTGTAAAGTTGGTTGTGGATAAGCTTAGGAGTGTCCATGATTGCTACTCTTCTTTATCTCAGGCCATTGAGAAATTGAAGATAAACTTTTCTATTTTGGATTTACTTTATAAAAAATGGCAACCCTATCATCACACTTTGGTTATGATGTGCTTAGTAGTGCAAAGGAATCCTGATGCCCCTACAGCTTTGAAGCCCAGTGAGCAAATAGTCAAAATGATCATTGATGAATACCGGTATGTGAATGTGGAAAGCTAGAAGATGCAAGCAAAGGTTGAATGTTTTACTACATTCAAGCATAAATTTATTCCTTTCATACTGATAGAAGAAGAGAAAATCAAAAGTCTTGACACATGGAAGATGGAATTCGGCCAAACAATATTCTAAGTTATGGATTTTTTGAAGAAGGATGGAGATGTTAGCATTCTTAGTTTCAACATGATATTGGACTGAGTAATTGCCTTGGATGTTGGGTATGGAAAATTTGTGATGGATGTTAAAGCTTTGCTTGATAAAAGATGGAAAGATCACCAGGAGAACTTGCTTCAGATTTAGGCTTACCAATGGCCTGGTGATTTTACAATATATAAATGGGAGGAGAAATATCTTAGAGATGAATCATCAGCAACACAGGTTCAGGTGCAGAGGAGCAATGAGCCATATGCTGGCATTAAATAGCACCACCACATCTTGAATGCTCTCCTTTTGTCTCTTTATGTTTTCTTCATGTTTTCAAAATATATTCAAATACATTTGAAAATCTAAATTAGACTTATAAAAGGCAAATATTGTAATATCAAGGGTTAGGAATACAAAGAGCCATTTTAAATGTTAAAGGTCTGAAGCTTGTTACTTCCTTTATAAAAGGAAACCAAGACCTTATGGCTTGGGATCTATCTGGGATTTTGATTTTTTGAAAGAGACATTGTACTACCTGTACTTTGAAGCAAATTAATATAAAAGTTGCTATTCTCTGGTGCTCAACTTTTGGTTCTCATTTGTTTGTTGAATTGGATTGCTAATAATTTATCTAGTTGTCTCCAATTTACTTTTGCTTTGTTATTCAAATCAACCTATCAAGTATATTGTTGATTTGTTAGAACACATTTGATGTTTCTTGTGTGGTTTGTTTATTGGGCTACTTCAAGCAAGGATTGAAATCATATAAGTGAATCATAGTACCTTTGGAAAGTTAAATTGGATTGTTAAAGAAGAACCTGATAACTTACATATTTGTATGTCGATGCAAGTCATAGACCTAGAATTGCCAAGAAAATTGAGTTGTGGCTAAAAGAGAAGCACATATTCTTCTTAGAGTTAAAACTTTGTAACCCAAAGGTAGGCACCAGTCATTCTCTTTTGAAAATCATTCCCTTGTATATATTTTCAAAATCCAATTTTGCTTTTCTATTTTAGGAGTAGGGTTTTAAGATTTATAGAAAACATTAATCCAAATTGTATGCCAAATTGGGTTAAGTGAAGTGGATGATTTAATTGACAAAATTACATAAGCTCCTTAATCTGTTCTGAAGTCACCAGCAAACTTGAAAGTAAATTGTCATTGGTGAAACAAGGTAACACCACCTAGGCTTGAACAGGGCCTAAAGTGCAGAGAATTTTGATTAATCTGATCAATTTTGTTAGTTGGCCAAATTCACATATAAAACCTAATCATAAGATTTGGCATATCTTTTGGGTTTTATAATTTGCAAATTTGAGTACCAACAAAACCAATATTGACATTAAAGTGATGTACAAAAGCATTGGCCAAATCATTGAAGGAATGAATAGAACTATGAGGAAGAGAATAAAGCCATTGAATTGCATAATCCTTTTAGTTTCTAGGGAAGAGATTTATAAAAAGTTTATTATCATAAACATAATCAAAACAAACTCCCAATTGTGTCATAAGGTCCCCTTTACCACTATACATTACAAAACTAGGGGCCACTGAATAAACTAGAAATAGATAAGAAATAACTCAAATGAAAGTGGATTATGCTTGATTTCTCCTATGATATCCTTTGATTACTAGGGGTAATACATCAAATTTACTTTGCATCTCATCAATTCTTTTAAGGATGACATCTATGTTGGAAGGATGACCATTAGGAGTTATGATTAAAATGGGAGTGGAAGTGGAAACATGAGATAATACATGGAGTGTAGGTTGATTGGGGGACAAAGAATGAAGTTTGAATGACAACACTAGAAGTGGGAACATGAGTAGTGGGTGAGAAGTAAACACAATCAGAGGATGAGTGGAAGGTACAATATGAGAAGTAGGTACAATGAGAGGATCAATGATAGGAACTATGAAAAATTGATAAGCAATACAGAGAAGAGAAGAAATATGTGTCTTGGCTAATGTAGGAGAAGATGTGGAAGGAGGCACACTAGACGAAGAGGCTTGTGAAGGAAGGGGAGGAGACACACTATTTAAGGAACTTGATGAGCTTATCCTTTGACCTATATCACTTAATACTTCCAACACATAAGGATTACCCATTAACAAGTTATGAAGAACATCAATCAAATTTGAATAATTAACATTATTGCTCAAATTTGTAAAGGTCTGATATAAGTATTTGTGTAGTAAGATTCATGTCTTGCCTATCCATATGTGCAACATGTGCATCATGATAAAAAACATCTTCCCCATTAAAATATGTAGTAGTCATCAAATCCTCAATCATAACTTCCTCGCAATGAATTGAGGCCATTGTAGAGTTAAGCCTAAGGTTTCTTCTTAGTGCAAAATGAGGATTAGGTTGAGACCTTGACATTCAAGAAAAATATAAAGAAATGAAAAGGAAATTGCATCCAAGTAATCCTATTTTTTTTGCCAACAATTCATATCAAAAATTGAATAATTTAAAGATATTGCAATAGGTAATTTGTTTTGATGCAAATAATATTACCAAAGAATTTCAAAGTTTAGGCCATAAGAATCATCCTTTTTTAAACATGGATTGCAAATAATTCTAAAAATTTAGAAGTCTTGGTCATTAACATTATTGTCTGCTACAATGTCATCCAGTGTATCATTGTCAATGTTCATATGTTCTTTCAAGTATATAATATTATCATCATCCTCATCTTGACCTGCATCATCTTCATCATCATTGAAATTCAACTGTAGACCATCTATATTGTTACCAGATGTATTTGGATCATCATTTTCTATACCATCCATATTATTGTCTACCATAACATCATCTAACTCTCGATTGTTGTCTTCTTGTGCCTGAACATAACCATCTTCAACATCATCATGGATGTCAATTTCTTCGATGTTCTCTAATCCCTCTCTCATTTTGTTGGCCATCATTATTTTTCTCAGTATCCACTAATGCATCGTCAAATACATGCCTTAATCTTGGATCATAATGTATGACAAATATCCATTTCGGGTCCAAAATATCTTCATAGAAAAATACTTGCACATGAATGACATACATATATTAGATGTATGGTATAACAATTTTATTGATTAATAAACACATATATATTTGCAATAAACTATGAATTAATAGATTAATGATTGCAACTACTTCTTGTTTGAGTTAAAGAAATAACTAATCACAATGAATTGGTAGAACATAATATTCCTTATCCTCCGGTAGGAAACATGAGGAATCTATAAAAAACAATCCACTATGGGTATCATGTCTTCATGTCCTCTCAAATGCTTCATACCATCTACACTTAAAAATACAACATTTAAAAGAGTGGTAATCCAACTCAATAATTTCTTGTATTTTCCCAACATATTGTAGATTCCCTTCAATTATATTCTTATCTTTTGAGCTTGATCGACTAGATTGCTTGAAGTCAACCATGATGCCACAATCGAAGGATCATCTCTTTACATCTACACTTTCTACATGATAATGTCAACCATATGCCCACATTGCTGGATATTTCCTCACCTGTGAAAGACCATTTATTTTAGTGAAAACAAATATAATGAAGAATATTAAAATAGTTATTAGTGTCAAAACTGTAAGGAAACAACATTTTGTAAAATTCCAACTGTACCTTTCTTTCACGTCCTCTAGACATGTTGATTTCATCTTCTGTTATGTTTGAATCTATACCTGCATCTTCTATTTGATTTTGAATTTGTTCAGTAACCCATTCTAGTGTGCAATCTTTGCCCCATTCCCCAAGCAAATCAGTGGGAAGTGGAGTATTCCTTGGGTTCAATCTCTTAAACTGTCACCTTGCTTCTAACACTTCTCTCTTTTTATCATCCAGATCAATCCATTTGTTCATAAAGTCCATGGGGGTATAGAATGAACTTGTCGAGTATAGCACTTTCGTCTACACCTATTACATTTCAACATGTTTATTTCAAACTCCAAATGTCATGCTATTAATTTGACAAATAAATTATAGAGTAAATTAATGATTGCAAGAAAAATAACCACATTGATCATGAATTTACTTACTAATTTCTACTTGAACACCATTAGATTGTGGTTTTTCTCCATCAATAATATTTGATGCTCGTTCTTCATCCCAGAAGCATGGCCCATCTTCAAAATCCTTACCAAGGAATTCACACAGGAAAAAAATGCTTCATTCAATACATACCCTTCAGCCATGCAACCCTCTGGATGTGCCTTTTGTCGGACATATCTTTTTAGAGTTTTCATATACCTCTCAAAGAAAAACATCCACCTCATTGATACAACACCCACCAATTCAATGTCATCGACTAGGTGTATAAGTAAATGGACTTGTAGGTCCATGAAACTTGTAGGGAGCTCCTTCTCAAATAAACATACATTTTTTGTAATTTCCTTCTTCCATTTTGGCACTTCACATTCGTGGATCTCCTTGGAGGTCACCCACCTAATATAAGAATAGTAAATTAGTATGAACGTTTAGTCAAAAATTAAAATGCAATATAATATCTCTATGTCTCTCACACATGAACATTTCATATAACCACATACCTTGTAAATGTTGACAATTGACTTATGGCATTCCTTAAGTCAACTGTAAGATAGGAATCCCCCCTAATTGCCAATGGCATGATATGCTATCAAACACGTTTATGAAAAGGTCATTAGTAATTTTTTCTCACACAACAAAATATCAAAATATATTTAGTACTTAATCAATGTTACCAGTAAATGTTAAATGATGATATATAATACTTTCATAAAATTATGAAAACCATGTGTTTTAAATCCTGTGATATGTCCATCAACTGTAAAAGCTTTAGCCAATGATGAACCATAGCCAGTAGGTGTCCTTATTGAATGGATGACATTTTTTAGTTGGTCTAGCTCTTTTTTTTCAAAATTCATGGAGCTTCTGCATATGTTTCATTTTCCCTATTTGGCCACAAATGTTTTCTATCAATTTTGGTACGCAAAAGAGTAATATCTCTCCTCGAAGACAAGGTGTCCTTCTCTTTGCCTGATATATGTCTAAATATAGAATCTAGGACATTTTTGAAGATGTGCAGAGGATCTAATAGGTGAGATTTTAATAGATCCTTCCAGTAAGGGAGCTCATAAAATATGGATTTCCTTTTCATTCCTTCTGGCATATTAACTACAACTTGTTCTAGTTCTTCAATTGAATCACCCCGATCAAAAAAATCCTCCCAACCTTTCAATTCAACATCTTCATACTTCTTAAGCCAATCACTTGGACCCATAATCATGGGAGGGCCTCTATTTTCAACTTTTCCATCAAATTGATTCTTTAGGTGATTTCTAAACTATGATCTAGTGGTAGAAAAACCATGTTGTTTGCATAAATAAATTTATGTAGATCTTTAGAATACTGCCCTTGAAATTGTTCTGCACATCTTGGACATGCAAATATCCCCTTTGTTTGATGCCCTACAATTCAATAAGTAATGTTAATAACATAAAAAAAAAAGTATAAAACTAAGTATGAAAATTGGGATGAAAATAAATTATGAGTGTAAATACATAAATATTTTATCTTACCAAAATAAACACCAAGTCCTGGGAAATCATGAATAGTCCAACATAGCACACCATACAACATGAAGGACCTATTTGATGGGGGATGTGATATGTCATACATTCTTATGCCTTTCCATAGGAGTTGCATCTCATCAATAAAAGATGCAAGATAAACATCCATGTTTTTAACTTGATGTTTTCCTGGAACAATGAGAGGCATCATAAGGTGCTCCTTTCTAACACTCATCCATGGTGGAATATTGTATACTATCAATCTGACTGGCCAAACATTATAATTTGAGCTCAGGAAAGAGAATGGCCACACTCTATCAATTGTAAGACCAAACCTGATACTACGGGGTTCATCTTTGAATTTTTTTGGCCATTTTTCCTCTGTGTTATATTGCTTTGGAGTCAGCCAAAATTTGAATGAAACCATCTTTACTCCTGTTCTTTGCATGCCAGTTCATCAATTGTGCAAGTGACTTGCAATAAAACATTCGTTGAAGTCTAGGTATAATTGGCATGTGACGTAAAACCTTCTTTGGAACTGTAGGACCTTGTACATCTGTACAATATCTATTCTCTTTGCATACATGGCATTCTACCTTGTTTTGATATTCATCTCTATATAAAATAAAATCATTTTTACATGAATGAATTTTCTTATATTCAATCCCCAACTCAACCAACAATAGACACGCCTCTTTGCAAGTTGATGGAAACACATTCTCTTCAGGGAATATTTTAGTTTTTAGTGCCCTGTAAGATTGTCAGAGATTAAATTAATTGAATGTTTGACTTATGATGAACATGTTTGATATGTCAATCTATACTAGGACTATTTATATACAATATATGGTTTTAAAATCCCCTTAAAGAAATATAAATGAAGTTGATGAATGTTTATGAATTATGTACACACCAATTGACAATGCAAAGTAACAAATAAATTTCAACTCACTTCAGTAGGGTAGTGAATCCTTTGTCTAACCAACCAAATAGTGACTTGATTTATAATAATATTAATGTGCATGCCAATTTTGAGGTTCTACTTGCACCCAATTTGAACACGGGTGTCTTCACTACTTGCTTGATGGAGTCTTTTAGGTTGTTATCATCAACATTACATTGGTGATAATTACCCTTGCTATCATTGTAACTGTCAACCATATGATCATTATTGTCATCATTGTTTCCATCCCCAAAGAAATCTGTAAGCATTTCATTCAATCCTTCTTCATGCACTACATTTTCACTATCATGATCATCATCATTAAAGCTAGGTGGTATGTCATCAGTGTATGCGGATCTCATTAGCTCTTCAAATTTCTCAGTTGGTAGTATTCTCTTTAATGTTGCTCTTTTCACCCTAGTATGGTCTAAAGGATGGTTTGGATCATCCCGTCCAAATCTTAATAACCCGGTTGGATGTTGGGTATTAGTATGTGTTTCATCAACATCTTCTACCTATCAACAAACACAAGCGTTATTTAATGTTTGGCAACAATTGGATAAATCATAAATGTATCAATTTCAAAGAAATATAATCAAATATGGCTTAAAAAATAAAAATATAAATTGTATGAACATATATACATCAATTGAATAATGGAACATTATTTTATAGACTACCTTTTTTATACAATAATTTAAATAAAACACAATTTTGACAACATAGTTTATAAAACATCAGTCCACACTCATTTATTATTCTTTGGTTTTCTGCCCTTAAGAACATCCTTAGGGAGACC
Organism: Cunninghamia lanceolata; assembly: GCA_027924645.1. Classification (NCBI taxonomy): domain Eukaryota; kingdom Viridiplantae; phylum Streptophyta; class Pinopsida; order Cupressales; family Cupressaceae; genus Cunninghamia; species Cunninghamia lanceolata. The sequence goes on from BSBN01000536.1 coordinate 3,721,095, forward strand.
TTGTTATATCAATCAATAACTCATCCCCAATGGTAAGGTCCATAATAGCCTCAACCATTATCAATCTATCAACCTCTCTTTTCATATCTCCATCTTTATCATTTATAACTTCAACAAATTGACAATTCGGTCTTACAGTAGGGTCCCTTCCCTTACTACTATTTATAAATCCTACAATATTTTTGTGTGTGTATGCACGTCCATCTATATACATAAGATTACCTCTATTCATTTCTTTTCCACTTTCTAATTGGAGACAGTGTGTATACATATTCAAATTTAGACCATATGCTGACATGCTAGGCTTATATTTTGCTAGCCTTCTCCATTCACCATTGTAATATGATGGACCATAATATGGCATTAATCTCCTAATGGTTTGTTCTGAATTATTTCTATGTTTAGATCCCACATGTACATTTTGGACAATAAAGAGGCCTAGATTCACTCCATGAATATTGGAGGGTCATATCATGTAGTTCTATCCCCAAAATTGAAACACCTCATACACTCTAGGTAGTTGTTGATCACTAGGCCAAGTACAATATAGTCAATGATCAAATGTCTCTTTGTAAATTGATCTCAAACCTAGGGGCAAGTCGTCTTCTCCATCACATTCATTCTCATAGGGTATGTAGTCCACCTTCCCCTTGTCTTTAAGAAAATTATGCATCTTTAAACAAGTTCTTGTTCTGTTGCTTTTTTTCATCAATTCCTCATCTTTCGAGCCAGTATATTGGCACATATTTTTGTTAGATGTATCATCTAATAAATGATCATTGCCCTCTAGGTTGGAGGTCACTGATCTAGGAAACTTTAAACCAAGAACTTTATCCTACAAGTATCCATTAAGAAAAAAATTAGTTATTTAAATAATATAAAACAATGTTTAAATGAAGTATACATGTTATTTATATCAAATTAGAAAATTCATTACCACAATTCCTATTGGATTTGAATCAATTGTAGGAGGCATACTACTGACTGGAACCTCATCATATATGTAATGTCTTTGTACAATCGTTCGTTTGAATCATTTATTTCCACGACATACAAAACATCCACAAATAATAATTTTCTCAAAGTATTCATCCCATGTACTATAGTCCTGACCAACCTCTTATTTAGTGCAATCATTTGTTGTGTCTACAGGATCCATTGTCATATCCTCTTCCACCGACTGTCCTCTACATGATTTAATAGTTTTAGGTCCACGTCCACGTACATATCTTTTTCTTTTGCTAGTTAAATGCTCAGGCTCTGCATTTACTACAATCTCCATCTAAAATAATCAACAACATACATTAATTTGTCAAGATTGGATAATACATTATAAATTTCAATAATAGTGTGAAAAAAATGGATGTATCACAAAATGCCATCAGATCATTTTTTCCTATGTTAAGTCAAAAGTTGAGTACCTGATGTTCCACTTCATCTGTTGTGTCCTCATTTGATATGACATGATCTATTGCCATGGCCTTGTCTGGCCCCTATAATACACAACATAGTAAATAATGTTTAGTACACCAATTATATCATTTCAACGAATATACTATCTAATGCAAAACTTCACTTTAGTCATATATTTGACATATTGATATCATGTTTTGGCCATCCTAATTTTCAAACTTTTCCCTTGATCATAGAATCACATATAATCACCATTCCTGTGCATTTTCAACTAATAAGTTTGACCTCAGAGGCCTCACGGACAAAAAAATGACTTTATCTCCTCTATGTTGTAGCATTTGTGAATTCATAAACACCTTCCTCCTTTGGTTGAGGTTGATTTCTCTTCTTACCTCTATTGTATCTGTAGATTCCATTGTCATATCTATTTCCACCCACTTTTCTCTCTATGATTTAGTAGTTCTATGCTATCAACGTCCTCTCTCCATGGCCTCCTCTGGACCCTGTAATACACAACAATGACAATAGTCACATAACAACTGTGCTCCAATATTCACCATCATATGAATATCATAATTAACATTGTAGAGGTTGTCATACCATGAGGCATAGGTAACAACCATAGGAGGTTTAAAAGAAACACTAGCAACATTAAATTATTGTCATAGTACACCTAGGATAGCTAGGTATGCATCCATAGAGTTATTACTATAAAATTGTCTCATTAATCTTGTGACCAAGTTAAGTCACTATAATAGTAACAATGTAATTAGTCATCAATCAACATATTGTCTTTGTATTTCAATGAGATCAGTTCTTGAAAAATGCCAATCTATAGGTTAAAGAGACAAGTTGATACCTTACCCAAGTTTTCATGTTCTTGAAACCTTGTCACTATAAAGAGGAGATATCTAGAGAGTAATGTCACTGTAGACACCTAAAAATATCTTTTACTATCAAACCGACTTCCGACATCCCTAAACATACCAATTTCCCTTCTAACCAATTAATTAAATTTTTATTTAATTAATTATCCCTTCATCACCTAATTTTACATCATTTTATCCCCAACAATTGAATTAATTCTATTAATTCAATAGTTCAAACCTTAGCCAATTGATTTTATAAATATGTAATATTTATTTGACCAATTTCCCCCTTTTCCAATTAATCCAATTAATTAGCTAAATCATGTTTAACTAATTAATTCAACCTATTAATTTACCTATCCCTATCCTAGGTAATTAAATAGCTATTATTTAATTGCCTATCCTAGCCTACCTCATCCTAGCCCTAGGATTAAGTAAATACAACCTTATTTAATTAATCTTAAACCTCTCATTAAGATGGTCAAATCTAGCTTAACACACTTCCCCACATCCTCCAAATAAAAAATTAGAATATATCCACATAAATCAATTTTTTATTTAAAATATATCCCACATCACAATTAATTCCTCTTACTACCCCTTACCACCCCCATACCTCATTTATATCCACTTATCCCCAAATGAATTTTTAATTCATTTTACATTCCCCATATGAATCTTTAATTCATAAATATTCCCTCTCACCCATACTCATTTAATTCCCTCTTTTCCCAAAATGAATAAAAGATTTACTTTTATTCCTAGCCCTCCATTCCTCCAAGATCAAATTTGGGCCCTCCACATCACTTTCATCCTCCACCATTGATCTTCTAAACCAATCTCCACCCTTGGATCAAAATCCCTCCAAAAAAATCTATAAATAGAACTTCTCCCAAGCCATTTGGGGATTCAAGTTTTCAAGTAATGTTACCATGTCTAAATGTCCATTGAGCTAGCATTGTGAGTTGCAATTTAGATAGAGCATTTCACATTATATTCATCAATTAGGGTATATCATGTCTTAGGAGCTCTTGGGTGCAAAGCTTCATTCCCCTTTGATGAGATTAGGTTTTCATGTCTAGGTATAACTATTTGTTTTGATTATGCATTTGGTTTGTATTTTTACCTTTGATTTGAATCACCTAATCACATTGGCACACCCAGTGGGACCCACAAGGTCCATATCTAATCAATTTTTATGAGTTTTTGTGGTTGAGACGTGCTTTTGTAGGTGCAGCGCTATCTACCATGCGCAATAGTGCTATCTTTGGCACATTTTGGCACTATTTATTACTTTAGTGCTATTTGACTGAGCAATTCCTCTCTTAAAACTCACTCACATGTTTGTTTTATCTATGATCTTCCTACTATTTTTTTTTGTCTAGTTGCTCTTTGGTTTTTTTTTGGTTTTTTTTGCAGGAATATTGGACGAAGAAGGGGAGGTTACACTAAAATTTTCCTAAAATCCAAACATGCATTTCAGTTTTCATTTTGACTTGGCTTTTCATTTGTTGTACTAACAAGACTAATAGGATCTTTATTTTGTAGTCTAAGCCTCTGTTTTGGTTAGAAAAAACCTTTGTTTTGCAGGATGGATGCGTTCAGGATCATATCAGCGCTATCGGAACTCAGATTGGCACTATTCGTAACTATGACTAGACCCTTTGACAACATGCATAGTGACACCTTATGATATCCATATTGGCGCTATTTCATGTTTCAATGCCTTCTCTATCTCATTTTAGTGCTATATTTTGTTCTAGTGCCTTTTGTCCAATGTTGTAGCACTATCTTCTAGTTTGGCGCATTTTGTATCTGATACTAGTGCTATTTGTTTAATCAACGCCATCTGTATTGTATATCAACACCATTTGATAGGGTTTTAGGTTTTTAGGGCCATGTCTATCAGTAGTGCCATTTGCAGTCCACAGTGGCGCCATTAGGTCTTTATTTTAGTGCTATGTTTAGAGACTAACTTTGCATTCTGTGCAGGGACTGACAAGTTGTTTACAGTTCATCACCATCATTTTACGGACACTAACAAGTTTTTGCAGAGTGTTTTATCTTTAATTTAAAACAAAACACTTCAATTGGGAATTAAAAAGAACCCTTACATGTTAGCTTAAACAACACTTCGATTTGGTGTAATAAAAATTGATCAACAACCAAACAAACAAATCTTTGTGTGTGTGTGCCTTAGTTTAGAACAAACATTTGAATTTGGTGTTCCAAAAATCACAAGTGTGTGC